>JAPFBL010000254.1:0-1200000 GCA_026182355.1 Hermatobates lingyangjiaoensis
GTAAAATTTGAAGAATAAAATCAAAAAAAAGATTTTTTGAACACAATTTACTTATTGTGAAGGTGAGTGTAGACAATTACAGATTTTGATTCAGATGTTTATTTGTATTCTTTCTTAGAATAGCAAAAAGAAAATCTATTTCAACGTCCAAACCAAAGTAAGAAATCAGAAAAATTACTAAGGTCTTTCAGCCGTAACAGGTGATCTTCGTCAGAGTCAAACCTCACTGTTCAGTTACTACGTCTGAAAGGTCCCATTTATATATATATATATATATATATATATGAAAAAGACGAGCCAATCCCTGTTACGTATTACTTTGGGCACTTCTTATTGGTTGTGGGTGTTTTTTTCGTTAATTACGTTTCTCCTTAGCACACTCCGTCTGCTCGGCCGCCTCAGCCTTCACTCCAGGAGAGGGCTCGCAGTCCCTACTTAATTTTCCAATAGAGTTGGATGAAGGTCTTGGCGTCCTGGCTTGGAAGTGTACCTCGTCAAACTCGGTGTTTACTATGGGCTTAGTGGATTTCATTAGATACTGGTTGTTGGTGTTTTCTGTAGATACTATTGTTGTGGGTGTATGTAGAACCTTTCCCCATCGGTTTCCTCGCACGCTTGGCCGCATCCGCCATCCTTCCTGGATGTTTTCCTAGATATTTTTTTTCAATATCTAATCTGGCATTCAACATATATATATATATATATATATATATATATATATATTAGTAGGAAATTATTATTACTAAAATTATTTTGCTGATAAGATTTTATGATAATTTAAAAAGTGAGTAAATTAGAATATTATAGCAGACAGATAAGATCTCTTTACTTCACTATAAATAATACGTACTAATCATGCATTAATATCATTTCAAGTTTTTGACTTATACTCGTATATATGTTTTCGAGGTCTCTTGAATTCACTTTTGATAATGACATCTTGTCTGTGACTGGGTCATCTATCGAAATTGTTGTAAACACTCTTTAATAATAAATCTATAATGAGTGCATGAAAAAATATTGCATTAGAAAGAACAAATATTATGATGTTTCATTGGTAATTAAATATCAGATATTGCTAATAGGGTCATTAACAATTCATAATTAAAATTAAAACCGGTTGAAAAAAATTGTCAATAATGCTCTATTTTGTCTCCAAAAGTGATTACCAATCAAAAATATTTATGATCTTAATTATATAAGATGATTGTGATTGGGTTTGGTTGCCCAAGTAATTACAGACAGCATCAATAAATCGCTTGTAGTTATTAATGGATGGTACTGGCCCAGAGGGAGCAAGGATCTACAACCTCCTCGGGTATTTGTCAAGCGTCTACCGTGTGAGTGCAGTTTAAATGGATTAATGGCTCCCTACTTTGTTTCATAATTAATCGCAATAGTTAGACCTAATCCAGGATTTGAACCTGACTGACATCTTTTATCCGAGATTAGAGGTCCTCATCTGACGTTCCACCACCTTATGTTCTACCTTTCCATGCTCCCCTAGAACCTAAGGAATACAATATACTTAGAAAATCATTCCCATACCTACTTATTTTAAATAGCATCTTCACGTAGTTAATACTAATACAAAAGTTATCATTGTGACAAATACTCTAAAAATTATAAAACTGAAATACCAAACATTTTTTTTTTCATCACAGTAACCCACCACTGTAACAAAACATTGAGAGTATATTTAAAATGTGTTTCTTACAGATTACATATTTAACACTAAGCAAAAAAATATAATATATCTTATTAAGCAATCAAAATATGTAACAATATCATACAACATACTATTTTTAATATCATATATTAAATAGATATCAATATTAAATTTTAAAAAATAACATTAACTTATAGCTCAATAATCTTAAGCTAAATATATTGAAAAAATATACAATTTTTTAAATTCAAAAATTTAAATTTAATTTATTTTTTGTTTTCTTCACTTTTATTCTCGTTTTTAAATAATTTTTTTTCTTTGCTCTCGACTCCTTAGTTCTTTTTTATCTTTCTCCTTTGCTGCAGCACTGCTTTAGCCCTCACCCAGTGAGTTCTTTTGTTGACTGTCGTCCCTCCGTCAATTCACTGCTACTCCTGAGGACGACCGCCATTATGGTCGAAATTTCAAAAGTGAGTCTTTGTTATGTTTCAGTCTATGTGTCACTGTTTATGTTAAGTATATATATGTATATATATATATATCACGTTTTTTCTAGTTTCTTCTACTGCAGACAACTCAAAACATCAGTTACAAGTAGATTAGTAAAAACAGATTTTATTACAAGACTAATCAATCTATAGTCTTCTTTAATATTGGCAATATTCAATACACAATAAAGCCTATGTTATTTTTAATGTCTGAAATTGATATTAATGGACCAAGTTAAAGATTTTGATAAGACATTTGAAGCAGAACCAACTACTTAATGGCTGGTTAAGTTTTTTTTTTTTTTTTTTTTTAATAATGTTTGAAGAAGTATCATATTCTGAATGTATACTTCCTCTCGTTTATTAACGGGATATATATTCTGAAAAGTAACAAATTCTGTGAAATAACAGGTGCTTTTGTAACCAATATTTCAGTAACTTTATATTTTTTTAACAAGTTCAATAATTGTTTAAATTCCTAAGTTTCTTTGAGAGCATACAAAAGAGGTATTGAGTATGATTGTTTATCATTTAACATGTTTGTTTCATTTTGGATTGCATCTGTTAAAAAATAGAGATAATCGGAGTTGGGCTGAAAAATGATTATGCTGGCTGTGCGAGGTGTTAGGTACTTGGTCAGGCTGCTTGAATTACCTCCTCTCTGAAGGTCCCCCATTAGTAAACTCAATTACTCCCCAGAACTTGAGCTCCCAATATTGCAACAGTCAACATTTGACGAAGCTTGCAACCCTCTCCCTGCCTTCCCATAATGTGATTAGCTTCAATCTCTTGGCACACAAAGAAACCATCTCCACCCACTCACTTACACTCTATTCTGCCCAACTTCTGACACAAACTCTCTTTTTATTAATATTCAAGCCAAGTTTCTCTAGGCACACTAACCCATACGAACAGACCATTCAACTTTTAACTTTAATGAAAAAAAAAAACTTCCCCCTTTTCTTAATATAAGCAAAATTATTTTGTCTAAAGTAAACTTCCCTTTTTTTTTTAAGTTAATATTATTTTTCCTTTTCAAGGAATTGTCTTGCTTAGATAATTAGAGCTTTGCAAGGAAAGTCAACTAATTTCTTCAGTAAATTCTTGGAGCGAAACACAGTTGGCAGAAATGTTCCATTAATAATTAGTGCCTTGAAAAGATTGTACAGGCTCGTTAAAGAAAACCAATATTAGCTCACCTTCTCATTACGATATTAAATTATTAATTCATAAACTTAATGAAATTATTTTAACGAAAGCAAACAACTAAAAACTGTGAGTCCCAAATTATTGTTTCATTTTTTAGCTTAAGATTTAATCTAAATGCTGATTATTAAAACAGAAAATTACATTCTTACATAGAAAATTATAGCCTAATTATAAACATTAAGTAGCAAAGTCTGAATTAAAATTACATAAAATCAAATTAATGTTACATTTTCCATTCGCTTGCTTAATAGTAAATGAAATGCGTAGTTCATAATCTAATTGTCAACTTCAAAAATAAAATGATAAAACCATACTTTTCATTTATATTTTATTCCTCAACGTAAATTTTAGAATATGTCTCAAATTCTTTGCAACAAAATCATGAAGAGATATGTTATATTATACACTATTACACTGGTGCAGTTGGATCAGGTTGATAATATTTTTTGGTTTACTGAGCTCAATAATTATTTCCTTTTAAAACACAGCATGCAAAAAAACATGTGTAAATAAAAGAAATTCACATTTATTACAAAATTATAATAATATATCATTTTGTTTTTATAGTTCTGATATCAATTACTAATATAACATTATGAGATTAAAAACTAATTTAAATATTCTTTATCAGAATTACTAGAAAATATCTATATTTTTATAAATAGCAAAAAGGGTCACGTATTTGATAAATATCAAAATTAAAGTTTACACATTTCAGAAAAAGTATAAACATTTCTTGCAGGTAATTTAAAATAAAGGTAAATTAGAAATTTCATGAACGTGAAAGTGATTCCTGAAAAGCCAAAATTTGAAAATTTTAGCTAAAAAGTTTAATTTCACCACTCTTGTGGTTATTGAGAGTTAGAAATATATCAGTAATACGAAATATATCGTAAGCTGTAATTAGATAATTGAAAAGTATAATCAAAAATGTTTAATCGAAAAGTAAAAACTCTGTAAAATATCAGGTGCTTTGATAACTATCACATCATGGTACAGGTGAAAACATCTCCTTGTTACGGCTTCCTCTTTTTTTTTCTTAACAGGTTCAATAATTCTTTAAATACCCAAGTCTCTTTGAAAGATTAGGGATTTACTTTTCCATACTATTATTCAATTCTGAATTAGTTCCAATTTCTGCATACCTTTAAAACAGTGTAATTAGACTTCAGTCGTCACTTTTTTTTAAATAAATTTAGATAAAACTGTGTATATGTCAAACGGTTAGCAAAAAGATATTAAATTGCAAGAAAAGAAGATTAAATGGGCGGAAAAACTGATATACCATGACCAGTTACATAGATTTCAGAATTGCTCGTATAATGGAATCAGAAGAAGATTTGGGATTAGCTGGAGGAAGTATTAGACGCTGAGGTACATATTAAAAGACCGGAAAGTTGTATTTAAATACCGGAAAAAGAGGTTTTTTGAAAAGTGTGTGTCTCCTTCACTGAGCTGTGGTGCTCAAACTGAAACAGCAAGAATGAGGATTATGAAGAAACTCCGGGCCACACAAAGAAGAATGGAGAGAAGCTTACTAGGAATTAAGAAACAGGACAAAATAAAGAGTGAAATAATGAACAGAAAAACGAGAATAACAAATATTTTGACTACATTGCGAACACTAAAATTGAAGTGGGCAGGACATGTCATAACGATGAAGAGTGGTTTCCTATAGATACTAGAAGAAAAAGTGGGAAGACAAAGAAAATGACGGGAAGATGAATTTAAAGAAACAGCGGGACCAATATGGTTCATAGTTTCTTTATATGGCTTCCGTGGTACTGATACGTGTTCATGGCAAAATTTTGTTTATTGTAGAATTGCTTAAATTCGTTTTATACTCTAATAGAAGATTTCTTGTTGAAAAGTGTACATGTTGTATTTAAAGCATAGTTATTCCTAATATAGGTTTGACTAAACCCCAGGGGTTTTAGTGAGACAGCTCTAGGTAAAGTATAAAGCTATAGGTAAAGAGTAAGAAACATGGCAGCTCACCCACCATTCCTTGCCTAGATGAAGCTATCTGACTCTCCACATGTCTAAATAAACTCCACATGATAATTACTATTATAAAAAGTGCTCAAATTTCATAATTTTTCAATTTTCAGAAACAATGCAGAAACAGTTTACTTTATAAAGTTGATGAAACTGGTTTGAATAAAAAATTTGCCCGTGAGAAGGTTATTCATAACTTCCCTCAACATGAATTGAAATAATTCCAAGTATTTAACTCCCATTATTGTAAATAATCCATCCATCTTTAATGATATAGTGCAACAACAACAACAACACAAATATAACTAGTATTATTACATGAAATAAACAGGGAAATTTCAAAAATGTGTTCAAGAGATCTCAAGAAGAGTAAATCCATTAAAACCTTGAAGTCAACAATTTTCATGAACATTTCATGATTACTATACATTAATTACAGTTAAGTAAAAATAAAGCCAAACGAGAAATTTCATGATCATAAAAATGATTCCCAAAAAGGCTAATTTTGGGATTTTGGTTAAAAAGTTTAATTTGGCAACCCGAGTTTGGCGTTTATTGAGGGTTAGAGATATTAGTAAGGGGCTGTAATTACATTGAGTCAACATCTCCATAGAATTTTAATTTATAATATAATAGAATTTTTTTGGCTCAATAAAATAAGCACTGCTCAATTGTATTTAATCAAGGCTGGTTATGTATATGATTGGAGATCGTATAAATCATTCCATACTCCCTTCTGCGAAACTCGTAATTGCATTTCACAACATTAATTCAGTACATATTTTAGACAGTTCGCAATCCATCAATGCCATAAACAGGTAAATGTTCTTTCTACTGATCTTCAACAGAAGACGTAATTTTCTGCACCCTTTCTATATTGTTCAATAAATTTTTGGCTCGACTTCCTGTTTTGGAAGCTAACGATAACACTTCCATCTACTTAAAACCACATTTAACTCTTGACATGAAAGCGAAATTACCTTTAAACACAATTATCAAAGCTCTTTTTTATACTCAGTAATGAAGATCATTATCAGCGCCATGCAATTTTTATATATTATGGTGTATCTGGCAATCTGGTTTCGAGGTTACTTCGTTATACATATGTTTGACATTTTCACAAATATTACTGTTAAAATATCTAGTAAAGTAATCGTGCTTTCGTTTAACAAATATATCTTCACTACGTTAAAAAATGAATTATCTCTCTAATAGGAACAAAACTATAATCGAGACAATATGTGCTACCGATGTTTCTCATATTTTGTTTATTTTTTTTTAAAAAATTATTACAATTAAATAAATTCGTCATGAAGAAAACCTGTTTCCACATTATGTAAAATTTACTTGTTTTGAAGCAGTTTGATTTAGTTTTGTGATTTCAACTTTTCTATAACTATACTATTTATGCAAAAATGCATTTCTTGTTACTGGAAGATTATGAAATTGCCAGCCACTTTTATTCCATTTTCACTTTTTTCATCTATTTGTTAGTGTGTGTGGATGGGGAATGCTGTCATCCGAACAAATTATTCCCAAGGTATAAACCAAATATTTCAGATTCAGTTATGAGTCTTTTATATTTTAATGCAAAACTAATTTATTTCCACCTGAAAAACATGATTTTTTTTTACTTATTAGTAATAGTGGTTTAATAATAAGAGGAAAATGATAATTATGAATTAATTTTAATTGAGGAGAAAAAATGTATGTAGCTATACATAATGGAGTAACTAACCGTAAGTAAAATAAATTTCCTATGAGACCTTATTGCCCAAAAACTGTAACAACCATCTACACTCAACACTTTAGAGACTATGTTTGGTATAATATCTATTTGATTCATCAAATGGTAGACCTGCAGTATGTTCACAATCATTTTAATACCTACCCATCTGCATACAAACAGACATGAATTTAAAAAAAAGTAACAATAGACTCCAGGACCTAAAAATTTGCAAATCATTCAAAATCTAGAAATCAATTTTTTCCTTGATTACTATGTTCAGTTATAGTAAACTAGAAGTAGAATCCCAAAGATTATGATATTTAAAGAAAATTTTATTTTTACGAGTTATTATTTATCAAATGAAAACTACTTGATTTTACTTACTTTATCAATTTCAATGGAATTTAATTTACATATATATTGTGTCGAATTATACTTAATATTCACACTAAATCAGACCATATTAAGAACATTTTTATTTACTTTAATTAAGTAAAAAATATTTTTATTAGTTTACTAAATTTTTTAACTTGAAGGATAATTTTTATGTAGATTGTACGTAGAAATACCAAAAGTGAGTTCCTTAGTGATTTTAATGAAACCTTGTTTCAGATCCCAACAAAATATAAAATAAAAAAACTTTTTTTTTTAGATAAAGTACTTCCTAAAAAAAATCAGCAATATTGGTACCGAGACAGATGTTTTGAAAGTTATTGGTGACTTCAATATGATACCTGGTGATTAAACACTTTTGATTTTTGAGATATCTTTGCCAACACATTCAGATAAAACAAACTGCAAAACCTATTTTGTTCAGAAGATATCAAAACATGAATTTCTGATGAAAATTTGGTAGAAAAATTTTAACTTTAACGCAATTTATTCATTTTAAAGGTAAAGAAAGAAATATTATCATTAAAGCAAGAAAATAGGTGTTTATTGATCCTGATTTTACCCAGTGACGAGCAAAAGTAGGAAGTTATTTAAAAAGTAACAGTTATTATTAATTTGTAAACTAAACTGTACTACTCAAACTCAATAAATGACATGTAATTATAGAAATAATTAAATTATATTGATATGCATTTAAAATTCTCTATGGGAAGGTAACTACTGCAGTATAGAAATACGATTCTTTGCTCTAATCCACTGAGGAGTTCAGATATTTTAGCTCGGCACAAATGTGTTCCGGTTGAGATCCAGTCAAGCAACTAGTGATGCTGACTCTATTTCCTACCATGGAAAAAGCAAGAAAAGAAGCCGTCGTTTCAAGGAAGCAAGAAAACCAGTTCTACTCACATCGCATTATTACTATTACCACAACCCAAAACTTAACCATAAAAATTATTAAATATTGATAGATTTATCGAAGTGTTTTTAAGCCTATTATACTCGTATAGTTTCATTCAATATAGTATAATAAAAAAATACATATATTTAACTTTGAACTTTTTTATAATCAAATTAATAGAAAGTAATGCACAATAATTATTTTCAAAAGAGCAAACACAATTATACTATTCAATTTTTCAGATACTGAACATTACAAAATAGTAAATATTTTAATTCAATAATTATAAAAGCAGACATATGATATGCTTTCTCAAGAAATGCTTAATTAAGAGATCTTAATGACTTAACGTGATCACAAATTAAATCAATAAACTATAAAAAATAAATATGTGATTGATTAATGGATGTATACAAGAAACAGAGCTGACAGTGTGCAAAATCTGAAATAATTGAATATAGGGGTTAGCAAATCCACATGCTGAATATTTCAAATTTGACAGTTGAATGTAAGAGTTGTATTTCATTATTTACAGCAGGATTAAAATCTTTTTGCACCAGTCTTTTTGGGAAATTTATATATGTTCTCATGAAAAATATAAATTATTAATAATGCAATCACTAAGACAGTTTATGTATTGAACGAAAGGTACTAATCAGATATGCAAGCAGTTATATGCGGTTTGCTTAATAGCAGGGAGTTTTTTTAAGTTAGATTTAAAAAAAATTGGATGAAATATAATTTCTTCAATTTTAATGTAGCTCCTCAGTTTGCATTTTAGTTATTGCTACTCAAACAAAATATTATTATTGTTTAATCAATATCAGAAGGATTGATATGATGAATGCACCATATTGCCTAATAAATTTCTTCCTCAACAAACTAGTTTTTGATCTTCTCCATCTTCTGGGATGAAAATGAAATTTGCAATTTCAATTAAGGCGAATGTAAAATATTAATTCATACATTTTCTTTACCACCCAACCAGTTTCAGATCTTGTACATCTTCCAGAGTGAGACCAAAATTTGTAATTTCATTTAAGAAGAATATGTAACAATAATTTGTAAATTTTCTGTATAAAAATGTTTCAGATATATATTGTAGAGTGAAGTATACATTAAGCAGAATGTACAACAATATTGTTGTACCTAACCTATTACAGATCTTGTTCACCTTCTAGAGAACTAGAATTGAAATTGTAGGTTTCAATTATACTCTAATAAAATAAGGTTTGAAATTTGCCGAAAGAGAAAGGGATTTACAAGACAGAGTGGTACATTATTGTTTAATTTTAATGGCTACTTTATAGCTTAAATACCTTCTAGCGGTATTTAAAAATTCACTCATGTGATTGGCTATTTTAGCAAAAAAAGTATCGAATGTTTTCCTTATCTTGACCACATATATGTCTACAAATATAAGATGTCTACAAATATAGACGAAATGTCGGCTTAAAGGTGTTGTATTATTGAAGCTAGACCAAACCTCGATAAAAAAGAAAAAGAGTGAAATAAAATATTAATAACCGTTCAGGGAGGAGACCATATACTTTTCGAATGACTGTATGAACACTATTTTACGTATTTAAAAATAATTTCAAATAAGAAAACAGTTCATTGGTACTTTTTTCCAGGTGAGATCATGAATTTGTTCATTTAAAAATTTGGCTAAAAATTTGTCGACGAAGGGACGTCATCCGTATTTGTCGTCTTTTCGCTCCTTTATATCTCTACCCTCTGATGACTCAGTCAAAATAGAGTAGTCAGTATCTGTGATCTGTTTTATGTGTTTTCCTTCTGTAAACCTAGTTTATTTAGTTTTTGGAATCGTTTGATTTAATTACTTATATATATATATATACCAACGTGCAAAGCACAATAAGAAACAGAAAAAAAATACTAACATCTTTCAACCGTAACAAGCGGACCTCATCAGAGTTGAAACCCAACTCAAACGCTTGTTACAGTTGAAAGATCTTATTCTTTTTTCCCCTTTTCTTATTGTGATTTGAATACTGATTGTTGTTTCACGTGTTCTTTGTTAAATCTGGTTATATATATATAAAGATTTTACATAAACACGTGAAATAACAAACAAACCACAATATGAAATGGGAAAACAAGACTAAGATCTTTCAACCGTAACAAGCGGTCTTCATCAGAGTTGGGGTTTCACTCTGATGAAGACCGCTTGTTACGGCTGAAAGATCTTAGTCTTGTTTTCCCATTTCATATTGTGGTTTGATCATATATATATATATATATATATATATATATATATATATATATGCATGTGTGTGTGTGTGTGTGTGCGTGTGTGTGTGTCTGTAAATGAGATTAATGTTTCTAAAATTGGCAACAATCAAAAGATTTCCACATTAAAAAGAATATAAAATCCGTAAATATTGATAATATTTTTCTTTATAAAAATTATGAATTATATTAGTATCGAACAGTTAAATTATGATAACGGTGTAAGAGTTGCCTATGAGTAGTAAATTAGTCAGGACATCAGTCGAACATGTCAGTAGAGAACTGGATGGACAATAGAGAATTCCATTTAGTAAATGGGATGGGAAAGTAATTGGTGATTGGGGGAGGTGATTAGGCATATGTTATGGACAGCGTTGGACAGACATCTGGATATCCCGGCTTCTTCAATTATCCTGATTGACAACCCATGAAGCCTCCCCCTTCATTCTCAATAATAGAAAGCCAATCCCTCCAAAACCAAATTTATATATTAAAAAAAATATATATATATATTCTTTTCTATTGTCTCTTGATTTAAAAAGAATCCTTTAAAAATTCATTCAACTAGTTTTGACACAGAGTTCAAAAACAAAGAATTTCATTTTACTTACATTCATTTTACAAAGAACAAAAGGTTTGAGATAAAAATTTTAAACAATGTTTCTAGTAATTGAATAAAACTTTTTAACAGAAATTCATCGATATTTAATTAAAAACTTATCGGTTGACGGACGTCAAATATTCTTCTTTCTATACTCATATTATGCGATATTCATTAGTCTATACTGAGAGTTATGCATATTCACAGAAACAAAACAACAACATACACACACACTATACATAACGTAATTATGCATTATATGTATAAATCATACTACTATTCCTTGCTTCTGATTGCAAACAACTTGGAATCAGTTGGGTTTTTGACTCTGACGAAGACCGCTTGTTACGGTTGAAAGATCTTAGTCTTGTCTTCAAATTTTCTTATTTTGGTTTGATCATTGATTGTTATTTCACGTGTTTATGTGAAATCTTTTTATATATATATAGACCAGTTGGGTTTTTGACTCTGACTAAGACCGCTTGTTACGGTTGAAAGATCTTAGTTTTGTTTTCCCATTTTCTTATTGTGGTTTGATCATTGATATATATATATATATATATATTTCTGGGCCTTTGTCAAGCTAGACAACGGTTCAGTTGGGTTTTTGACTCTGACGAAGACCGCTGGTTACGTTTGAAAGATCTTAGTCTTGTTTTCCCATTTCATTTTGTGGTTTGATCATTGATATATGGTATATATATATGTTTGTTTCTGTGTTGTGTGTGTGTGTGTGTGTGTGTGTGTGTTGTGTGTGTGTGTGTGTGTGTGTGTGGTGTGTGGTGTGTGTGCTGTGTTGTGTGTGTGGTGTGTGTGTGTGTGTGTGTGTGTTGTGTGTGTGTGTGTGTGTGTGTTTTAAAGACTCTTCCTTCACTTTTATTCTAGACTAATGATTCCCAATCTTTCTTTTACTCCGTACTTCTAAACGAATTTTACTCATGCCACAGGCTGCCTAAATGCGTGGATACATCAAGACAAGTATAGTAGCAAGCCAAGATGTGAAATATTGTTATAATATGAAGACAAATGAGATATTTTCTAACTGCTCAATGAATATTTTAATCATGAGGAACAAAAAAAGAAAAATAGTTAAATAATAACAATGCCTTACTATTTACCGATACTATAACCCTCGATTTTTTTCACCCAAGAGGTGCCGAGCCTTCACGATGTTCAGGTACTCGTTAATGATACCTACTCTCTAAATGTCCTTGAGTTTAACAAAATTGAGGACTCCCAATGTAGAAACATTAAAAGGATACAATATTCCTTTCAGGAATCTGCATCAAAGGTGTAACTTTTTAGCAGACTCTCAAGCACATCTAAAAAAGAAATCAGCTATTCCAGAGTTTGTCGCTGTAGCGCAGTGGATGTCCACAGGTACTCCATTGTTACTCTGGATGCTGTAACTGTCAGTCCCATTTCAAGAAGTAAATACTATGAAATAAAGCAGCAACTTGTTTATCCATGTAATAGATTATTAGAAATACCATTTCCAAATTAATGCTAAATTATTGATGCTTTATTTTAATAAGAAAATTGTAATAAATCATCAGAACTTAATGATATTTATTTATTTTTTTATTAAATTAACAGTCGTTAACTCTTTAATGGTGTCAAGGCAATGACAATCAGTCATTATACGTCAGAATTCATTTTCTAACAAAATCTTATTAATTTATTAAGCAATCATTATATTTTTCAATTTGGTATAATTAATTGTATATTCAGTTTGGCTCTCTCGAGTCAGACGCCCTGATTCCCTTGTCGTTATTCCTTTGCGTCCTCGTTGCTTGAGTGGGCAATGGTATACGATCAAGTAGACTCATGTGTAGTCTGGCTAAAAGGTGGATGCCATTGACCTCACCAGCATCCAAGGTAGGCTCATTAGAACCTATGTCTGGAGTTTTACTCAAGAACTCTTAAAATATTGCCAGTTTCACGGGAGCGGGGAAGCCTATGCGGATTTTCTTCAAGTTTCTGTATGGTCCGCAGTGGGTGTTGGACTCATGGTGGCTGTGGTTCCTCAGTCAGGAAGGGCAAATCCCCAGGGAGTAACAGGAGTGAGCTAAAGCTTCGACCCTCACCATTAAGTTAATCCACCGTTTGGCCGGTGGACTTGAAAACTGGTACTCACTTATGTGAGGCCTGGTCCGGGTTAATGGCCAATTCCCTTCCGTGGGACGCCCGATTATTTTAGAACAATAGTCGTTCAAGAACTGACTAGTAGAATTTGGCCTGCCAAAATTTCCAATTTTATTTCCCTCTGGACCATAATAAGATATTATTAACCAAATTTAATTTAATTTCAAAAATAACTTCATTTATTAGATTCAAAAGAAACTATGTAAAAATAGTTCGCAATATTTAAAAAAGAAGTTGAAAAGTTTAAAAAATTAAGTAAAATTGTTTAATAAATTATAGTTAATCGTTAAAGAGAGTGGAGAACAAAATGTGTTAACACTGTGCTGAGTTCCAAGCTCCTAAGCATAATGGACGACGGAGATAACAGCGTGCATACTTTCAAATGAGGCAGTAACCTGTTTATCCATGTCCTAACAAGGCTAATTTATTCACACCGAGTTTCAGACGCTGCAAAATTATCTTCTACTCTCTCTATAAATTACGTAGGGATAACTATGCAGGAAAACTAAGGGATCTGGAAAATATTCCCCTTATATTAACGTGAATAGCACTGTTAAAGTTTATTTTTAACAAGTATCATCTCTTAGGATTATTATTAATTAGTTTTAATCATTCTAATACCATATGAAGTATGTTATATTCAGTATTAAATGTTGGAGTTCAATGTACCTTATATGTAAACGTGAAACGTGTGTGTATTGCCCATAGCATCCAACCTGGAGCATAAAATCATACCTGTTTTTTACCAGTAGCAGCCGTCCACGGTTTCCTGGGTACTTCAACATGACTCCTGTTTGCAGCTCAGTGCATTAGTTATTATTTAAATTGTGTCTTATGTATTATGTTTGTCGATTTAACTCTGTTTCTACTTTTGAATTCGTTTCAGTTCATCTAACGCCAGCCACGTTGACTTACACTAATAACTCAATTAGCAATCAAGAATATCATGTTTTTTTTTATTTCCTGTCAGAATTTTTTTCACATTACTTACAATAAAGTGTATTGATCATTAAATGGATTGATTATAATATTTTGACGTTTTTCCACTAGTTTCCCTAAGTCCTTTCTTCATATTTTCAAGATGATATTTAGATAGTTTTGGAATCAAAATTGTGAACTTTTTGAGGAACTATACCCAATTTCATTTAAGAAAATTTTGATCATAGGAAAGATGCTTTATTGTACTTTATATCAAAACAATAACAATTATATCTTACTCTTCTAGTCATATTGGAGACTTGAAGTTTTGTATTCAGTATTTTATTCATGCAAGAGTACATATTTTGCGGCATTTTTTCTAACTTTCTAATTAGGAGCAGCATATCACTAAAAATGAAACATTAACTTGCACTTATATTCACGTGTCTGATTTGTTTACCATAATATTATTACCATTTCAGAGTTCAAAGTAAATTTTGTGGGGAAGTCAATTTCCTTTTTGAATTAGAATAATAATCAATATTTATTTATTCGAATACTACAAATTCTAAAGGGTGTAATCATTTACTGTATAATAAACAACTTATGAAACAATACTAAGGTACTTATAAGGTTTATATTTATCATATTTATAAGGTATACTTAATTTTTATACAATAATAAAGTGATAAAGTGATTTGAATTATCCCTTTAAAAAAATTAGTCATGTTAAGAATCAAAGGTGAAAAAATTCTGCTTTCACAGAAAATGCTTTTATATGAAAACATTATTCTTTAAGTAATTAACATTTTTTCTTTAACTATTTTATGGTAGTAATTTATAAGTGTTGCACATGTACCTCAATAGTAAGCCATGATAGTCAGATTGGTTAAGTATTGATTTTATTGAAATAACTTACAAATTAGATAATAATAACTTAACAAACTTACAAATAGATAAACGATAATTCATAATATACTTCAAACGTACTTTTAATTCAACCGTCAAACATAATGTGAATACATTTTAACTATAATTCCATATTAACTCACTGTGAATATTAGTTCACACTTTTATTATGAGACTGTAGTTCAAGGGATGTTTGCGCGTTTTTTCAGTTAAAAGATCAACTGGATTGGTTGTGAAGTCTTTTTTATTGCTCGGTTCTCTTTCTAAGATGTCATTTTAGGATTCGGTCTGTCCCAAACCACTTCTTAAGTCAGGAAGTGCAGTTTGAATAGTTTCCTGTTCTTTTTGGTGTTGTTATTTTGCAAACCCACACTTATAAGGCTTTCGCCTTTTAGTCCTGCTCTAGAGGCTGAAATTGTGGCTTATTTATTATTTGGTACCAATTTTAGTAACAAGTGAGTCACATTTTCTGTTAATTCTACATTCGGAGTCCTAAATTGTGCCTAACCCAAGTGATTTAGAGTAGGGTTCTTTAAGAAGTACCTGACATTGTACAGAATCGGGACCGATGATTTAATGTTCTCTCAGAGAGACAACGTGCTGGCGTGGGCCAGTGCGGGTATTGAACCCCGGAACTACCACTTCAGAGGCGATTACATTAACTAATGAGCTAACCTCTCCCCCCCCCCCCCCCTTTACTATTGCTGAATCTACCCACTCCTTATGTACGACCTCTCCACCTAATTTTTAACCTTACATTTTCTGAGAAATCCTTCTCTTTAACATTGGAATATTATTATCAACTATCTTCTCTCAACTTACACTTTTCAATTTCACTTTCTTAGAATACTGTTCTCATTGTGTTATGAATTCTCTCTTACTCATAACATCAGCAATAAAATCTCTGATGAACTCTCCAACTTCGTCATCTTTTCCTCTCCCATACTTCATAATTAAAATTAAGTTTTTCATAGCCACTTATACATTTTAACTCTGGTTTCTCAGTAACTAAAACAATTTTAACTTTTGAGTTCGTAACTCAGTCACTTCCATGTACTCACCTATCACCAAATTCATTTGACTTGAACTTCTTTTAATTTCTTATCTTACATTATGGCCTCATAGTTGGTTAGAAAATTTTGATTTCTGAGCTCGTAACTCATCATTTCTACACTTCCGTGTATTCACTTATCACCGAATTGATTTGCTTCGCACTTCTTTCACTTTCTAACCTTCAATTTGAAACTTTTTAAAAAAAGGATATTTAATTTTTCACAAACAGTTTTCCTTCTCATGTTTGAACAATCTTATAAAATGTTCAGTATCTTTTTACACTGTCTGCATTATTATCTGACCGGCACCTACGAGGCCGAAGAGTTTAAGATCTACGATACGACTCACTGAGTTAGACCCCCGAACAGATCTTTAAATTAAGATCTGAAATAAAATCTTTACCGTGGACTCTAGTAGAGATAGGTACATAATATAATTTACTTTTTTTATTATATGTAACTTTAATTTTTTATCTTCATTATTAAAATATTGTGTGAATAAAATGCTTTGAGAAAAATTGCAAGTGCTTATTTGTTTTTTTATCATTTATCTGACGGTTTAAGAGATTTCTGGGTTTGTAGTAACCAATTAAAGTTGTAGTGTTGATACAGTCTTTCAACTTGTATAGAATTCACAAAATTTGTTCTGTTGTTCCATACATGCTATATTGTAGACATTAGTGGAGTAAAATAGTAGGACCACTTTAGTAATTTCTTTTTTACTTGGATTTTGTTTAACTTGGAGATGAATTACGTGTACAATCAGTTGGACATTTACAACGATTCTCGAAGTATGACGGATTTATAAAATAACTTGATGTTTACTTACCTCTGTGGTACCAACAGTATGAATGTATTTACAAAATAAGTTCATTTATTGTTTTTTCTTTGCGAAAAATGCGATCCTTCATACAGAAGTCACATTTTTTTTAAATATTTTTTACAAGAAACATTTTGCCAGAAATAAATTAGAATGCTGAAATTCTTTCACCTTGCTATTTTTGCAATAGTTGGAACTGGCAGAAAGCTAGAACTGATTGGAACCTACCAAACTATTATCAATTACTGCCAGCACTATATTTCACAAATCAATGCATGCAATTAATCATTTAGAAACTTAAGTCTTTCTCCTACAATATTTTCTTCTGATCATTCCTGAGTTATATGAGAGATATCCCAGAGAAACCCAGTTTCTTTTTTTGACTGTACTTCTCTTGGAATCAAAAATAAGTGCGGTACATGTTGCCGCATTAACTGGGATAGTTACTGTTTAATTAAATCCTATAATGTCATAGTTTTTCATACGTTCATATGGGTATAGACAAGCATAAGCATTTACTATCACCACCTCTTGAAATGTGCATGCTCTTAACAGACATTACCTCGGTATTATGGTGTAAAATTACTATGATCTTGCCTAAATCTGAGTGCCAAGTACAAAATCTTGAATGCTGTATATTCAAATTTATTTTAATTGTTCAACCAAACTTACAGGCATGAACAATTAATTATAATTCACCTAGAGCCATTTTGTCAATTGATTTGAGTTTGCATTAAATGGTTTTGAATTTTAGTTATGCAATTATCTATCACTTTCTTAAAAAGGTTCTTTAATTAATAGAATTTGTTATAATTATCAGAAAAGATAAACCTATAGGTTGAATAATAGAAAAATATTTGCTTTAAAAATAAAAGAATACACTGATTATTTGAAAGGCTTGATATCCTAGAGGAGGTTTCTTTACAGTTAAAGGTTATAGTTGATGTTGGTGCAGCTTTTGTCATCCAAAATGTTTTGCTATTATTGGATTGTGTTGCTACTTTTGTTTCAAGTATTATATGTCTATTGTAGGATAACATGTAAGGATGAAAACGATAATGATGTTGATTGGTAAGAGAAATACTGAATTATGTTCATTTTTCATATTAATTAATAAGGTTTTAGTGATTTTCTTTTCAATTAGGTTTGTTATTTTTAAACTCCCACTCATTAAAGGAACATCAGATTCTGAAGTCGTGAATGGAACCTCTTTTATGTATATGACTTCCAGTACTTCTAAAAATGGATGGAAATTATTTGATGGAAGCGTTGAGCAGTCCACAACACCTTTTGCTAGAACTCTTATGCCATATTATCTCAATAAATCTGAAGTAAGATGTTTTGTTCACATTTATTGTAAAATAGTGCATATATGAGTAGTGCATTCTTTTCGGTGACAAATTTGGGCCTTACCAGATTTGTATTATGGTTGTAGTTTATTCAAATTTGAAATGATAGTTTCTTTATAATGCATAGCATTTTCAATTTTTTTTGTTTGATTACTTTAGATAAGAGCATTATTGGTCTTTTATTTTTAAATAGTGATTCCACTTAAACATAAAAATAGTATTACTTGTTGAGTAATTACATTGTTCTGTTGTCGTGGCACCTTTAACGTGTCAATATGTCCTTCAAACATGCTCTATCTTTTTACTTATCCTTCCTTAGAACAACAACGTTTCTAACGCATGATTCCGACACAATAATTAAATTACAGTTTTTCTTAAATGGAAAGAAAAGAATTGATGTTATTGAAGCATTTTGTTTTATTATTTTAAAATTTAGAGCATAAATTATGCTTTTGTAACCTCTTTATTTAATCTTAGATAACTCTTTTGTTCATCCCTATGTATTATTCTGATGTGTTAATTAATCGTTAATTCCCAAAAGTACAAATTAAAAGTTCTTTACAAATACTATTATTTCATCCATGAAACCTCTTCGATATAAATTTTAATGATAATAATTTTTATATGTAAACAAAATAATTTTACTTTTGTCATCAGTAATATTATAACGGGGATCTAGTGTGAAATTTAAAATGATTTGAGTGTATCATCTGAAAAAATGTGGGTTTTTTTGTGATTTTTCTTCGTATATATATTATATATTGTGTGTGTCGTGTGATTTAGGTATTCTCTTGCAGGGGTTATGGGCTCTATACAATGATGAGGTAACGAAGAAAAAGGCTTCAGGACCTACCAAATCAGGACACACCAAAGGAGTGGTCGGAAGTGATGCATTAGGAGGGTTTTGGTTAGTTCATAGTGTGCCACTTTACCCTCCTGTTCGGGATTTGGGTTATTCCTATCCAGCAACTGGAGTACGTAATGGTCAAAGCATGTTGTGTTTAAGTCTCGATTCTACTTCCATTAATACTCTAGGTAATATGAATTCTCTTATTAGTAGCAATTTCTGTAAAGTAACTATGACTGATTTTAAAATTATATTTAAATATAATTAATTATTCTTTATTATAATTAAAATTATCCAATATTTTCTGTGTCGATGTTTGGTACGGCGTCAAACAAAAATACACCTTTAAACTAACGTTTCTTTTTGATTTGTAGAAGTCTTTCGGACTACATCAATACAGAAATTAAATATAACATGAAAAATATAAACCAAACGTTGCCTTAAGGTGGTTTATTGTGTGACGCTAGACTAAACCTCGATAAAGAAAAATAGTGGTGAATATATGTGATCGACATAAAACATTGATTTAAAAAGATGTTTATCTAAACAGTTTGATAATTAATCTTGCAGACATTCATAATTAGTTAGATGTCTTTAATTTATTTATTTAAAAGCATTTTTCATTTTTTTTTTTTGTTAATGTAAGGAATGTGTATTTTTTATCTAAATAAGTAAAAGTCTAGAGTGGCCTACACTCAACTTTACTGTAAAGAAATATAATATCAAACCTCTTTGGTATAATGTCCCATTTATTCATAATATAATGTCTATGTGGGAGATGTTTATTAGTCTTTCATTCCTGGAGGTATTATAGACAGTGACTGAACTAGTTATCAATATACGCACTTATTTATGTTTATCACATAATTGATGCATGTAATATCCAGGGCGTGGAGTCGGACCTTTTGGGCCAACTCCGTCTCCTCTATTTTTTAACAGCCAACTCCGACTCCAGTTTAGACTCGAGCTCATCTTTTTATTATTAAAAAACAGATGACAGGTGGCTAGTAATTAGAATTAGGACTTTGTAAATAATTATAATAATAATTAGCAATTTGTACAAATAAATTCGTGCACTTTCAATTACCGCCAAGTACAATAAAACTATAATAACCGAATATCGATTCCGGACTAATAGATCACCTGCTGCCTGTCAGATTTTTTTATATTGTTTACATTGACTTAGACATTTTTTTAACTTAATAGACTGAAATGAAATTGATGTTTAAAGGTTTAATAAAATAATTTGAAATGATTAAATGTCCTAATATGAGGTGTAAGAAGAATAAATTTTATATTTAAAAAATTTACGCCAATCAAACTTACAATTTCTATACTTTCCATGGTATGAAGGATTTGTTTAACAAAATACTCTTAATCAATCTATATGTTGCACCCTTGAACAAATTTTAATATCAGATGTATATTTTCTTGTGTTTACGAATTGTATTATCTTTGGTTAATATTGTAGTATATAGAATGGACTAAGTTTTTCTATATTACAAAACGGATATTAATTTTAAGGAAATTTCTCGGTGATATTTTTTGTTGAATGTTAAGCCAAAGAAATAGCTTAAAATTAGTATCCATTTTGTCATGTAGAACGAAGGAGTCCATTCAATATTACCCTTGTATACACGCAAACATTTCAATTTCATCGGAGTTCATCTGAATTATATCGGCATCCATTGTAGTTATATCGGTATATCGACATCCATTTTAGGTACATGGGTAACCATTTTAGTTACATTAGGATCTAAGATAATAATGTCGGCATCCATTTTAGTTTCATCGGTAACCTTTTCAGTTATATCAGAATCTACTTTACTTCCTCGTATGTTGGCATCTATATTATATCTGCGTCTATAATTCTTCCAGATGGTATAGTCAGACTTTCGGCCATTCTAGCTAAGATAACTGGGGATAACTAATAGGTATAACAGCTATTATTTATGTGAAACGAAAACTCATCAAATCTTTTGTTTGTGAGCATATTTAGTGGGATCTGTATTTGCTAATTAGTGATAATTGCTTGCACAGTATATTGAGTTTGAGATATAAGATTATTTTCAATCGGATGTCATCATAATCCAAAATGAGAATCCAAATGAAACTAATTAGAGTAAAAGTGAAAATTATACCTTTTTTAATGATAAAATGATATTAAAATATTTTTATCATTTCAATTTTGATTATATTTCTGTGTTTTTATTATATGTAATATAATTCATTAAGTCTGCATAAGAATAAACCAAGAAACTAAAAGAGGAAATGTCAAATATGATCAGTATTGGCTCGTAAAAAAATGTAAATAGAAGTGTTTTTCTGCGATAGTAATATTTTTTCTTTTCGTTTGTATTTACTTTACTATAAGTAAAGAATCGTGCTCGTGAAATCATTCGATCTCGAGATGTTGAAATACATGTATGAGTTCCTGAAAGTCGTTTTATGAAGTTTTTTCGATGATGTCTGTGTGGTCCGGTGTATATCCAAAAGTTTTTGTAGACGCTATGGTCCATAATCTTTGATCGATCAAATTAATATTTCTCACAGAGATGGGCCTCATAATGTAGATGTGCTATATAATTTGAGAGCAATTATGCATAATGGAAAGTCACGTTTTTGGCCGAAATGTGTTTTTAGACAACACTTTTTTTTCTCCCAAACACTAATTGTAGCGTCTTGAAATTTTGGCATTATCTTCAGGGCTACAAAAGCAATAACTGAAAAAAATCCTCAGATTTTTAAAACAAGTGGAAACTTTTTTCCAATAAAATATAAACATTTTGACTTATCATTTAATCTCGAAGCTTTTGAGAGCAGTAGAAGCCTTACCAGCATTATATTGGCGTGGGGGGGGGAGGTATTTTGTTTTAAAATTACATTAACCAAAGGGGCGTTATGGTAAATTTTCAGCAATAATGATACTGATGAAAATGTTGTAACCTGCCAGTTTGCTACTACAGAATAGCACAAGAATATGCTAGCATACCTCTTTTAGAAAAATGGATAACATTAAAGAGAAGAATGTCCTTGATGAATAGGAATGAGAGTGCTAATGTCGAGTTCCAATGCAAAGTTTTAACCACAAATCATCACTTTTCCAACTTTAGTATGTTTCTCTGTTTTGTCAGAATTACATCTGCATGCAAGAAACCAGCTTCGATCAGAACCTACTACTTGTCAGCAGCCTTTCAAATCTTGCTTGCTTTTCAACCCTTCCGTCTATTTGTGTTTTTATAAACACTTAGTACTTATTGATCCCTCTTTTGCTGTTATGAACTTATCATCTTGTAGTATATTCAACGACTCCATTCGCCCTCTCATCGACCCCCTAAGGGTCAATATAGACCCCTGCTGTAGAGTAAAAATAATTTTAAGTTTTTCAACACTAATCAGATATTGTGATATCCTTGTAACTCATGGAATTGTTAATAGAATAAACCCTTATTTTGATTATAAACAATAATAATACGATAATTAATAAATTGCATAATCAACTAATCCATCAAGTTTTATATGTTGTATAGTTCATGTTCTAAGAATTATTGTATGCATTTACTAAGAAAAAACTAAGCTAAGTTAAAAACCCGGTTCTTTATGGTAGAATTAGAAAGTTTACGAAATACGCATAATTATTTACTGCTCGTTTTAGCCATGTATATTGTTCTCCTTTCTATGTTATGTTTCTTACAGAATCATATATTAGTTTTAACCTTGGCATTTCAACAAGGTTTGAACATGTAAAATAATGAAAACGATTTACTGTTTGAATTATTTGTCACCGTGTCAAAAAAAAAAAAAAAAAAAAAACTTGCTTTTGCAAGTGACTTATGAGCATAAGTTATGATTTACTTTATGATATAATATGATTTGCAAGTTTGAATTGTGGAACTTCTTTGTAGTGCATAGTTTAAGAAGAGTGGATGTTTAAAATAATGCTGTTTGATGAATATTTATGAAGTTACATGAATGTTCATAATAAGTTAGATTATAGATGAAAGCCCAAACGTAAAATTAAGTGGTTAAGCGCTTTAAAGAAAGACTAAATTTAATGTTGGTTAACTCATAAAGAGGCCAATGTGGCATTCCTGATGGACAGTTTATTGACTTGAAGGGTTAGTCAAAGAAACTAACGATTAAATTAGGAAAAGGAATCATATAAAATGAACTATATACATATGCTTTCTTATTGTAGGAAATGTGCTGTCTATGAATCAAGCCAACATATATTCGAAGTCAGTCAGTCAGGATTTGTTTGACTTGTACAAGGAATTCTTGGTGGGAATTTCAAAACGGAAATCTTTAAAGCCTCCATACTATTGGAATGGTACTATTACCACCAACATAGAGACCAAAGCTACAGTTTTTGCCAAATCTAAACAATTTGGAAAAGGTGAAATTAAATAGTTTTATTTTTTTATAAATATTACGGAATGTATTTATGTAATAGATTCTTTATGAAACGTAAGGGAAAATAGTAAATTTTAAAAAAATACGGTCTTCACTCATCAATTTGATGAACTAACATGCTTCACTGATGGTTCAAATTTTGTTGAAGTGGGTCTGAGAGTTTTAAAGATTTATATTAGATAAATGAATAAGAAATTGAGCTTTCCGCTTGGCTTCAAGCAAAAATTGTTACCATCTTAATGGTGATTATGCTGCAGAATTATGGAGTGGAGCCAAATTCATGATATCTAAGATCATTATCTCCTTGGCTTTGATTTCAGTTTTTGTTAAAGGAATGTAGAGAGGTACTATATAAACTGAAAACAAACATGTATGAAAACTCTGAGACTAATACGTGTTTCGGGTAACGAGGAAGCAGACAGAAACAACTGAACTTGGCTCTGCCAATTTTAACCGTACATGCCAATTAATTCATTGGCTGTCTAGAAGGGAAGCAGACAGAAACAGCTGTCTGGAAGAGAAGCCAAGGGGGAAATGGCTCGTCTGTGGAAGAAAAAAAAAAACGATTATTATAAGTCCTTCTAGAAAGAAAATCTTTTTCTGGTGGACCCTAGTAGGGTATAAATTAAGGGTTAATTTTGTAGTACTAATTACAGGTCAGTAGTCTAAGAAGTCATTTAAGAGTAATGGTATTTTAAAATAATGCAGTATTAGAAGTGTGGTGAAAACAGTAAAGCTTTATTTCATTTTCTAACTGCCCTAGTTATATTCTATGCGACTAGTATTTTCCTAAGTAATATGAAGGTAAGAATCTTAAGAAAGGATTACCTGCTCATTATTAAACAATCAGAGAGGTTAAAGGCTCGATTGGTGGGTTATTTCCATGTCCCTCATCTCCCCATCTTTCTGCTATAGATACCTCATCAATTTCAAGTTATCTAATAACGATGTATTTGGACCTTATACATTTTTAAGAGAAACATACAAGGTAACAATAACTTTTTTATTTAGAGTTTACTAAAAAATGTTAGTAGCTAAGTTACTAAAACTATTTTTCTATAAGAAAGTAAATTAGTATAATTCTCTATTTTAAAATCAATAACATAAATTAGCATAAATAAGTTTTTAGTAAGAGTTTTAAAATTTTGAGTATAAATAATTTTCATAAATAATATATAATTATTTATCAAACAACATTACAATATATTTAGATAAGTTAATTTTGAATTTAACCTGTATTATGTAAGAATAGAAGTTTCAATCACATGGTACTCAATAACATTGAAGGATTAATAACCAGTGTAGTGTCGCACTGTACTATTCGTGCATATAAATGCAAAAATAAGCAGAGTCATTGTTATTGCTTAAATAATTTGGACTTTCAAGAAATAAAAAATTAATGCTGTGTTCATTATGTAAAATACAAGGCAGCAAATAGTGTAATATTGTTCTTTATTACACAGTTTAATCACTATGGTGAAAATCTAAACATTTAGATAAAAGAACGAATTAAACAAAATATGTAGTTATTTTTTCTTTTTATCAGTTGTATTGACTGATGAAATATTCAATTATTAATGGTACTCTGTTTATATACATATTGTATATTTCTTCTATAAACCAATTGTTTTATAAATATAGGATGATAACACTGATAATGATAACTTCCTACCAATTCATGTGATTTATTAACCTTAAGCGTAATTTATTCTGTCATCCTAAATCGTTTTACAGTGCATCCATGTTACTTATATCTAACTTCAAGTGCAATGTCTATTGGAATTTGTTAGATGTATGAATATTAATTCTTGCATATATATATTGTAAATTATAATAATTTCTATAGCCAATACGGAAAAAGTTCTTAGAAAATATAAAAATTAAAGCAAAAATTGCTTTATTGTTAAAATAAAAAACTTATCATTCCTTGTAAAGTTATCTTCTTTACACGAACAGTTTCCAAAATAGATATCCATTCTAAAAAAGGTTTTATATTTGTGAGTTTTTTAGATTTCTAAGTTGTTGATGATATATTTTTGTTTATTGCACATGAATGTTATTCTTCGTGTAATCATGATTATAATTACCTATAATGGTTATGCTTGCAGATTTGTACGAATTAGTGGCAGATACATTTAAAACTAATTTTTATAGTGAAACGTGGCCTAACGAGAGGGAAAGACTGCCTTCTACTTGTGGAACAGAGTATAAGTATGTTATTTGTACATTTTGTAATCTACATTCTTTTATGATTGTATTGAACTAGAATACTTAACTTTTAATATTCTAATATTTCGTTGTTAGTGAAATAATTTGTTGATGGGATTTCATTAATTAGAAAGATATTTTCACTTATCTCCCAAATCTTTCAACCAAATCAATGTAAAGAAATGTATACAATGACATAAAACACAGTTAGTCGTTCAGGAAAAGTAACACTTTTTTCTGATTTTTATTATATACTAGTAAGTGTACCCGTCTTTGACGGATTCACAAATTCGATTATACATGGTATTAAGAAATATTAGAAATTATAGAATAGTAGAAAATATCATTATTAGTACAGTCTTAAGGAAATGCTTCTGTATACACCAGATTAGCTGTCTGTCATTCAGGTTTAGGAAAGCACAAAGAGTTGGAACCTCTGACTCTTGGGCAACAAACTATGAGCAAAATTGACCATGTGAGAAAAACTTGGTCTCACTCACTTCAATGCCTGCAGTGATAGAGTTTCCCCTTGGGACTTAGTTACCGTCATTGGGAAACAGACGCTGACAGTATATTGCAATCGTTTCAATGGAAACAGATAGTGGTTCGGAATCAATGGTAAGCGTGGTATGCACGCAGACAACCCAGTCATGATGTCCTCCTCTGTGGTATATCTGTGCAGAGCATGAACTCAGAGTCGTGTCCCTTTGCACATTTTGGGGCACTCAAGTTTCGTAACATGAAATTTGTTACTTCTACTAAGTTGCAGCATGATTAGTGCTCCTAAGTTTTTAATCATGAGCAGGGAGTCCAGGAGCAGTCACGGAGTTAAGAAAGTCAGTTGGATAATGAACTGATTCCTCATCACTAATTGTTCTCTTTACTGACTTGTAAGTTCTTTCCTCGGCTTGATGTAGCGTAAAAACTTCTTTGTTGATTTTTCTTGCCTGTTCTTAGTAAGGCTTGAGAATTACTCGTTCACAAAGCCATTAATTCTGACCCAAAGTACATCTTGAACTCTCGGAAATACCTTGTTATGTTGCAGGTCTCAAGCCTGTAAAATAAAAACTAAAAAATAAGACCTGTTTTTAAAAGCCAAAGATTTACCTTTTGTGGTACCACACAATGATCATTCTACATTGGGAGTCCTAAATTGTGCCTAAGTGTAATTTATTTAGAGTAGGTATCTTTAACGAGTGCCCTGGCATCATACAGGCTCGGGAACGTTGTCTTAAAGTGCTTTCCACGGAACGACCTGCTCAAGTTTTTTTCACCACTCACATGAATATATCGATGTCGAGAATGGGTATCCAATTCAGGTCCAGAGGCGAGCACGTCAGTCACTGGACTACTCTGCGCCCCCCCCCCCCCTCCCATTATTGTTAATTTCATTATTAAGGAATTAAAATAATAAACTATTAATCATATTTCTAAACACAGATGTTTCATCATTTCTGTGATGGGCAGAATAAAAGTGAGCATAAATATGTGCAGGAATAGCTTTACATACTTAAACGTATATCTCTTTAGGCTGTGTATGATCCCATAAAGAGGACCATTTACAATTCACTTCTTCTTACTACATTATGATCTGGATTGTTGACAGTTTGAGTTTAATTCTCTATAGTAAGCAGCTTTAGCAATAGATTTCTGTGACTATGGCAGAATATATCACCAATATGTGGAAACCATCTATCTGACTTAACTTGATAGAATAGACCGTACAATTTTAGTTTTAGAATAATCCATACATAAATTATTCAGGAAGTTATAAGATATTACCTATGCAAGACCCAATTTTCATTTATAAAAATCATTTTCAAATTTAAAGTGACAACTAACAGCAGATAATCTAACTATTTTGGATAATAGCAGAAGATGGTTGTGGGAGGAAATATATACCCATTTTGTAATGCTGAAAAATTTCAACATGAAGATATTGATAATAAAAGAATAGTCTACGCTCTTCGAAAGAAAAAAAAGTTTCTCTAAACTTTTATCAACTCTGAAACAAAGAGTTATTATCTTTATCTTTTCAACTTTGAAAAGATTCAAATAAGCCTTATAAATCAAAATAACTGAAATTTTAAAAGAAAAGTTTATTACGAAAATATTGAAAATTTAATAAATTATTAAAATGTTTATTTTAAATTAAGGGTAATTTGATAGCATTTAAAAAAGGACTATTTCATCTTTTGAATAGATTAAACAGTTCTTTTATTAAAATGATAAAAAAGCCTTTTAAAAATCAATGCAGATAGATGGTTACATTTTTCTCTAAATTTGCTTCCCTGCCACTTAATTCCCCTTACAATTAATGTATCAATTAATTTAATCATTTCCTGCATACGATTAATTATGAGTTTGGTTGGTTCAGCATCAGTAACCTGTCTAAGGGGTTAGTTAGTGTTTTGAGTCCATCAATTAGTAAAATTTTAGACAATTATTTTAAAAATAATATAGATTTAATTAGTAAGTTAAAAAGGGGGCAATATTCATGAGTTATATAGATTGATTAGTGTTGATGCAAAGTACCTTTTTACTAATGCACCTGTAACTGACCATTTAGTAGGAAAAAGTTAAATATAAATTAAATGATATGTTGTTGATTTTTATTTTAAATTTGAAAATAATTTTAAAGCAAAACTATGGTATTATGATGAGTAATGGAGAGGAGTTAAAGTCGTCCTGAATAAATTTATATGTTGAATTATTTTAAGATTGCAATTTCACTAAGTGCTCAAATTTTTTAGCATCCAATAAAGTATATTGTCGAAATTATTTATTCTGTGTTCCAAAATCTCTTGAATAAAAAGAGTACCAATTCGTAAAATCATAATATTTAATTTGTAATCAAATAATTAAGACAATAGAGAAATGAATAAACTGTTATCCCCTTCTTATTTGTCTTTATCTACAGATTTACTAAGGAGTAGAGTATAGTGTATAGAAAGCAGTCCAATCTACTTGAACATTATTACTCTTCTCATCCTTAAAATGTTAAAATATCTGTTTTTAGACATATGCTTTGAAGTATGTTACGTTTATTCCCTCCTGAATTTATGATAAATTCAAATCAATATAGTTATTACTATTGCTAACTCATTAAAAGTGCCCTGCCCTTATATTGTCACATGTTGAAAAAGTTCCTACAAAACTAAGTTCTCTATGGTAAAATGTCAAACTTTACAGTTTAACTGTGGTATGAGTCGTCGGATAAACTTTCTAAGCAAGCTCCTATCATTCTATTATTAATAGCGGATAAATAAATTTTATCTTTAAACAATTTGGTTTCTCTGCCTACCAAAAATCTTCCTGTCATTGCAATACACCTAAGTAGTTGTGGCAATACTACAGGATAAATTCAAGGAACAAACAAATAATTTTTCCTAACATTTACGCAGCAGTAAATTGTGAGATCAAAGTTTCTCATGTGCTAATTTGTAAATGTTATTGTTGTAAGCAGAAAAATCATCACCAGCATAATGAATATTTAAAGCAAATAGGAAGTCCATCGATAAATCTTATGATAAAGAAATTCTTTTTTTTCAAAACATACAATTTTAAAATGATTTTTCAAATTACTGGGTAAAATTTCCAATTTTTTTTGTTTGGTATATTATGCAATCAGGATATTAAAAGATGAATAATATTAATGATGGTTGATAAAGATTATTTTTTTACGTTGATATAATAAATCATATTGGTTAACTCATTGGTCATATGATTACAACTTTATTTAATAATATCAAAAATTTCAAACAAAAAATTATCACTTTAAAAGTAAATTCAATAATAAAATGTATTATTTTTTGTATAAATCTTCTAATCCTTTGCAAATTAAAGAACGAAGGATTCAATTTTCTAAACTTGATGTTCAAATTCAATTAATAGAAAGTTAATTTGGTAGAAGATTTTTACATTTAAAAAAGAAAAAAATATAAAGAAATAATTTTAGTCATTCATTATCCTATGATAATTTTCCGTAAAATTGTTGACAGAAATTAACAGATGAAATTAATAAAAGTGGAATGATTATATACTCATATACTGAAGAATAATATATACAAGTTAAAATTCAAAATTCCTTAATTATTTGGTCGATTGATTTCTCAATCTATTATGTATTTCTGTTAGCAAATTTTTCGATATTGAATTTTATGAAACTGCACAATGTTTCAGATTGGCAGATTCTTATAAGCAGCCAAATTTAAAATAGTTACAATACAGCATATTCAATAATATTTTATTTAAAATCTGTATTTTATAGTAAATATTATATATTTTCAAAAGAAATATTTTTTTCCTTTTTGTTGGTTAACGCTACATTTTACATTTTGAATGTTTGAATCCATTGAACACTTCAAAGTCCATTCTTCGTATATGATGATTAATCTAAATATTTTTTTTTTTAAATAAAATTTTGGGTTACTGATAATGTGTAACGTACGTAATTTTACTTAATATATACGTTGTGTTACATAAATATACTTTAAAAATGGAAAACATATTTATTTGTTTATATTAATACACATTTGAAAGAAACAAATACTTAAACTTTGTCATGTACTGTTATGAGAAGGTCTGAGGTCGTGGCAGCATTCCTTTTTTGTCTACAGTTGAAAGAGTTCGAACATTCCGTACATACTCTTAGATACGTTTCACCAGTAGATAGGTTGCACTAAAACCTGGAAATCAAACTGTCATTGATAAAAATAAATATTAAAAAATATTTACCCTCACTTAAAAAAGCTGCTTACAAATATTGAAATATTTTTTACTAAAACTCTAAATCAAACAATTATGAAGGAAAATTTTAAATAGTAAAAGTGTTCATTTCTTTTTATATAATCAGTAGCTGCTAAACTTCAACAGAACTGAATCCAAAAATTCGTCATTATCATCACTGTCACACATTCTTCTCAGGTTTTCTATGTCCAAACCATAATAAGAAATCAGAAAAAGAGAGATTTTTCTGACGAAGAAGTGGTCTTCGTCACAGTCAAATCTCAACTTCCTGATTTTTTACTGTGGTTTGGACGTTGATTTTTGTTTCACGTGTTTATTGTGAAATCTTGTTATTAGTTGTTCTATATGAATGCTCGATAAATGGTATAGGGTAAGGTCGTAATTTTAGATGTAAATACTGCCAAATGTAAGAGGATCAGAAATGGAAATATTATTCAAATTTTATTTTAATAATATATATATTTCTAACAGAATCAGATTTGTATAAAGCTGTGAATCGGTGGGATTGTTTCATACGCATATTTTAGTAACAAAATTTCGTTAAAAGAGGTGCGACCAATCTACAAATATGTACGGTAATAATTTCCATGGTTATGATATTTATAGAATTTTCGTATTTTGATTGACTAAATGATATGTAATAGTCTACGCGTATACAGTTCGACTTTGACATCCTGGACTTCCATACCAATTTTACTGATGTTCAAAATTGTCTTTTGAAATAGACTTGTAAATAGCCCTCGTTAAGTCGATTGGGAGAGTACTTGGTTTATTTGATAAAGTTATTTTAATATTTGTTTTAACTTTCTGATGGTATCTGTTTGGATGTCAGGTTATTTCTATCTAAGGATGTCAGGTACTATTATATAAAAGGGAATGTCTCCTTGTACGGTATCTGTACATCTGTCTGTACGTTTTAATTGGTTCCTATTAATGAGCTGTAACAAATTGATAATTGGGTCTATCTAATAGCTTCAATTAAATTACAGCTAGGAATCTGTCTGGTTATGTTAGGTAACTTTCGTCAAACTCTGCCTGCCATCCCAAGAGGAACTCGTGCTGATTCGATAAAAGCAGGCCTTAAGACATCTTACCTGTGGAAGCATGTGGCAAAATTAAGTCTTTCTACTAACATGAGACCCTATCTCCAAAGATATGAAACTGCTAATACATTTGGTCAAAGACTTCTTCAACTGAGTGATGGAAGGGTCCCTAAAGATGTTACCATTAAAATGAGCCCTCTCTCAACAGTTGTGGTATGAGGAGAAGAATTAAAGAATAAAGTATTCCTAAGAATAGTTCAGAACTTTCATAAACAAAATTGGATTTGTGAAAGATCTATGTTAGCAATAAAAACAATCAATAAAACAAAGTAATGAGAGTTTCCATCATGTTTCTTTGAAACCTGGATCCACCGAAAGCTTTGCAATAGGACAAGATTAGTAACAAGTAAGCTCCTACTGCATGTCATAGAAACAACTATACTCCCTGGAAATGACACGCTAGAAGATGTCTTCATACTAAAAATCCCCATATTTCCTACAGACATGCCCTTCCAATTCAAAAAAGGGCAATTCTCAATTGGCTTAAGTTTGGTCATGTCCATAAATAAGTCACAATGACAAACATTGAACTAGTAGAACTTTACTTGAAAAAATCTTACTTTTCACATAGAGTTGGGAGTTGCTCCAGAAGAAAAACAAAAAATATTGTCTACAAAGAAACTTTACTTTAAACGAAAACAATGTTTTTGTTTTGTTTTATAATAGGTTAGTATCTTATCATTGAAATATAAATATGTATTATTTATCTGAATTATGGGAAATTATTATTTAAGAAACAACATATTTCACAACTACACCATTCTTTCCTTATTCCCAAGTAACACCGGGTATTTCTGCTAGTTCTCTATAAAGTAGTCATTGAACACTCCATCTTTGTCGTGTTAAAAACATTTACTGTGATCTTTTTTGAAACTTACTTAATCTATCATTTTTACAGTTCTGTTTTAATCAGTCTACTCATAGAATTTAGAAGTAGTTTAATCAATCAGTTTTTGAATTTGTATTATTTCTACTATGAAAATATAGAAACTAAATTAATAGGTTACTACATAATATATATCTGTTCAATATACTGATATATTTAAACATCCGTTTAATTTCACGGATTGTATTATGTTTTAGAGTGATGAATGTAAAATCTATTTCTCTGACTGATCAAAACATTAAGTACCCCACGACGAAGGATCATTCAAAGTGGGCTGTGGGAACTGATTCCAACTGGATCTGTATTGGAGACATCAACAGAGCAGTCAGTTTTATATTTTAAAAGATTATTGTATATGCAGAGGTTGTTTTTGTGGGGTAATCGCTGAGATTATTTACAGTAAGATATGAAATTATTGAATTCATTTCCAGTACAGATGAATCATCCATTTAATTTATAGTAGTCCGGACTTTATTGAATATATAGATAACCCAAGCATAAGAGATAGGGAATAAGAGATCGTAGAAATCCACCATTGTTATAAAATAGTTCATCGTTTCTCAATTTTGAGTAACACTTGAACTAAATGTTTCAAGGAACCCCTGCGCAAACAAAAGCTTGTCTAAAACTCCATGTCTATTGTCAAAAGTTAGAATAAACAATTGAGGTTAGCTATGCGAATTCTCTTATTACACCATATTATTTTATTATATGCTCAATTTCTTTAAAATATCACTTTTTTTTGTGTTTTCATGATCTACTTTTTGTGTGTTCAAATTTGAAGTATGACCTTTGGTACAGGCATGTTCAGCTAAGTATTGTTAATTTTTTTTTATTTTGTTCTCATTTTATGTTGTACTATTCTGTTTTTTATTTATTGGTGGTTGTAAGTAAAACCTTTGGACGATTCCATGTCTAATATATTTTCTTCATTGAGCACATTTTACGGCGTCACTGCATTGTTTATATTACTCTTTGAAATTAATTTTTAATATTGTGGACATTGTATTGTAAGAAAGTATTCTCTTTATTGTGTGCAAATATGCAGTCTATTTCATTTGATAGTATATATTGTTCAGTATATTGTTCTGACAGCCCAATGATATATACGAGATCTGTTTTTCTGGAGTCCTTTGTTTATTACTGTTTCTATGATGTCTGTTATTATTATTCTTAATAGCTGGATGGCTTCCCAGCTGTTTGTGATGTCATCTATCGAATAATCATATAATTGAATTAGGGAAGCGTTTTAGATGTGTGTTTTATGTGTGTTTTTCTCTGTCATTTGACGTTTTATTGGATCTTTTCAATGTTTATCTGTAGTATATATAAATAACACTTTTTCTTTTTCTCGGAGTTTGGTCAGGGTAAATATATGGAATCACCTTTTTGCCAACGTTTCGTCTTTATTTCAAGACATCCTCAGGGCTATAAACTAACAAAAAAACAATAAACAATGGACTTTGTCATTTCTACTTTAAAAACATCATAAACAAATTGAAAAAAGAACTTACTGAAGACTGGGTTCTGTTACATTACAACAACCGTTAACTGTCATTACATGTGCTGTTCCAAGCGACATATTATTGAAACACTGTTTTTTTAGTACAATCATATATATACATATTATAATATATATCTATTATAATATGTATCCACCATAATATATATCTATAATACAATTATAATACATTATTATTTTAAAAATCCATAAAAATATAAACTAGATATCATTGCATCTTTAACTATTTATGATGGAACTATAAATCCTACTCAAATTGTCTGTATCTGTTTTTCTATTGCAAGTATTATTAGTATTTTTGATATGTATCATTTCTTTGATCAATCTCTTATTGTATGAAGTTTCATAATCTAAAATTGATGCATTCTCAAATTGAAATGTGTGTTGATTTTTAATTGCATTGAGGCTAGGGCACAAAACATTTTTTTATTTTTAAAATTTGATTTGTGTAATACTAATCTACCTTTTAGATATTGTTTGATTTGACCTATGTATACATTATTACAATTATTGCAAGGAAATTCCTAGCCTAGATGCAATGTTATCTAGTTTATATTTTTATGGATTTATATATAATAATGTATTATAATTGTATTATAGATATATATTATGGTGGATACATATTATAATAGATATATATTATAATATGTGTATATGTATATATGTGTACTAAATGTGTATATAAATGATTGTACTAAAAAAAAAACAGTGTTTCAATAATATGTCGCTTGGAACAGCACATGTAATGACAATTAACGGTTGTTGTAATGTAACAGAACCCAGTCTTCAGTAAGTTCTTTTTTCAATTTGTTTATGATGTTTTTAAAGTAGAAATGACAAATGTCCATTGTTTATTGTTTTTTTGTTAGTTTATAGCCCTGAGGATGTCTTGAAATAAAGACGAAACGTTGGCAAAAAGGTGATTCCATATATTTACCCTGACCAAACTCCGAGAAAAAGAAAAAGTGTTTGTTAATATTTTGTGGTCAAGAAAACAGTACCGTATATATAAATATATACTTATAATAGAATATAAATACTACTGAGATAATAATTGATTGTTTACAGAAAAAATAAAAATTAAATTGCTTTCTGAAAACGCTTTTTTTAAATTTTTACTTTTTTTTGTTTCAGGTGCCTCAAGAAAGAAGGGGTGGTGGAACTGTATGTTTGAATGACAAAGTGTTGGCCACAGAGTATAGAAAAGTAATCTATGAGTTAGAACAATGTCCTCGTGGTACCTTATGGTAAAGTTTATAAGATCTCTATCTTTCTTACCATCATCTACTTGGTTTTTCCATTATTCTGTATATTAAGTTTTATTATGTATTTCATAGCAAGTTCGGTAATTACTTTTATCTGCCACGAAGTATACACGTATATCTATACTTTGAAGGGCTGAATTTTATTTTTTACGCGTCTACCTTAGTGCCATTTCCGATATTTCGTGTCCAGTGACTCAGTAGGCTTCGATTGGAGAAGTCGTGTATTATTCCTCCGTACCTGAGGAGATGTTGACCCTCCTGTGTATCATTGTTATATCGCGGCTTCATTATATTATTATCATTAATATATGTGTATTAATACATTAACGTGTATTCATTAGTATCATTAATATATGTATCACATATATCATTATATATGTGTATCATTATTATTATTATTATATGGTTTTCAGCCGTTACTCCTATTCGAGTGTTAACTATGGTAAATAGTAGATTTTCCGAAGTTTAAAGAAATATTAAATGTTTCTCTAAAAAATGGATATTTAAGTTACTTTTGAATGTAAGGATCTCATTTGTATAACCAATCAATTTAATTAAAGTGTTATTATTGATAATTACTACATTTTTATCTTGAAAGACAAATATCTAAGGAAAGAAATTTAAGGCTAATGAACTTTGGGAAAGAAAACAGAATACTGGCCTAATAAAATCAACAGTAGAGGTTTTTACTTAACCACTCTTATAATTCATTCGTACTTCGATGAACTTCAAATGCTTCACCTAAAAGCAAAAGTGATTGCTCTTCACCTTCCCATTCCAAGAAGCACGATCTCTCCTACTTGTAAATTTACTAAAAACTGCGTCTCTCTATAGCTTCTAAGGACCCAAGGTACTCTTTGAATCTCTCTCTCTCTCTCTCTCTCTCTCTCTCTCTCTCTCTCTCTCTCTCTCTCTCTCTCAAGTTATTTTTAATAGTTTCTACAATGGTAGCTTTTACATAAATGTTGGCCATCTACGACACCTAAATCTCCATCATCATAACTACTGATACTCCTTAGAAATGATGAAGATGTCAACGGTATTTATCGTATCGTAAGATGTTAACGGAATTTATCGTATTCACAAATGTGAGAGCCTCGCATGCTCAAGTATTATATACAGCTCATCTGCCTTCAATCTGAACCCAACCTTATTTTTAAAAGATCTTTCAATATCATCATTAGCAGTTCCTATCAGGTGGCTGTTGATAGATTTTGGTATCAGTTGTGTTGACAAGCCTGGTCCCAATCTAAGTAACGAAAGGCTAACATCACCGACATTTAGTTCATCACCGACGAAAGGACATCACCGACCAATTTAGTTCAATTTTCCTTATAAACTCTAAAAACTGCGGCTCTTTTAGCTAATTGTCTGAAATACCATCAGAATATCCTCTGTACGTAATGAATTCAACAATTCTAGGTTAACTGTATGTTATATCGCGCACATGAACATTAATCCATTCCTTAGTTAAGCTTAAATACTTTGTGAATATCCTATTAAATGGCGGCTACCATTTACTTAGTAAAAACAATAAGTTAACATTTTATTAGTAAAATCTAGAGTTATTTAAATTGAGAATTGATCTTACACTGTAAAGATTGGTGACATTCAACTGGGTTCGGAAATTTCCAACTTCATCGACAATAGTGTAAAAAATAAGATAGTGTCATCCGTTTTTATTTTAATTTACACTAACCTCTGTAGTTCTAACATATGTATGCATATAATATCTAGGATGATTTAGTTGGTAACTCTCTTGGCAAGGCCACAAAGCAACTATTTCATTTCTTTAACTCTTGTTCGAATGTGCCTTCTAGATATTTAAGTGTCTAATTACTCATTTAAGATAACGTTTACAAACAAATACATGTACCTCTTTAAGTTTTATGTGGTATTAATGTAGATTTAAAGTTGAGTAAATGCAAGTTTTCTTAAAACATTGTTTTGATTGACCTACCAATATATGCTCCCATAACATTCAATTGAGTAAATCAGAGCACTGGAACCTGAATTCTCCTGCTTACGTACCAAAACTGAGGTGCTTTCCAACAGATCATTTCTTCTTCTGAAAATGTTTGTTCTAACGAATATCTATCGGATATTTATCAGCGAAATTAAAGCGTTAAAAATCTATATAACAAATTATTAAAAACTGAATTTCTTATATTTCTTTATAATGTTTATTGTCACCATTTGATGATTTCTAAAATTTCAGACAATACTAATGTGACCATTACTTTAAGGAAATAAATAATGCATATTATTTTGCAAAATAGTGACATTTTAGTTCTATTCTCATGGAGAAGATAGTTTTATTTTAAAAAAAAGCACCATTTAATCATTTTCGATTTAGTCAGCAAATTAGGAAGGTAATCCTTCCTGATATCGCATTTTTTTTTTTTTTTTTTTTTTTGATATTTCAGAGTCTTAATTTCGTCTGGCACATTAAACTTTTGTGGTCCAAGAAACAAATTTATCCCATATTTTCTTAATGAACAACAAATTCAATGGGTTTTGTGTCTGACTGATTATGAATGTACTCTAGGTTGCATTGTAATTGTCAATTGTTCAAAGACTACCAGTTTATATAAAATTATATGTATATATAATTATATATTGATTATAATCCGACGTTTCTCCAAAAGTTGTTTGGCATTTTCAAGGCTAAAAAACAATTTATTAACTACATAAGTAAAGCAAGATAAATACATCCACGGATACGAACCAACAGAAAACAAACCAAACAAACAAAAAATTCAGTAACAAGAGACCATAAAAGGATCATAAAATGCCTAGTGTTATTATTCATTATTTAAAAACAAACATTTGTTGTTTAAAAATAATTACTTATTATGTTTGAAAATTGGGTTTGGTGTTCTGAATAATTAATAATGTTATCCCTTAATATATGTTATCAGTTATTAGACTGTGTTATTGCCTCCAGTATGTCCCTGGGAAATTTATTTTCATTGCCTTTGCAACATAGAAAAATAATTAGAAAAAAAGAACAATTGCTTAAAAAAAACCGTGAATGCAGAATCTGCTTTGCTATTTAACAATATATATATATAAACACAATCACAATAAACATGTAATTGAAGCAATAGTGGTAGCAACCACTAGGTAAATGAAGAAAACGAACCAAATGCTCAGAGGCCTTTCATTTATGTCATCGATATTTTCCTAACTATCGTTTTCGTTATTTTTCTAGATTTTTCTTCCTTTATATATAATGTAGAGTAAAGGTATATAGAAAACTTTTCGGAAACGATTGAACAAAAATATTGGAAGAAAATTTAAAAAAAAAGTATATGTATATTATGATATATAAATATAAATTGACTTTCATCTTCTCGTCGCTCAACTTCCTTTCCTGAGGACGATCGGTAAAGGGGTTGAAATATTGAATGTGAGTCCAAGAATCTTTTTTTTCATTCGGTTTCTCAAAGTTTTCAAAGTACATATTTACTTTGAAACTGTGCGTAGTACAATGTGCTGGGTGTCCCATTCTCTTTTCTCCTCAAGATTAATTGCCCGAATATTTGCGTTTGTAAGTGTGTGTCTTTATTCTGTGTGTTACTCTTTTTCGCTTTTGAACTCATATATATATATACGGTTGAAGAGCAGAGCAGATTCTGCTTTCACGACTTTTTACGATGGACGACATCTATATAAAGGAAAAATGCCCAGAGCTGAACTTACAATCCAGCGAAATGTTGGTTATACCCACTTCCAGAAACTTTGACAATAAAGTTAAATTAACCTGGATGGAGTGATGGGTGGTTAACCTCCCGTACGCTAGGAGCGCCAGCTTGACATGTTACCTCATTCTATTGTTGTCCCATATGTGTGTATTTCTAGTGGTATTCTGTTATCCTGTTGGTTTGGATTATTTATCTGTTTTATTATTTTCTTCTGCCTGAGGATGATCTACGAGGTCTAAAGCATGTGTTTTCTCTTATAATCATAAGTTAGTGTTTTCTCTTATAATCTTAAGTTAGTAGTGAATACATTTTAGCAGTTTTGGACTATGTTTTTTTTTGCCTGAAAATGTCCCTGGGAAATTGGCTATTTGCATTGCCTCTACAACATAAAAGGGTAATTAGGAAAAAAGAAGAAGTACTTAAAAAAAATCGTGATGCAGAACCTACTCTGCTCTTCAACAATGTATGCTTGGATGAAGATCTGCTGGCAACTTATATATATATCTAAATATTTCACATAAAAATGTGAAATAACAATCAATGATCAAACCACAATATGAAATGGGAAAACAAGACTAAGATCTTTCAACCGTAACAAGCGGTCTTCGTCAGAGTCAAAAATCCAGAGTCATAGTTGGGTTTTTGACTCTGACGAAGACCGCTTGTTACGGTTGAAAGATCTTAGTCTCTTTTCCCATTTCATATTGTGGTTTGATCATTGATATATATATTCATTCACTTAATAAACGGAAAGACGATCCAAATTGAACATAAAACGAGTTCAAAATCGAAGAAGAGTAACACACAGTAAAGAAACAAACTCAAATTTTCGGGCTGTTCGTCGTCAGAAGAAAAGAAAAAGGGAGACCAAGGATGTTGTAGACGTTAATCTAGGTTCCTTGCCGTTGCTTCTACAATGTGCTTGGTCTGCCTTTCTCTTTTCTCCTGAAGACGGATTGCCCTAAAATTTGTGTTTGTACGTGTGTTTTTTTACTTTGTGCGTTACTCTTCTTTGATTTTGATCTCATATGTATTTAATTATATAGAGCTATTTGCTAATATGAAAAACTTGAGAATGTAAAATTATTTAGGAATTTGCTCTTTATTCTACCACTAAATATACATAAAATTAATTAAAATTATTATGTGAGTGCAATCTTTTCCTTCCTAAAATAGTAGGAGCATTGTAGTTCCAACTTATGATTATAATATTAATTATACAGCATTGCGTTCATATAGCTAAGAAAACAATGAATGACAAGAATGCTTGTTATAATTTAATTATTTATAGTTTATCATGATATTTGATAACATCTGATAATCGTCTCTTCCCCTAAGGATCTGAAGTAGATATATATCACAACCAAGGAATAAAACGATATACCTAAAACAAATATATACAACACATTGATTTACAGTCCTAAATCCATAACAATAATTTACTTCAAATAAAAATGATTCCTTTTCAGTTGGCGTTCTTAAAATATTTCTTTTACAATGTATTATAAATATTGATAAACTGTTGCCTATTTGTACTATATACTATTTTTTTATCCATTATATAACAATAATAGGAAATGTTATAACTGCCTTAAATAAATTCATTATTTCGTGAAATAAAACTACTTTATTCCGACATAACTTTAACATTTTGATAATATTCTCTAAGCTTTTGATATTGCTTTGGGGGATATTATACACTTCTAATCAAGTACGGATTATTTGGAGATTACCCTTTTTAAGTTTATAGAGTAAAGAAAAACATGTTTGTATAAACCAAAATAAATAATACTCGTAGTCTTAGAAAATTTTTTGCACTTTTTAGAAATAATTTATAAAATTGAATCTAGCTGTCTTGAATGGTAATATTTAGTAAAAATAATCTTCCTCATATTTTTTTTAAAAAATAAAATGAAATAGTCATTTCCTACAAACATAAGGAAACTATTATTAATAAAAATCTTTGAAGGGAAAAAAGGCAACACTTTCTATGACAAAAATCATACTTTCCTTGAATTGGGTTGAGGAATGTAGTTCGGTCATTACCGTTATGGTTGCCAAATAATAAAAGAGTCACAATTTCTGACCCTAGAACAGCACTAAAATGTGAATCCTTATAAATGTGGGCATTGGAAAATAAAAAAAACAAATGAACAGAATTGGGTTGGGATGTAGATTCTTAAAGCATGATGATATTTGAAAATATCTCCTACTAACATCTATTAATATCATCTACCATAATTTCTAATTAATATTAGAAATATTAATTTATTAATATTGGAAATATATTACTGTTGTGTACAAATGTTATTAGTATTATAAATATTTATTATAAGATATGCAATTACAAATATTTATAATAGTTTATTCATTATGCTGTTTGTTTCTTGACCACTTTTTATTCACAAGTTTTGAGATTTTTTTGAGGGTTTTGGTCTAGATATTAAAAAACGCTTCTTCGCCGTTTTTTAATAAACGAAGCGTTTTTTAATATCTAGACCAAAACCCTCAAAAAAATCTCAAAACCTATAATAGTAAAACTATTGCAATTTTTGTCGCCTTTTATGAATCTGCCTTCCCAAGCCAATTTTTTTAGTGATAAGTAATTTATTCTTTTCTTGTATAAATATCAAGGAAATATGTTCATTTCGTTTTTTAAATTTTTATTAATCGTTGATTAAAGTTTTCTTGTCGAAACAATTTCCTTCTTAATTTTTTTTTTTTTTTTAACATAGATATTGAAAAAAACAGTAGATCTCATTCTATATTTTATTTCACATGTACAGAAAATCATAAGAGCAATTATTTTTGTTAACAATGGAAAGATATGATAATACACTCTAAATAAAATACTTCTGTACGAATATTGCATTATGTAATTAGGGTAATATTTTATATAATTAATATTTAATTTATGGTTCTAATAGTTTCAAGACTTGAAGAGCATATTACAAAATGGATTAATACAAATGTTATGAAACTATTAATTTTGAAATTACGATAGTAGTGGAACCATGCAAAATCAAAAGTCACATAGACAAAGATTTTTATACATTATTTAATAAAGTAAAGACTTGTAAATGATTCAGTATACCGAACTAAGTCTATTCTGGGATGAGGAAATTCTACATATTGCTCAGTATTTATGAACAATAATTTTGGGGGCAGTGCATGGAAAAATATTTGTTAATTCCCAAAAAGAAATTATAATAGTATCATACAGTAGAACCTCGCAGAGTGAGTGTAATTTCTTTCCACACCGAGCTCATATTGTGAATTAATCAAATCACGAAACAATTTTTCGCATTGGAATTAATATGAAAATAAATAAATCCGTTGTTTTTTAAAATAGAAAATGTGTGATTAGAAAAAATAAACAAATTGTACATGTAATATGAATTACAAAAATCCATGCAAAAAAACAATCATGCTAATATTAATTAGTACATCTCATTCTAATAAAGGTGTACTCGTATGGTGTTTACAGTGACTACCATTGCATAATTTTTCAAAAAAGTTATAATGATTTTTCCAACGGTTTTTATCAATCCAGTACCAGAATTTTAAACTTAAAACAGAGACTATCTAGGCATGAGGAAGGCGGTCGCTCATACTACGAATTTTTACTCGTCGTACGAGACAAAAATTCTTACGAATGGCTGCTCGTACTACGAGGTTCTACTGTATATTAATATGATAATTTTATATCAATAGTGTCATATTAATATCCCATTAGTTTGAATATATAATTCAAATAATAAAAAAAATTATAATCAAACAATTAGTTAATTATGGTGAACTGGTTACATGTGTTGATAAGAAGTGTTGGTAGATAGGATGACTTGAAGTAGATCTCGTGCAGAAGTGAGTTGCCTATACCGGTAAAAGGAAGCACGAGGCAGCATGCAATGGTCGTGCTGGCTCCCACGACGCAGCCAATCAGTACAAACACCATCCAAGGTATCATCAAACGCCGCTTTTTCTGTATTTCAATAACCATTTGTTTTAAATAAATTAAAAAAAAGCATATTTAGATTTTAACATGGGAGCTTTGTTATTTTATATCAAAGTTGAGGTCAAGGTTAAGTTGCAGTATCAGTCCGTCGAGAGGATACCTCTTGACTAAAGATTGGTTCTTTGTGGTACAACACAATGAATATTCTACACTGAATTTTGCCAAACTCAAGTATATTTAAAGTAGAGGTCATTAACGAGTACCTGACATCGTACAGGTTCTAGACCAGTGCTTCTCAAACGATGCGCCCCAAAATAATGGAAGATTAAATTTATATAAGAGATTTCTATTCTAAAAATTTGCATCATATTTATTTATTTTAGAAACACCAAGTAAGAGGTTTTCAAGTCTCGTCCATTTCATATTCTGAACTGGAAGATAAATCTTTAAGCAGCAATGGATAATACTTTCTTTTACTTCCCTTGGGGACTTAAATCATTTGTTACTTAAAAATGATTTTAATGATTTCTCTCTCTCTTTTAAAAAAAGCTATTCTATTTCATTTTCTATTTTCAAATTTAAGGACTAAAGTTTTTATATTGAAATCAGTGATATCCCCCAAAGCTTTGGCTATTTTATAGTTGCGCCCTGAAGTAAAAACATTTGAAAAACACTGCTCTATACCCACGGCTTGACGTCCTCTCCGAGGGACGACATTCTCAGGTTTTTTTCACCTCCCACTAGGGTAAATCGAGAACTAGAGTGGATATCAAAATCCTGATGTACCAGTCCATCTGATTGTACACCAAATAGATGTAGAACTTAACCCAGTTGGTTGCCCTGGCTCCCAACTTTAGGTTAAATTTTTCTTTTAACACCATTATCTGTTTAAAATTTAAGTGTACATTTTTTTAAGTATTAAAAAAGAATCATATAATAAAATTCAAATGTTATTAATTTACTCTGAGACCTTATTAAATAATAATGTATAATGCAGCGTAATATAGTACTTGTGCAAAAATTCTGCAAAACTATAACCCTTTATTTCCAATTGATGTTATCAAATTGATTTGATAGTTAATATAATGAATCATTTTTCTCTATACCCGTGCTCGATAATCTTTAACTTAATACCAAGAAGCGTTCCATTTGTAAGAAAACACATATCCAGTATAGAACTGCTTTTCACAGTTCTTACAACGCGATGTTTAGTTGAAGTAATATACACCTACAATATACTTGAAATTGTAGATTCATAACATCAGTTAATAGGAGAATGTATAAACCTAGATTTACAATTAGAAGATTTGCTCTTGAATATTTACAGCGTCTGAAAATGATTCAATGACTTCAATGCAAGCATATAAGGTAAGACTATTTGTATTTTTTTTTTTAATATGACCTGTTTCATTAGCTTGCTTGACAAGTTTGTCTATCATCAAGAATGAGTTCTTTGGTACCAACATCATTGTTTTGCTTAGGCCAAGTATTTCCATGTTTCTTTCAAACATTTGTCCCTCATCTCACTCTAGGAAAGGTATGTTTTTTTACAGCAACTATCAGTGCACAGTTTTTCCAAAAAGTTATGATTTTTCCAACAGTTTTGATCAATCCATTGTCAAAATATCAGCTTTTTATTATTTCAAATATCTTTAATAATGGAATATAACTTAATAAATAACTTTGTAAATGGAAATGTATGGTGTGTAAGAGAATAAAATCAAATCTATATACTTAAAAAACTCTGATCGTCTTGATGCTTGCTTTCTCTAAACAGAATTCAATTAATTAATAGACTTTCTGTGAGAATCGAGCCCACGTCATCAGAATTGGAGTCAGCTGGAGGTCCAGTCCGCGCTACCGATTATGCGACGACGGCTCTGGTGAGAAACCTTTGAAACCTGATATAAGTGACGGAGAAAGATTAAATAAATGTTTTTCGACCTAAATTGTAATGATTTATTTATACTAAATCTCGAAAGAGAAAATGTAATGAATAATCGACGAGAATATGAAATAATGATATAATATATCAACAAGTCATATCTATTATAGTTAACAGAAGTTTTAGAAATTAATATAAGTAAAATATTAACAGCTGAATGTTGGAGTCACCTGGAGGTAAAACATTTATACATAAAATATATATTTGATATTATTATATAGTATAATCTATTAAATATCTTTCTATTATTTATATATATTTATTTATTTAATAAATAACTAACAAAATAATTATAATTGAATAGGATAAAACCACTATACTATACTTAAATAATTTGTATAACTAATTACAAATAATATAATATACTTAAATATAAAATTATATTATATAATTATCTTATATAACTTAAATAGCCATTAAATTTAAATATCTAATATAATATTAATGTTTAATCTATCTATATATCTCCTTCCAGTTTTTTGACATATCAGAAGAGGACACCAATGGAGCAGAGAGGAGTCAAGAGGCAAAGGGACAATGATGGAGGTGATTCCGATGAAACACAAGCAGGAGCATCTCGCACACGGAGGAGGATTGAAACTGAGGAGCCAAGGACACGTCGACTTATTCGTCAAAGAGAAAGATACCGCCAACAGAGAACTTCTGAAACAAATGAACAGAGAGAAATTCACTTGCGAAAACAGAGAGAAAAGAACAACCGACATAGAAATTTAGAAACACCCGAGCAGAGGCAAGACAGATTAATCAATCAGAGAACAAGAGATGATGTGAATTGAGACTGAACAGCCGAAGAATAAAGAAAGACCTTCTTGATTAAACTCATTCTAGCAACAGGGAGGAGTAAAGGACAAATTGCACTGGCTGTAGCATCTTCAGGAATCGCCGCAACATTGATGCCTGGTGGTAGAACCGCTCACTCAAGATTCAAGCTTCCTCTCAATGTAAAAGAAAATGATTTTTGCAACTTTCAAAAGAACTTACACACAGCAGACTGATCAGAGCAGCGCAAATAATTATTTGGGATGATTGTACCATGATGAGGAGGGAGAGTTTTGAAGCAGTTGACCAGAGTCTGAAAGACATCTGTGGTAACAATGAACCCTTTGTCGGTATATTGACCGTCTATAGTGATGACTTCAGACAACTACTACCAGTCGTCAAGAGAGGCAACGACGCAGATGTCTACAAACCCTGCATCAAGGATTCATACCTGTGGCGCCAGTTTAATAAATTTCACTTAACCCGGAACATGGGAGTTCAAGGAAATGATGATTACTCCAAGTTTCTTATTGAAGTTGGAGAGGATAAGATTGAGAAAAATGAAAATGATGAGATTGCACTGCCACAAGAGTTGATCATTCCTGTAAATAATGTTGATCAATGCATTGATTACATTTATCCCTCCTATGAAAATTCAGAGGAAATGTTCGCTGAAACGTTCGTGTTAGTGCCATTTAACGAGGCAGTGAGATCAATCAATCATAAGTGCGTTTAGAAATCCCCCGGAGACATCAAGGAGTATTTGTCATTCAATTCTGTGCTTGAAACAACAGAGGCGACACACTCCCCTACAGAATTTCTTAACTCACTCGAATTGTCCCGACTACCTCTTCACAAACTTGAACTCAAAAAAGGAGCTCCAATACTGTGTATGAGGCACATTGATCCGCCACGGTTGTGTAACGGCACAAGGCTAATTATAGACGAGCTGTATGATAATTTGATTGCTGCAAAAATCATCGCATCACAGTACCAAGGACTAACAGTTTTAATTCCTAGATTGAAGATAACTTTATCTGAAGCCGACAATATTCCATTTGCAAGGCTTCAATTTCCAGTTCAACCAGCGTTTGCCATGACCATTCATAAGTACCAGGGACAGACATTACAGGGAGTATTGATATATCTAGACAAACCTGTGTTTCAGGATGGACAATTATATGTTGCACTTTGTACGGTTAAGCAGAAGGAAAATGTTAAGGTGTTTTTAAATACTCAAATTGTACTAATAATGTTGTAAATATAAGAGCCTAAAATTTTTTTATTATTCCGTTTATTTAAAAGCGATTAATATAAAAATTTATTTGACCCAACGGGTCACGGGTAGTCTAGTACTTTTATATATCTATCAACATTATAAAGTCGAAGATCATTTATTAATCAACTGTGAGCCAAAAAAGAATACTATTTATGCACTAACCAGATTAATACGTTTCGTTTTTCCACATTTTGGTGAAAACAAAAGCATATACAGTTGAAACAGCGTCAACCTACATCCTACTGTGTTTCATTAATGGAAAAAAGAATTGTTTTAATAAACGGTTATATTCATAGCATCTTTCTCTTAACTGTCATTTAGTTTTGACATGTAATTGTTTTACATTTAATTTTAATATGAAATTACTTTAACCTTCTAGTAACTTAAATTTTGTGGGATTCTGATTTAAATACATATTTCTTCAAAATTTCTTATAAATTAGTTTAAATTTGTTTTAAAGTAATAAGTTTTTTATTTAATAACATATTGTGTATATTTTAAATTATTTTGTCACTAACCATAAGTAAGTTTTTATCCTTTTACAAATACAACTTTACTACGATAGAACTTCAATATTTTTTTTTAAAATTATATTAGTTTCTATTTCTATTATAATTATAACTAGTTCACTTTTATTGACCTAGCATATAATAGAATACAACCTAGGAAATTATACTTACCATGTGCACTCCCACGGTTAGCAGTAGAGAAAGCAGAAAATGGAAGATGGAAACGTAAATGAGAGTCGTCAGAGTTGTTTTAACTACTGGAACATCTTTAAAGAATACATGTACAAATATTATTCATGTATCAAATATATAATATATTTTAACTATTCTAACGTAGTGCAATCAGTTATTATTTGGTATTTACTAATTGTAGGGTAAAAAGCTAATGAAATGGTTTCACATATAAAAATTTAATGGTATAAACGACGCGTTTCGAACACGTAGTGTTCTTCCTCAGGCATGAACTAAAAAATACAATGTCAGTATTCCCAGTAAGTTGTACCACAGACACTCACCCTTAGGTTCGTCCTTTCTTCCTTATTTTATTTTATTTTTATTTTGTACTATATTTACTTTGTATTATAGATAACTCTCTGATGACATTGTATTTTCTAGTTAATGCCTGGGGAAGAACACTATGTGTTCGAAACGCGTTGTTTATACCATTAAATTTTTAATTGTGGAGACCATTTCATTAGCTTTTTACCCTACAATATTTTAATTATATCTATATGATGAATATTCATAAATAATAAATCAAAAATTAAATTTAGTAAAGTAAAATGAATGAATAGTACTATGTTTTTGTAGGGGAGCTTTAGCTTATTGCCACTCCGACCTCAATAGATCCAACATTTGCGGTAATTACTAGACAGATGGTTATTTATAATAACAATGGTACATTGTCTCCTTCTTTTGTTATACTTTGTACTGCATACCTGCATTGTAAGTGTTTTTTTAAGGCATATTAACTTTTTTTATAAATTTAATTATTCTTTAAGGAAATTAAAATCTATCAACTTAAGGCAGACAGCCGACAGGGAAAGTGTAGGGGACTATCTGTTGCTTTCCTCACACATACACACACTTTCTGTATATATATATATATATATATATATATATATATATAATATATAGATTTCACATAAACACGTTAAATAACAATCAATTGTCGAACCACAATATGAAATAGGAAAACAAGACTAAGATCCTTCAACCGTAACAAGCGGTAGAGTCAAAAACCCAACTGAGTGTTTATACTCGATATATGCATTTCAGAGTAAACTATAGGTACACGGTAAATAGAAAAACAGTCACTAATTTTCGGTGTACCTGTCATCAGGAGAGAAGAGATAGAGACACCAAGCGCACTTGATTATCTCTCCTCGCCTGATGACGGTTGAACTGAAAAATAGAGACTGTAAGTGTGTTTTTATATATACTGTGTTCGTATAATTTACTCTGAAACATTGTTGTGCTTCATGGATCGTTATCTTGATGATAATATATATATATTTAAATTAAATCATTAGTTGTCTAATCTGGAATTGTGTTGTATTTACCCCAGTATAATATATATATTTTTGTTTCTATATCATTGCGTTTGGTTTTCCTCTCTTATCTCTCCTAAAAACGGTTCAAACCGAAAATTAGAGACTTTAAGTGTGTGTTTTTAATTTCTTTGTGGTTATTCATGTACATTGAACTTTATTTGACCGTTTGGATCGTATTTTCATCGATAAACTATATACATTTATATATATATATATATATATACAACAAAGACTCACTTTTCAATATTTCGACCGTAATGGCGGTCGTCCTCAGGAGAAGAAGTGAATTGACGGAGGGACGACAATCAGTTGACTGTCGTCCCTCCGTCAATTCACTTCTTCTCCTGAGGACGACTGCCATATAGTCGAAATAATTGAAAAGTTGTAGTCTTTGTTGTGTTTCTGTTTATTAGTTCAACTGCTTATTTTAATTGTTATTTGTCCTGCGGCACCGTTTTTCGTTTATCATGGTATATATATAATATATATATATATATAATTAATTATTTACTTATATCGATATATATATGATAAATATATAACATTATATGTATATATATATGAAACGATTCCACCAACTAAATAATCTAGATTCACAGAAGAACAGACCTAAAGGAAATCACAGAAACTCACTACTATATTTTGATTGCCTCGTTATCAGGAAGATAGACGTAAGGTAGTTTAGAGATAGTTATAAAAATAAATTGTGGTCTGGTAAAATAAATAAAAAAAACAAACCGAAATTGTCCATTGAATTAGTTTATAGTTTTTTTCCCTTTGGAAGTCTAATCAGGAAATTAGAAAAAAGTTTCATGAAAGAATTAAAATAGGAAAGAATTATTGGTGAGGTAGTATAATTAATTATTAATAATCTTTAATTTTCAATAATTAATAACTTGGATTAATTTTGTTAATCTTTTTGTTTTATTGTAAACCCTTTTCTTGTAATTGAACATTTATTTTTATACAGTGTTATTAGTTAAGTAATTTTTCGAGGCTAGGCTATTGTATATCATTACAAAGCTATTTGAATTGACATTGTTTCTATTAATTAATTAATTTCCAGTAAAATTAACAATCATAATATAATATTAGGGGTGAAATATATTTTGTTATGTTCAGAATTATTGATAAAGAAATAATGTATTTATGTGTTCCTAAATTATGAAAAATTGTTGAAAGAAGGTATAAACTACATTACTGAAAAGATAAAATACCTACGCACTGGAACCATTTTTGATGTAGGATTCTGTGTTAAAGATAGGAGATTCTGAGAGCCAGTTTTCTCCAACTGTGAAGAGGCCAAGAAGGACCATACCAGAGTTTATCTGGAATGAACATTTAAAGTTTTTTTTTTATTTTAGAAACATTTTTAGTAACAGTTTTCAAAATAAAAACATGAATATTATAACTTATACTACTGAAGTATTATCTCTAAAAGGTTAATTTCATTTTTATTGAAATAAAAATGTAAATATTTTGTTTTTTTTTTAAAAAAAAAAGTATATTGAAACAGGTTTATTTAATTTTATTTTTGAAAATTAATCTTATTATTTTTTTAAGTAAATCTTTAATTACTAATAAGTAATCTTTAAAATTAATTTTAAGTAAATATTTGTGAAGTAGGACTAACAAAATAATTTGTTTAGTTACTTTTATTCATGAGGAGTATATAGCGTTTAGTGAAAACGTATTCTTACCGTGCTGACCCAGGCTATGAAAATACTGGCTGTTCTGAAAGTTATTCCACATAGTCTCAATGGTGCTAACCTGCCGGATTCCATTGGAGTCAGAGTAACGCATGGGGTTGCTCTAACATCTTCATATTTCACATTACACGTTCTAGCTGTTTTTGCTTGCATTCGATATTCCTTCCGTTATTAATTTTTGCATGAAATAAACGATTGAAAATATTAGCAGGTAGTAACAGGTTTTTATGGTTATAACTGACTAATACAGAATGATTCAGAATATTATAAATGCTTGATGAAACCGTACCATCAAAACTATATTAATAATTTCAGATTGTTTAATATTTCATTTCCTCTTGTATTTATGAATCGTGGATTCGCCTAAGCAAAGTAATCATCAAATGTTAGAAAACTGAAATGATAAACTACATCATGATCCTCACCAGGTTTAACAAATAGACTGATGCAATGAAACCAGTAATGGTCTCAATTTAACAAAATGATAGATTTTTGAAAGTTCTTAGTTGGACTTTACTATTGTTTTCATTTGTTGATTTTTATTTTAATATACCGTCGACTCTCGTGTTTCGGAACTTCAAGAAAGCGTACGAGTTTCCGTACTTTTTTTTCTTCCTAACAGTATAAATTATCATCGGGGTATTGTAATTCTTAATTACAAGATTGAGACAAAGTAGACTATACTACTCCAATTTCATTATCTTAAGCAAACTATACCTTTATTATGCGTAAAAAATATTATTATTACTATTTTAATGTATAATAAACATAAACTAAACGTATCTACCTGTATTTAATGATTGTTATTTAAGCCAAGGTGAGGCAGAGGATTTCCTGGCCTATTTTATAGGTTAGCAGTTAAGCCTTTTTTCGTTTGTTATGTTGTTTACTATTTATAAATAAAACTGTTTGTATAAAATAAATGTACATTGTGTTAAATTAAATAAAACTGTGGTAGCCTAACCCTGCTATACTGTGTTGAGGTTACAGTATATATCTATCTAATGGTACATTTTGGCCTGCCGTCAATAGTTAAGCTAGGTTTTTGTGTTGTTTATTATGTAATAATAATAATAGTGTTTATTTATATTAAATATGTGGTGTGCTAAAGTAAATGAAACTGAGATAGCCTAGCCATTCAGAAAGTTTAGTGAGGTTATGTATCTAGTATGTTTTGGCAGGCTGTCAACCACAAAACCGTACCAATACAAAACCACTATAATGCTACTCCTTTACCAATTTCCGGACTTTTCTGTTATCAAACTTCTGTCGGTCTCTTTTAGTACGGAAATACGAGGGTCGAATGTATTTAATTAAAAATATCATTTAAATTAATATATGCAGAAATGATGAACAACATAGGTGACTCCACAATCATACAAATTACCAGATATTCAATAGAAGAATAAAAAATGTTTCAAGGCCTTTTCAGGTGGCTTTTTATCAAAAGAATTTTTTTTTTCATTTTGAGCTTTTTATAAAGAGTTGTATAAATAACCCACCCACCTTGATTTTTGTTATTGATTGTCTGATATCCTTTACAAATATAAATATAAAACACTATTTTTCTTTATCGAGGTTTGGTCGAGCATCAAACAATAAAACTCCTTTAAGCCAATGTTTTGTCTATATTTGTATACATCTTCAGGGCTACATCAATACAGAAAGTAATGAATAGTTTGTAAATAAAGATGAAACGGTGGCTTACAGTGTTTTATTGTTTGACAGTGGACCAAAGCTCGAGAAAGAAAAGTAGTGTTAAATATATATTGTCAAGATAAGAAACATATATAATGCATTTAAAATCAACTAGAACAATTCCACAACTAAATTAACTAAAATCACAAAAAGCATGCAGATAAAATAAATGATAAAAACTCACTGCTAAATTTTGACTACGTGATGACGAAACCAATAAAATAATAGTAAACACAAAAACAAATAAAATAATTTGTTTTATTTGTTATTATTTTATTTGTTTTTGTGTTTACTATTATTTTTCATATTCCTATTTTAATTTAAATTGATTCTTGTCTACCTTATTCTCTGTGACCGGGAGCGTATGTGGCAACATCGTTGGTCTCCAACCGTCTCTGTACCAGTGCGCTTGGTTTCCCTCTCTTATCTCTCCTGAAGACGGTTCAACTGAAAATTAGAGACTGTAAGTTTGTGTTTTTAATTTCTCTATGTTTCTTTATGTACATTAAACTATATATATAGTTCAATGTTCTGTATGTTAAAATACACTCACCTCACGGTACTGTTACAGCGCTATTAGTTTTGCTGATCCCAAAATCAGGTATTAAATACTCAATGATTCTTCCACTTGATGAGAGTGTTGTCCTTGGTGATGTGGTTCTGAAATGGGCCGTTGGGTCATTATCTTAACGATGGGTCGGTTTTCGATATGTACGTTGGGGTTCATTAGCATCACCCAGGTTGATGGTATTTAGAACTCCATCACCACCATGTGTATACGTAAAATAACCGTATATGCTTAAAACTACCACTACTTATGATATTTCAGATAATAGGCAATATTCTTTAAATTATATGACATCAGTTAAGTGAGTCAAATCAGTTAGGCCTGATTTTCTGTGATTAAATATTTTATTAAGAAAAAATAGCAAAAAATAAAACTTTTAATGTAATTATTCTACTAACAGTCAAGTTTTATTTCACAAATTACAAGTGATGAATATGAAAATTCTTCTCAAACTCGTTGAAGCACAGCAGAATCAATTGAACTGATCAACGAATAGTCATTGTTATTCGATGTTTTCAGTTTTCCAGGTTTGTTGTTAATGGTGAATTCAAAATTTTATCTTTTACAAAGAAACAAATTACGAACTGTGAGGTCTATTGATCAATCCAATGACGTTTTATATCTCCAAACAGAAACATGTTTTATACCTGCACCATATATGATACTCGACATAGTTGAAATAACTATGTATATATATATATATATTTAAAATTCGGCATCTCATGTAAATATGTCATACCTCTATTTTATATAATATTTGAGAAATTACATATAATATATATATTTATTGGATGACATCTTTGAAACACGTTTAATATTTTCATTATTTATAATACATAACATAATAATAATTATATATAACATTATAATAATGCATATCATTTATAATACAAGGTTTACACCTCCATTATAAATGATATTCGAGGCAGTAGGCTTGAAATAACCAAATATATATATTTAATAGATCACACCTTTAAAACGTTTAAAATGTATTTTTTTCAATATTTAATATCATTTAAGCATATTTGGGAACTTAAAAAAGTAAATTTTATAAAACTACATATGTGTAGTTTTTCATCAATTAAACATGTTTCATTACAACACGATTTGCAATTGAGACAGTACACTTGAAATACTTATAATATGTGACATCATGTGAACTCCCATATTTAACCACGATTTATACATGTGTTAATACATTTAAAACAATTTTATTTCCATAAAATATAACATACTTTTAAAACGTTTTAACACTGTTTATGACACTAAAGACTATACATTTGGATTTGCTATACATATTTATTAAATAAAAACGTTTATAGTACAACCATTTATGATATTAGGGACATTACATTTGAAGTAACGACACATGTTTAATATATATCTTTAAATACGTTTTACACCTCTTTTATTTATGAAGCCCAAGATTCTAAAATTGAAATAACTAAACATAATTGATATATGACATATTTTTTATGCGTTTTATATGTTAATCATTTATGATACTTAAAATAACTGTTGGTATTTTATGCATAAGATATCATCTAAACAGGTTTTATGACTCTTAATTATGCTACATGAGACAATATACCTGACATAACTGTATATATATTTGATATACGAGAATTTTAAACGATTTCTGTACCTCTATGTTGATGTTTCATGAGACAGTATAACATAATAACTATATACTTACTTTATTAGTGACATCTTATAGACATGTCTTATATCTCCACCATTATTGATATTTTGAGATGGTAAACAATAATAATTATATTTCTTTAATGTACTACATATTTTAAACTCGTTTCTGTACTTCAACCATTTATGACATTTAAGGCTTAGATAACACAATTGCATAACCATTCTAAATGTTTAGAATAAACTATACTGTAAAAAAATTAAATGATTATACACAATATTGACAGTTAATTTATTATGAATCGTTCATAGATATTTTTTAAATGATTTATTTTTAGAACGAAACAAATATAAGCCATGTCTTCACTATTAAACTTATAAATCCAGCAATTCACTGTTAATTTCATCCATAGATGGAAATTATTTTGCATTATTGTGTTTCTCACAAAATAATCTCCAAAAACATTTGGCAATCAACAGTATACACTTGAAAATAATAATTTAATGAGGATAACCGTTATATAAATGCAATGGGTTTTAATATTAGAATTAGTTCAAAAATAAATGTTGCTGATTTCCACTTAATAAAGTGAAACAAAACACTGAATTATAGAAGCTATTTTATCTGTGTTGTTCCTTTGAAATTATTTTCATGAAAATTATTAATTAATTCCTAAATAATTACTAAACATTTATTACGAATGATAAAGCTTTCATTAATTTTATTTTTAGTTATTTTACATTTAAATTAATAGTAGATAGTTAATTTAAATTCATTAACCTATAAATATGTATATAAAAATCAAGGATGTGTGTGTCTTTGTTTCTGTTTGCCCTTCAGAAATTTCGAAATTTGTCCAAATCTATTTAAAAATTTGAAATTATTTAATAGCATGATATGGGATGTAAGTAGAATCAAATTCATTTATGAAAAAAATAAATGAGAATGAAACATTTAATCTCTGAAGGTTTCCGTTGTATGATGGATTTGTTTAACAAAATGGTCTAATCAATCTAAAGGTTGCATACTTGAACAAAACATATCACATACAGATTTTCTTGTATATACAAATAATATTATCTTTGTGTATTATTGAAATATGATGAATGGACTTTTTCGTTCTATAGAAGAGCTGCTTTGTTGTTGAAAAATATCCATTTTTGAAAGTGTTATTTTATTTTCATTAACTTATAATCATAATATTACATTAATTTAAATATCATTAAATTATATATAAATTATTATTTTTACAGCTTTTTTGTTACATTTAGTATGCAAAATTTAAATAGAAATATATTAAGGAATTCGATTTTTCAAATTACTTTGTTTGCTTAATTAATGAATTTATTTCTCTTTTAAATTGTGTTAATAATCATTTAATATTAGATTTCGTGAATAAGCTGCAACGTTTTCGAACACCAGTAAGTTGTATAAACAGATGTACCTTTAAGAGTGATATAAAGTAGGCATTCATAATTTAATCAGAGAAGGAATAAATCAAAGAAATTTTTCCATTTTTAAAGCATGAAAAAAGGCATTTCTTTTAATAAAATGTAAATATGATTATGTATGATTGAATTTGAAAGGTTTTGAGGAAAAAATGACTATGTTGTTAATAAGTTTGATAAATGTTCACTTATATTATAGTTGGCAATTTCAGGTTTTTTCCTATATTTCTTAGAGAAATCAAAAGATGAATTATTTTTTTTTTTTAATTTAATAATGAAATATTTTATTTAAAGAATAAAATATTGAATATTAGACAACCCGTGACTCTTTGTGTCACTCAGAAATTATAACAATAGGTATTGAAATTAATTCACTGAACATAATTGACAGGGATAATTTGAATTGGCATTTCTTGTTATTAAGGCACGGAAACAGATTCTTATATGACCCAAGCTTTTGATATAGTATTATTAACATGATTCAAGATATATACACAATAAGTATATTTAGCAAAATACTAGATTAACCGTGACCCTTTGTGTCACTCAGAAATTATAGGTATAGTTATTGAAATAAATTCACTGAATCTCATTGACTGAAACAGATTCTTATATAGTCCAAGCTTTAGGTATAGTATTCTCAACATGATTCAAATACACTATAAGTATATTTAGCAAAACATAAATCATTTCAAAGTAAAATAAATCATTTATTTTATGACATAAATAAATAAAACATCAGTTCATATTATATACACAATGAAAAATATCTAAAACGAGCAAAACTTGTAAATTGAAATATTAAATTTATTTACCCAACATGAAATAAAATTAATGAAAGGAATGTGTCTTTACAATATTGTTGTGACAACATGAGTGTCACTGCCAACTACTAGAGTGGATGTGCAATTACGCTTTATTGTAGTAAGGCAGGAAAAAAACATGTTCCTCAGGATAACACGCGGTCCCCCTCCAGGGGGGCGTGCCTCACTATTTTAGAAGCACTGGTTTATAGGAATCACTAAACAGGGTATCACTATTCAGGTAACTATCCAGGGATTACTAGACAGGGAGAGGTATCTATTGAGGAAACACTAGACCGATTCCGGGATCATTATACATAAATATCGTTAGGGAGATCTAGGTATCGCTCGGGAGGAGTTGCGAGGAAACCATTTTTACTAAATGTAATGCACACCCCACTAAAAAATATGAACTGTCAGTTATTTAGCTGGTGCCTTAAATTTTAATAAAATATATTTATTTTTTCACCTTTACTATTTTCTATTTATTTGCTATTACTATTTAGCCCTTTTATGACATTTATAGATTTTAAACGGTTCAAGGTTTCTACTCCTTTTAATTTGATTACTTACAAAGTAATTAACAAAATATTGAATCAATTCAATACGTAAATTTTAATTTGAATAGTTAAGTTTTATTATTGGATTTGTTATTAATTTATTCCCAATATTTTTCTTATAAAAAATGTATAATTGAATCTAAAAAACAATTCGATTAACATTACATATATTTATAGGATTGCTACCCTACGTAAGACTAGTGGTTTATATATAAGTTACTAAATATTCATTTAGTATTAAGGAGATGAAACACAGGATAGATTACTATTCATATGTTCAGAATGGAAAAAAAATATTATTAGCTTAGTAGTATATCTATATATATAAAAATGAATGTATGCTTGTTTATACTCGATAGATTCAAAAACCATACATCCAATCGCCGTGAAAATTTAGTACATTATTAGGTACATTCCCGGGAAGGTTTATGTAAAGTTTATTTTAAAAAACAGAGTTGTGGTTCAGGTAATATCCCATAAATATTATAATAGAGATGGTTTGCTGTATAACCTGTTTGTTTACATTTGACTTTAATTGGTAATAGCAGCCGCTGGTAGGTTATTCTTCATGAATAAGCAACTTATTATATTTCCACATTTTCGTTCAATTGAAATAACCAGGTACCAGAAATTTTATTATTCTTTTCAGATTGATATTAAAGACAATAATTGTATTTTTATATGGGTTTCTTATTAACTTTAACGAAGCTTTAGTTATTATCAATAGTTTACCATTAACTTTTCATATATAATTGGTTTAACTTGCTTTAAGCATCAAAAAAAGTTATGCGTTAAATAATAACTTATTAACTTTAAGTATACATGATAGTATTACGAATAATAATGATAGTATTTGAACCATTAATTCTAATCTTAAAAGAACTATTAAAGTATTTTGTTTAAGTTTAATGGATGTAAGGCTTCTTTATTTATTCATGGTTGATTAATTCCTTTGTTTAAAATATTTAATTATTAGTAATTAGTATAAGGCCCTAATCTATATAGGCAAAATGATAAGTTATTATATATATCGATGATATCTAACTAGAAGACGTTTATGAATGTCTAAATCAGTAAAACTTATAAGGGAATGTATACAGCATAAGAATTGATGAAGAAATATTCAAATCAAAATGTACATATATAAAACTTAAACACTGTATGTATTTGTGTGTATAAATACAGTTCTTATCATAATAACTCATAATAACTTAACATTACATAATGAAAAATATATTTAGAAATTAACATTATTATTTATTATTATTAGTATTTAGAACTCAATTGACACTTGTCAATACAATGCTTCTTCACAAACAAATAATATTTCATCAAAATATTGTTATTCAAACTTTTAAGAGACAATTTTGTTTACTGATATAATTTTAATTAAACATTTAAAACTGAGTGAAGTCTTCAAATTGAAATTATTGAATGAAATGTAATGTAATATGGCTTAGCCTCTTCAACTAACTGGCTCCTAATTGAAACGATTTGTGGATTTAAAATTTGTGTCATTATATTTAACAGATAAGACATATCACATTTAATAAGCTAAGACTTCTTTCAACATTTCTTGATGTATTTTTGGGCAAAAATTATTCTTTTTATTTTTTGTTTAATCTAATCTACGTATCAACTACCAATTGTATTAGACAATGTGTGCAATATATAATCAGTCAATTTCGTTTATCTGAAAAAAGTTAAGTGTAACGTAACTTTAAGTGTAAAGAAAATTTAAATTTGTTTTCGTTATATGTAATTTATTATTAGAGTTGGAATTAAATTGTTTCCCGGGTAAATCCGGGCAGATCAGCTAGTTTATTTTAAAACATAAATTATTATTATAAAAGAAACAATTTGGGTTGAGGATGATATTTTTTTTTTTTAGCTGTAATATGGTTATATCAAAAAAAGTTCGACAAAATTCTTAAGTACTTCTCTAAAAAGCAGTCTTTCATTCGTAGTGTCGCTTGAACTAGTAAGTCCCAAATGAGTAACTCGTTTCATTAAAAAATTATCACTGTAGACACCATATGGGGAACTTATGAATCCATATATATAAAATTCATGAGTTTTTATTGGTTTTAGTTCTATTACATAATAAAAATCGTATCAGGGGTCAGGTAGCCTAGTGGTTTGCGTACAAGCATCTACTTTTTACAATATTATTTATTAATATTTCTCATTAAGGGGTTAGGATAGCCTATAATATATAATAAACTATTATGTTAGAGTCAAAAATGAATCATTTTAGAAAGAAACTTGAACGCAACTGTCAGATAGAATAGGAATGTTCTAAGGACACATTACATAAGATAAAGATACATTACTTTCATTAATGTTATTTTATGTTGGGTAAATAAAATAATATTTCAATTTACAAGTTTTGTTTGTTTTAAATATATTTGATTGTATATATAACTTGAATTAAATATTTTATTTATTGTCATAAAATAAATGCCTTTTTTTTACTTTTAAATGATATTTATTTTGCTGAATATACTTAGTGTGTATATATATCTTGAATCATGTTAAGAATACTATATCAAAAGCTTGGGCCATAAAAGAATCTGTTTCCGTGTCTTAATAACAAGAAACAAGAATTAAAATTATCTCAGTCAATCAGGCTGAGTGAATTTATTTCAATAACTATAGCTATAATTTCTGAGTGACACAAAGGGTCACGGGTAGTCTAGTATTTTACATTAATCATTGCTATCTTTCATATAAAATGGAATAGTTAAATGTGACATTAAAATATTGCGTTTTAATTAACTGGTCTATATTGCCGTGATGTTGATTTCATGCCAAGTGACTCGGTATAGTAATAGAAGCCCCAGCAGATGGCGCTCGAAGTCTGACGTCCACCGTCTTGCACAAACGTGTCTCCATCTGTCGGCTGTGGACCCAGACCAATCCACCCAATAGCATCTTGAACTCAGGAATGCAGCCGGGGTGACTGGTTTAGGAGTAGGGGTGGCTCACTCGTGCCTAGACATTCCTTGAGTGCTCTTCTCTCTTGGGAAGCTTGCTTTCGGAATTATTTGTGCTAACGTTCGTGGCGCTAGTGTGTGACTCATTTATTTAACGCACTGGATTAAACTAAGTCCTTTTAAAGGTACCTTTTTCCCTTGTATTTTATACCTTATCGTCCTTTAATTATTTTATATGTGTTTATATTTAATATAAATTTTAATTATTATAGCAATGTCAACAATCAATTGTTTAATGTCTCTAAAGTACTCTCTGACAAAGAGTTTTTCTTGATGTTTTAAATACATGACACTATTGCCGTTTACATGTACGTCTTTTAAGTCGTTCCAAAACTTTTCATGAACCTCACTCCAGTTCTCTAGAATTGATCTTCTCAGACTGTTTTTGTTCTTAAGATACCTAATGCATCTCTCTTTGCTAATTATCTGTTTACCTGGGATCCTTATTCACTGTCAGCAGGAGATTCAATTTTAACCCAAACCCATTCCAATGTGTTCGTGAAATACACAATTTAATTTTGCCAGTTAAACCTTTGCTACAAACTATTCATTAGAACTTTTGATCCAGGGACTGTTTTTATCAAAGGATATGAATGAATGAACACTATTATCCTCTTCAATACTTGTAACTTCTTCCAATGAGATAGTACAAAATAAGGAATATTTAGAAAAATTGTTGTTCTCAAAAATCTGCGTGTGATATAAAATATTGCAGTAGCTTTAAGATAATGGAGTTTACATGTAAGTAGTCATTCGAAAGTGTATCATAGCATACATATATATGCAAAACTAAAGTTGTCGGGATTGACCGAGTCCCAATAAACTTCAGTTTTGTTTCTATTCCACGGTTGATATTTCTATCAAGATATTTTATATATTATATAGAATATATATATATTATATACATATGATGTAAATAAAATGTTAATTTTCGGGATTCGGTCAATTTTCCAGGATCATAATCAAACTCTCTACATAATAGAAGTACTTCTACTTGTATATATATTTTTGTTTTTTCACAACTGTAATATTCCATTTTGATGTTAGTTATATGTTGATGTTTATATATGATTTCTTGTCATCCTTTGTTTGTAGGCCTATGAAAAAGGTTTTAAATAAAACCGAAACGTCGGTATTGAGAGTTTGATTTTGATCCTGGAAAATTGACCGAATCCCGATTACATTATACACCTATTCTATCCAACGGTTGATATATTATTCAATTTGTTATATATATATATATATATATACGTTTAAACCACAGTAAGAAACATGACTAAACTCTTTCAACCGTTACAAGTGGTCTTCGTCAGAGTCTTAGTGTCACTGATGGTAATATTTATTTTTCGCTTCAGCATTGTCATCACGAAGATAGATGTGAGTCGCTCCGAAGAGTCACATCCGTACCTGTATTCGGTGCAACTTGCATATATATTCCTGATGATTAGGCTATATTAGTGAGTTTCTGTGATTTACTTTATGTGTGTTCTTTTTGTGAATCTAGTTTACATATAGTATCAGTTGGGTTTTTGACTCTGACGAAGATCGCTTGTAGGGATTGAAAGACAAAAGACAAATCTCTTTTATTGAAGACAGATATTCTCAATACATGAGTTAGTATGTGTGTTTCATTACTCTGTGTGTCATTCTTCTTCGTATTGAAGGTTCTGTTGTCTAGTTTGGATCTTATGCAAACTGGTGCTTGGTTTGAATGAGAAAAGGATATATATATATATATCCTTTTGACTTTGGTTTTTAACTCTGACGAAGACCGCTTGTTACGGTTGAAAGATCTTAGTCTTTTTTTCCCCATTTCATATTGTGGTTCGATCATAGATTGCTATTTCACGTGTGTATGTGATATCTTGTTATATATATATAACAATCGGTGTTTGTTATTTGGCGACGATTGTTGTAACCGTATTTGTCTTTGTGCCGTTTCATTTAGTTTATATATATATATATATATATATATAGATGACAATTCCACGAGTCGTTGTCTGCCTGCGGAGCGACTCGTTTCTATCTTCCTGGTGACGAGGACAACGTAATATAGTAGTAAGTTTTTCTTTCATTTCTGAGTGTTCTTTGTATCAATATAGTATATATATATATATATTACAAGATCATCCAGTAAACATGTGAAATAAAAATCAGTGTCCAAACAATAGTAAAAAGAAAAAAAATAAGAATGTAACTATGGTTTTTCAACAAAAACAAGTGGTCATTGCCAGTATTGGAGAGACTCTGACAAGAACCACTTGTTTTAGTTGAATGATTGGGCACAACTTAGTCACACTTCAGATGCTCTATTCTAGATTACTTTTATAGCTTTCTAATCTGGTGTTTCAAATTGTCAACTATACTAAAGAGCAATTCTTGGAAGGTTTTATTTGAAATACTTGTCATTAATAATGAATACATCTATTGATTGGGCAGAGAAATAATTGTTTATGTATGTATTACAACAATCTAAATTGAAATTAATGATACGTATGTTTTTATTTCCATAGATTTAGTTGAATAAGTAAGGGAAAAGAGAATGGCAGTGTGATTAGAGTCAGGGATGGCTTATGCGACGTCTACTACCTTATAATGGAGTGTCCATTAGGATTGGTACCCTTCATATCTTCAAAGCTTCATTCACAAGCATACCACTGCTATAGAATAGAACACCTAGTCGATAGCTCTTTGAAATAACTGAGCTACTTAGGGTACTGAGATGTGAGGGGTAACTGAGATATGAAGGGTACCAATCCTAATTGACACTTCATTATAAGTTAGTAGACATCGCATAAGCCATCCCTGACTCTAATCACACTGTTCCATTCGACATTCTGTTCCATTAGAGTAAAAAATAAATATTTTAAAACAATGTACAGGTATTCCTCATTTAACGACTGTAATTCGGACCAGCGACGCCGAAATCTTCGTTAAACAATTGTGTATACATGTATCAGTCAAGAAGCTGTTATTTTGTATACACTATACTATATGTTACAAGGGTTAAACTGTCAACCAAGCAAAATTGAACTGATAACAAATTTATTTCATTGTTTTTGGAAATTCATAAATAACATAGATTTCATATAACATAGTATAACAATATCATACACATGTAATATAAAAAATGGAGCATGTGAAAATATTGCAATAAACTCCCTCCAAGTAGGGGTACTACTTTTGAGAAAAAAAATACTATACTCTTTTTTTCTCTTTTTAAGCAAAATGTATATCAGTCTTGTTTATTGTTTTACTCATAAATTTCTAGATTTAAAAAAAAAAAACTAGTTTCCACGACCAACTTATCGTACTGCATTCCGATGAAAATCATCTCGCTCGCGTCGTCATAACTCTGAGAGAATTATGGTAAACGAATATTGGGCCAGTGAAAAGGCCCGTCGTTATTCAGAGTTGTCTTTAAATCAGTACATAGATAAGCAAGGAATAGTTGTATATACTTTGAAAACCGACGGAAGCATGAATGAAAACTTAGAGACTAGGAGTCACTTTCAATGTGTTTTCGCCCTTTTAACTGTCGTCCTCATGAAAGGAATTGGTACTGTTTGAAGACAGAAGTCACTAGACAGCTTCACAGAATATGTGCAGAAGAGCAGTGAAAACGAAAAACTACCTATTTGAAAAAGGTGAAAAAGAAAAAACTGTGAAAAATTACAACTTTTTATAAAATAATAAAATTTAATGCAACAGAAAATTAGTAAAAACAAAAATAATTAATAAATTTAAATGATAATCAAATAAATTAACGAATGAAAAGATATATATGTATTTAAAATGTATTAAAACAAGAATTTAAAATTGTATAGTACAATTTACGGTTTCGGTTGATACCCGGATGTAAAGAAGCTCCTAGGATGCATATATGGGTTTCTTCAGAAAACCGTTCGAACACATATGTATCAACGTTTCGCCTTATTTCTAGACATCTTCAGGGCTCATCAATGGATAATTAATCACCACCATGGTGATTAATACATTCTGTATTGATGTAGGCCTGAAGATGTCTAGAAATACAGATGAAACGTTGCTTAAGGTGTTTTTTTCAGAATTATGTCACGCTGGACCAAAACTCGATAAAATAAAAACTGTAGAATACATGTGGTCGAGATAAAGAAGATATCATTCAGTCATAGAAACCATAACACTTAAATTATTTATTCCAAAAAGTTATAATAATCTATAAACATAAAATCAAGCGCCTCTAGAAGTTGCCAAATTCATCCAATTTTAGCGATTGTGGTCTATATTTAGCATATTAATTTGGGCAATGTTTGATGTAAACGATTTTTGAAATGATACTTGATATATGATTAAAAAAGTGTTAATTTGTAAGATTGATTTTTTAGTAGTTTATGAGAAATATCAATGGAGCATACTCCCTGTTTGTAAGCTACTAATTAACTAACCTATACCTTAAAAATAATACTTGCATCTTAAAAAATTCTCTGTGGACGACTGATTAAATTGTGTTTACATAAAAATGTGTAAAAAAATATATAACATGTAAGAGAGGAAAACTGCAAATACTCAATCGTATTAAAATTTTATTCTCTAAAACTTTTATAAGAACAATCATTATCTGTGGTATCATGTAAATTCTCAAATTTTAAAACATTAAACTGTCCAACAATAGAATTAGATTTCACCATTTGTTTGCATGGTGACATTCACCTGTCAGTGATGCATATATTTGTACTTATTATTTTTTGATTAGTTCGAAATCTGATATAGTGCCATTCCTTTGTACTGCATTGCATTAGTGTAATGCAATGTAAGTTAGATAACAATAACTTCAATTTTTTTTTATTGTTTAAATAAATACATTATTTGTTGTGAATATATCAGTTTACAGCTTAATATTTAGTTTAGACACTCTAGATGTCAGAAAACAAAACAAGCATACCTGCTGAAAGAAAACCAAGCACACTTTTAGCTCCTAATTTTTGGATCCACCGCGAAGTTTGATGAGGAGTTTGGAGAAGTGGTGGCCAACAACGCCTGCCTATCATCAGAATAAGATAATATAATATTGAAGTGTGGGTTTGCTTGCGTTAAAAAATGAAAAATAAAAAAGTTAGTGTTTTTTCGGCATCTTATTGTCAAAGAACAGAGAAAAAAGAAATATCTTTTTTAGTTCTTCCACAAAGAGCTGCTACGCAGGAACTGGAACATTTTACTATTGTTTGGGTTTGGTAGTAGTGTCTTTGATTATAAAATTGACTATTTCTTTGTTTATTATGTATATACAAGTTAATTCAGAAAACATAACAAAGAAAAAAACGTTTACTGTGTCGATATTTTGAACGGCCAACAATGGAAGATTAGGCAACGAAGTGAAAGAGATACCTTTCAAATAACTAACTGGGTGAGTGACTGTAGTTCAAGATCAAACCGGAAGTAAACTCGAGCAGCACTTTCCTAGCCTGTTTCAACCGGAAGACAATAGCAGAAATCACTGTTTTTTTCAATAATGGTTTTTATCCTTCGCTTTGCCGCTATCCTTCATCTCCCTCTTGTCTGCATCCCGGTTGCGTAGAAACCAAACATTACAGACGGTCGATCTATGTCTTTTAGTTATTTGTTTTTCAAATTATTTTTCAACTTTTTATCAGTTATAGGATCGTCTTCGTAGAATAAAGTCCATCATCGTTATTTAAATGATTCTATTTTATATAGAATTACGTGATTAACACCTGTAAAGGTTTGAACAACAGTAAGAAAATCAGAAATTGGTATGATCTTCAACTGTTGTTTTGTTTGAAAGATCTTAGTACCATTTATGAATTTTGTACTATGGTTTAAACGTAGATTTTTATTTCACGCTTTTACTGTGAAATCTTGGATTCCTGTAGATATTCTAAAATATTCCTGTACATATTCTAAATAATCTCCTATAGCAAAACATTACTTTTGTTACCTTATAATTTTTATATGTTACATATCTTTTCCGTTTAATCTTTCGTTTAAACAGAGTCCGATGTTTTTACATGTTTTGCAGTGTTCTTATATTATATTTTTTTTAAGATGTCTTTTGGGACCTACTTTTTTTCTTCTTGATCAAAAACCATAAAAACTGGTTACATTTATTTTGCATTATTGTATAAATGTATTTGAATAAAAGATCATTGTATTTTATAGGTTTTATTTTTATTTTTTATTTATTTTAGAGTTTGTAGTTAAATTTGAAATTAATTTAAATTCGTTAGAATTCAACCAAATAACTATTAGTATAATTCATATCATAAAATATGATATTATTAATAAAGTTTGTAAAATATGTAGCACGCAATCAAAAAAAGGCCAGGTTAGCCGAGTGACAACATAATCCCAACGACTGGTAGATCGAGGTTCAATACCCACTCTGGCTATCGATTTATTCATACAGGAGGTGAAAAAATCTCAGCATGTCGTCTCTCGTCAATGTTAAGTCGTCGGTTAGGAGCCTGTACTATGTAAAGTATTTGTTAAAGATCCCTACACTAAATACACTTAAATTAAAAAAATGTATGTCTCTATATTGATATAGCTTCTCAACCACTGATTAATCAAGTTCAAAGAAGGGGTTCTTGAGAATTTTGGTCACGAAGAAATTATTTCTTGCGTACTGTGTGTTTGTTTGTTTGAATGTTCTGTTTAGAGGTATCTTCCCTGAATTATTTTGCAATATTGTGCTTATCTGTTTTGAAACTGTGTTTTGTGCTCTTCATAATTAATAATAAGTAATTATGTTTAAATAACAAATGTTTGTATTTAAAAAAGAACAATAACACTGGGTATTTTATGATCCTTTTGTGGTTTTCTTTTTACTGTAATTTTGTTTGTTTTTTTTGTTTTCTGTTGGTTGGTATTCCGTAAACGCATTTGTCTTGCTCTACTTATGTCGTTAGTACATTGGTTTTTAGCTTTGGAAATTCCAAACAATTTTTGGCGAAACGTCGGCGTACAAACAGGAGATTAATTTTCTTTATGACTTGAAATCCTCAAGAACCCCTTCTTTGAACTTTATGTCTCTATATATTGAATGTTCTTTGTGTCGTAGAGGAAAGGGCGAATGTTCGGTCTACGTGTGTTCTCTGGTGGAACTGCCACTGTAACTTAACCTTACTCGATATACAGTCAAAGTCAGGAGTGCTCTACAATCAACTTTATTGTTTTAAAACATAATATCAAACTCATTTACAATCTTTTGAGTCATGGTATTATTTTAATGTGGCTGTCGTGTTTACATGTAAGATCAACTCTCTGGAAAGTGTCATTAGACTCATATATTTTCAGTCTATTTCAATGGTTTTATTGTGGCTATGTCCTTCCTCATTTCCTCTATTACTTCTTCGCCTACTGAAAATACTCAATAAGGAGGATTGTATACAGCGACATAGAATTGACCAAAGTATTAAGATTTCTTTCTATTAAATTATTGAACGATTTTGCTCTTCTGGAGTTATTTTCATTTCATGGTAGTCTCAAAAAAAACTGAATATTACCACTTTCCTGTTAAAAATATCTAAGGGAGGAGGATGTTTAACGGCTTTTCTAAGCTGAAGGTTGAATAGATGGTCATTGATGTTGTTATCTTGTACACGCTTGTTATTGTAGTTTGTTAGGTATAATTTGAGAGCCTTTGCCATTTTACGGCTGATACCTACGATACCATTTGCTTTAAGAAGTGCTAATAGTAATTTTGTAGAGCAAAACTGTAGGTTTACTGTTAAGGACGCATATTCTAAATAATCTCCTATACCAAAACATTACTCTTGTTACCTTATAATTTTTATATGTTACATAGCTTTTCCCGTTTAATCTTTTGTTTAAACAGAGTCCGATGTTTCTACATCGTTTTAACAGTTCAATGTAGGCTTTTGAAATTTTTTTGAGAAATAAAGGATTTAGGTCACGTTATTTTTAATTCTTTATAAGTAATTATATAGGTATGTAATAAGTATATAATTAAATTTTTATTCAACCATTTGCTTTTAGATTTTCTATAAAATCATTCGTTTTTATGATAATTTTTCAGTTTTTTTGTCCTTCCAGGTTTTTTTTTATTTTCTATTTTATTCCAGCATGTTCCACTGTGTATTACATGCATCATCGTCAAATTGTACACAATACTTCTTTCATTTACACTACAAAATACTTATTTTACATTCATTCATAATTCAACATTATAATTTTTTTTTCTTAAATGTCTATACTGTACAAACATTTTTACAAATTCTTTATAAATAACGTTCTTTAATTAATGTGGAAGGCCTAAGGGGCCACTCCTCTCCACAAACCAAGACCTTACATATGAGAGCCAGTCTTTGTGGTTCTCTCAATCAGCACTCATGCACCAAGTGTCTAGGAGATTGGGGTGTCTCCGCGTTACGTGTGCATGATGGACTAGGAGCTATATCCTTCGAGGTTATGCAAAATTTTAAACTTTTAAACAATGAATTATCAAAAAATCTTTTTCTGTGGTCCTGTTTGTGTTGAAAGTGATCCAAATGCCTATTGTTAATACCACAGAGGTTAGTAAACATCATATTGTTGTACAAATCCGTTGTCGTAGATGTGACCAGTTTATCAGATTCTTCTGCCGAAGTTGTTCAAGTCATAATCTTAGCCAAGCCATTAACTGACTGTGTTAAATGCATGCCAGTATATAAATTAGAAAAATATCATTGTTATACAAATCTGTCTTACTTCGTAAATCATTGTATCGGTTGGACGTCTACAAGAACGGCTGTACAAATCCGTCCAAATTTGACGGATTTCTATCATAGTACGATGTTTTCAAACCTCTGAGGTACTAGCAATTTATATGTATAATGTTTTGGTTAATACTTGAAAATAAAGGGTTTTATTTTAAAATCGTAACAAAAACTAGAGTAATAGCGATAGTGATTTGTGAGCAGTACTTTTTTTTTCGAATTTATGACAATATTATTTTGATTTACTTGAGTGAATAGATATATTATTGATATTTCATGTCGTTGTATTTAAAATACCTAAACTTTCATTTTCATTATTTTCGTGATTCTAATGTGTTTCAGTAAAAAAAAATATGGTTCTATTATTGAATTGGGGAAGGCAGTTTTAAAAAGACTTGAGTTGCCGTTAGAAAGGTATAGAAGGCGAGGTCAAATGTAGGAGTTGCGTGGGTCTCGCAGGTCATCTCGGTGGCCACCTGCGCAGTTTCCCTTCCTCTCTATCTTTAGCCTCCTTCTAAAGTCCCTCGTCTTTTGCCTCAACTAAAAATAATCCTCTTCTTTAGTCTTTATTGAAACTTAGTCATAAATTCTTATCTGTTTCGGATGACTGTCACCAGTTGCGGTAAGTCAATCCATCTAATGCCATTGAGTATCCATTTGAAAAGAATATTCGTATCATACAATCCATTTATGACTAACACTAAATTATACTAAGCTATTATAGTATAATAACTTTATGGCTTACTATAACTTTAAAAAATACCGTTGACGGTTAAAAACATAATAACTGAGAATAAATTCACTAAAAATCTCTATTTCTGTTACAGAAAGCTGATTTTAAAACTTACTGTTATTTATAGATATCGTTTCATAAAAAGAACTTTTCAAAGTACCTTATTAAAAAATAATGTTATTATTATAATTGTTTTATTTAATGCATACTTGGAAATGCAATACCCAGTATGTTCCTAGGGCAGCGTTTCTAAAAACCGGGGTTCCTCAGAATCTTTTTAAAAATCTCAAAGGTTCTTTGAGAACAATATATAAATGTGATACAGTTACATTCATGCATTTATTCAATTACATTCATGTAATTATTCAGTTACATTCATATATTTATTCAATTTATTCATGTACGTACTATTACTGCACGCACAATATAATCACACGAACAATATAATATTGTGCCCTGTAAAATTCATAATCTGATGCAGTTATCCCTCTAATTACATTCATTTATTACAATCACGTGATATTGCTTGAAAACGTATATTTTTCATGTAATTAATTTTTTGTTACATTTTTTTAACCATACATTCTGATAAACTATTACCACAAACAATATTCATTATTTTTGGTATTTACAAAAAATTTATTAAAATGTTTTACTTATTTCTTAAATGGTTTCATACATAAATTGATTCTTTAAAGCATACATACACCGCGATATTTATAGTTTATTAGTAATTTTCAGTAATTATTACAATTTTTTAATAATTACTAGTAACCGGTAATTTTTTCGTTGATATTTCTTCACACATTTCTTTTAAGGATTACTCAAAGGATAAAGGTTTCCTTTAAGGGTTAGATTTTTCGCACTACCGAAATTTGCTTAATTTACTTTTGTACGAGTTTAGTACAAATGTTGATACCAAAATGAGATTTTAGAGAGTAGTAGTAATGCATTGAAATGAGTACTTTCATTACGGTGCTATTGATTAAATTCTCAAAAAAAAAAGAAGGAATTTCATTCAAAAGTAAAGTATGAAATTGTCAGGTGAGTGTGAAACAGAAATCGGTTATCTGTGGGACCAAAATGAGATTTTTTTTAATGAAATGAGGTGCTTGTAAAAGAAAATGTTTTGAGTTTTCGCATATCTATGTATGCGAACACTGACATAATTATCTGGATATTACCGTCCGTCTGCTTGCGATTCACTTCTTATGCAATACCGAACCATTTTTCTTTAAAGAGGTCATTTTTATCCTTACCAGACATGTTTTGGTGGATAAAATTACTAAGTGTAGTTTTACTAATTATTAAAACGTTTAAAAATTTAAAACAATAATTCAAGTGAACTACTTGATTACATTTCTATTACCGGTTCGATGTATATTGGGCAGATCATGGCCTAATGGCCAATCCCCAATAACACAGCCATTGTGGGAAAAAAATCGTGCTTACTGACAATTTTGAAATAATAGTTCTCCAGGAAATTTATTTTCAAATACCTCTATCACAGTTTTCTTTATGCCTATACTTAACTATTTATCAATTCATTATTTATTCTTTATGTAAAAGAAAATAGCTTTTCTCAATTTGTAAAATATATATTTAATAATTTTGTTTTGCCAAATAATAAATATATAATTTACAATTAACTTAAATTAATTTTATTTAAATCAATTTAAAACTGTATTTAATCAATTCCTAAATGTTAGCTTTTTTTTTGTTTATGGATTATTATTTATGTGAAATTACAAATATTATTTTTTTTTTTAAATTAACTAAAAATATTCTATATAACGTACTTGTTTTTGTGTAAATTGCTATATATTGCTTTCATGTTAATTACTTTCCTCTCTTTTTTCATTATCAATATTAATTATTAGCGTGATTAATACCTTTGGTCATGATTAATCATTGCTCACATCTCTCTTTGGGCACGAACAGTTAACTTTTGAATAGAAAAAATATTTTATGGTTTTTAGATTTTAAACATTTGTATTGTTTATTATAAATGAACTTACTGCTAACCTGAACTGACCTATGCAGTTTGCTCTTATAAGGCAACGAGCAAAGTGCTTTTGCCACCATCTGTTTATCTAAAGGTGGTTTCTAGGAGTCGCTGGTTTTCGTACAGCTATGATGAACTCTCATGTTCAAACAATTGTCAATATCCTGAGTTAACCACAGTCACCAACTGTGGTTGAAACTCATTGAGTCTCATCGATCAACGGTAGTATGGACAAAATGGGTGGAGTCAGTCCAGTCCCCGTGGTACAGAACATACTTTATGCGCATTTGGATAACAATTACTCCTGAATCTATCTGTAGGACTGCTTCCTCAGTTAATTAGTAGCATGCCCCATGGCTGCACCAATTGGCGAAGCATATCTATTGCCCAGCAACATGGTGGGACGTTCTAAATAAATGGTTAGATATCATGAGTTTAACCCAAATTCGTAAAGTTTCATAATCCCTTCCACCTCGTTTGAAATTATTCCAATGAAAACGAAAATTTACATTACGTGTTATGGAAGCAGTTATTGTGTGGTATTTACTCATGATTATAGAGAAAATAAAACACGAAGTCTTTACATACAAAAAGGATTTTATTAAACAACGCGTTTTGAAAACTTAGTGTTCGTCTTCATCTGAGGGTTACAATTCAGGTGATGTAACGTGAAGATGAACACTAGGTGTTCGAAACGTGTTGTTTGATGAAATCCTTTTTGCTTGTGAAGACTTAGTGTTTCCTTTCCTCTCCTTACAGTATTGTGAAATCTGAGATTGAGTCTCTACGTCTGCTATAATCCATCACTGTAAACTATAGTTGTTATAATTAAAAAAAAATAATAAATATATTTGCAAATAAAAAAAATATTATTATTTTATTGTGATTAAATTGAACAATTACATTAAATTACGTAATAGGCACTTATACAATATACAATCTATCCTTTTAAGATTACTAGGCTTGCATAACTGAGGTGGATTACACAGAATATCTTTAAATTGGTGAACATTCCTTATTAAACCAGATACGTTTCTAAAAACACTTTATAGTAATAATATCTTTCAGATCAAGGAAGGAAGGCTATTCATAGAATCGCTAAATTAAGATAGACTCTGGAGTGTGTGTTTAAAATTAAACCGAGTGGGCAGTGGTTCTCAAATAAGAGAACCCATAATCCTTCTACAAAGGGTTTTTCGGGCATCAAAGAAATTTTTTTTTTTAAAAAAAAAGAAAAATAGGATTCAAGAGTAAAGCATCAAAATTTTAATTTTTTATTTCTTATTTGTCTCCAGCCATGAGCTTATGTTTGAATAGAATTTTTACGTAATTAATGTTTGCTCTATTTGTGAATTACAGTTATCCTTAAAAAATAAATCGTATTATTATAAACCTTGTATCTTGTTTGTAGAGTAGTATGACCGGTTTCGCACAGGCTATATGTCGAATGGACAATCACATGGACTGTATCATCATCAAGGAAATTAATCTCATTTGACTATGCAGTCTATGCGAAACTGGTCCGACGACTCTACAAAGAAGATACGAAGTATGACGGAAGTTTATGATAATATTATCTTTACTAACCTCTGTAGTACTAACAATGTTCAAGTATTTAAGTAATAAAGTTGATTCAAATATTTAAACTTAATAAAAAAACAAGTTTTTTGTTTGGTAATCGAGATGTTATTCAACAAATAGACAATCGAATAGCATTCCTTGAAGCCTCTGTTTAGGTCGGGTTCAAAACCATTCTTCATAATTTAGGTAATCCTTTGTATTAATTCCGTAGTTTTGTTGTTATTGTTGCTCCTTCTAGTATACCTGTATAACGCAAAGCTTAATTTAATCTCAAAAAGGAAACCATCACTCAATTCGCTTATAATTTTGACAACTCGCCATCTTTTAGAGTGTAGTAACCTGATCGAGGAAAATGTCTCTCAGGCCTTCTTAACGACATGCCGAATACATTTCAGGTTGATTGAGAGAATAAGTGAATAGGAAATGGCTTTGAATTGCAAGACCGTTCAAGTTATTTCCAATAGAATGCCAGAGTAATGTTAGGGGTAAGAAAATAGTTTTGTTAAAATTTTGCACAATATGAAGTGTATGTTGTATTCGTTTCTATTAAAAGTTTGGAGGTAGTCAAGTTCTATCTCTTTGTTTTCTGGTTGGCTGAATTCCAGCAATCGATTGTCACATTACAAATGTAATGGAGCTTATCGTAAGCCATGGTAGATTGACTGCCGATGAATGGTGGACTATTGTTTGATTCTGAAAATATTCTATTCCCGCATTAGAATTAGGTTAGGTGTCAGTGATAGTCTCAAGAGAGAACACTTGTAAACCAAACATTGACCCTTTACGATACCACACAATGAATATTCTACTAAATTGAGAGTCTTAAATTTTACCTAACTCTAGTAACTTTAGGGTAGAAGTCTTTAATGAGTACCTGAGATCATACATATTGGGGACCGACAGCTTAACGGCCGTTCAGATTTATTCACTTCTCTCGTGAATAAATTGGTGACCACAGTTGGTATTGAACCCTGATGCTACTATTTCAAAGGCAAGCACGTTGTCTTTGAGCTAACCTGTTCCCTCGCATTATAATTAGTGTAATATGTGTTTGTCTGAAGCGTCTATGAGGCATTTTTTATCATATATGCGATGTGTTAAATATATATATAAAACAAAATTTCACAATAAACAAGTGAAACAACAATCAACGTCCAAAGACAATAAGAAATGAGAAAAAAGATTAAACATTTTCAATCAAGTGGTCTCCGTTAGAGTCAACTGATTCAGTTGAGTTGACTGTCATCCCTCCATCAATTCATTTCTTCTCCTTAGGACGACCGCCATTGCGGTCGAAATATTGAAAATGAGCCTTCCTTCTTTATGTTTCTTTTTATATGTCACAGTTTATTTTAAGTAAATATATATATATATATATATATTTAAACCACAATATATTAGTATTGAAACCACAATAATAAATGGGGAAAAAAGACTAAGATCTTTCGACCGTCACAAGAGGTCTTCCTCAGAGTCAAAAACCCAAATGATATATATTTATATATATATATATATATCATATTATATATCTATATAAAGAGATGAGGAATTATACCAACAGGTAAAAAGAAAATTATTGGACACAATTTAATGAGTCTTTTTAAGCAGTTTTGTGACATTATACAAGAAAGGAACGTGAAATTCTGCTTGCCAGTGATTGTTCTCAAGGGTACTGTGAGAAGAGTGCTCGAGTGTTACGTAGCAGCAGTGTTGGTATGAGCGGTACATTTGACAGGCTGCGCTGTGCGGAAGCAGGGGTTAAGGCAGCATAACGGCGACTGTCGTTCTCCGCTTGGCCGAGGCGTGCTCTTTCATCCAGGCCCGATAACGCCGCATGATGAATGGCTCCAAAGGGCTTTCTCTCCCTTCCCATGCCAACTTTAATTGGAACTCGCTTGTCAGACCTACCTACTTTTGTTCACCACAACAATAACTCTTTGTACTCCTTTAATAAATCCAAGCGTCTTTAATTAGTGTGGCGTTAGACCTTTACCTGTCCAAGTGTCAATATTGTTTCGATTTATAGAAATACCGTAATTCCCACCTAGAGAAATTTTACCGCCTGTCTTTTTGCGTTTGTTCAATAACGTATTTTTATAAATAAATAACTGTTTCTTCATGATTCCGTAGATCGCGTTTAATAAAAACAATCCAAATAAAGTTATAAGTTTATATAAATAGTGTCAAACTTTTGTTTGAAATTATGTATTAGTTATTAAAAATAGACTGGCCAATTATGAATAAGAAATAATTAATACTGTTTAAATTTAGCAGAAGAAATTTTCTTAGTCAAACTCATCAGTTTTTGAAATGTTTGGGAATCATCTTCATTTAAATTTACATCTTATTTAGAAATACATGAAAGATAAATTAGTACAGATGAAATTTTTAGATATATTTGATTACAGCAAATTCTAAATCGGTGAATTGGATTTGAAAAATTGTGAATTGTATTTGTAGAAGAGTGATATAAGTAATTTATTTATTTACACTTGGTTCAAAATCCTTTTATAATACAAGCTCTTTTATTATGTTACATTACTTAATAATGCTAAACCAATGAAAACCAAGTACTTCACTTACGATTTTTCAACCAAAACTTTGAGGTACTCGTCAGAGTCCAGTTGATATTGTATCGGTATCAGACTTTGACAATGACCACTTGTTTTGTTTTGAAAGATCTTGGTCATTTTACTGATTTCTTGCTGTAGTTTAGACGTTGATTTTTATTTCACGAGTTTATTATGAAATCGAGTTACCAATTAAATACATATAATAGCAATGATAATAATAATTAAATAAAACAAGATTGAGTTAGTGGCAGTTTGGCAAATTGTTGCCTATTGGTGAGTAACTGTACTTACTAGATGTTTTTTTTTTACTCTTTGATATTTCATTACGCTATTATTAAAAAATCTACACTGCTATACACATATCACATTTTATCATCTTATAAGACAATTGAGAATAGAGCAAATAATTTTTTTTTATAACATGAAACATTAAATAATTTTGGTGTTTTTAAAAATATTTTGGGATGTGAAAATGTAATATATAGGTTATATCGTTTTAAATATATGTAGTAGTAAATATAAGAGGTTTCGGTGGTCAAGAAGTTCAATATAATTTAGTATATGTTTGGTGGGAGGGGAGGGGAGACTGGACATCTTAAATTATTATAGTGTCGAGATAGTAAGTGGCCGTTTACAAGGTTGACTGATTTTGTGGAATACAGAGTTAGCTGATGATTCTGTCACGCTATGTACTTTGTTAAAAAAAAAAAAAAACTTTTTATAAAGAAAATACCTTAATATATAATATTGTACTCACTACTCGAAACCCGAAATGTTCTGAAAAATATTCAATTACAATATGATAAAGAGGATGAGCATAAAACACTAAATGAAATTCTATGCTATGAATTTTGTATTCCTTACTTCTTTCGTGTTATCTATAAATATGAATGTCATATCTTTTGAATTTAAAGCTATTAATCAACATTTTTTTTTATCCTCGTATGATTTTTTTACTTAATTATTTAAACTATTAAAGTTTTAAACATATATTACAGACATAAGATGATATATTATGTAACTTTTTTTACTACGGAATAATTTTGAAGTTTAGAAGAAATTCAGGCTCCCTATTGTTATTGAGTGGCATGAAATTGCTAGATCTTCTGGAGCAATTCTGTAGAGAGAAACCAGGTTACTGGCTAAGTGCCAAAGGAATGCAGTCACTAGATCTGTCATGGCTTCACAGCAACATGCACTGCAATACAGACGCAGGCTGTAGGAAGGCACGTGACCAAAGTCACAAGCAGACTTTCAATTTTGTTTGTCCCTACTGGTTACATCGGTACAAATTTTGGTTGTAGAACAAACTTCATGACACTCTAATATTAAATAAAAATTAATATATTACTTGTCTCCCCTTGGTAAATTTTAAAACATTAAAATAATTTCAAGAATAGAAACTTTAAAACAATTGTCAAGTTTAACAAGACTGCTACAGTGTGCAACCACATTGTAGTTTATTTTACAAGAACATTACACAGTAAGACATATAACAGACACAGTTATACTATTAACTTTCTTTATAATGTTGTCAGTTGTTTTAAAGTTTTATATTTCTGAAGTAATTTATTTTAAACATCAAAGTAACAGTTTATTGCAGTATACTTACAAAGTTACAAATTTATGCTTATTATGAAGGTTTCAAAAAAGAATTTTAAATTAAAACATTGGCTTTAAAAGTTCGATTTGAACATAAAAAACTTACCGATTCTGGAAAAATATAATTTGATTAATTATACATGAACATATATGACATAATTTCACTAATAAAAACCAGAAGTAAAAATTAATGTTTTAACAACAGTAAAAATCAGAAAAATGTCTACGATCTTTTAACCTAAGCAAGTGGTTTAAACAAGTTACTCATTTCACTTGATTTCTTTACTAGATTAATCGTAGATATGTAAATAAATTATATATATAATTTATATATATAACAGTGTCCAATAATATTCGACCGTTTGATATGAATAAGTGTGTTCTCTAATAGGATTCAAGTCAAATTTTCTAGGATATAAAATTCAAACTCTCGTTGCCTGACGGTTTCAAAAAGATTTTAATGTAAAACCATTTCATTAGAGTCATATTACTAAAAACTTAGATATGCTGAAAATATATTTGAGTAATTATAGAGAAGAAATATGGGTATTTGAATGAAACGAGCTACAAATAGTGTGTTTCACGAAAAATCAGAAAAATGCCTATGACTTTAACAAGCAGTGGTTTAAAAATTAATTCTGATTTCTAATTGAGTCTAATCGTAGATTTGGTTTATATTCATCCTAATAAATATGACTTGAAGAATAGCTTGTCTCTGAAAGATTCTTGTTTTTCCAATTTTCTATTGTGTTAATCAAACTCTCGTTGCACTTTCACGTGTTTATGTAAAACCATTATACATATACTATATAATCTATATATATTGTTTATAAATGATAATAATATAGGTTTTGTAGCTAATAAATATGTTTGGAGAAGATCATAAAGTTTTCAGATCAAAATCAAATGGAGCATTGAGAGTTTGATTTTTATCCTAGAAAATTGACTCTGAAATCCCGATTTACTTAAAATCTTATTCTGATTCCAATTCTATTGTGTTTGATCATATTGTATTTCACGTTTAGTAAAATTTTTTTAATATATAAATAGAGTTGACTGACTTCGTCCCTCCGTCAATTCACATCTTCTCCTGAGGACTACCACCATTACGGTCGAAATATTGAAAAGTGAGTCTTTGTTATGTTTGTGTTTATTGTTGTCACAGTTGATTTAATTATAATATATATATATATATTATATATATATATATATATATATTGAAAATGATCGTAGTTTCTGCATTCACGTCCTTTTTATTCACAGATTCTAACCTCCTGGCTATATTCCTTATTGTAGTAAGTAGACATAAATCAGGTTCCCAATGATATTTCCAAGTAAATAAGTCAAGTGAACGAAAGAAGTTTAATATTAAATAAATTATTAATTAAATTTAAAATTTAATAATTGTGTTAAATTTTTTCATTCACTTTACCTATTTACTTGGAAATGTCATTAGCGAACCTGATTTATAGTTTACCTACTACAATAAGTAAAATGGCCAGGAGGTTAGAATCTGTTAATAAAATGGTCGTGAATGCAGAAAAACTGTGATTATTTCAATAAAATATGCTTGAGAGAAGATCTGCTGCCAATATAACCAATATATATATATATATATATATACATAATGATACGACCTCACAGTACTCATGTGATGTAAAATATTTTTGGAAAATAATTTGTTGTGTTAGGAATTGATTTTACATCTGGTGTCATTAATTTTTATTACTTATGTGGATAGAATTTTTTTCTCATTCTTCTTTCTTTTTAATATGATTATTTATAAAGTAATATATTACTCACTGCTTTATTTAATATAAATTTGAATAATTTGGCATAAACTATAATTAAAGAGTAAGTTTTGCATGAATCAGACCTCCTACTTGATTCTTACAGTCTTACCCCCTGTGGGCAAATATGGTAACTGACTCAGACATGTGCAAGCAAACATACAAGGCAGTAAGGAAACAGAGTTTCATAATAGATAATTATTTTCTTTTGATGCTCTCAGAAATGCATTGAGCAGTGAATTTGATTTAATGTAACATTAAAAAACATTGTTGTAAATGAACTTGTTGAAAAATTGCAACTTCAACTAAAAGTAGGTGATCAAATACGGTTGTGGTTATAATAATAAAGCTGGGCACCCCGGCTTTATCTGGGTGAACGACAAGTAATAATAATTAATTTAGCAGGTTATTTTGTTTAAAATAATCATTTATATTCCATATCTTTTATTGTAGAGCGATAATTTCAAGTGAATTGCAATTTCTTGGAATTAAAATATCTATTAAAAATGAGCATGATTCATACCAGCTGTTTTATTCTTTTATGTTTTCCGTTTGTATTTAGAATGAGTAGTGTTTAACTGTTACTATTAACCATTTTATATAACAAAAGAGTAAAATATTATCAGATCATAAATTAAAAAAAATAGTACAAATCTTTCTCGGTAAGAACATGGCTAATGGAAAGTAGTCGAGGGGTGGATGTTTTAGAATTGCTTGAGTTTTTGGTCGGTTGACTTTGTTGTTCAGAAAAAGCTTTGCCCCTATAGTGGTTAGAAGTTAATGAATATCCTTTATGATGTGAGTGAAATATAGTTTTTTGAGTAGCGAACTAGTTAGTACTGGGAATGTTAAAGTGATAAATACAGGCAATAAAAGGGCTTTGGAAGAGCGGCAAAAGGCCATAGGCCACTTTGGTCTCCCGAGCACTTACACTCCCACTTAATACAAATCTGTCCTTTCGATTGTACAGAGCCATTTTTTTTAAGTTTTAAACTTCTTACAATTTGAATTAATTTATTACTTTATTTTATTAATTTATCTTAAAGAAATTTAGCTACGTAACTATTTGGTGGCTCTTATTGTTATCTTAAATATTTTGACGAATATATATATATTGATAAAAGTATCGACCGTGGAATAGAAACAAAACTAAAGTTTATCGGGACTCGGTCAGTTCTTCAAATTCAAATTAAACTCTCATTAACAACGTTTTGGTCTTATTTAAAACCTTTTTCATAGGCAGAAGTCTAAATTTTTCTGTTTCAAAATTTATACTTCTACCTATGAAAAAGGTTTTTAATGAAGACCGAAACGTTGGCAATGAGAGTTTAATTTGAACCTAAAGAACTGACTGAGTCCTAATAAAGTTTAGTTTTGTATATATATATTTACAAGATTTTAAATAAACACGTGAAATAACAATCAATGATTTTTGACTTGGACGAAGACCGCTTGTTACGGTAGAAAGATCATAGGTCAAGTTGCAGTGGCAGTCCCACAAGGGAACACAGTAGGCCGAGCATCGGCCCTTTGTGATACCACACAACGAAGATTGATTCTTCTGTGGGAGTCCTAAATTTTGCCTACCTCAAGTCTATTTAGAGTAGGGATCTTTATCGAGTACCTGACATCGAACAGGCTCGGCACCGACGGTTGAACGTCCTTCTCCGAGGAACGACGTGCTCAGATTTATTCACCTCCCGCATGAATAAATCGAGGGTCAGGTGGGGATTGAACCCCGGTCAGTTCAGTTCAGCCCTATCAGTTCAGAGGCGAGTACTTTAACCACTGAGCTAACCTGGCCCCTTTAGAAAAATCTTAGTTTTTTTTTTCTTCATTTCTGATGGGGTTTAATATATATATATATATATATACTAAATAATCACAATAAACACGTGATGAAAACTAATGAGTTGCTCTCTGATGACATATAATTGAAAGGCCTTAGAGCATATTTTCTGTGTTTTACTTTTTCCTTGTGGCTTATACGTTTATATATATATATATATATATATATATATATATATATATATATATATATATATATATACCACTTTAACACATAAAAAGAACACAGAAAGACACTACAGAACTCACTTCGATATTTCGACATGCGTCGTCATCGGGAAGAAGTGCGAAGTACTCGCGTTGAGAAGCAAACTGCTACTGGCCTCCAGAGTAACTCGTGGAACCACCGCAATGCTGCTCCCCAGCGGAGGAGAGGAAAAATAGAAATCCCTCCAATATTTATTTAGAAAACAAGATAAAAAATATATAAAATACGAAATAATAATATAAAAAATAAATAATAATAATAAAAAAATATAATAATAATAAAATAATAAAAAAAAAAATTAACGGTACAGGTTGAGACCAGGAGGAGAACGAGCCCCAAGGAGGCATATGAATGCCTCTTCGGAAGCTCTAAGGGTGACATGGGAATTAGACTCGGGGATTTGTTTGAGGATTTGTACCCTGAAACAATCATTGAAAGGGAGGTCATGGGAATTAGCATGGATAGCTATGGGTAGGTCTCTGCGCTGACCAACGGACGCCCTGTGATTGTTCATACGCAGGCTCAGCTTGGTTGAAGCCAAGCCAACGTAAAAAGCATCACATCGAGTACACTCCAAACGGTAAATGCAGTTACAGGAAGTGCAAGATGTATCAGAAGGAACAGATAGGAGTTGTTACTGAGAGGGGAAGTAAAGTAAGGACTGGAGTTAATTAGGGGACAGGTTTGGCAGTTACGGCGTTCAGATCGCTTCATCCCTCTGCTAGCACAGGGCTGTTGGAAATATGGGTAAAAATGGATTTATAGGTTGGAAGGTCTACGGTAGGAGAAAGTAGGGGATTGACTGAAAATAGGAGAAGTAGACGAAGAAGAAGAAAGTATAGGAAAGAACTCCCTAATAACAGCACCGAGCCTGTGGGAGCCTATCATAATATATATATATATATATATATATATATATATTTATTATTTATATATATATATATATATATATATATATATATATGATCAAACCACAAAAGAAAATGGGAAAACAAGACTAAGATCTTTCAACCGTAACAAGCAGTCTTCGTCAGAGTAAAACCCCAACTGAGTTGGTTCTCTCGGTTGGGTTTTTGACTCTGACGAAGACCGCTTGTTACGGTTGAATGTTCTTAGTCTTGTTTTCCCATTTTCTTATTGTGGTTTGATCATTGATTGTTATTTCACTTGTGTATGTGAAATCTTTATATATATATATATACACATATATGAAATGCAAAACCACAAGGAAAGAGAAAAAGAAAAGTAATAAGTGCTCAACTTTTCTGTTACCTTCTTTTTTCTTGCTTTGTTTGCCCTCTGATGACGAAAGTAAAAGGTCTCAGAGCATTTATTTCTTTCGTTTTTTTTCCTTGCAGTTTTCGACTTCATTGATTGCATCACGTGTTTAATTGTGACTTATCTGCATTTTATATACATATATATCCTTTTCCTTTCAAACCAAGCTCCAGTTTGTATATGATCCAAACCGGACAAGAGAAGTTTCTATATGAAGAAGAATGACACACAAAGTAAAGAAACACACATACATACTAACTCATGTATTTAGAAAATCTGTCTTCAAGAGAAAAAATAAAGGTAAACCAAGCACGCTGAAGACACAACAGAAGGTCACCCACGGAAATTATGTGTTTGGTTTCCCTCTTTTTTTTGTATTGAAGACGGATTTTCCGAAAATTCTTTTATTCTGTATGTTATTTCTATTCTTATTTGGATATATGTATATAATAGAAATTTATGTCTATATGAAAATGAATGCTCACTTCTGAATTAGTTTTATGTAATGGTAGTCAGAGAGTGTTCCAGTGCTTTCCTGTAAATATATCAGTGATTCTACAACCTTTATAGGATTCTATAAATAGCGAATAGAGACAGAGCTCAATGTAAGGCATGAGTCATTTCTGATATAGAGCTAAGTAGAACAAAACCATGAATCTGGACTGGACTGTTTTAAAAATATCTTTTCGTGGTTATTTAGAAAGCAGCTTTAAGAAGAAAACACTTCATTATAAATCTATCAGCTTGAGTGATGCCTTATGGATATTGTTTCAATCATAATTACCATTAGCTTAATAGAGATTTTTGAGAATTCATTCATTGATGATTACAAAATACAATTCAATTTTTGTTTTATTCCACGCTTTGATAATCTTGTGAAAATATCAATTGGTTCACACGCGGTATTAATGCATCAATTTATTCTGTTTGTAACGAAATCAGATCGCTTGGTTCTCAGTTAGTTCGAACCTATTAAACTCTGATACGGTAACGGTCATTTCTTTGTCTGGTGTGAATTGCTATAACAAAAGAGAATCAAAACGAGTAACCATAATTAAGTTAATCTGTAAATCAGAAAGATAATAACAAAAGGCTCTCTGTTATTTATCATTCAGATAAAAAAAAATTTTAATTCACAACAATAAATTTTTCGTATTTTGATGCAAACATACCTCCCTGTTGAACCAATAAATATAGAGAATAAAACGCTTTATATTCCGTGTCCATCAAAATGATTCAATATATCAGTGTAATAGAGTATTGGATATTTTATATATGTTGGTTATGTATAAAATACATCAAGCCAATAGTGATGAGTAATTGTGATTATTTCAGTTGAAGTAATCTATATTTGCATAAAAAAATTACCGATGATAAATACCATAAGAAATAATCCTACTACATATAGTACAATATTTTGGATAATTTATGTGGGACAAACATGAAGAACCTAAAACAGGGGTGTCAAAGATACGGCCCGCGTGCCGGTCCGGCCCACCCGGATATTTGATACGGCATTATCCATTTTTCCGTTGTCCTCGTACCTTCACATTGTCTGAGTCTAAATGGTGAAAAGTTGGTACAAAGCGTGTAATTTTTCAAGGAAAATGGAGATGTTCTTATATGTTCACTGAGGTGAATGGGAAACCTGTGTGCTACCAGTAAGTCTGGTGCTTAAAGAATACAATATTCGGCTCCATTATGTAATTCAAAGTGGTGAAAAATACAACAGATAGCCCGGAGAACAAAGATAACAGAAGGTAAATGAAATGATGGTGTATCTAGGGAAACAATAATCTGTTTTGATCCGGTTGTTCATTATGTATTTATTAAAAGGAAAATTCATGTAATAAAGATTCTTATAATTTACTTATTCTTCTCTGCACTAATTGTTAGTATTAGGATTAATATAGAGCAAAGTGTCACTTACTTTTATTCTATGTGATTTTGAATTGACGTACAGGTCTGGCCCACTTGAGTCCAGATTAAGCTATACTCCGCCCCCACACTAAATGAGTTTGATACCCCTGTTGTAACTAAATTCAACTTCAAATTTTAAATTCAATAATAAGATTCGTAAATTTAGTTAGAGAAACATCCTTCACTTCAATAGTTTTAGGGATAATTTGATAGAAAACTTTTTCGATTTTGAGATGATTGGCTCGAAAACAGATATAATGTGATCATGGTTTCTACCTCTTCTAGACGCAGAGTTCGCATTCTTAGAATGCTGTCAAATGCAGCTCCCATTCGTAGAGTAGTTAAGACAACAAATTCTAATAGATGTTCTCCATATATTTTTAAATCATCTGTTTGAAGATATATAGCCTTCTAGACAATTTTGAGTACAGTTTAAATGCTTTTTTTAAAATAAATTATAATATGGTTCAAAAACACAAGAAAAATCAATATTATTTTCTAAAAATAAATATTGATTATCTAAAAATCAATATTATTTCATTCGATTTACTTAAAGAATTTCTAAGTTAATGTAATCAATGTAAATAAATATAAACAAATCCGACAAGTATTGCGGGTGATTCATTAGTCCAGGATGAATTTTCAGTTTGTATATCATTTTTACCCTTTCCGGCATTTGAAATGCCGGGAATTTTATTAAATTCCTAATTTTTGTCAATTTTTTGGCAAGACTTCATTTTCTTTAATCAGCTGTTTACCGTAAAAAAAAACATTTTCTAAAACATCAAATTGACTCTAACGCCCCTTTAGTTTAAGTAATATAAAAAAAAATGTCTCAACTCATTCCCTATGCTTACCATACTTTATTTATAGGAAAGTGATACTCATAGTCGAGAAATGAAACAGTAAAATTGATTGACTAGACATTCATTCTGATATTAATTTCTATTAAGTAATGTGTAGACAGGACCAAATTATACAACACTAAAAATTTGAGTTTTTATTTGAAATTTTTTATGTATTAATATTATTATCACATTTTATTGCTCTATAACCCTTTGGGGTTATTAAAAGAATAGATATATTTTTTTTAGATTTATAGTTATTGGTTGATTTTATAAAAGATTCATACAGAAATTTTGTATGTTCATTACGCATACAAAATCATTACTTCCTTTTTCTTTCTTGCTCGCTCTCACACTATATCTCACTAACTTCTCTCGTTTAACCCTTGAACCCATAAATGCATACCAATTGTATAAATTTTTTATTTGTTTTCCTGATTTCAGTGACTTCTAAATCATAGAGTTTATTATTCACTTGTTCCCTTCCAAATTTTCTAAAAAAAAAATACCTTTGTATGTTTTTATATACAAAGGCATTATGTACTGAATTTTTTTTTCCTATAATTATGTGAAGAGCAAAAACTGTTTTTGCATATTGTTCAATAGAGTAGCATTACCATTGTTTGGTTTTTAACAAAAACTATAGAGTTCTTACCATAACCATGACTATGTATTTGCCAAATTTCACAAGTTTTTCTGACTATGATCCGTAGTGTGTTCACAAATTTTTAAATATATTCCCCCCTGCATACACACAGACCAAAAAAAAAATTACAATGCATTCAAAGGTATATACGAAAGTGTATATACATCGAGATGTTCAAATCAAATTCATCTTGACTGCTATATTGTACTTATAGTAAAGTGAGTATGTTGTATTCTAAAACGATTAATGGATGAAATAAATTAAATCATTTCTGGAAGTATTATGAAAAAAGTTTTCATATTTTGAAATAAAATTATAATTATTTTTAGTTTAATATTTCATAAAAGTATGAAATTCATTTGGAGTCAATAGCGCTATAAATTTATATAAGCTTAGAAGTCACTTATTACCAGTGCAAGAAGGGAAAATTCATATATATTATTTGCTTGTGAATAAAATAGCAGAAGATTGCTTTATTTAATTCCAACTTAAAATACCATGAGACATTTATTTCCTCTCATACTAAATTAAGACGCCATTGTTAAGATATAGTGGGGGGTAGATTTCTCAGTAGAATGAATGAAAGCTAACTTTTGGACCCGATAGTTTGATGCAGGTCTGAACACGTCAGTCCCCTCTGCGCTACGCCAGAGTAGCGACGTCAAAATTTCGTCTCATCATGCTAAGGTATACCTATTTGTTCATAAATCATGTGCTATGATATTATTTTTCATAATTTTCTTTATTTTCATATTTTATCGTATTTGATGCTACTTTTCACTAACTGATTGGAGATTCACTTCTAACAATTATAACATTCTGCAAAAGGTGCCTGAAATTTAATATTGAGAGCCTTACAGTTTGTCTTGCTCGACTTTATTTAGAGTATAGTTCTTTAAATTAGGATGTCATCAACTCGCTGCTCTTTGATGAGCAACAAATTCTTGAAATGGGTATAAAAAATGTAAGATATTATCTAGTTAATACAATGAATACTAGATAATTGTATAAATAATGGTTATAATAATGTTTAGAATACATAATTTTATAGATAAAGACATTTTTAAAAAAGGATAGTTTTAATTTTCTAGTTGAACGTTTGATCTGAGCTTATCTCCGTTAACTTTTGAATGTTAACCTCTAAGCGTGCCTCCATCTTTGATTTTCACCTCCTCTATTGCTCTTTCTGTCTCTTCATCCCTGTCACACTCCCCTCTTCCCTATACTCATGGCATGTTTTCTCTTTTCTTTCTTACTCACTCTCACACTATATCTCACTAACTTCTCTCGTTTAACCCTTGAACCTATATAAGCATATAAATTGTATTAATTTTTCATTTGTTTTCCTGATTTCTGTGACCTCTAAATCATAAAGTTTATTATTCACTTGTTCCCTTCCACAAATTAATAGATTTCAAGTTTATATAATAAAAAGTATTTAAAAATACATAATATATGTTTAAATATATGATTCTACACAATATAATATATAATTATGAGAATCTAAAATGCTCTCATAATTATTGAATCATGCTTGTTAAAACAAACTGAAGATAAAAGTTCAATGTTCCTTTAATGATAATTTTTATTACTTAAATAATTATTACTACAAATTAATGTTAATTTATTAGCGATAAATTTTTATTTAGTCGTTAAATTGTAATTGTAAACATAGAGCACTTTCAAGCCTAAGATTATTATGAATTATAACAGCTTTGTACAAGTGCTTTCTGCTTAAATAATGTATCATATTTTTATTAAACAAATGGTAATCAACTTTTGAAATCAGGTTTATTATCTCGCTTTCAAAAAGATAGAATCACTACATTTTAGGTTTTACAGTATTAGGAAAGACTGAAATATTTGTACCGTATTTCACAATATAATACAGTGTTAGGAATCAGCATTTTACTTCCACTTGTGCAGATTTATTTGCTTTACTGTATACCTGAATCATATTTAAAAAATGGCGTGGCCTACACTCAACTTTACTATAAGTAAATATGACATCAAACTCGTTAACCACCAACTGATGTTTTGTGTTGTTTACGTTAAAGCCAATAAGTATCATTTGTTTTACATTTAGATGTAATAATTGTCTTAGTTATTTGAATCGTGAACTCAGTGATGAATATGACACGTTATTAAAATTATTAAAAGCCTGAAATTCATCGACTTGAACGCCCCTCAGCCATAGCTGTCATACTGTTTATACCATTTTTGTAACGGCCTAAAAATAAAGGTTTAGAAACTTAACCCTAGTATCAGTGCATGGGTCAAACCCAAAATTGATATTTTTTTAAGTTATTGTCAAATTTCTGTTATTTACTTATTCTTTTTAATTTCTTCGGAATTCACACAAGTATTAGACTTCACATCTTCCGTTTTTTTTTGCCTTACCATAAATAATTTGCATATTTTTGTAATATAATTTACAATTACTTCTTATTCTATAACTTACTTTATTTGTTCACTCTGTATATTCATATCTTCATATCCTTCCTTCTTTCAAAAGAAGCACCAGTCTAGATAAACTGTTGGATGGATAACTGATATTATTAATACAACTGAGTTTAAATAATATTATTAAACTATTATTTTTGGAATATTACTGAGAAACTGTAGTACAGTCGTATACTTTGTACATTGTAATCAAAACTCTTCCTCCATCGTCAAGAGTAAACTGACTGTTTTTTAAGTTTACCCTGTATAGAACCGATTATATTTAAACTGGTCGATTTTCTGTAGTCAATATTATTCCATTTGAACTATTGGGTTTTATTTCCTTCAAAAAAAAAGTTGTTCCCTTATTAGTTTAACTTTCTTTGTATTTGTTGTATCTGTCTTCATTGTTATATTCCATACCACTCAAAAATTAGTTGACTTTGCACATTGCACATCTACTAAATGTGAAAAATTATTTTTTTTAAAGTTTTATGATAAACTTTAAGTTACCCTCTCATTTCATTAGTAGTTCTGATTTCACTCAAGTATTGTATTTCCTTCTTGCCTTTCACTTATGTTGGCATCATCGTAATTATTCTTTTATTTAGTTGATATTTCATATTTTTACTTATTTTTTTTGTTTTACTTTACTTTCTTGCCTTTCTATTCATTCTTTCTCCATTATTTTTATCCAACCGAATATAAAGGTTCTGTGTAAATCTTAAGTCTGCTTCTGATATATAACAATTTCATTATTTAGTTTACAACATTTACACTACGTTTCTATCGTTTTGAATTGATTTTCTATTATATATATAATAATTTCACAATAAACACGTGAAATGACAGTGAACGTCCAAACGTGGTTGAGACCACAATTATTAAAGATAACCCGGATGTAATCTATCGACATTAACAAGCAAACATAGTGACAAAAATCCCTGATTCTTAAAATGTATATATTTCAACAAAAATCAATTAAAAAGTGTGCTGTTTGGTTAATGCATGAGGTTCAAGGGCTGAGGCAGCATAATTTTGTTTCATCATCAAAAAAAAAAAAATCAAGGATTTTCAATTTGAATAAAAAACTGTATTTTGATTTTTTTTTATACATCAGTTATCTTAAATAAATTAATTGAATACTTTGGGAAATATGATAGTTGACGTGAAGCCTGAAAGTGAAGGGGTTGAAATGTCGTGAGCAGTGGACGGATGTTCGGGTAATGCCCAGTGCTTAAGTCGTAGTAATCACGCCGAGTACATCTGAGTACGTGTTCCTGCTCACAACTCCTATGATTTCTCGATGATCCCTAATCATGGTTAGTTATGTAAATTATATTGACTCACGAAATTCTGATTAGAAATTATAGGCTTTAGCTAAAAAAACAAAGGGATTAGAAATATTGTGAACCTTTGGAGGTGTATTAATGCCTTATATTGCTGGTATTTTAAGTTAATTGAATAGTTTGAACTTCACTTAATTTTTGAAACTATTTTACGATGGCTGAACAATTTAGTTTCTTTTAAAGAAGTAATATTACATGTTTTTAGCAGACATTGTTGGCTTCATCGTCGTTGACTTTTGTGTTGGAATTGAACCTGTTAATACCTTAAATCTCTATATATAAAGTTCGTGAGTTTGTTTACTTGTTTCTTTGTTCAATCATTTCCCGTGGAGATAGTGACTTGAAATTAAATATATATTATTTATATATTTATGTAGGTAAAAATTTTTACCTTAATTATGTTAAATAGAAGAAAATTATCACAATATTCCCAAAATTGCAGCCAGGGTAGCAAGTGTCTTGCGTGCTCGCCGATGACAGTGGTGCAAATGTATTATATATAAATGTAACAAAAAAAATTTGTTTTTTAATTTTATATTTGCGTAATATAAACACTGGTAATAAACTAAAGGCATGGAGCCAGGGTTGCCTGCTGGCTTGCGTGTTCGCCTATGACAGAAGAACAAATATATTAAAAATAAATGCAACAAAAAAAATTTTTGAATTTAAAATTTGAATAGTATAAACAATGGTAATAAAGTAAAGGCATGGATCCAGGGTAGCCAGTCGCTTGTGTGCTCGCTGATGACAGTAGTGCAAATGTAGTATAAATAAATGTAACAAATATATAATGAACTACTACATTAGAGGTTAAAAATGAATAATTTTAGAAATAAACTTGAACACAACTATGAGATAAAATACAAATTTTATAAGGTAATATTATAATGATTCCTTTATAAGACACGTTCCTTTCATTAATATTATTTTATGTTAGGTAAATAAATTGAATATTTCAATTTACACTTTTGTTTCTTTTAAATTTATTTCATTTAAATGAAAAAATAAATATATTTCATATAGCTTGAATTGATGTTTTATTTATGTGATAAAAAAAATGATTTTTGTTTTACTTTTAAATGATTTTTATTTTGCTAAATATACTTACTGTGTATACATCTTGAATCATGTCAAGAATACTATATCAAAAGCTTGGGCCGTATAAGAATCTGTTTCAGTGCCTTAATAACAAGAAATAACAATTATAATTATCCCGGTCAGTTATATTCAGTGAATTAATTTCATTACCTATTGTTGTAACATCTGAGTAACACAAAGGGTCACGGCTAGTATTATGATAAGAGGGATCATAGTGTGCTCGTCCGTTTTTATTGTAAAAATTACCAAATGGCTCCCAATTCGAAGGAAAGTTTCATTCTCTTGTACACTATTGCTAGCAAGTTTTAGTAACAATTATTCGATACATAGTTTTAAGTATGCCAATATTTAAGAAGTCTTATTTTTAGATTATATTGTACTCTTACCAACTGAGAATATGTTACTAATGACCAAACAAGTACCACTACATGCTTCTTAAAGAGCCATACATAGATGAATATTTAGCTTCTGTTTGCGTTTTATCCTGTAAAAGCTATAAGCAGTAAATCTGAAAACATTTCAAAATTAAATTATTTTAAAAATAATTAGAAAACTATTATTAGAAAGTCATTAATCGTGCAAACCGTAATTAAACAGTGTTTATTACAAAGTGTTTGAAACGAGTAGTTTGAATGAAATAATTCTTTGCTGTAGAGACTGTGTATTCTCCATTTACCCAGTATGAATTATTAGAGAAAGTTTGAAATATATATAGTCCAGAAAAAATTGTATTTTCTACAAATTTGTTTAAACAGTATTCTTTGTAACATTGTCTAAGCCCTCGAAATCAAAAAAACGAATTCTTGAATTGAAAAACCGAAGTTTCACTTTCAATATGATTCAAGTATTCTAACCCAGTAGTTATATAATTAATAATTTTGTTCACTTTGAGATCTGATAAACTTTCATTCGTTTGATCTACATTCCTTTGATGAAATCGTCAATTATTTTAAAGTAATTGCTAGAAATTACTCGTTTTTCACCCATGCATATAACTCAAAATTCATATATAATCATTTATTTAATAATACGAAATGTATTCTTGATTTTTTGATAGTTCAGTTGTAAAAAATATTTATATAGATATATTTATCTACAATAAGGAAATAAAAACACATAAAGCAGTACTTTAAACAAAGAAAATTATTTAAAATAATAATTATTATGTATCATTATGATTTTTGTTTATCCTTGGGGATCAGAAGTGGGCTGGTACTATTAATATAAAGAATTACATATGTAGAGAAGTGGATACATTTCTTTGAGCCATTTCAAATCGTATATCATAGTATTCATAATTTCCATTGCCGAAACAAATTAGGACTGTAATTTTTTTGAGCTATGGAATATTGCTGTTTTTGTTGTGTAAGCAGACTAAATCTAAATAATGATAAAGAATTCATCTACAGCGTAGTCTCAGTATTACTTTTTAAAGCAGGGCTATAATCGTGAAAGAAAAAAAAAGTAATATACAGGTCATTTATGTAGAATTTTAACTTCCGTATGCCGTTAGGTAGGCTTCAATAATAAATAATCTGTGGATATCAACGCTTTAAGATATTAAGACTGGCGAGAGGGTCTAGCTGCAGACTAGGGCGATTACTACGGGCTGTGCACTTGCAGCGCTCCTCTGTCAAATTGCTCTAAATTGGATGTAATTTTCCCGAGCCCTATCCGACATTCTATTACAATTATTATTAAAAGAAATAATTTTGAAAAAAAAAGTTAAAAGAATTAATTCCTTATTTTCCTGAGAGGATGTTTTATTTAAAATTAAAAATAAATAAGAGTATATTGAAGAAGTAGTCTGAAGATGGAGGAGGGTTACTGATTAATTCTGTGGTCAATAACACGGTGCTAACTAATATAATTTGGGAGCATGCTGTGGGATGAGGTGTAGAATTCGCTGATTGCCACTAGATGGTTTCTGATGCTGGTTCAAACCCAGCTAACCGGTTTTATGATAACCCATGACCTTGAAACGATCAAATGGTGTGTCGGCCTTAATGTCGATGGACAATTTCGTGACTGACCACATATTCTAGATGGGCTTGAAAACCTATTTTTTTTTATTACTGCCTTCAATTATTTCAAGAAGTCATTCGTATTAAAGATGTGCTGTCAATTCCAACAAAATTACATTAATATGAGATGATTCACGTTTGAATTCACCACGTCTGCAGGATGAACTCAAACAGAGGACAATTATTATCCATTTTTGATGAGCACTTCATTTCTACTGGACTATATATGAGGTATTCTTTCCTTTTAGTCGGACGTTGTAAATAGAAATGGTTTGTCAAAAATTGAGAAAACTGTAGATAATTAATGGATACAGAATTGCGCTTTTCATATTAGGGTAGATGTAGTCTGACAAGTTGCGTGCTTGTCTTTAGTAGTGATGATCATGGGTTCAAATCTTGGTCCTAACCCTAATCCTGTCTGGAAGATCTAACATCTTGTACACGCCGTCACTCGGAGAGGGTGTAAAGCTGTATTACCCGATCCTGTACGATGTGGTGATAAAAATCTGTTAGGAGATGCTGCAATATGCAATATTAACTCACTGATCATTATAAGTAATGCACTGATGTTTTTGAAATTAATTATCATAAAATTGCTTTCGATTAGTTCTTGTGTAACAGTTGTTACGACCAGGGACTATGATATCCTGAATGGAGTACTGTGAATTAGATGAAACCCTATCATTGTTATCTAGAGTTCTTACGGATTCGTGAACGCTGCGGTTAAATCCCCTGTTGTGCTTATCTTGGCCATTATTGTGACAGTTACATTTTAATATCTGTAATCAACTTAATAAATATTTTTGGGAAATATCACTCACTTATGCCTTTGATTCATCAAACTGTCTAAACTCCTAAATTGACTATCCCACACTCACAGCATGTGTTCAGAGATTACTTCCTCTTCTAAAGGCACAACCATAAAAACCATTTTTGTAAGCAGTCTTATAAGATCAATTCAAGTGGTCTCTAAATACTCCCTCTTGGATTCAAACCACATTTCTGCTTCGAATTTAGATCTTTATGGCTTCTATTTTTTTCATAGAATACATCCAACGGCTTAAACCTATTTTTGTGTTAGATTTTGTAATTCCTGAATGGAATAGTCTCCAGATTATTAAAGCAGTCTTGTTTGAAGTTCAGAAGAATATATTTCTTCTGTAAATATTAATAGTAAATATTAAACGATATTCTAATTTCTGCTGCATACTTTTAACCAAATGATTCTGATGATGCCATGTTATTAATTTTTGATGCTCTATGATTATTGAGAAATTAATTGATATATTAATTAATCTATTACCAGTGTTGTCTGGTTTATATGCTAGTTCTCAGAACTGCAAGAGATTTAAATTTCCCTTAGGATGTACTTATAAATCTGTATTATTTTTAAATTTTCAGTTATTATTTCTGTAAATATATCCTAGCTATAATTCTTTTCAGCTCTATTGGAAAGAAATCCGTATAACTTATGGCCTTTGTAAGGAATTCTAGTGTGTTCAGAACGGAAAGGTGAAGAAAAATTGGATGTAGGAAAGATTGTTTGGGACACGTGGGCAGGTGTTGGTGCAGGTGGAGATAGATACCTGTAGTGTGTCCATCTGCCCGTATCCAAGCAGCAGCTCTAGTTAGAACTCCTCTACCTGTCCCACCTACCTGCTAAACCCCAAATTACCTTCAATTATACCTTCTTCACGACCATCACCTCATTACTATTCCTCCTTTAAGCTTTCATTATCCCTCTACTTCCATTCTGTACACCAGTATTCACAAATTGTCCCCAACAAATCATCGTAAACACTCTTACAATATTTAGAATAAGGGAATTAATTTCCTTAAATATTTCCAATCTCATTTTGTACCAATATTAAGTGAAGTACCTTGTTTAATCAAAAAATATTTAGCAATATATTTGTTATTCTACTTAGTAAAAGTTACCTTCAAAAAATCCACCCATATTAAAAAAAAAAAAAATTTCAGAGTTTAATAATTTAGTGAATTACAGATGAGGGCTAAATATGAAATTTTCAAAATAAAACATAACTGGAAGAGTTTAAGTAAAAGAACAATGAGAAAATAAACTTAGAAGTTGTTTAAGTTTTATATTTGAGCTAAACAAATAATATATATTATAAAAAACTAATAATGTTACATTTGTATATTATAATATGATGTGTATTTGACTTAAGTAGTCAAATAACAAACAGTAGCATAAAAAAAGTAGAGCGAACAGTATTAATAAAATATAAAAAAAAATGTGATACATATTTATAATATATTTTGTTTGTGAAACTAGATTGTTAGTAGTTTCTGAGTGGTCCGACAGAGTGGAGTAGTATGCAAAGAAAGGGAGTTTATAGTTTTTTATGGTTCAATTACGCTATGAGGTGTTTTGTTTTATTTATTTTAGAATACATTATTATAGCGAGTTTAAGTTGCTTGTTTTCCACTGAAGTTTAGTAGGAATTGTTAAATATTCAATCAGCTTCAGCAATTTCTTTGATTCAACTGTAGTCATTAATCTGTTTCAACTTATATGGTTCTATTATTTGTTTTTTTGTTTATGCCATATTGTAAAATACATGGAGTATCAATGGTTGCATTAATCGATAATGGGTTTTTGTGAACAACAGTATTTCTGCATTTATTATGATGGATTTCCCATTCATCTCTAATTTATAAACAATCTCACTGATGAACAACTGGTTTCCTAAAACATATTGCTATCCCAGAATATAATTTATTTTGTACAAAGCTAAGATTTAATAATGATGATTCAACACAAAGTATGTTTATTTATAGCTGAAATTTTTTGTTCTGGTACTTATCATTCTATGAAATAAACCAGTATATTCTGTGGAAATTATACGAAAAAGTTTTTATAAGCAGTGTTCTTGAATAAATTTCTCTATGATAAAATCACAACATGGTGATAACTTAGGGCAATATCAAATAACTTGTTATAGAGGACATACTTGTCTATGACGGGAGGAAGGAAGTGAATTAGAAAGTGACGGTTACGAGTGTGGTAAGGGGAGGGGGAAAACCAAAGCAAATAAAAGAGTTTTGAATTACAATTAAAAAATTTGAGAAGGAAGAAATATAATTTTATAACTGATTGTGTAGGTTTAAATAAGCATACATTATTACAAAAGCCTTTCATCCCTCGTGAATCTGTGTTATAGCTACCTGACCGGTTTCACATGTTGTGAATCTTCAAGTAGGAATGATAATTGACGCTGGATCCTGGGAATAAACACCTGTTCAAAAAGTAGTGCTCATATATGTCGAAATTTCTGATTGTTAAGTTTAATAGTTAAAATTGCGTGGTTTATTTAATTTATTAAACTACGCTAATCACTTAAATAAACAGGGCATAAATTACAAGAGTTTAATTCAATGACTTTAATGAAAATATGACATTAAAGGAGTTTAAATATAATAGAGGCACTGGAAATATATAAGCATAAAAATATATATTTATATATAAATATTGATTATATTTATTTATAATTGAATAAATGAACTGATTAATCATCAATCGGTTATACTATATAAATCAATAATAAAACTAAAAAGGCGACTGAATGGACTTGACAATGATAATATAATATATTTTAAAAGAATAAAATCAGAGAATAAATAAAATAAATCTAAAATTAATAATACGAAATATAGGCATATGTTGGCATTTCTGGTTTGATAGGTGTTCCTTCACAGGATTATTCTATAATTAACAGCCCCGCTTGAAGAAGCACACATGCGAATGTGTTTCGGGTGGTTATAACAACGATTCACAAGGAATGACAGATTTTTATAATATGATATTTAATAACCTCTGTGGTACTAACAATTTGCAAGTATATTTTACATGAACACTTCATGAAATATAGAAAAATAGAGATTTGATCATTAATCAAACAGTTGGATCGGGTTTACTGATTTATTCAATTATACGATTAAAGAAGTATTATCTAAAAAATATTGTAATAAATTGTTTAATTAAATTTTAAATTGTTATTGTTACTGCAAATGTAACAATAAGTTCCATTTTTATAATATAATACTTATAAAATAATACTTATTTCCTATACATCCAAATGTGACATGTTTTTCACAGTGTCTTATAAACCTAAAAGATAAGTTCAAAGATGGATTTCTTGTGGATTTTTGGCCTAAAGAAATGACATTCTTGTTTCTTACGCCTAAAAGTCTTGTTTTGTTTAGACCAAAAATCCTCAAGAAACCTATCTTTGAACTTTAAGAATCAGGTCTCCTAGAGCCATATCAATACTAAACGATAAGTTTAGTTGTACCTCTTACTTTTCGATTTTCTAATTATATCACCTCCTAGATCACATTCTTGTTCCTACCTCTTGTTTTAAGTAGATATTTATCTTATACCTTCCCTATTTTAATTTACAATCTGATTGTTTGATTAGTTGTTACCATGTTGAAATTTTATTGGTTAAACACTGCATGTTCAAAACGCACTGTTGTGATAGTAAAACTTCAGTTTACCGACATTTTTTCTGTAATTTCTAATATGAGTGAATACCATATTAGACCGTACAACTAATGAAAGCAAATTTATTCATTACTGCAAATTTACGCAACAATATAAAGGAATAATTTTGTCTGCAGATGTTTTTAACATAGCTATTGGCTCTTTGCAAATCGAGAACTGCATGCCTATTTCTACGTCCATGTACATATAATAATAGTTGACTCACTAATAAGACGAAAATGTTTGCAAATTAAATACTGTTCTCACTTGATTCACTTAACTGGTTAAAAGTATTGCTTATGTGAACTATATGTGAGAACTAAAATAAGTAACAGAAAAGTACACTGTTATCCTTGTGGTGGTATTTAAATGGATGCCGGACACGGCAGGAATGTCGGCCTTCCGTATGTAACACTAAACTCAAACCCTTGAAATACAAACCAGCCGTCTTTTTTTGTAGAGATTATATTTATTAATGATGATAACAAAAAATAGAGCATCCTTCTCTTGCTGTCTCATCACATTATCGAATACCTTCCATAAGATTTCGAATTTAATATCCCAGGTAATACCAAAGAAAACAAAAAATGAGGAAAACCGCATAGAGAGCTTGCTTTTACACTTGTCGTTTCAGATACTGAACTGTACAATAGGACGTAAATTAATTTTATTTAAATTTAAATTAAGCATGCCTTGTTTGAAGACGCTTTGCAATATCTCCAGAGTAGTTTATATCATGAAGTATTTTTTATTTCATTATTTCACAACTGTGTACGATTATATACTGATCGAAAGCAATTACGATTTTTATAAAATCGTTTTATAAAATCGAAAGCAAGGAATGACAGATTTTTATAATATGATATTTAATAACCTCTGTGGTACTAACAATTTGCATGTATATTTTACATGAATAGTTGATGAAATATAGCAAAATAGAGATTTGATCATTAATCAAGCAGTTGAATCGGGTTTACTGATTTATTCACTTAGCATGATTAGCATGAAATTTACTGATTCCTAATTAATTAGCATGAATAATTGGTCCAGGTTAGTTCAGTGGTTAACGTACCTGCCTCTAGACTGCTAGGTCCAGGGTTCGATACCCATCTGGCCTCCGATTTATTCGCATGGGAGATAAATGAATCTGAGCACGTCATCCCTCAGAAGAGAGGACACAATTTTTCCTATACTAGTCCTCTGCTTGAAGAACATAGATACAAACGACTCAAAAAAATAGAACTAAATGCCATATACAATTAATATATTGTTTTTTTTTTGTGCTAACCATTTAGTAGTTATTTCTTCACATAAGTTTTTAAATCAAGTTTAATATTTTTTTGATACAAACCTGGTGCTGACCATGTTATTTCATCTTAGGATTAACAGTATCTTATATATACTTTGATGATTATAACTTCATTTACCTCTTTTTTAGTATTGTTCTAGGGGCGAAAATTTTGGTTCATTTATAATTTGCCCCTATTTAGTATTGAGCGAGCTACATTACAGTTCATTCTACATTGGGAGTCTTAAATTTTGCTTAAGTCAAATGTATTTAGAGTAGGGACCTTTAACGAGTACTTGACATTGTGCAAACTTAGGACAGACAGCTAAATGCCCTCTTTAAGGGTCCACATGCTCAGATTTATTCACCTACAGTGTGAAGAAATCGAGGTCAGAGCGAGAATCTAACCCTTTATCAATGAGTCAAGGTGTATCATGCAATCTATTCTATCCAGTGATATCCTAGTCTAACTATATACCTAACAAAATTAATTAAAGTATATAAGTCGGTATGGCTTCTGGACGATTACTAAATGTTGCGTACATATTTACTCACACTCATCCAAAAAACATGAATGACATATCAAAAACATTCTCAAGAGATCTCAAAATATGTTAAACCTAAAACCCTAAAATAGAGTATGTTTTCATTATGACTGTACTTTATTTACAGTCAAGTATATGTGTTACTTTTTGAAAATTTTCAAAATAATACATGCTGATTTAGTTGAGATTGATTTTCGAGAAATTGTTAATAATAATTTATTCCTGTAAACCATTAGTAGCGAGCATTCACTTCTTAATTAGAATATATAGATTGTTTTTGGTGGGAATAGATCCTGTCCTGTTATTCAAGAAGACCTTAACAGCTTTCAATGGAATGGACATTTTTTGTGAGGTTTGTAATCCCTTGTCGGGTGCCTAATCCTGCAGAGGCATTCCTAGCCAGTTTGGCTTTTTGTTCCGATTCTTCTAACGAGAATGCATTCTCCAACACCCTGCCAGCTTCTTTATAAATAGATTAAGGGACCAGTCGGCCAGCACTGCCCACTATATTTATTGCTTCTTCAGCTTTTAAGACTCTTCCATTTGGCTTCCTTTATGACCTACTCAGCAGCTAATTACTTAATGACAACCTGTCCTTGCCACCAACGGACATCCAGTGTCCAACTTTACTTCTATCATCTTCTCTTCTCCAATCACTATTGTAGCTGACCTTATAATTCTTTAAACTTTTGAAATACGCTACAATGAAACATAGAATTTATATGATCTGTCCATATAATCAGATGCATTTTTTTTATGTACAACGAGTTCTATTTCAACCAGACAGATACTAATTAAAAAAAAAAAGAAATGAGAATAAGGTTGCCTTGTTAATTCAATATATTGGATATATGTTCATTTCACGTTAATTACCAGTATTTTTCAAATAAGTGTTCTTTTGTAGGGTAAAAATCTTAGATTAGAATACATTAGAATATGTGTTCTTTATTTTTTTTCAAATAAGTATTTATAATCATTAAATGTTTTGATGATAATACATATATTTCAAAGACCCTCTGTATAATCAGTGAACATGCATAAGATTGTGTTTCTGTACTTAAGTTGTTCTGAGATTTCACACAATTTTTACTGCACTAGATTAGAAAAGAACAACTTCAATATTTATAATTTTTAGTCATAAATTGCTTGTTTTTTTTGACTACTTACCAGTGGACTATATTTATTATTTTTTTAAAAATATGTTATTTTTAAGTAACATGTATAAATGGCAACCTATTAGGCAACATTTAAATGATGCATTAACGATCTGAAGTTGATATTTTATCAATAAATATCAATGATTTTACTAAATGAGCTGCAATATTCATTCTGTGAATATATTCATGATGTGCCTACAAAGTTTGCTAACAGTTTTTGTGTGTTGAAATAGCGTACTTCGGTTGAGCGATGGTTGACTTGATTTACTGTCTAAATGCCTTGCGCTTTTACTTGGCCGTGGTTGACGTGGGAGCCCTCGAGTGCCTCAATTCGGCTCGGTAATGTTAAGTGATTCCACTAGTCCCCCTACTCGCCTGGTTGAGCCGTGATTGCCCGCTTCGGGACACATATTATTTCTTTCGACTTCTTTTCTTGTTTTCCTGAAACATGTAATTATAATGTGTGCATCAATTTAAAGTTCCAAACAATATAATTATTGATTTTTTTTTGGCAATGCTATCAGTGTTAGCCATCGATTAGATTCTGCCATCAATTTGGTTAAATCACGAAGCCATCTGTTATTATCAGGGTGGTTTGATGGAGACTCAGTCTAAAATTACCGACTCTTCCCTACTTGACGTTTTATAGAAATGATTCCATTATGATTGCTAACTTTACAATGACCACTAAATGTAATCAAAGATCTCTATATCATATCATTTATGATTTTGACATTTTTCTTAATATGTAAACAAAGTCAAAAAGCGAATTCGCGCTATTTATTCCGAATTAAAATGATGCCATGATTACAAAGGTAAAGAAACAAGATTGATTTGTCTGAGGTGCAGCCGGTTCCCACGCCGGGCTTGGCCGATTTTCAACGCCCACAACGCAGTGCACATCTTCCGGAAACCCGAACCTCCTCCTCCTCCTGCCTTTACCCTCCTCAAGCTTGACTAGCACCACCTCTTCACTCATCACAATTATCTCTCCATATTGAAGCCATGCTTCCTGCTTTACTTCAATTTCTAGAAATATTAAGAAGGAAATTCTTTTAAATGTCATTCATTCTTTTTTATTCTAGGTTCCCACACTTTCAACAATATATTTTTCTTTGGTCCATTATCAAATAATCACTCAGTTATAAAAATATTAAAAGTTAGACCATAAACTAGGTGTAATGATAAAATTTTGTTTACAAATATGCAATCGTTAAATTCAGTTTTTAATTCATTCATAGGAATTTATAAGTTGACCAATACTAGCATATGCATTTGACTAACTATTAACATTTTTTTGTTAAAGTGAAAGCAATTTCTATTTGAATAAAATAATTTATTTTTTGGATTTATCTATCTACACAATAAATTTTAAAAATATTTGAAAAATAGAATGTATGATTCTGGTAGTCAGCATTGATGTAGATCAATAGCGTAATTGATGTTCCTCCTCCGAAGTAACTCCACGTTCCTTTTCTTTAAGAAGCTTAACGAAGGTGCTTCCAGATTAAAATAAAACAAAAACATTAGTTACCGTCTATATCTAAATCTTACTTATTATGTAACTAATGCATTAATCCTATGACACTCAAAGAAAGAATTTTTTATTTTCGTTCCCAAGCATTTAGATAAAAGTGATTTAAAGTCAATTTAGAAGATTATTCAATATGTAGTTATCTTTCCTTTCTTTAATTGTCATTGATGTTTTAATATATAATTTCTTTATTCTAACTTAAATGACAATTAAAATACCAAACAACATGAATGTTTATAACCGAGCCTCTGATGCCTTTATATTTGTATAGTACACCATTAAATAATTAATTAAACTAAGTCATTTTTTTTTGATTATTTGATTTTGTTAGTAAAAAATATAAATAATTTACAATAAATTATTTGTGCAATGTCATAATCAAGAAAATAAACAGAGAAGAAATGAACATAAGAGGATACATTTGTAGATTTTCTATATATACTATAAACTCCCTTTCCTGGACGTACTTTTGCATCGAAATAGTAACAAATTGAATTATAGTGTATACAGAAAATCTACAAATGTATCCTTTTCTGTTCATGTCTTCTCTGCACACCCCCTCAGTGTCAAAAAATCTGTTTTCAATAGTATTTTCTTGAGAGCTTTTAAAATTTGCAGTGAACCATTTTTAGAAGAAGAAATTAAATATATTTACGAAATTTCATCCTCTCTAATGTATCAAAAATAGTTAATTGATAACGTTATAATAACGTAATAATGTTATAATGAAAAAGCCAATCAATTTTTGATGTCATCTGAAAGTGAGGAACGTTTTCCAAGAAGGTATTTTCTAATAATTCTCTATAGCGTATGTTTAAAAGACATACCATACTTTTTGAAGAAGTTAGATATCTTAGTTATATTTAGTAGTGGTGATAATTTGTCAAATAAACTCGTCCATAACTCTAAGAGAAGCCGGAAAAACTGTTGTATATATAGAATTCCTCGCAAGGATTGCGAGTTAGCTTATATTGGACAGACAGGAAAAGGAATTAACACAAGGATTAAGCAACATCAGTATTCTGTTAGAAGACAGGACGATAAAAGTGCCTTGTTCCTACACATTAGAGACAAAAATCACTTATAGTGTATACAGGAAGAAGCAAAGGAGTTGGTATTTATGTCATGTGAAAGAAGAAGAAACATTGTTAAAAGCGTCCTCATAAAAGGCTTTTCTAAGAGTTTAGTCAACACTAGTCCAGACCTTTTTAAATTAGATGAATTTCTAATTGAAGGAATAGTTAAACAAATTAAGACTATTTCTAATGCAATAGGGAAAAATACTGTCAATGATGCCATTCTTCATTCAATCTTAAATCAAAATCCATAAACTGCCCACAAATTGTATTCACTTACACTCTGACGACGTGAAAACGAAATGCCTCAGAGCGATTATCTTCAATCATTTGTGGTGAGTTACCTGAATATATATATATATATATATATATATATATATATATACAGAATTTAGCTTAAAACCTAAAAAGTGAGTAACGGCATTGAATTTTTTTTCTTACCAGAAGGCATTTAATAGTCCCATCATTATCTAAATACATCTTACCTCGTGAATAGTTGCTGCAGCCGTCTGACTGGTTCTGCACGTAGTGCATCATCCTATAGGACTACTTAAAGATGCACTACGTGCAAAATCGGTCGAACGTGTACAGTAACTATTTACGTGGTAAGACAGGTTTATATAATAATATGATGATTCCTAACTTCCGTGCTACTAAAACTATACATGCATTAAAATTATTGATATCATTATTTGAAAAAAAAATTATTATTTAATCGTTTGTTCAACTGTGAGACTTTATTCTAGAAACGTTGTTGTAAGAATTGGATTGGAGTATTTTATTCTTTTGCTGAAGTAGACTACAGAGCAATGGGAAGAAACTGTTTTTCCTCATTGCCTATTCATTCTGATTTTAATTATTTTTAATAGTTTTAGGATCTTGATGAATTCGAATGTGTTTAAATATGAACAAAAATGTAATCGCTCTCTCGGTACATTATGTAGTCTCACTGAGACTGTCCTGGCTGCTTGCCAGTAATTACAAGAATTTTAATTTACTTCGTTAGCAAATAAATGCATTTCTTTTAAATAATGCAACAAAGACAATGTTGTACTTTCACTTTAAGTCAAAACATGCTTCATTCATATTTTCGTTAATCTAGACATTTCATTATTATATTAAGGTAGCATTCATATGGGTATTCTCACCTGCGCTATCCTCAAGCAATTATAACACTAAAGGACAACCACAAAGTTCTACCTTTTTCATTATTATTATTATTATTATTATTATTATTATTATTGAACAACATTGCTCCACCAGAAGGCATTACATGCATTTAAATCTTAATAAATTAGTAATGTAGTAATACTAAACAATAACAATAATTGTAATCGTTATCAAAGCTCTTTTTAGTCGTTTATTTCTTTTTATAATACTGAAGTTTGTTAACCCTGAAGATGACTAGTGAGGTCGAAAGCTCGATTAATCAAGTAAAGTTCTTTTGCGCTAAAAGTTCTTCTTAAAATGATCTTGGGAGAGTTACTTTTTGAGTTTCCTTTGCAGCACCGTAGTGTTTAGAAGAAAAGAACACGTTTTTAAAAATATCATCAATGATGAAGCCGCTTTTGTCTTCCATGAGATTTATCACTCATATTATAATCAATAATAATCAGTATCACTATCAACTATCGTGATTATAATGATTCTATTTAATAAATAGGTTCATTATAATACTGATTGAGTGCTTCTGATTTTAATATTTAGTTACTATAGACTTCTCTAGATTTTTATTGTTTTTTTTGTGCTAAAACTATTATACAGGAAATACCAAAATTGTTTAATATTGAACGTTCTTTTTATTAATATAAAGAACTATTACAGTTATGAAATATAAAAGAAATAGTTAAATAATGTTTTATGCGTTTTAATGTAGTTTTAAAAGGAAGTGGGTTTGGGTTTTGGGCTACAGACGAGTTGTGTTGAAGCAGAGATTGTTGCTATCTCCAAGGATCACCCAGCCGATTCTGGGTCTGTTGATTTAAGATTTGAGACTCTCCTTTTACTCTTATCTGTTGTCTTGTTTATTTTCTACATATATGTTCCCTAAAAATATTTTTATTTATTTTAGAGAGTCCGTTTCCTGAATGAAATATATTTATTCATATCGAGTTGGAGGTCCACAGTTTTTAAAAGTCATCTGATAAGGTATGTATTCATTCTTTATTTAAAACTAGTGTGTGCATTTTAGTATATATACATATGTATATGTAGTATATATAGCAATAATATACATAGCTCATTTTGTGCTTTAATGTGACTGCATAAGTCATATGCACATCTTAAGGAAACGCTAACCAGAGGAGGACAAAGCGATTGGGTGTCAGAAAAAGTCGTAGAGAATGAACAGATAAATATAAGAGAATGATCTCCCACCAACTATGATGTGAGAATGGAGGAACAGAGATTGATAAAGAAGGACTATGAGGCAGAATAATAATTAGGGGGAATAAATATCTAAGTGAGGGAGGAAAATATGTGAATAACATTAACTAAAGGAGAGTCGTATTAACTAAGTACACGACATGACTTCGCTCAACTTCAGGTGTCTCCTGCTTCAGGTCTCTCTCTCTCTCTCTCTCTCTCTCTCTCTCTCTCTCTCTCTCTCTCTCTTATAAGGAGTATTTGTAAGAAGGAGACACCTGAAGCCCAGGTTCAGCGAAGTCATGTCGTGTATCAATTGACTTGTAAAAAAGGGACTGCTCAACTCTATCATCCAGATACATCGGCATGATCAAAACAAAACTCTCAAGGCGTCTTACAATTCACCTTGCTAATGGAGCACCGAAGGAGGAATAAAGAAGAAACACCGATCGTCCCTCACACGTAAGCTGCTAGCAGATGGAACTTCCATTTTAAATTCTAATAGAGATCCACGGCAGTTACTGATTTTAGAAGTCATCTACATAAAAAAATAAATGACCAGAGAAACATTTGCAAGCCAGTGACATATTCGTGATACCTACCTTCAAAAACTTTGATACTAAAATTAAACTAATAAGATAGGAGTCACGGGTGGTTACCTCCCATTGTGCTAGTCCGACGTTATCTCTATCAATTGTTTTCTCCATGTGTTGCGAACTGCCTGAATATATTTCTAGTCATATTCTATTTTCACGTTACTGTTATTTTGTGTTGTTATTTATCCGGTTTTACTTCCTTCTACCTGATGATTACCTAGGAGGTCGAAAGCTTGTGTTTTCTTCAAACAAGTGGTTTTCGGCAGTCTGAGTGTGACTCTTATGAAGATCACTTATTTTAATTTAAAGATCTTAGTCACATTTAGTATTTTCTTACTGTGTTGTAAACGTTAATATGTATATATAAACTTTGAGAACTTCAGGAAAAGCCCTTTGAGGTAAATCTACTCCTGGGCTCAACCTCAATCACCAATGATTATTTATTTAGTACTTTGCATAAATTCATTTTTCTTTATATCTCGTTTTTTATTACTTCTTCTTTTATAACATATTTTTCTTTACATACCTCTGTTTATTTATTATTTTGTGTTGATTTTGTTTTCAAATTTCTCTCCTCTCTCGCGCTAAGTTGGCTACATTGATTGAATGTTTCTTGAATGATTTGACTTCAGACGTTGCTTATCAGAAGAGCGACTCACTTCTTCTCTCTACCTGATGACAACGATATAGAAACATTTTGTATTATCACTATATGCAAATCTATTGAGTTTATATACTATAAACGCTGTCGAAATATAGTATTTATTAAAATTATGAAAAACTAACAGTGAGAAAGAAAACTATTTAAGCTTCTATATTTTTAGTTACATATGAAAAGTTTTTTCTTCCTGTTTTACTGCTGAGTTTTTAATTGGTAAAACTAATCTCAAAAACTAATCTTACGTAACAGACCTCCTCTATACTTAAGGGAGAAAGGGCATTCAGCCTGCCAGGTTGCATAGTTGTTCTGATGAGATATTTTTAATATGCTTCAACTGCGAAAATTGGCGTTGAGTGGAACAATTTGTGGCCATTAATGTACCAAAGCCAATCAGTAAACTTAGAAAGGTACATTAAATGTTATCCTCTATAGGTATTTCATAAGGTGCAGCATAGGGTGGGATTTGGTTTTTCACTGTAAAGAAGAAACAAGTAAAATTAAACGTTTCACTTAGAAAAATCCTAAAAGTAACGATTACTGATCTTAACGGTGCTTTGTTTTGCAAAAAATCTCACTGTTAGTTCTTCTTTTTTCTATGTCGTCGATTTTATATATATATATATATATATATATATATATATATATATATACATATATATTTACAATATATATATATTTCACGATTTTCAGCAATAAAAAAAAATCGTGATGCAGAATCTGCTCTGTTATTTAACAATACATACTTAGATGAAGATCTGCAGCCAGTTTATACAATTATATACGTATATTATATGCAGAAAAATCACAATAAATAAACACGTGATGCAATCAATGAAGTTTAAACCACAATGGGAAAATGAAAACAATAGATAAAATGCTCTGAGGCCTTTCAATGTATGTCATCAGAAAGCAAACAAAGTAAAAGCTTTGTTAAAAAAGCTTTTTTATCTATTGTTTTCCTTTTCCCATTGTGGTTTAAACTTCATATATATCTTTATAATGATTTCACATAAACACGTTAAATAATAATCAATGAACAAACCACAATATGAAATGCCGATTTACATTTACTATTATTCTATCAGATGGTCGATGCATTATTTATTATATATATATATAAAACTAATTGTTTTCTTATCTCTTACTTTTCATCTTATTTCAACTTAAGAAAGTATATAATGCGCCATGTTATTTTTATAGCATATGTGTTGCTTGCGATTTTATGGAATTCGAAATTTGAAGATAATCAATATTAGGCGAGTCAAATGTTGGTGTATAATCATAATTTCTAATGTACTGTTAGTTTTCTACTACTACTTTGGAATTTTCCTCTGTGTTAGAAAATTTAAAGACTCTGATCTTTGTAAAGAATATGTATAGTTGTGAATATATAAGATGTCGTGCATTTTTATTTCATATCTTTCATAATGTTATAGTAAGTAAATATCGAATTACTGAAGCAGTTTCAACGTTTTGTTTAAAATTTATGTTTTCTGAAAATGAGGAAATGGAAAATGTTTGATGACGGCATATTCTTTGTGGTTAAGAATAAGGCTTTTAAACTTGTTATAGAGGTGGGAGTGATGAGTGACAGACATATCATTACGTGGATTCTAGGCCGCCATCACGTCCAATCTTTGTTTGGAAACAATCGAAGAGCGGGTTATGGGGGCAGGGCGGTTTGTTGAAGCAGAGGGAAGAGAGAGAGAGAGTCTGGTCAGAGGACAATTATCTTGGATGGAAGGGTAATGAAGGTGGGGGAGGGAGTGAAGAGGAGACGTGTGGATCAAGTGTGGAGGCTTGTTAGGAAGGTGGCATTGGCGTGAGAATCGGCCGGCGTCTTCCCGTGCCCGACACCTGTCCCAGCACAGGCCATTCGCCTGCTCACCCCCAACAATACTGTGAGCCAGCCTTCCTACATCGTCACTTCATCAAATAAATCAAACTCCATTGTACATGTGAAAAACATTCTAACTAAATATTCGGATTTCAGTGTGTAGTCTTCGTAACTATGGGAAATATCTTTTATCACATGTTAAATATAACATATTAATATGTTACCTATTTGAGAAAAATAAAATGAGACTTTATATTTATTTAAATTTAAATGATGTGAATAGAGTAGTGCTTCTAATCTCCTCGGCTACTTTTTCACTCTTTTTATTTTAAATTGAATCAAACATAAAAATATGTTTTTTAAAAAATAAGGGACTATTTATAAGCTCCTAAACTTTCCAGTCGTTGCACATCTATCAAACCAGGCCAACGTGTTTATGTGTTGCCCTTTAGCCACTGGATCTTTCCTTGCAACGATATTTACCACTAGCCTGTACATTTAAATCCCTCTTGACGAAGGAATAAATGTCTAAGTTATTAAGATCATAGCCCAGCTGTATCATTTCCCTCTGCTGTTCCCCTTTTACGACTTTTCTAAATACTCAAATACAATGTGTTCTTGTTTGGTGGTCAAATGTACTTTAAAATATAAGATATAATCATGGAAACAAGAATGGAATAAACAAATGGAATTCAGAAAGTCAGAAGTTAGTTATCTGGATTTAGAACCAATAATCTGCATAAAATTCATTCGCGACTTTTTCTCCATTTTTTCACTGAGATAGTAGATCATTTTCAAAACTTAATACAATAGAATTTTTCTTTTTATCTGCTTTACTAAAAACATTTTTGCTCGTCTGTCTTCAGAGTGGCTCACATCTGTACTTGATGTCACTTGTTTGTGCTTGATGTAGTCGCATTCGAAATATGGTAGTGAGTTTTTGTGTCTCCACCAACCGTCGCTTCGCAAGTGCGCTTGGTGTTCCGATCTTTCCTCTCCTGATGACGATTAAACCGAGAATTAGTCTTTTTTTCTGTATACTGTGTACCTATGGTTTACTTTGAAAATTTCGTTGTCCTTTGTGGATCGTTTTCTTGATTATAGTATATATATACATATATAGTTCAATGAAAGAAAACATTTTTTGTTTGAACCATCTTTAGGAGCGATAAGAGAGGGAAACCAAGCGCACTGGTTTCCCTCTCTTATCTCTCCTGAAGACGGTTCAAACCGAAAATTAGAGACTGTAAGTGTGTGCTTTTAATTTTTCTATGTTTTTTTTCTACATTGAACCATATTTGTCCGTTTCGGATTGTTATTCCAACGTTAAAGTGTATGTATATATATATATATAACTAATTCAATAATATATCAACCGTTGGATAGAATATAATATATCATATCTAATATATCATTTCAATAATGATTTCTTGTCATCCTTTGTTTGTAGGCCTATGAAAAAGGTTTTAAATAAAACCGAAACGTCGGCAATGAGAGTTTGATTTTGATTCTGGAAAATTGACCGAATCCCGATTACATTATACATCATATATATATATATTATATATATATATATATATATATATATATATATATATATATATTAATCATTTGCTGAAAATATAATTGATGCTTACTATTGTAAGTTATTCTTATAATATAAATATTATTATTATTATTGTTATTATTATTATTATTATATAAATATTATTTATAGCAATTCCTTGTGTGATTATTTTCCCCTTTAGTTAGATTAGAGTTTTATTCTAGTGACTAAGGATAATATATTACAGATGTGAGAGTACTATCGAGCTTAATCTGTATATTCACACGTCTAATAAATGAATTCTTAAATCGTTAAAGAATTGTAATATTTTAAATGTAGTTCTTAATTATTTCTTGTTCAATCAATCATTCCTGTCCTGTTTTTGTTAAGAATTTATTTTTTTTATTTAATTTCACAATTAATTCGCCTTATAATATAACAATTTGTTTTATGATGTTTGCTATTCTTATTTCTTTAAAGATTTCTTAAACCATATGGGTTATATCTGTAGAGTGGCTATTGTTTGTAGTTGGTCCAAAAACGTCCTCATGTTTTGTGGCCATACAAAGATAACTCCGGCTAGCCAAGTCCAACGTAAATAAAGTGGATAATGTGTTTGTTCCTGTTTCACTGATAGATGGTTGCCTTAATCTTTTGTCCCTGGTATCGTAAAAAAATAGTTATCATTGATAAGAAAAACGCCCTATAATCATATATAAATTATACAATGTTTTATCCTATTTAACTAGAAACGTAATTATCCTGAATTATATGACCATTATACGCCATATAGTAAATGGACAAAAATTGTTTAATATACAAAATATCAAGAAAAGAGTAACCGTGTACCAATGATTTAAAAGTCCTGGATATCTGATTGATTTTTTTTTTATTATATTGCTGTATTGCAAAATCGTTAAAAATTTGAACATATTCAAATACAGTATTCAAGTATGCCCTTTACTATATATTTATTATCAATACATATATTTAAGTATGTAAGACCGAAAAACATATAGTTCACCTGATAATATACCAAATAGCATAAGAAAAACCAATACCATTCACTTCTCAATTCTGACTGTCATCGTCATCAAGAGTGGGTGTTTGTGTATGTATCCAAAAGCTTGTGTATAATCTACAATTCACAGTCTCTGATAGATCAAATTAATATGTTACTCAAAATGGGTTTTATAGTTTAGATGAACCCTATTGTTTGGGAGCAATACATGATGGGAAAGTCATTTTATACCAAAATGTATTTGGTATAAATAAAAATAATAATTTGTATTTATTATTGTATTGTATATTATTATTTGTATTAAGTATAAATAATTTGTTAAATACAGATGTTGTATTTAAACATTTGTTTTCTCCTAAACTATTAAATCTAGAGTCTGTAAATTGTGCCTGGACTGAAATAATTCTAAGATTTTTAAAACAACTGGAAATGTTTTGTTTTAATAAAATGTGAAAAATTTGACTTATGATTCAATCTGAAGACTTGTGAGGAGGATATAAACCATATTGTTTCAGATGGTAACTTGCTCATTTTTGATTTAGCACATATTAGCATGTTTGTTTAGCCCGATAAGGGTGCCAAAAGCACGTCTTTTTTCCCTTCAAAATAGTAACCAGGCAATGTTTGTTGATGATCTAGTAGAAACCAGTGATTTCAATGTAAATAAGACTGTTTATGTATATATCTTTTTTTTTTTTTATTGAATTACTTTATTTTTGTCTCTAGCCATTCCTGCGTATGAAGCAGTACTTTTACTGCGAACAGTACAAAGGCATCTATTGCGGTTTTGCTCCTCAAGGGAGTCACACTCCCTTGACGATTCTTAAAGAAGTTCTAAGGCCTCTCATGTAATATCCTGGTCATTTATTTGACTGAAAGATAATGTGAGTTTATTGTGTCATTTCGGAATGTATATGTACAACACGTGTTGAAATTAACTTTCATTTTTAATTCAGTAATGTATGCAAGAGATTTCGAATCAATTATAAAAATTATTATAATGTATGAAAGACTTTTTTTAAGTAGAGATATATGTAACACTTAATCTTATATACCCTTAGGCATATCGATTTAAAAATGATTTGTTAAAAAAAATATGCTAATTCAGTACGGGAAAAAAGTAAATTATGAACAAATAATAAATTATGAATAAGCTAATAAAATTCAAATATGCATTTAGAAAGTTCGATAATTAAACTAAAATTTTGTTTAAACTTTCAACTTATTTTTACTCTTCTTTGTCATAAAAAGAAAAATTATCTATAAAATATTAAATGCATTTTATTTAGAAGTAAATGAAACTTGAATTAATTTAGTTTAAGGAAACATTTAATAAGAAAATACTTTTTTGTATCCATAAAAACTCTCTAACAATTCATCAAATGAAAATATAAAGTTGGTTAATTCTGTTGTAGTTTTTTATTAACTTTTATAACTAATTTGAAACTAGAATAAATTACGATTTATTCTAGTTTATAATTATAAATATCCTTTCTAATAAATAATTTTTAAGTATCATAATAATTATATAGTAATATATATTTCATAATTATAGTTCCTGTTTTATTCGGTTTTAGTTTTTGAAATTGAACAAACTATTGCATATTACATTATTAAAACAGTTTAAATAGTCAAGCTATTCAAATGACAAACCATTAATCAACAACTTTGTACAGATGGTAAACCGGCAACAATGGAACAAAATTTCACTAAACTGTTTGGCACTCAAAATATTAGAATTTACATTTTCTATATCACTTCTGTCATTAATACAAATTTAATTTTTTGTAATGAATAACATTTTAAGAGTTTTCCTTCTTCGCTCATTCTGTTCTCTACACCATCAAAGTAAAAAATATATGGCCTTCATTTCTTGAATGATAATTTAAAACTGTTGCATTAATCTTTTTGTTTCTAACAGACTATTAATGTTGATAAATTCTCTCTTTGAGAATTTGACTAGTTTTGTCATAATACTTTTTATTACTTTCCATACATTTAATAGAATAAATAATATTGCTTTTTAAACCACCTTTTAGGTTAATAATTCATAAAATAGATTCATAATTTCATCATTTTTAATTTGAAATTTAAATGAAAGAGAGAGAGAGATAGACAGAGAGGAACTCCTGGCCTCAAGCTAGTAACTTCTTCTCTTGATGACAACGACAGTCGAAATATAAATGAGTGATATTATTAATACTTTTGTGTAATTTGTTATATTGTCATCTGGACTGTTTGTTTTTAATTCTATGATTATATATGTTTATTGGTTATATATGTATGCACGATTTTACACTATGTAATCTAATGGAAGCAAAAATCAATCACTTATCCAATAAGTATATATATTTAATGCAGTTTTGCTCTGAATATCTCTTAAACCAAACTGTTCTTTCGTGTGTGCTCATTCCTTTGGTGTTCAATCAAATCAAATCGTTTTCGCTCATACAACTAGTTATTACTTGCACTAAATGCACAAGTAACATGCGCTATTGTTCCTTAGTTCTATAATTTACAACTTTTCAATCAACTTCACATTCATTACTAAGTAAAACGTATTTTTAGTCGTACTGTTGGTCTTTACTATATAATTAACTAGACTTTTAAAACTATTGAGAAATGCACCACTTCAACAAATTACCTATTGCTTTAGTAGTACATAGTTTTCTTCTTTAAAACATTTGGATCTTCATATATGGATCTAACTTATACAACTTTTATAGTTCAGTCTGATTAATTTATTCTAACTCATTTTTAGTTCATATAATGTTATATTTTCCTTTCACAGAAATGGAAGACCGTCTACGCGGTCTTCTTGTCCTATTCATCTATTAGTAACTGGATAATTACGAGTAAGCCTCTAAGAATAAACAAGAGGACTATACGTTTATAATTGAATCTAATTACTTGGCTTTAACGTATTACTGAAAGTTATCTAGCACCAATTTGTGGTTAAAAACTATTGCAATCATACTAACACGCTATTAATTTCTGTAATCCTACACCTCATGGCAGTATATATATATTGTTATAAAGATATAGTTTATATCCTTTAATAGTTAATTCTCCATTGATAAAAAAGAAGACAAACTGTATACAAATGGTGCTTCTTGGAAGGTAATATATTGGGTAAAGAGGTTATATATTCCATTTAAGGGTTTCAGTTAGAACAAAATATATCTCTCCATGAATTAAGACGATGTTTTTATTAAATTTAAAATTTGTTTCCAAATATTAAGCACTACCATAATACCTTTTTTAACAAGCAAATAAATATAGTTTTGTTTAAGGGAAAAAGGAAAATAAAAGCCTGTATATATAGCAAAATATTTGCTCAATCTTTTATGTGAGTTAATCTGTTATTTGGAATAATAAGTTATTTAGTGTAATTATGACTCAATCATAATTTTTTTGATGCAATTTAGCATGGCTATTACATGGGAGTATATTTTGTATTAATTTTAATGTTCATTTGTATAGAAGTTTTCGTAGATCATCAGATTAGAATCTGGACTATTATGTCTGAGTCATCGGTGGAAAAACTGCGGGTATATTGATATGTTGATAGAAAATTAATTGTATTTCTACTAAAATTCATAAGGAAAATTTAATTAAACAAACATTAATAAATAAATAACTCATAAATAGGAATAAATAAATCATTTGAATGAAGCTACTCGGTAATGACTGAATGTGGTTAATGAATTGTCACTAAGGAGGCAAAATGTGACTCCTCTTAAACTGTTAATGTAGCATACTTAGAATCGATGATCTGATTGAGAAATTGAACATGAAAAAAGTCATTTAATCTATGACTTTTGGAATTGGCATGGAATGAAATGTGAATTTCGCTTAGTTGCCTGAAAGTGCCATCTTAATGGAATCGATGACAACATAGAGAATTTACACTGAGTGTAGCCAGTTGATAGACAGGAAAATAGAATAGACATGTAGAAGATTGTACTTATTAAAAGAAATAAATCTTTTTCTAACATTTAGAAAAAACATTTAACAAATCTGAAAGTGATTGAAGGGCAGAAATATTGAAAGATTATAGGACATAGTCCAAAGGAAATGTTAATAAAGGAGAACCGAATGAAGGTGATGTAGTCAATGTAGCGGATAGAAATATGTTTATTTCAACAATACTCAGAATTATAATATGGGAGCATTATCCTGAAATTATGCTCAGAGGTATAGTAATTCAAGGTAAAATATTTAATTTTTTCTTGTCAAATATTTCCTCCTGTTTCAAGGAGGAAATATTTTTTAGCTGGTAAGGAAACCCTGTTGTAATTGAGCCCTAAACAAATTTACAAATCATAAGACTATAGATTAAGGAATCAGGCGTTCTAAGGAGTATCATCAGGAAATAAGAAGAGTTTCAGTGGTATAATTCAACGCTTCAGAAGTAGATATTGATATAAATATGAATTTAAGATTCATTTTAATGAATTTACCACTTAATGATTTTTAAAATTTCAAACAATCTAAAACTCGATCATAAGTTGTTTGTAAAGAGGCTTTGACACAATGAAAATACTAAAAAGAAGATTAAAAGAAGAAAGAGATGTAAATCTTAAATATTTTTTTGATGTATTACTAGAATTTATGTTAAAAGTTAGTATCTAAACGGAAGAAATATATCCACTGACCTTCCATGTAGATGAATTTGCACTGCTTAAATTCATTGTTTATATCATAAGTGAGTCAGCATTATAAGAGTTCATTTAGTTTATTAATGTGCCTCCTTGATATTAGTTTCTAAACTCCTGAATATTCACTGTTTTGTAAAACAAAACGCTCTTGGAACTCTGACTGTAAAGGTACTTCCTGATATTACTAAATTGCATGTAATTTACCATCAAGAAGAGGCGTTTATAAGAATTCTAATGGCTGTCACTTGAGAAGCATGTAAATTTATCAAGTCTATGTTGTTTTGATACAGTTGTGTTTAGTGGTTACTATACATTTTGAATATGGTAACTAGAATTATGTAAATTTATCGAGTCTATATTGTTTCTTTGTCTTATACTTGATATCCGTCTCGGGTTCCCGCCTCCGCGAGGTCCACCTTGGGCACATCGGTTGCGCTACTAGCTTCCTGTTGTTTTCCCAGCAGGAGGTCTTGTGCGTGGCCGATGCAGGTAATAAACACCACAGTAGAAACATCAATCGACTTTTCTTTATTCTATAGTGTGGTCGAAAGACTAAGGTATACGGCAATAAACTAAACAAGCTTGTCACTTCAGATAATTGTGATTCAAGGATAAATATATTAATTCAATTTCAACCTAACAAATCCAAATTATTTAAATTTTAAAGCACCTTTTTTTAACTTGATAAATCAGGTTTATATCTGGTATGCAGTACTAATAAACTATAGTTGCAGAGATTGTGTGAAAGGCGAAAAATTCTTTTTGGGATTCAGGATTATTTACGATATTGGATTTTAAAATATCTTGGTGTGATACCAATCAATGGTATTGGATGATACCAATAACTTGGTGTGTATCATCCAATGAAAATTATTCAGTATTAATTTACTGAAGCCAAAAAATGATAAAATCTATATACCAAATGGTATTTAATATATCCGATCACTCTCTACACTGCTACCTTCTGTTCGAAATGATAAACCACGTGTAAATTTAATGCTGCCACATGTCGTATACATCCTAGTCTGAAAACTTCAGTATTTATATTTTACTTTTTCAGAATGTTACTTTTACTTCACATTCAAGGCATATAACTAAATAAATCATAAACTTTATGAATTTGGTAATACCACTGAGGTTAAATACATAACTTAAAAAAATAATGTTATAATAATAAACTGTAATAATATAAATAAAATTATTATTAGGGTAAATAACTAGTACACCTCATACGTTTATCTCCTTGTCCGACTGGTTTCTGTTCACAACCATCTTGAGAATGTTCCCAATGGACGTTGTCCATCAGAAACCGGTATGACAGGCAAAGGAATTTCAAGGTATGATGATTGACTACCCTAATAATAAAGGAAATAAGAGTTATATTTACTAACTATAATACACATTTTTTATAACTTAATTCTTATTAGTTTCGTGAAGAGGTAATTAAGATTGTTTTTAATATTTCATATTTTTCGGTGCATACAATTCAAATTGCAATGTGAAAACCTATTTAATGAATGCCTGCTCAAGTTTGCACAATCCTATTTGAAATATAAGTCAATTGAAGTTGGAAATTATTTTTAAGTGTGGAATTGTAAGTGGATTTCTTTTTTGGTGATAGAAGGTTTGATTGAATTTGATTCCTTACTTCTTTTGGGTCATAAGTAGTAAGCTTTTCAAAATTACTTCCTTTTTGTTTCTAAGAAATGATTTTAAAAGGATGATTAAAGCTAATTTTAAGTGAAAGCGAAAAGAGGAGATTGATATTTCAATAGATATGTTTATTAAAGATATTAGAATAATTATCTGCGTGTAGTCTAGGCACCATATCATGTTGGTATCGGAGCCGATTATTTAAAGAATCTTGATCCAAGGAGGACTCGGGAGCTTAAAGAGATGAAATTGGCATAAACATGTTTCGGTTTGGGCCATAAGGCGGAGGGTTGTTGATATTGTGGCGGTCGTGTACGAGCCGGTGGAGCTGTTTACACGGGGCCATGACCCTCCCAGCACCGCCTAATCGCCCCGCCTCCAGATCATTATCTTACATAACCACCGGGAAATCTTCAACCTCGTCCTCCCATCACCATAGATCCTCTTCAAACACCATATTACTCCTTTTTGATTTTTTTTAATCTTTCCTACAATGATATATAACCTTAAGGAACTGGAGAATTTCTTAAAATGTTTCTCAGCATTTTATACAGCTATTGTTGTGCTACCCTGGTGTCTGCATTTAACTTTTAAAAATATTACTCATTTTAATAATTCCATGAGGTTCTTATTTTAGTTTGTGATTGTACTATAAACGCAAAGTATTATATTAAAACATCAAGAATCCAGGATATTACCATTAAAAGTATTCAAAGTGAAAAAATCGATTACTACTTTTAGTGGTGATTGTCTTAATTATTGACTCTCTCTCTCTCACTCACTCTCTCTCTCTCTCTCTCTCTCTCTCTCTCTCTCTCCTATATATATATATATATATATATATATATATATATATATATATATATATATATATGTTAAAAGTAAACTAAATAAACGCAGAGAAAAAGTTCACAAAATTACAGTTACAATTTTTTGGTTTTACCGCCATTAGAACGATGAGAAAGAGGGAATACATGCCATAAGAGGCAACGGTCGTGATGCCGAAAGGATGTGTCTTCCCTCTACTCTTCCTTTTGGTAAAGCTTACGTTGAAAATTTGTTATTGTAAGTGTGTAATCATATTGTGTGTATTTATTTAGTTTACTCTTGAGAGCATCGTTGTTTATTTTTAATGGTTTTTCGGAAAACTTTGGTTTTCCCACGGTCTATTGTGATTTGCCAAAAATAGAAGGAGAAATTATATCGATAATTATTATGAGCACAGTTTCTGAATTGATATTTAATGTTTTGAGTAGCATGGGTATTATTTATTATGACATTTGCTGTATTAAATATATTATAATAATGGTACCTTGTAACATATCAGCTAGCAATTTAGTAAGGTAAAAGTTAAAGTGTATTAAGCTCATTAGACTATTGCATCTAAATATTAGATATTTATATAGAAAATATCTAGTTCATAAAGTAACAATCCAACTTAATGTGGGGTTTATATATTGGTAATCCAAGGAGAGGCATCCTAAGTACTATGTACTACTCCCGTACTATCGAAGATATCGAATGGGGGAACTCTGCCTTTTGTTGTCAATAAATGGTTGATATTTCAGCAAATTGAAATCGAGTAGTCAGACTCTTGAATACCACGTGTAAGGAAAAGGCAGGCGAGCTGTTATATGGTAACTGCTTTCCCAAAATAGAATCCCTGTTGTCTATTTCTTCTAACAAGAATATGGTAAATCTGTAAATGGAGTTGCTTATGAGTGAACAGTAGACCAGCACACGTGTGAAACCTTCGTAACTGTTGTTGACTTGAATAAGTGATTACTTCCTTGCATGGTCATAACGCTATTCTGCGCAATGAATGGGTGCCAATATATGTGAATGGTTTGCTATGTATCTAAACAGGCTTTAAGCCCAGTGACCACGAGTTAGTTTTTTGCAGTGATGACTTCATTTATGTGAGTCAATTAAAGTATGTCTATCCCCAAACCATGAATTCATCCAAACAAAATTGCCAACACAATGGTTTCGCTCCTCTACTGGCCAACGTATCGACGAATACCTCAACATTCAAGAGTGGGCGTTGGTTAGTAACAAAAGTCAGGTCTTCCAACATTCAGGACAATAGGATGCTACTCTAATTCAGTCCTGTCACATGTTTGCTTCTCAACCGAACCAGTCGAATTATCATGATAATCACGCTTTAGTCTCAAGATAATTTTCCTTTTCAAAACCTATTCATCATCTCAATTATTCAGATGAACAGTTGGTATTTAAAAAAAGAAGAGGTCCTTTGCCCTCGTGACAAAGAGTTCATAGATTTATCTTAAATATAGAATAATGTTTGTAAAGGTAGGGGAGGGAGTGTGAAAGGGCAAGGGGTTATGTAAAATAAAGGACGCGGTCCTTGGTATCTGAATATGAATGTTGCATGGGAGGACAATAGTTCGTTATCGGCGCGGTCACGTGGAGAGGGCCGCCGACTCCCACGCGCCAAGCCTTCTCCTCATTCCATTCCCCATACCTTTAAACCTTTAATACTATCCTTATATATATTTATGCAGGTGTAGACTTGCGGCTATTTATAAATTATTTCTAGCTTATTGAGAATAATCACATTTGAATCGGTTATAATAATGAAGGGATTGAAGACTTGGGTCAAGATGTTCTAGTTGTTAGCATGCTTGCAGCATGTCTCAAAGATCACAAGCTTGAATTTCATTCTCGCTTTAAATTATTTCTTGTTAATGAGGAAATGTAAATGCTAGCCTGTCACTTTTTTTGCTTGCCGCCTCACGATTTAGTGCCATATCAGGTATCGTTAAAGATGGTGACTCTAAGTAAACAGCATGTGGTGAAGTTAATGAATCATGATGTTGATTAATCTATTAGTATGACTTGCCTATAACTAACATGGATAATTTTATAGATAGCTTTTGTATATAATGATGTTGATTAACCTGACGAATGACTACTCCATAACTAACATGGTTAATTTTATGGATATGGTTATTTATCATGATGTTGTTTAAACTTAATATTGTAATTTACCCATAACTAATAAGGATAAATCATTACACGAGTAAATTTCAAACTCTGCCTCAAAATTATTTCTGATGGTCTTAGAGTTATTTGAAATAAAATGTTGATAACTAATATAGTAAGTAACTAAATAGTAAGTATCTCTAACTAAATAGTATCTCTATGTTTTACACAGTTTTAAAAAAGTTCAAGATGTATACACTTCTTACTTCGATTCAATATTTAGAGAGACGAGGAAATTATTTTATAATAAAAATGTTAAAATTGTGAATTTTACGTGATCAACTTGGAAAAAATAGTCTATTAAAATAAGCATATACATAAGAAATATACAATAATAAAGTTAAAGAAGCAAAATGCAAGAAAAGAGACGTTGCCGTTGGTAACCTCAAACAAAAAGTAAATTAAATAAAATTAAAAAGGTATAGTAAGAAAAATTAATTAAAAAAAGTTGTTAAAAACAGTTATTGTATTTATTAAAATGTAAAAATGTAGTACTATCTATTTTTAAACAAATTCAAACTGCTAGAATAACTAAGACTTAAGACATATGAAGTTCTCTCTCTAAGAAGTATTTATGTTAGAACAATAAGTGCAAAATCTGGAAAATTTTTAAGGTTGTTTAAAGAATTTTCTTGCTTTCTTTCATCACCATGGACAGTAAGTTCAGTCCATAAAGTTTTGACAGTTTATTCAGTCAGATTTGAGTTGGTAGAAAAACATCTATTTAACGAATACTCAAAGAGAACCCTCTGTTTTGAAGAATAAAGGCTCTATTAACAGTAATTATATTATAAGAGTTCATGTGTAATACAAGAATTCCACTGATCAAGTTATAACTAACATGAATTATTGTATGGATATGTTTATATCATGATGTTGATTAAGTCTACATTTTTATTAATTAACTTCAACTTATTTTATAATACTAATTTATTTCTAATTTAGAAATATGTTGTAAAATGTTTCTTCACTCATGAATGAAAATATTAATTCATTGAAATTATGGTAAAAACAAAATTGAAAACTAATGTTATTATAAGTATATTTCCAAATTAGGAACCAGAGAAATATAGCAAACTCTTCCATAGTAGGATTTAATTTTGTTCTGCAGCACTTTTTCAAGGCTACATTCACAGAAGTCTAAACTTCTACGAATTATAGTCAGCAGGGCAGAACCACATGTTCAGCCAATAATTGACAGTAAAGCTGAAACCGAATGTCTTGAAATGTCAGCACAGATATCAAAAATGCATTAGGTATTTCAAATTATTTGTGAGAGACATATTATAGAAGTGTTAAGGAATTATAATTTCATTTCATTAATAAAAAAAAGAAAATATAAAATATATGATGTATTAACTATTTTATTGAAATAAAATATGTATTTAAATGTTTTTTGAAATATGATAGGTGAAGTTTTGAAGGGAGAATAGGCATTTTTTTAAACTGCGTGCTCTGCAGACAGGTGGCAGGCTTGCAGAAGAAAACATTACAGCAATTAATGGGTCTCGAGCGGAAACAATGGTACTTCTATAGCATGCATATTTTAAATAAATTAAATGGGAATAATGAAAGGCAAGTGCAATGATCTTAACAATCGAAGCATTGGACGATTATGACATTTGAAGGTGAACATGTTTAGCGAAACTACTTGGAAGACTCACGAGCTATGCAAGCAGTATTGTGTGGTATTTACTCATGATTAGATAGGAAAAGAAACATTAAGTCTTCTAGACACAAAGGATCGTATTACACAACGCGTTTCAAACATTTCATGTTCATCGTCAGGTTACATTTTCTTACTGAGGCAGATATTCTTGACGATGAAGACTAAGTGTTCGAAAGGCGTTGTATGATAAAATCCTTTAAAGTTGTATGTGGAAGACTTAGTGTTTCTTTTTCTGTATAATCATACTTCAAAGAGTTTTTGCATAATACAAATATTTACTTAATTTTGACTTAAGTGAGCAAAAATATATTGTACTTGTTATTGTACCTGAATAGAATAGTTTTATAACTTGGAATGCTAAGTCAATCACGAATACACATTGAATGTTTAGATGATCATATTTAAGTAAAATCCAAAGATGTTTCAGTTTTGATGGGTAATTGATGTCTATCGGTTGCTGCTTTGTAGTTCTTATATTCAATAGGGTTAAGGTAGTCTAGTGGCATGCGTGTTAACGATAGATGTGGGTATGATATGACTATGGTCATTCATTTTTTTCACTTCGGATGTGACAAAAAACAGAGCACATAATACCTTGGAGAAGACTTTAAACTATCGGTTCGTACCCATATCAAGTCAGGCACTCGTTAAAGAACTCTACTCTAATAAACTTAGGTCAGCCAAATTTTTGTGCTGCTAATGTAGAATCAACACGTAATGTGGCTTGTCTATTACTAAAATCGGTGCCAACTAATAAATTAGCCACAATTTTTATTTTAATTTTAATAAAGAATCATATTATAAGGTCTGTTGATCTATAAAGTCAAATAAAGGACTCAACGATGATTTACACTTTATCAACATTTTAAGTCATAAATCATTAATAAATTCATGGACTTTCATCGATTTTGCAACCCTGTAGAAAAGGAGTAATGGTTGTGATAGTGAACTCTATTTCACTTTCTCCTACAATTTAACAATAAAAAAAATTATGCATTATTACCTATTTCAACTTATAACGTTGATATCCGTGTGCTTGCACCGGGTGAACCCTCCTCTTGTGGGATCTGTTCTAGCTTGACACTAGTGCTCATGGGCTGGGCTCATAGGAAAGGTGAAGTGACACCTGCATTTGGTTGGTTTTCCATATGCCACTAACAGACACTTGTTCCATACCATTAATTTTTCCTCCCTATTCCTCAGATTCTAATGGTGAAGTAAATAGATGTTATTCCGCGATAACTTCCTACTATTGTACTAACAGAAAGCTATTGTTATTTCGTAATGCCACATTTAAACTCTATATTACTATTCAACTCCTACTGTTTCCTGCTACCCAACCTTGAATATACACAAATAGAAATGAGATATTACGGGAGTACATAAAATTTGCATTAAATTACTACTTGGAATAGCTCCACTCACAATGTAATTCTACTGAGAATTAATGCATTAATTTCATATTCACTGCATGGACAACTTTGTTATTCATTTACCTGAATGTTCAGATCAAAAAACTTACCCATACATCACTTCTCATTTTTTTATGAGTGATAATTATTCTTTAATGGAAAGTTTGTGAACAGTTTAACGCTTTTCTAATAAAGCATCATTTAAGTATAATATTAATTTGCTAATAATTGCTTTTACAGTATTTAAATTTTTTAAATATTAAAGTTTTAAGTTGACCATGTATAGTATATACTTGTATCTTTATCGAGGTTTGCTCTAGCGTGAAACAATTCTCAAAAAAATCCTTTAGACTTACGTTTCGTACAAATTTATGGACATCATCAGGGCTACATCAATACACTATTAACTACCACATCGTAAAAAAAACATCTGATATATTATTTATATAAAGGAATAAAATATATCCGTATAAATAATGCGCCTTATGTACTTTATTTATGGTAATTAATTATGTCTTTATTGATGTAGCGCTAACGATGTCTTGAAATAAGGTGAAATATTTGTGGCCTAAGACGTATTTAGGAGAATATTTCACGCTGGACCAAACTTAGATAAAGAGAAATGATATATGCATACAATACATATAATGAAGTCCAATCAACAAGGAAAAAGAAAAAGAAAATAAGTAAATGCTCTGAGGCCTTTCAGTTTATGTCATCAGAGAGCAAAACGATGATAAAAAGTCAAAACCAAAACTGCATTTTGTTTTGCTCTCTGATGACATAAAGTGGAAGGCCTCAGGGCATTTATTTATTTTCTTTTTCTTTTTCCTTGTGGTTTAAACTTCATTGATTGCATCAAGTTTAATTGTGATTTTTCAGCATAATGCATATAATATATAATCCATTGTTCTTTATTTTACTTGAACAAGAAAAAATCACAATATATAAACACGTGATGCAATCAATAAAGTTTAAACCAAAAGGAAAAAGGAAAACTAAATGTTGTGAGGTCTTTCAAGAATGTAAACTTAAAGTTATGACTCTAAATTTTAGGTTGCATTCTTAATTATTACTTTGTTTACTCTCTGATGATGTAAATTGAAATGCATCAGCACATTTATTTCTATTGATTTCCCTTTAGCTTGTGGTTTAAACTTCATATATATAACACGATTTGGCAGTAAAAATGTAAAATAAAAACCAACTTTGAAACCACAGTAAGAAATTCAGAATCGTAACTAAGATCTGTCAACAGATATCTGTGGTCTTTTTCAGAGTCTGACAAAAACTGAATGAGAGTGTGATGAAGACTACTTGTTTTAAAAGTTTAAGTTTTATTTTAATGATCTTAGTTACATTCATAAATTTCTTACTGTGGTTTGGATATTAATGTATATACAAATGAACCAAAATACGACAAAATAATATTACAAAAGTAATACGACAAAATTAAAAAAAAAATATGAAAAAGTTCTATTTTTTCGTAGTAGATTTTGTTAATGTAGACTATAATCAACTTATTATCATACCCATTGATAATTAATTTAATCAATTTATATTTTTATAATGTTGCTGATATTATTTAATAATATAAAACATCTGGTGTGAGACTCCTTATGAATTTTTTACTTACTCACGATAATTATATGTGGGAAACGCTAGTTGTTGTGCTGATGATGCTTTTGATAGTTCTTATTTTCCAAAGAAATATTCCTTCTCTGATTTATCTCCCCCTCTCTCTCTTCGTTGCTCTCTCTCAGTTTAATCAAATTGAATTCAATTTACTATTAATATTCGTATTTTATTGTCTTATTTAATAACTCTACCAAACAAGAGTTCTGTAAAAGTTCGTTTTTCACCACTGGAAGCCACTTTTTTTAAACTTGCAACTTTGAAGGACTTTTTCTTTCCATATCACATTCTAAATACATTAAATATAACAATAAAGCTAGTTTAACAGTAATTTTAAACGGAAATTTTGAAAGCTGTTTAGAGTTGGGGAGACATGATTAAAGAAGAATGAAAAAAAAATCGTTATTTAACACACAGTACCCCTAAAAAAAATGCTTTTTCAGCATTGAGCTTGCTGTTGTCCCAGGGTAGCGGAAACTTGTATGTCTAAGATGGTAATTATAGCTGTATTCGTTTTTGAGATATCCTGTTCACATACACACACAGACGAGGTGATGTGATGTGTGTTCAACGGCATTTACAAAACTCATTTTACTATGCTCAGTGGTCCTCAAAAAGTTTGTTTATATTGAAAATTCCACTTCATAATTTTACTAAAATACAATACCTTAGTCAGTTTATATTTCATATTATAAGTAAAAAAGAAATAATAATGAGGAAATAAAATATGTGTTATTTTGGTGACATGTCTATATTTAGATTCGTTTATTCAACGACTTCCGCAGACTTTTTAGAAATTTTTCATGCTTCTATTAAAGTAGTGATTTATTTAAATTTTTAATTATATAGGATCAAATTGAATTATTATGACTTAGAATAATTAACCGAAGAATACCAAAATGCTGAAAAACAGGGACAAAAACACTATTCTCTTTGCGGTATTTGTCAAGTAATGTCTTGAGAGCAAGCAGCTAGTCATACAGCTGCCTACCAAACAATGTGCTCACTTTTCCTGATTACAAAAATTAAAAGTTTTTTTTTTGTTGTTTGACTTTTTATTAGATATTATTTCTGTTATGTGGTATATTTTCATTCTCAAAAAAAAAAAGAGAAAAAATTAGAATTCTTTTGGAATAATAATGAAGCATCTAAAAGTTACTTATCTCAAAATAGATGCTGTTATAACACGTTATTTGAATGATTGGAGAAACTTTTATTTTTAATTATAGAAAATTGCAGAAATTAGAAATATTGCAATGAAAAATATTACATTTTTTCATTGTAAACCATTACCCTTCATCTCTAATGACTTCTCAGATTGGGCGTTATTAAACAAGTATTAAATTTTTTTAGATAGTAGACAAAAAGGAAACAACCACATTCAAAAAAATCCGACTTTTAAACTGTTTGTCAGTAACATTGATAATACGTTTACTTATAAGAAAGTTGAGTGTAGATCACTACAGATTTTTTATTTAAATTTAAAATCTAAATCACTTCATGGAGGCTTAAGTAAATTACTATAAGGGGGAAAATTTTTATTGTGGCTGTAAATACTTTATTAGTGACATTTTTTGAAAAATTGTGTATTCTAATTTGGTTTATTATGAACTGGTAGCAAAATACTGATTGATACAAGTAATGATTAATAAAATAAGTACTTTTTTATGAATGCGTTTAAAATTCTATCGGCACTACCAATCAGTTTGTATGTGATAATCAAAAGTTTAAAATAAGAGAACACATGTCAGAGGATAATATCAACATGATTCTCATTTTGAGATCGTTATGCATGATAGAAATCAGTATTTAGGGTTAGTGGAAGGGGAAGAAAAGTATAGTGATACTAATAGAGAGAGAGGCGGTGTGAGGAAGGAGACAGTGGGTTGTTTAATGATGGACCGCTGTGACAGCAGCCGGGTGGAGGGCTATCAGACCATCGCATCCTCAACCAACCTCACACCCGCCTCCATCCAATCACCTACATCAGAAACCACTTTGAAAAGTAAATCTTACATTCTAAATATAGATAAAATAAAGTCAAGTTATGTTATAATCAGAAAATAAATTATTGTCAAGAAGTAATCATGCCAATAGCCAATCAATATAATATGAATGCTTCATTAAATTAATTGAACTATCTTATAAACTTCTCTTAATCTCAGTTCTTAAATGTCAGCTATGCTATTCATGAACTTCAGTGTTTCACTTTGTTTTATTTGATTTATCTTAAACACTAAATATATTACAATATTTCAGAAACTAATATATTTCTAACAGCGATTTCTAGGACATGTGCATATTTACTATTGTAATGATGTAGCAATCTTACAAAACTGTAACCCATTAATACATTTAAATTGAGTACAGACAAAATCTACTATTTTAAAATAAAAACATATTAAAATATTAATTCATATTTAATACATATTTAACAGACAAATGAGAACTAAAAATTATTCAAATATATATATATATATATATATATATATATATATATATATATATAACATAAAAAGGATAAATCGGGATGCGGTCAGTTTCTTCCACTTCCAGTCAAACTCTCGTTGCAGACGTTTCAATTTTAGACAAAATCTTTTTCAAAGGCCTACAATACAAAGGAAATTACGAACTTAAATATGTACATTTTTAAAATAAACAAAAATAAGTACATTATGACAAATCAAATACAATCATGAGTATTAGGATAGCAATAAACATAAAATAAAATAAACCTATCTAGAAAAAATTACAATGAACTTACAAAAGTAGGAATATTTGAAAATGAACAAACTATTGCAAATTACATTACTAAAACAATATAGAAGGTTAAACTATTCAGCTGACAATCATTAATAAACATCTATGTACTGCTGGTGAGCAGGTAACAATGGAACAAATTTTTTCACTAATAACGTTAAGTATTCAAAACACTATAATAAACACTATTTAAATTCGCTCTGTCGCTTCTATGATTAATGCAAGTTTGATCTTTTTTAATGAATAGCATTTCAAGGGTTCTTCTTCTGTGTTCGTCCTGTTCTCTACTCATAACGGATGCTCCATCAAAGTCAAATGTATGGCCTTCACTTATTAAATGATAGGCTAAAGCTGTTGCATATCTTTTTTGTTCTAATGGAATATTTATGCTGATATATCCTTTCTTTCAGAAATCTACTGGTCTGCCCATAATACTTTTTATTACATTCCATACATTTTATAGAATAAATAATATTGCTTTCTAAATCTTTCGGTATCTTATCTTTTAAATTAGAAAATAATAATTTTACTTTTTGTTTATTATAATAAGCTAAATCAATTTATGGTACTTTTCTTTTTAACAACTTATTTATTATTTTGTGACAGTCCTTCAATAAATGGGAATTTGAAATATTTTTTATTATTAATCGTTTGATGGTTATTAGCAGTGCCTTCCGTATGTTCTCTTAAATACTCGTACTTTTTCCAAATATCTACTATTAGATTTCCTGGGTAAGAGTTTTTTTTTCAATAATATTTCACCTTTTTCTTATTTTCCTTTAAAAAACATGGGCTACTAATATCTATAACTTTTTTTTATTAAATATTGTACACAATTCAATTTTTGACTAACAGCATGCGATGAATAGTAATTCAATATTCTTCTTGAATTGGTTGGTTTCCTGTCCCACTCTGTTAGTATATTTCCGTCATTCTCTCTTATAATTTTCATATCCAAAAATGAAATACTCCCATCTTTTTCTTTTTCACAAGTGTATTTTGAACGTGGAAGAAATGAATTGAACGTATTTAAAACGTGTTGTTATTCTCCTTTTTTAATTATTCAAAACAAATCATCTACATATAATTTCAGAAATTTTACTCTTGATCCATGTTTTATAAGGCTTTCTTTTAATAATTCTAACATAACAATATTAGCAAGTACCGGAGAGACAGGAGAGCCCATTGGTAAACCATATTTTTGTTTGTAAACAATTTCATCGAATATATATATATATTGATAACAATATCGACCGTGGAATAGAAACAAAACTAAATTTTATCTGGACTCGGTCAGATTTGAAAAGTCAAACTGATCTAGTCCCGATAAACTTTAGTTTTATATATATATATATATATATATATATATATATATATATATATGACCTCAACATTGTTTACCCATAGGAACTAAGCAAATCCAATTTCACTAAATCCCATCATATTACTAGTCAACAGTGAAACTTTTTTTACACAAGTGACACAAACAAAAACTAAGGAAAATCAAAACTCCTCTAAACTCTGCATAACATTCCAGGAGAAATATTACTTAAATTAGTAATATCACTTCTATGATTAATCGAACATAGATCCTTTTTAATATATTACATTTCTAGTATCTTCCTTCTTAACTCTTCGTTTTCTTTTTCTATTATAATTGTATATTCAGAATCGAACGTGTAACCTTCGTTTATAACGTGTCCTGCGAAGACTGTTGCGTTACTCTTATTTGTTCTCATGAATAATTATGTTGATAAAGCATTACTTTTAAAATACGACTTGTTTCTGCATAGTAACACTTGTCACAGTCTTTACATTTGATGGCAGAAATTAGATTACTTTGTAACTCCTTCGGTATTTTTTTTTAAATCTTTATTTTTGAAAATAAAGATTTAATTTTTTTTTATTATTAAGTGACAGTGTAACTTTAGGTAGATTTTGTTTTGTAAACTTCTTTAATTGAATGTGATAAGCCCTCAAAATAATAAAATTTGAAATACTTTTTAAATTTTGTCTTCCAATAACTCAAACATAACTATATTTTTCAAGGACTGTGAAATTAGTGATCCCATTGATAATCCATGTTTTTTCTTATAAAGATTACAATTAAAGGTGAAATATCTGGCTTTACATATAAGGTCTAGTGTAGAAAGGAAAACCTTTTTTGACTCCCAACATGTGATCTAATCTTATTCCACTGTTCAGATACTAAATTAAATGCTAGGTCTAATGGTATGTTAGTAAATAATGACTGAAGATCTAGTGAAACCATAATTACTTCATCAATTACTAAGATATTTCTGTATATATTCTGACAATTTATGAGTTGGACTACCTATGAACGATACGATAGGACGGAGAGGAAAACCTGGCTTCACTAAACCATATATTACTGGTGCTATTCCATTGTAAGATTTTAATATTGAAGCTTGACGTAGATCTATACATAGTGTCTTCTTAAATTCATCGACTACCTTAATTACTTTATTTTGTAATGTTGATGAAGGATCTCTTCTTGTGATTGAATGCAGTCAATATCCTCTAAGAGAGTTTTCTTTTTTGCTTTATAATCTTCTTATCACAGCATTACCAGATTCGCCACTTTTACAAACCACAAAACAGCACTGTCAAAAGGCGCTTGTCTTATCAAATTGCAAAAAGAGCATTCTCAGTTTACGCATGGATTCCTCCTTCTTAAAGGTGGTAGACCACTTTGCACAAGGTGCTAGATGGTTTTGCGGTTCCATGCATTACAGAACCGTCACTTTCATAGATTAGTCTCAGAAAGAAGAAAGGGAGTTTTATCATCAGGTGTGGTAGTTGCCTTGGAAAGGTGTCCTAAATGTGTCAAAGCAGTAATTGAACACCTTATGTGTGGCTGGGATCTGTATGTCATAAGGCAATAAGTTAGGACGAAGAGCAATGAGAAGATACAGTAGAATGTTTTATCTTTTAATTACATTTGTGACATATATTTTAATTTACTATAAGTATATTGTCGTGAGAGAAAAGTAATTTCGATATTTTGACGGATTTACACATTTCTGAGAACTTCTGAATCGTTTTTTAAAGTTTTATATTTTAACACAATTAATTAATTGTTTATATATTAATTTATTTTATTAAACTTTTTATTTATATAGTACAAATAAAAAATATGTACATAAAACAAATAATTTAGAAAATTTAATGTACATTTATATATTTATATGTATGTCAGTTTGGTTTTGGACTCTGATGAAGACCGCTTGTTACGGTTGAAAGATCTTAGTCTTGTTTTCCCATTTTCTTATTGTGGTTTGATCATTTATATATATATTATTATTATATATATATGATATCTATATGTATATAATATCTATATATATATACGATCTTATATATGTATATATAAGATCAAACCGCATTATGAAATGGGAAAACAAGACTAAAAACAAGCGGTTTTCGTCAGAGTCAAAAACTCAAATGAGTTTTTGGGTTTTTGACTCTGACGAAGATTTCATATTGTGGTTTGATCTTTAATTGTTATTTCACGTGTTTATGTGAAATCTTTATATATATATATATATATATATATATAGTTCACCAAGGAAAGAGAAAAACATAAAAACACACACAAAAAAGACTCACAACAATATTTCGACATTCGTCGTCATCGGGCAGAAGTAGTCTCTTCGAGTAGCTGAAGCTAAGTGTTTGATATTTATACGAGTATAAATATTTATAAAAGTATTAACATTAAAATAGAAACAAAATTAAAGTTTATCAGGACTAGGTCAGTTTGTATATATATTTATTTATTTACGTTCAGGTACAAGTATGTTTTAATTTACTTCAATTTAATTTGATTTGTTATAAGTATACGATTCAATTGTTTATATTTTATTAAAAAACTTTAGTAATTTCACAATAACTTATATTGAAATGGAACAAGTTTGGAAAAATAGGGTATGAACAGGTTATCGAAAGAAAAAACTTATGTGGGGCTTAATTGAAAAAATGAAGTTATGGATGTTATTAATAACGCAGTGGGAAGCCGTGGCTGCTTTCTTTTAAGAGTCAAGTAGTTTATTGTTTGATTATTGGGCTATCGCCTAAAACTGGTTTCTGTTATTGTATCTGTCTGTTCATTGGAAGGAATATTGATTCGTAAATGCCTTTGTAAAATGAATATAGGAGGAGGATAGTTCTAGCTCACCCCCAGACAGAGCCGGTCTTAAACAATAAACTGAGATTCAATGTCATTAAACAGGCAAGTACTTCCAACATGCCAATCCAGTCACCAGAGTCTTCTTCTTCTTCGAACGTTTCGTGTTTTATAGCTTTTTGTTCTACAATAAAAACAAAAACACAGCTCAAAGTATAATAGTACCCATTAAGCTGGTTGAGTTAGTCCATTCGATACAACTCTAATGCTACAACTGATCTAATTTCAGTAAAAGTTCAATACCTCTTCCAATTTAAAATTATTATTTTTTTCCTTTGAACGATAGTTTCCCACCAGGTGTTTTAATAGAACGAGCAAGTTGTTAACGGCCCTCAAACCTCTGTCGCCTATTCTCGTCTCCAATTAATACTCGGATCCATGTATATAACCGGCTCCAATAAAACGCCTTCAAGGTTTGTTTTTAATTAGGACTCAGCCTCGTCTGTATTGTACATCATATTAATTGTAGAGGCACAACGAAATTTATTGCCATTTAATTATAACTGCCACAAATTGGAATATCTGCTTTTTTTTGGATTACAAACTGTTGCTTTACTAAAAAGAAAAAAAATGAATTATGTTGCCGGCATTGTATCTGAAATGTCTACATCAAAACTGTTATATGGAAATCACTTATTACTAGTCATTTGAAATTCAAGAAAATTCTAGCCTAGATTCCTTGATAGTTACTGGTTCAGCTACTACATTTATTTTAAAGATGCTCTAATGTTTGTAGTTTCTGGGTACTACATTTTTGAATATTCAAAAAATAAAAAATGTTACAAGTAATTTGTATTGAAATTACTGAGACTGAAACAAAAAATTGATTCATTAATTTAATTGAATTGGTATAGTATGACCATCAGTGGCCTAGTCTCTTTTTTCTGTCCGAAGAGGTTGAACAATTCACACTCCTCTTCACGGCTGTCCATGTGTTATATTTGAGATTTAACAAATTTCCATTTTTAATGCGACCAGCCTATCGATCAGCAGGTCGTCCTACTGAAGCAGTTTTTATGGAAATTTCTGAGGGATAAGCTAAGTACTACAAATGAATTTTTTTTTCAAATTTCGATATTGCATTGTATTCTAGCTTAAAATAGGAATAAAAATGATAAAAATCAATCAAATATTTGGGAAAAATTTGCAAGATAAATGTGATATAGTCAAGTTTTCAACTACTTTACAGAAACTCTTTATTCGAATGTTGGTCCTTTGTAATAAATGATAGCGCATATCCATCTATAAATACGTCAATGATCAATGAAATACGGTAACTTAGTGACTTGTTAAGGACAAAGTGTCCTTACTGTAAATAGTTCTTTATGTAGTTTAATGTCTTTATTGTAGTTTTATGTATGTAGTTTATTATTCTACAGAATAAAGAACGCCTTTATTCTGTTTAATTATTATTGTCATCAAATAAATTTTAGTTTAAATATCCATATATTTGTAATTTTCTATTTTTTTCTTCTATATTTTACTTTCCCTTATGCTCCCCAGTCCACCTAGACTTTCATTTTACTACAGTACTTTACTACATTTTACTGCAGCAGGTATATTGGATATTTCAAATCAGATTGATGGTTTTGAGGAATCCACAGTATTTAAGACTATAGTAATATCAAAGCTAGGCAGAATCCTGAAAACAGTTTTTAATTTTCATGTTATAAACTATTTTAAATATAACTGCAGAGAACAGAGTTTCGATTCCAACAAATTTAAAATAACTACAGCTGAAAGGGGTTTCCTTGAAATTAATGATTTAATTATGATTATATTGTAATTAAATTTAAGGTTTCAATGATTGGTTTCCAATGTGATTGATTTCGGGATAAATATTTATATTCAAATTATTATTTTTTAATAAACATTTTTGGAACTCTTTATTATTTTTTTATTGAAAAAAATCAATCCAGAACTTTTTTCACTTTTTGGCTTCAGTTTTAGATATACGCTAGTGGTATTTAAGCTTTTCATCTGTACACGTTAACCATTACACTTTATGCTTAATTGATTATTGATGCTTTTTTTTTACAATAAGGTTGTAGAAGGAATCATATGAATCAGAGTAGATCTCCTTAATTTGAATGTAATTGTTTATATTACATCGATTGGTTATCATCTATAGTTCAATGACCGGTCCACGTTCCTCCCAGAAGAGTGCAGTAATTTTCTGAATAGGTATTCTTTCTTGATTATATATCCCAGCATACAAATCACCCACGACTATATAGTTGGAACAGATTTTTGTCATTTTATGATTATATTGGCTTTTCAAACTATCAATTATTAGTAGAAAATGTGTTGGTGTTTTAACAGTGAAATATTTATCCGATAGTTCTTTACATTATATTACACCCAAATTTAATAAGAAAATTTTGGAAGAAAATTAAACACTCACAGTTAGATTTTTCTAATTTGAATTCGAAGTTTGCCTCTTTTTGTGGTTCAAGCGGACTACAGACAGACACTTGAGTTTTACATTTACCGATGACTGAATCAATTTGATCCCTCTGTATTGCTACTGTGGAAAAATCATTACCTTATCTGACACCTGAAGAGAAAATTAAATAACAGAATAGAAAGTTTTGACAGGAGTAAGGGATGGGTCTAATTATGTTTAAGTGAAATCAAATGAAAAAAAATGTAGTAGACACAAAAAAATTCTTTCTAACCTCGTCTCAAAAAAGGTTACTAAAGGATGGTTTGATTATGGTTCCCATAGGAGTTTCTTTCATCTGTAAGAAATGAATACACTCACCTAGAGGTTACAATAGATACTTTGTTATATATATGAAATTACTAAACAGTCCAAACCGGACAGCTAAATAAATGAAAAAGGTAATATATAAAATAAACGAGAACACTTACTAAATCAATATTTCAGATAGTTCAATATTTCAATATTTTGAACCGAAGTTCGTCATCAGGAAGGGAGTAGAAGGGAAGAAGAGGTAATAATTCTTCATATAATAATAATAATACCTTTTCTTCTTCCCTTCTACTCTCTTCTTCATGACTGACGTCGGTTCGAAACATTGATCCAGTAAGTGTTCTAGTTTCTTTTATGAATTGTCTTTTTCATTTATATATATATAAAGATTTCACATAAACACGTGAAATAACAATCAATGATCAAACCACAATATAAAATGGGAAAAGAAGACTAAGATCTTTCAACCGTAACAAGCGATCTTCGTCAGAGACAAAAACCCAACTCAGGTTTGATCATTTATATATATATCAGAATAAATTTATTAGGAAAATGTTACTAAGGTGACAAGAAATTTTAGCAGAATTTCTACAATCAAGAAAAAAAAAACGAAAATGATCCGGACCTTCAGAATAACTTGTGGAAGTATAAAGTGAATCAACATCCCAAGTAACCATAAATGGAGGATGATAAAGAATTTTGAGAGAGAGACTATTGTGGAGTTAACGAATGTGAATAGTATCTTTAATGTTAGAAGGCTAAATAGATGCAAGGTTGTAAAAGGAAGTTAATGAAATTAAGATGGGTCTCTTCCAACAATCAGCTAAATATTATAAACCTAGTAGGGGGAGGGAGTGAGGCATTTGATGAGATTATTTTATTTTCAGCGGAAGATAAAATATCGGGAATCAGAAATAGGAAGGTATATGGTTGCTAATTTGATTTTAACATAATTATGGGGACTCTTATTGAGAAGAATGGTTAATTCTGCAATGAACCCAAAAGAAGGATCTGTGATGTAAGTCGTATGTGCAAGGTGCGTTTAACAGTGGCCGCATGACCTCGCCGCCATAGAATTCAATACAATCGTGAAGCCCTTATCAGCCGGCTTATCTTGCAGACTGAAGAGTAATAACGTTTCAAGCTTCTTATAGCCCTCTCTCAAGAAATGTAAGATTCTCATATAGAGTTAAAGCATTCACAAGGTAGTGAGGTTGAAGGTGAATGATGTTCACAATGAGACAGCGGTTAAAGTAGTTCAGAAAATCGTAGAGTATAGTGTTCCTACTTCTTGTCTGTTTTCAAGTAACTCCTAAAAGTACTTCTAAAGAAGAGTCCCACTAAAACTTTGACATGGTTTACCCTGAGGAAATAGTTTGAAACTAAAACTTTTTAAACGAATTTTTGATTTATTACCAGTAAAATTATGAGAGAATATATTGCAGATAAAAGGTTTAGGAGTAAGAGCTAATTGTTGATTACGGAAAACATGGGAATATTATCCTTTTAGACGAACTGAGTGAAAAGAAGTGGTAGGTGCCAGTGATGTGACGATGGATTGAAGAATCGCCTTTTAGAAGGTAAAAAATGAGCCCAACAATAAGTACGAAAAATACAGTATAGTTTATTATATTTATGATAAATATTTTTATCATAAATAGTTTATACAAAAATAGTATATCACTCAAAGCAAGTAATAGTCACTAAATGTAAATGTCTTCAGACCCGTACGATTAGTTCACTGAAAAATATTTTGATGAAACTAAAAACAAATAACTTTTAAAAACTGTCAGTTGATATTTTGACGTGTTTTATCTGTGCAATTACTTTTTTGATGATGCTTTTGAAATAAAAGATGAAATGTTTTTATATCACATTTTCTTGATATTTTATAGATATTGTGTACAGTAATCTATTTAAAACCTACGTTAAAATTACAACGTAGGTAAATTAAACATATGAAACAGTTAGCTAAAGATCAGACAGAAGTCATTACAAGTGCAAATATTGTAATGAGTGTAGAAAAAATATGCGGTAAGTTCAGATTTCATACGCATCTGAGTGTGTACATTTGCACTTTTGTGTATGTGCATGTGTGTCTCTGTAATGTAGATGGTATTAAAGGGTTAAGAGGGTAAGAAAGCTTGTCAAAATGCAGGCAGGTAAAGTGGTCTAAGTGTTTTCAGGGATTAACTGAGAGTACCCTGAGCTTCAATAGTTCCAAATAGTTTTATTCTATTACTCTTTTCTAATTGAATGTTTACTCTAGGCTTTTAGTTTTTTGTTTGAGAACTGAACTTGTAACTGTTAGTTTACAGTAATTTCTTTCTCCCTGAAATATTTTTGAATTAGTTTACCCGCATTTCTCTCGTTAATTCGTCAACTACATGTTCTATATGGTTTATTTTGTGCTACCGATGTTCGATTCATAAGAAGTTTTTTCATTGAATAAGAAAACGATTATAAGTGTTTCTTTACTCTGTTTCGTTACGATTCCTCGATTTTGAACTCGTATTGTGTCCAGCATGGATGGTCTTCCGTTTTTATAATGAATTTATTTATATATAAAAATATTAGTTATCTTCTTTTGGTGTTATTTAAATTAGAAAAAGACTTTATTCATGATGAAGAAGTTAAAAAACGTTTGATGTTATCCAAGGTAAGCTGGGTATACGGCCTTCTTCCTTGTGAGTTGTCAATATCATTACGATGAGCGGGAATCTTAAATTACAGAATTATGCAGTGCAAAATTTTGTGATGCCATCAGCCATATTATCATAATCAAATCATTACTGGTTTTATGTCTTGCACATGGATAAGAACTTTAGGTGCAGGCTCATTTACATCAGACACCGTTAAATCAATGAACCGAAACAAATGAGAGAACGTGTTCAACCGAAAATCTCCTTGTTTATCTACCAGCCAACTAGTAATATATTGGTACAAAACTATTGAAGTTGTTTACCTCCTTTTCATATTAAAAAAATTATTAATGTGAAATTTTAGCTATAATAAAATCTCATAATCCATTAATGTAATAATCAAGTTACTATATATTTTATACAAATCAAATCAACTGGTCCCAATTATTTTGAAACTTGGCGGTGGCTAAAGTCCAGCCTCCCTGTGGCCTTCACCTGATAATGACGCTATTGTTGACATACAAACGTGAGTTATACCTGTATTTATCTCATTGTCTCTTTCGTTATAATTTATATATATATATATATATATATATATATATATATATATATATATGAAATTAAACACCACAATAAAACAAATTATATTACATGTAATGCTCTAAGGCCTTTCGTCAAAACATCATCAGAGAGCTACATAAACCGAACAACAAGTCTTGGTTTATGTAGCTCTCTGATGATGTATTGACGAAAGGCCTTCGAGCATTATATGTAATATTATTTGTTTTATTGTGGTGTTTAATTTCATATATTCTATCAAGAGTTATTGTTGATTATTAATCTTTCATATATATATAGTTCAATATAAACAAAGAAACATATAGAAATCAGAAGAACACACTTACAGTCTCTAATTTTCGGTTTGAACCGTCTTCAGGAGAGATAAGAGAGGGAAACCAAGCGCACTGGATCAGAGACGGTTGGAGACCAACAGTGTTGCCGCATGCGCGCCCGTTCACAGAAAATAAGGTAGACAGGAATCAATTTATAATTAATTTATAATTTATAATTACATTAAATTAATGGAATATGAATACAATAAATATATAAAACTACAAATAATAATAACATCCGTTTTGGATCGTATTTCCAACGAAAAAAAGTATATATATATATTTCTCTTTCATGTTTTATATAGATATATATAGGAATTCAAAATCCAAGAAGAGTAACACACAGAATAAAGAAACACATGGATCGTATTGGATTGTATTTCCGTTTATCAAGTGAATATATTTATATATAAGCTATTTGATCAAACTAAACACAACGCACAAAAATGAAACAGAAACTTACTACTATATTTTGATGGCCACGTCATCAGGAAGATACAAGTGCATCGCTCCGAAGACTGGCAATGACTGACTGCCAGTCAGTCAACCTTGAAGAAGCACTCAAACAGGGTAGTCTACTTACGAAGGGAGGGTAGGCAAGGAAATTTAAATAAAAACTCTTTTCTCATTACAAGAAACGCAACTAAAAATAAAAATAAGCAGGTAAACATATTAAGAGACAAAAAAAAAAAAAAAAAAAATAAAGGAATAATGAAGAATTGAGATAATACTAGGACAAGGTCTTCTGGTAATACCAGAAGACTAATAGGTGTTTCTTCTAAAGCTTATTATATATATTTATATATATAATTTCCAACTTCGTCAAATTTTCCTACTTTTCAAGTGGATGGCATTAAAAACTAACTGGTTTGCATTTTCCTGTAAGTTGACTCTTTTTTGGCTTTTTTTAAAGGATAATAGTCCACCAGACATGGGAGTAAAAAAAACAGTGAAATAATGGACATTTTATCAAGTGACCTATAAAACGATCTGTTTTTTTAATTGAATTCCAATATTTCTCGAAGATCAGATTACGGTGGCAGCATTTGATATCTCGGTCCTCAGTGATTTAACCGTAACAACTTAACAAAATATTTGATTTTATAAATCCACAGACATTTTAATAAGATTCGTTGTCACTCGGAACATACAATGTAGTGCAACTAAATTAACTAGATATCCCCAGTGTTGGAAAAGAAAGGCTGAGAAAAGGTCTTGCACCGACACATTTCTTTCCCCTCATGGGCCCGAAATAGATTATTTTGGATTCTCTCTAGACAGGTTTTTACATTGTTAACAATAATTTAAAATTTAACCATTTGCCAAAGCTCAGCTTGAGAAATCAGTAAGTGAGGTGTGGTTGAGTACCCTCCTGCATGGTAAAGGATATGTGACTTTTGATGAAGGGTTCTACTTAGTACAGTGTTAAACTTACTTGCAAGCAGTCATATCTCAAGAAGTTCGTTTAACAGATAAATTAATGGAAGAACAGCAACTATTTCTCACTTGTTAGAGTGATCAAAATTGGCATAATTTGTCTTTAATGTGAGAATTAAATCCTCTATTGTTTCATGTCACTTTGGCAAGGGCAGCACGAAGTGCAGTATTCCTTGGGAAATCAACGCTTGAAAGCTTACAAAAAGGACCATGGTTTAAAAAAAATACTAGTTAGAGAGGTATCTGTAGGAGTCCCATAATAACATTTGAATATTGATGGAATCATATAGAAATATATACTTTTTCGACGTAAATACGATCCGAAACGGACAAATAAATTTCGATGTAGATAAATTCAAAATAGAAAAAGGTAAATTAAAAACACACACTTACAGTTTCTAATTTTCGGCTTAAACAGTCTTCAGGAGAGATAAGAGAAGGAATCTAAGTGGACTGGTACAGAGACGGTTGCATGTACATACATAGCACTATTTTTTTTTATATAGATTTTGGTCTAGCTTCAAACAACAAAACACCTTTATGCCGACGCTTCATCTATATTTGTAGGCATTTTCAGTTGTTATTTGCCGTTATGTAGTTATTTATGCTTGGGAAGTACGAAGCCCTGAAGATGTCTACACATATAAACGAAATGTCAGCTTAAAGGTGTTTATATATATGTATGTATTCTTCGGTTTTGTTGGTAATAACTAGCTGAAGGACTGTGCAAATCAAAAAAGACCGTAAGATTAATTTTTACAGGTTTTTATATCAATTGTATGGGTATGTCAAATGAATTCAAAAATAGATTGAATATAACTTCTTATGTATTCAATGTGTCCCTAATCAGAACATATATAATTTCATAACCTTTTTTTAAGGAATACTTTGCATTTCTTCTCAAAATTATTTATGAGAAAAATTTAAAGATTCAAAGCATAAATTTGGTTCTTGCTTATGACCACGACCTTATGCATAACATTATCTAATACCTGAGGAGAAAATTAAATAGAACGGAAAATTTTGAAGAAAGTAAATTTAACGTCTAAATAATGTTTATATAAAGTCAAACGAAAAAGAACCGTAGCAGAGATAAAGAAAATTTTGTACTAACCTAGTCCCAAAAAGGTTAGCAAAGAAAGGCATCATTATGGTGTTCTTAGCAGTTCATCGTACATCTAGGTAAAATTATTCGTGCCTACACATAGGGAAATATTATTGCAGGGCATGTCTCTAAGCTGACTTGATATATATCCATTGTGTACATAATCACAACACAGATAATGTCATCATTTTTTTTAAAGAATAATTTGCTTTCTCGTCACAATCATATACGAGAAATGTTTATAGATTCAAAACACGTTTGTAAAATGGATTCTTGGTCTTGGCTGTTGTTTTTTTAGAGTGGGATGTGAGAATTTTAAAAATCTTTGAAATAGCTTGAAGCTGTCTTGAGTTTCTAACGTAGTGCAATCAATTATTAAGTGGTATTTACTCATTGTAGGGTAAAAAGCTAATGAAATGGTCTCCACATATAAACATTTTTAATGGTATAAACAACGCGTTTCGAACAAGTTGTACCACAGACACTCACCCTTAGTTAATGCCTGAGGAAGAACACTACGTGTTCGAAACACTTTGTTTATACCATTAAAAATTTTTATATGTGGAGACACCATAACATTACTTTTTTACCCTATACTGTCTTGAGTTTGCACGATGCCAAGTAGTCATTAAATATCCTGGTTTCATAACCCTGAATGAGGTTAAAATTAGTATTTCAAATATAGAATGAACTTGTCTTGTGGCAACCCAAAACTAAAATAAGTGTAAAATAACAATTGAAGAACACTATATAGGTGTAGAAAGTTACCCATGTGCCGAGCTCGGTATCGTTCTTCTTCTTTTGCAATTATGTGCGACAATTCATAATAAATGATTTAAATTTAATATTATTTTTTTTTATCATTGATGATATAACGTCGTGAGTATGAATTCTTGGAAAAGATGGAATTTTCTCATAAGATCTGAAAACCTTTGAAATAACTAAGTTTTAATTCAGGAATTATGAGGTCTAATAGAAATGATGGAATGAAAAACCAACCCATCCAATCAGCGGGATTTTAGTAAATTAGCACCTTCATAGATGAGGATGGGTGGGTTAATGACACCTCTTTAATAGAGTTCCCATAAAAAAAAACTATTTGTATTTGGCAAGAAAAAAAAAATTAAAACAAAAAGAACATCTTTTTTTTTTCTTTTCTGAAAGATAAATCATTACGCACTGGGCCATGATCACGATCTCTCAATAATTAGAAGCTTAGCTGGAGGAGGAGTATTGATATATTTGTTGTTTGCATGTTGGCTATGAAAAGGCCTGATGTGTCGCTGGCGCTCTTATTAAGCAAGGACGTATTTAATTGAATGCAGTCGAGGCGGCACTGCCTCGGGCGTTCCGGCGCTCCTCCGAACAATGAGCACATTACCTCGTGATACCATCTCGCCCGCTCCCATCATTCATACCGCCTTTTCTCTCTTATCCACAACCCTACATTTACATAAATTCCAATCCGTGGGAACTTTAAGTGATCACTTACTTATAGTAACAGTTCCTATTAGAAGGTTGTAAAATTATTTAGCAATTACTTTAGGCATTATTCAGTTATTAATTATTTTCCTTCAATAACTTTAAAATCTGTTACTCTGTCTTTTAATAAGGTAGTTCTCTTTTCTATCAGTTGTTAATACACAATTGGTAGGTTTTTTTGCTGTGACAGTATATTTACATTTCCCTCCGTGAGATGTTTAAAAATTAAAAAAAATCTGTGAAAGTGTAAAAAGGGTTTTTTATTTCATTACATTCGGCAATTTACCCATCACTTATACAGGTGATAGGGTTCAGACTAGCCTAGTGGTAACATGGTTACCTCTGGACTGTAGGTCCATGGTTCAATACTCACTTTGGCCCTCGATTTATTCAGGCGGGATAAATCACTCATGTCGTCCCTCTGAGAGGATGTTAGCCGTCGACTACGAACCCGTACGATGTCAGATAATCGTTAAAGATCCCTACTCAAAATACACTTGAGTAGGCAAATGTGGAACCAATCTTCATTTTGTGGTATCACAAAAGGTCAAGGTTCAGCCTATGTGTGTACTCTTGTGGTACTGCTACGGCAACCTAACCCAATATAGTTAGTATTCAATATAGGCAGGTTTATACTACTTTTTTTTTCACTTCATGATTTGATACTACACCTTAGTTTGCATTTTTATTCCTTATAAAAATAACTCCATGTTTATATTTTTTATTCAGTTATTACTAGAAAACAATAAACGGTAAGATTAAGAAGTTATTGGTAACTAATACTTAATGGTTTATGCAAAGTTCTAAATATTTTTACTGACTTGCATGGAGGTGGGGACCTTGAATCACAAATTCTAGACGATATTTCCGCAGCTCTATTTATCAAATTCCCTTCATAATTAGTATAATAACTCAATCGTAGACAGATTACTTCCTACTTGTTAATTATTAAATGATCTTTTTATATTCTCAATAGAATAAATACTTGATTAAATTGATTATCCATAATTTGATGATAAATTGATTATAAATTACTCAAGGTTTTTTCTTCATAATTTCTGGTTGTAGGGTATAATTATTTAATTAATTATGTACAGACATGCAGCTTTAGTTCTTGATGTAATCATTCTTACATTATTTTAAGTAAAGTATAGTGATCGTGAAAAAATTTGATCTTGAGATTTTGATGAAATTATATGTTTTGAAGTCCTAGAAGTCGTTTTATAAAGTTTTTTCGATGATGTCTTTGTGTATGTGGGTGGGTGAATATGTATCCAAAGTTTTTGGCCACGCTATGATATTATATGCATCAGTGGTGTGGTATTTAAAAATATGCATATATATATATTGATAAGTGGATCAATCACTACCTGTACTACCTCCAGGAATGAAAGACTAATAAGCCTCTCCAATTTAGACATTTATATTATTCTTAAAGAACATTATATATTATAAACCCAAGAAGTATGACATTATATTCACTTATAGTAAAGTTAAGTGTAGGCAACTCCAGATTTTTTTTTCTATTATATCTAAAAATAATTTTTTATTCACTTTCTAATCAATTATTCCTACGATTATAATATATACAATTTAATAGTACTCTTCACATTGATAAATGTTTTATTGATAAAAGAAATCTCAGTACCCAAAGCCTTATGGTAGCAGTGGGCAGTATTCAAGGTTGAACGTCTCATATATCAATGGCTACGTTACGTGAACATTAAAACACCCACAGTAGATGTCAGTGAAAACAAGGTAGGGCATACAAGACAAAAACAACAAACGGGTAACAGTCACAAAAGTACAACTTATCAATCGGTACAGTTGGACATCACAGAAATATTATAAAGACGTATCAATGAACTTTCAAAATATATTTATTCCGAATCAAGATATTTGTTATAATTCTTTTTGTAAACATCAGCTCTTCTTAATAATAATATTCTTAAACTATTCTGAAAAAAATGGAAAAATTGAGTATAGATTTATAACTAAAATGATCTTGAAACATTTAGACTTTACTAAATGCAAAAAAAAAACAGCATTCCTGGAATCTATATGACATTTTGACCTAAAATTTGTCTTTAACTTGTAACGATTTTTAAAATATACCCCTTTGAAATTATTATGCAATAATTAAGACTATTATCATTTGTTTTTTATGTTATTTAATTTATGTGTATCCGTCAAATATATTTTTCCATATTTCTTTTTTTTTTAATATAAATAATTAACACCCTTGTTTCTGTTTTAGGAAATGATTTTCTGCAGCTCTAAATTGAGTAGAAATTTTTGAGGTAAGTGTTTAGAAGTAATTTATACTTTGAAACACAATAACAGCCTACCATGGTAATAAATTTCTTTTTTATAAATTTATATTTTAAATTGTTTTTTTTTTCTGACGAAGATTGCTTCTTTCGGTTGAAAGATCTGAGTCTTGTTTTCCAATTTCATATTGTGGTTTGATCATTTTAAATTGTATTAAGGATTATTTGATTAGGAATGCATGAAAAAGTTTAAAAGCACTATGAAGCATGATTCTGTTAACTTATTTTAGGGAAAAAAAATTGCGATTAACAATATAATTGACTACGAGAAAACATTTTAGTTTAGGTCTTTCTTACTATACATTTCTTGTCTAGAGCTTAGTAAATATGGCAGATAAAATAGAAAAACAAACATAAATCCATGTGCTTATATGTTCAATCAATACAAATTTATGTCAATGTACAGAGTCTTTAAAAAATAACCTCCATTGAAAAACAGAAATTTGATTCCGTTTGTTTGGGTTATGTCGAGATCACATTGATTCGGTTAATGATAAAGTTAATAGCAATTCATGCTATTAAATTGAAAATTAATGTCAATTATGAGTGCGTGTCATAGGCAATTTTTTTTAAAAAAAGGCTAATTATTAAAAAAAATATTTCCTTATTTAATAGGATAGAATATATTATCACTATTTATAAAATAAAAAAATATAGCTTTTTTATTTTTTAAAATATTTGTTATTATTGTGATGGTACTATTATTACTCTAAAAAATATTATCATTAAGAAGGAAAAAGTTCATTTTTATTCTTATTTTTCCTATTGTTATTCTTCTTTAACTATTTCTATTTCTGATACATTTTTCGTTTTCGTTGTGGCCAAACTGTGCATATTCTGTGAAGCTGTTCGGTTGGTTCTTTCGTCTTCTCGCCGCTCAGCTTCTTTCCCTGAGGATGACCGTTAAAAAGGTCGAAATATTGGATGTGAATCCTAGTATGTGTTTTTCATTCGTGTTCTTGACGTTTTCAAAGTATATTGTCCGTTCGGATCTGATTTTATTTGTTTATATATATATAATCCGAAGTTTTTTCCCCTTTTTTCGTGGAAACTGTGTAAAGCACTAGTTATGTTACTGGTCAAAATGTTTCAAGTGATAACTCAAAATCAGGACATAAGGGTATGTGCGTAGGTGTTCTTGGTACTTATATTTGAAGAATGTTAGGGTTGTGGTTGAAGGTTTATTTGTTTGTTTTTGTGTGCCAGGTAAGTGTAGTTTGGGCAATTAGGGTTGGGTGGTTGACCTCTTTATCTACCTGGCAAATCTGGGTGAACCTACTTGTTAACAATTTTAAGAGCCGGCTTTTACTAGCATTTTAAATATTTGTTATCAGCTTCTTCTCTTGAATGATTATTACTTCCATTAATTCCAATCGCAATTGTCCTTTTCGTGCTTTTGAGGACCTCGCCGCTCCTAATTTGGCATCGGTACTCATGCACCAGGTTAGCGTCTTTTGCTTTAGAATCCTTGACACTGGGACTATTATTCTTTTATATTTTACTAATAGTTGGGTTTTGATATTTAATTAACGTTTTATGGCTGGTTCAGTAATAGATCAGTAAAGAACATATGAAACCAAAACCATCTGCTATACCTAATAAAGATCCATGTTTATTGATCTTTATTTGAAACAAATGATGTTTAAATTATATGTACTATTGCAATTTAAATAATATAGAGCCAGTTATATTTTTGTAACAATGCGGATCTTTTGTACGTCATCTACTTGGCTTAACTTTTACTTACTTGCATCCCAAAATAAAGCGTCAATTTGTTAATTGAGTCTATTGATTGACCATTTATGGTACTCATGAAAATGTATTAATTAAATAATACTTTAACCTGTGAATATTTTGTGACACGTTAACAACAGTTTTAATGATTTACTAATTTACATGAAGTTTTGTAAACCTCACTGAAATAGAGTTTTATAAGATAGATTTAAATTATACTTTTATACTCGTATATGTAAAATTAAATTTTATATAAGATAAAATTATTGTTATTATATAAAAAAAAATTATATTAATATCAATATTACGAGAAATTTTAGGATGTGGGTGCAAAGTTTTGATCAACATTTGCCATTATAGAGGTTTTAGTAAGTAAAACAAAGGGTTTTAGAGACTATCAAACATTTAACAATTCAGTGATAAAATATATCAATATTTTCTCCATTGTTCACTATTAAAATAGTGAAAAATGACAAAAATTATATTGATTTCAACGATTGCGGAGAAATGTTTATGATTTTTTTATAATATATGACTAAAAAATGATATTCAATACTTTTAGGACTGTTAGCAACAGTGCATGTCTGAAATGACATTGATAAGCATCCCGTGAAGAATAAATTTTACTTATTTACGAAATCTGTACATGACGGCATATTATTGAACTCTAAATGTCAAAAAAAAAAAAAAAATTTTATTATCAATTGGATTTCAAGTGAAAATAATTTGATTTAACAATTTTGTATGCATACAGTTTACAACCTTTCTGTGATCAGAAGTTGGTTATCAGTTTTTTTTTCTGATAATTAATAACAGGGAAGTTATTTTACCTTTATATAGTTTTTTATTTTATTTTATGCTTAAAAAAGGTTATAAATAAGTGAAATTTGAGAACTACAATAATTGCGCTCTTGATGAAAGTGTGTTAAGTTGAACATTGCACGAATGATCTGCTGTAAGAGGTGAGCTTTACAACCCTGGACCTACCACAGGCAGTCTGGCCTTTTCATGTTTAATTGGCCACCCTCGGGCAAGTATGCGACTGACTCATTGCTTTTTTAGTCTAATCTAAAATATCTTTACACACCTACTCATATTGTCAGCATTGTCCTGCTGAGGTTTTGATTATGAAGAGCTCATTGAAAAGTACGTTTCAAATAATGATACTCTGAAGAGTAACCTTTATTTAAGAATATTTCATATTTAAATAACATTGTAAATAGATTTATTCTAGTATATATTTTTCAATTACTTTATCAAAATCAATTGATGTAATGTAATTAAGAATAATCTGCCTTTTTTGCACACCCTGGTAGTAATTCTGTCACTTGGCTGACTTATTGCAGTTATTTTTTATAGACTTAGCCCGAAACGAATTAAACAAACCCCAAGTGAGGCCTCGCTTACTTCCAAGAGACTCATATCTTTTTACCTGATGATGACGCAGGTATTGAGTTTTCGTCATATTATTTACGTGAATATAGCTCTTCTTTGAATTTAGTTCATTATTGTATAGGTATATATATATATATATATGCCTACGTCAGAAGAGCTATAATGCACTGCAATGATTGGAGCAGCATGCACAAGGAACTTGACAGAACCATCCAGGTTCTGGTCAATAATGGCTAGCTACTCCAATAAAGATGTGGAGAAAGAAATCGCTAAACACATGGACAAGTGGTATTCCCGAGGTGAGAAAGTTGAACAGGTCAAGCGTGAAGCGATACCTCTATACTATCGTTCCTACATGTCCATGCAATACAAGCAGGTGCAAAACATCATAGCGGGTCATGTGAAGACGGCGAACGAAAGGGATACGCTACGTCTTATGATTAACTATAACAATAAAAAAACGAGCAGTTTGCTTATAAGAAATAATTACAAAAAGGAGACAACTGAAGTTCAGAGGAGCCATGTCGTGTATCAATTTATTTGTAAAGAAGGGGACTGTGTAACCCTACCATCCCGATACATTGGCATGACTACGACGAAACTCTCAAGGCATCTCACCATTTATCTCGCTACAGGAGCACCGAAGGCGCACATGGGGAAAAAACACCACACTTCACTCACGCGTAAGTTGGTTGTAGAGGGAACGTCTATTTTAAACTTTAATAGAAATCCTCTACATTTACAAATCCCGGAACCCATATATATAAAGGGAAAATACCCGGAGATTAACTTACAATCCAGTGATATGTCTGTTATACCCACTTCCAGAAACTTTGACAATAAAGTTAAATTAACAAGGACGGAGTGACGTCTGGTTAACCTCCCGGACGCTAGGATCGCCACCTACTATTACCTCTTATTGTTACCTCTATATCACCTTTTCTATTGTTATCCCTTATATAAGCATTTCTAGTTGTATCCTGTTATTTTATTACTTTGAGTTTTTATTTTATTTACTGTTTTAATATTATATTCTACCTGAGGATGACCAACGAGGTTGAAAGCTTGTGTTTAAAAAGTAGTGAATAAAATTTTAGTAGTTATTTGACTAAGTTTTTTGTTTGAAAATGTCACTGGGAAATCTGCTATTAGCATTGCCTCTGCAACATAGAAGTGTAATTAGAAAAAAAAAACAGCTACTTAAAAAAGTCGTGAATGCAGAATCCGCTCTGTTTTTCAACAATGTATGCTTAGATGAAGATCTGCTGCCAACTTATACTAATATATATATAAAGTCTTAAACAAATATGAAAGGAGTGACGGTTATCCTACCGTTAACTAGGAGCGCTACTCTGACGTTATCTCTATCAATTGTTTTCTCCATGTGTTGCAAACTGCCTGAATATATTTCTAGTCATACTATATTTTCTCTTTACTGTTATTTTGTGTTGTTATTTATCTGTTTTTACTTTCCTCTACCTGAAGATGACCTACGAGGTCGAAAACTTTAGTTTTCTTCTATATTTTAGAGATAGTTAGTCCTTAATATATGATTTCAGTTATTGTACTGTGTTATTGCCTCCAGTATTCCCTGGAAAATTTGTTATCTTCATTGCCTTTGCAGCATAAGAAAGTGATTAGAAAAAAGGAAAAATTGCTGAAAAAAAATTATATCTACAAGAAAAAAGGAAAAGGAAAAACGGTCGATACTTTTATCAATATTTATATATATATATATATATAATTAAAGTTACAGCTAGAGAACACAAGAAAAAGGACGAACACTCACGAATCTCGATAATTTGGGCGTCTTGCCGTCTTCAGGAGAGTAGAAAAACTGAGTTTGCATCGGCCAGTGGACGCATTTACGTCTCCGTTCCTTCATTCTTTCTCCTTATATTTTCTTTCTTTCTACTCTCCTGAAGACGGCAAGACGCCGAAGTTATCGAGATTCGTGAGTGTTCGTCCTTTTTCTTGTGTTCTCTAGCTGTAACTTTAATTATTTGTCCGTTTGGACCGTCTGATTTCAATTTCAATTCAAAGTGTAAATATATATATATATATCGATCCAGAAAGACTGACTACACTTATAATAAACTGTGACACATATAAAGAAATGTAGTAAAGAAACGTATTAAAACCTTAGTTTTTTTTTAGTTGTTAGTTATATTATCTTATTTCAGAAAATTTTAGTTTTTAAGTGTGTTTCTGTACTCTGCTACTCTTCTTCGATTTTGAACTCGTATTGTGTCCAATTTGGATCGTCTTTCCGTTTATTAAGATATATATATATATATATATATATAAATCAATTTCCTAAACTGTCTAAACTGGGCAGAAAAATAAGTGAAAAAAAACAACACATAAATAACGAAAAGCGAAACGACCTTCATTTCGAATTATTGATCCTGTAAGTGTTTTCGTTCTTTATGTGCTGGTTTTATATATCCTGTATATAAACTTTATTCAAAAAAAGAACACACAGAAATGAAACAGAAACTCACTACTATATTTCGATGGCCTCGTCATCAGGAAGATAGATGTGAGTTGCTGCGAAGACAGGTAACGACTCTGTATATATACATATATAATGACTCAAATATACATAATTTTCTACCAAATCAGAAAATTCGATTACTATTATTTTAATAACCATTCTCTCTTCAAGTATTATATAAATTAGAAATTTGGAATACGTAATAGAAACTAAATCGAATCATTCATGTATTATGTAAATGTCATGTCTATTGACACATCAATTGGAACTCTGTGCTTCTAATTTTTCTGGCGGTTGTTTATGTCATAAGCAGATTTGCTTGCTACATGTAAGCTCTAAGTCGATGCAGTTGATGAGTGTGATTAATTAGCGCCCGTGCATGGGGGCGTATGTAAATAGTGTGTTTCGTGGCCAGCTCTGCCCACTGTACTTTATTGCTTCTCCTCATACCGCTCTTTAATTCAAGCCTCTCTCCATATCCCTAAGCCACCATTTCAGAACTCAACAAATAATTATGCTATTGTTTTTTCCCTCTAGCTCATTCCTTACATTCATTCTTGTTCGTTTTGTATTTCATTTAAAAACTCATTTACATAATATCACGATTTATTGATATCTTATACGTTTATTGTGATTTCTTTTTAATTCAATCCCATTAATTTTGACAGTATATATTTTTTTTATAATCCCGTAAGAAATATTCTCCAATTATTTGGCATTATATAAATATATTGATAGAGGAATGTATTCTAGGGCCCATTTGTTTTAGAGGCAATAATAAGTGTCATTAGAACGCTTTCAGAGAGTAGATGATGTCTGCTTCACATACACAGCACTCAATTAAAATCCTTTAACCCTTATTTATTGTATTATTCCAAGTGTATATTATTTATGCATATATTAAATCCTGTTGTTTTAAACATATAAATGATCCAAAATCAATATTTTTTCGGATACTTTCCGCGCAACTTCAATTCTATTGCAGATTGCTTATCCGATGGATGACGACTTTAGGCTGGGTTGAGTTACAGTCGTCTTCCTACTAGATAACACACATGGATAAAAAAAAAGTCCCTTTGCGATACATTTACGTTTGGGGGTTCCATATTTTGCCTAACTGTAAAGTGTACTTAGAGTAGAAATCTTTAACAAGTACATGACATCAAACAAGCTCGGAATGATTTCTCCGAAGAAAGACGTATTCATATTTCTTCTCACCTTCTACATAAATAAATCGAAGGCTAGAATGTGTTGTGTACCCCGGATCTGCCAGTCCACAAGTGAGCTTATAAACCACTGGACTACTGAGGCCGCTAAAGCCATCTTAAAAACTGATCCTTTAAACGTAATTAAAAACAAAATGCTGACTTTAAATATCGCCATACTTTTTTAAAGAAAAATCCAAATGAAATGCAAATATATATTTCATATGCATATATGAAAATATGTAAATATATTTATGACATTGAAGCTTGTAATTTTTTAACTTTTGCTTAAATGCAACATTTTCTTCAATGAATTTAACAAAGTATGAATCAAGCAAGCTATTATTGCTGTCATTTGAAATAGTAAATTCCAGTTTATGCCTGCTACCATAGATGAATAAGATCATTAGCCATTGTACTGATAATACTGCTGTGTAGTCTCTTTTGTCTCATCAGATATAGACAGAGGACTATATAGCGCTTTTAATGATAAGTTTTTATATTTAACGAAACTAAATATGTTTTCGATATGTCAAAAGGTCTGATCTGAAAAACTTACAAAAGTAGAGGTGCGCTTGCTTAAAAATAATAGCGGAGATATGATCTCTTGGAATAGAGGATATGAAAATCAGTTAAAAATTAAGAGTATTTTTTTTATTATTTACTAGAAGTAAATTGCTGAATATTTTATGGTACAATTAGTGTTATGGTTCATTCAGATTGCAGTAATGACAACTTGTTCAAGGCTTAAGCATATCTTATAAGCTCAGTACTTGTGCAATCTGTTATAATGTGGTATTACTCATGATGGGGAATTTCAACAATTACGTCTGCACACAAAACAATTAGTGTTCGGAGAGTTAGTGAACATTTAGTGTTTGAAACGCGTTAGTAGTTTTGGCATAAAACTCTTTTATGTGGAGTCGTAATTTTTTGAAATTCTCCATCATGTCTCATAAGTATGCAGATCACAATATGCAACAAGATAATATTGTTAAAAGCTGCTTGTTCCAAATATCTAATAATAATAAAAAGCGGGGAGTTTTTTTCTCAACCCTATGTGTAGCCATGATCACCTAATTATGGTCAAAGTGTCTAGGAATAGTTAAACACCAAAAGACAATTAAACTAGGGTCTATTTAGCAAAATGCAATCAATAGATGCTTGTTAAAACAAAGTACTACTTGTTGATTGCGGTTAGAGGAAATAAGTGAATTTAGCAATTAGTATAATTGTCTCCTCTCTTGATTGATGTACTTAATATTTATAATAGGTTGTAGCCAATTAGTTTTTACTATTGCTATAATTTAAAAGCTTTATCATAGATTATGATTATAATTTAGTCGTGAAAGAAAGAGGAAAAGTGTGACAACGAAGGGTTTAACAAGATATTTAAGATTGTGGCAGGAAAGTAATTAAATCTCCATACACTAGATATTTGTATTAAACATACTCTCCCAACGATGCACCTAGGTTAAGCCATCAAACTAATAAACAGTTGACAAACATTCATGTCATAGCACTACTGTGGTGGGATGAATCTTTTAGACTGTAAATGTCTTAAATAAAAAACCGATATGTTAGTGATATAATCCATACAGTCACAAAGGTAAGGTAGCATTAAAAGAAGTGACTATATATCTTGTAATACAAAAATTTGGTCCAGTAGATCCGGGGTTCAATACCCACTCTGACCATCAATTTATTCACGCACGAAGTGAATAAATATTAGCAGGTCATCCGTCAGAGAAGACGTTAAGGCATCGGTCCTGAGCCTGTACGTGTCAGGTAGATCCCTACTCTAAATACAATTGAGATAGGCAAAATTTGAACTCCCAATGTAGAATGTCTATTGTATATGTAGTATCACAAAGGGTCAAGGTTCGGATTATGTGTGTTCTCTTGAGGGATTGTCACTGCAACCTAACCTGATACAAACATTCCTGTTTTTTTGAACAGGATCGTTCTAACAAAAATTTATAACTTGCTTCCTTAATGAAGGGAGTACTATTGCAAATAAATCCTTGTGCACAAGCAAACATGTATTGTTTGACAATGATATAAATAGATAGATTTAAGACAATTGAATTTATATTTTAATGGTAGCAAGCTTCTTTGATCCTCCTTTAGAGTTAATCTAGAGTCTTAACTTTGATTGACTCGTCCTTATCTGTGAGTCACATGCCTCAAGACGCTTTGACATTAATCTCTGATGAAGTCAGCATTCCATTATCTCGATGCTCCCTTTTCTATTATCAGCCGCCCTCCAGTCCATGGTCCTCATTTCCACTTTGCATCCATAGACCACTGGAGTTAAAACAATAACTTCAACTAGTGATTTTTAGACGAAATGATGTTTTCTTTTGCTTAAAATGAAATATTATTGCAAATAGTTAAATATAAATATGTTAAAAAAAGTCACCAGGAAAAAATAAAAAGCAAGAAAAATATGCTCTGGGGAAGAGAAGTACGACACTTAACAGTACACATTACGTTTTTGTTCATAATCTTTTTTCTTCTGAAATGATTTCTAGAAGAATTTGAATTGAAAGTATTTTTCTGTAAAGAAACCTTCCGCTGTTTCTCAGTGATCTGTTGCTAGTGAATTAATGTTTCGGTGGTAACAAGCTAGTTTCATATGAGCCGCTTATTTTGAAAGTGGCCTAATTCCATTTATGTTAAAATCGAGATATTTAAGGGTTTGCGTTTTACAAAATTTAAAAATATTGTCATTTTATTTATCAACTAATTTTTGTTATAAAAAAATTATTAATTTTAAATAAATTTTGTACAATTTGCTGCAAAAGGTAAAGATAACGTAAAAATGTAATTATTTAAATAGCTAGCTAAATTTTTTTGGAAAATGGAATTAGGCCACTTTCAAAATAAACGGCTCATATATCATTAGTAATAAATTATTGTCATAACACTTGTTATTGTTAATTTATCGCATATAACTTGCGAATAAAGTTTTTTATTAAAGTTTTTCTCCTCAAAGGAAACTTTGTTTTTAGTTGACGCTACTGATATAGGTATATGTGTCAAAGTTTAAACCACAGTAAGAAATCAAAACGAAAGATAATTTAAGATATTTCAACCGAACAAGTGGTCTTCATCAGAGTCAAGCTGATACTGAAACAAGTGATGTAGCAACATTTGGCGTGGGGATGAGAAGAGTCGGAGGCAAGGGAGGTATTTGAAAGGGCGTAAAGTGCAGGAAAGAGAGCAAAGTGCTGGAAAGGTACCTCAAAGAGTTTCTCTTGTTTCTCTTTTTCTATGTCAGAGAAACAAAGGAGTTCTGGAAGAAATAAGTAACGAACTATCTGCTAGTTGTCAATCCTCGTAGATAAAGATATTGCCTTCTTCAGTATAGAGTCGATTTGAATAACCTTCGTTGTGAAATCGTGTTATGTATGTATGGGTTATTATTAGAAGTCGATGATTTCTTCTTCGTTATTGAATTAAAGGAAATAAGTCTTAAATGTTACTTAATTAAGTAATACTCTGATAGATATATATTAAATAAAAAAAAAGCAAACTATTGTGCGAAAAGGACATTTAGTAACAACAATACAATTTACTTCAATATTTCGACCTCGTTGCTATCAGGAGAAGGAGAAAAAGTATAATGGGATGTTCTGTATGGTTGGAAAACATTCCATAATATTGTAAACATAGTATTACGTTGCTGTTTGCCGCTAAGCAGAACTCCACTTCTTTTGATTCTTCTCCTTATGATGACGAGATTGAAATATTGAAGTGAGTTGTTTTGTTTCTATGTTCTTTTCTTGCAATCGTTTAATAAGTTGTTCTAACGGACTGTTTTATATTCTTAATTAAATAAAAACTTTTTTTTTCATTTTTAATCTTTATTCCTTTTTTATATTTTCTACTAAAAATGTTATTCAAATCTTCTACATTTCAGCAAATTTATTTATCTTCTACTAAACATAAGATTCATGTGTTTCTGCTCTATGATAAAATAAATTATAGCTGGAATGTAGGAGTGTACAGGTAGGCAATTCTCATAAAACTGTAGTAGCTGCAGCGGTCGTGTATATTTATTAACTTCAAAGTCTTGTACTTCTCCGATGTAAGGTATTCAGCTGTTATAAACCTTGAAATGTTTATTACAGTCATAAATTAAATTGTACAAGTAACAGAATACCATTAACAGTTTCAATACATATTAAATTTATTATAACGGAATTCAAATTAAATAGTTTTTAAAATTGCATCATATTATTAAACTGCATTTTTACTATATTATAATATTTTCAGTTGCAAACAGTCATTATTATTTATTGCAGTCGGTTCAAAATACTATTGCAATAAAGTTTTTTTAATATGTATACTTTATAATTGATACATGCTAAACTAATAAACACCAATTACACCCAATAAAAATGGTAATGATAATTAGATCACACAAGATTGAGTTAGTGACAGTTAAGTAGACTGTAACATATCGGAGGATGCCTCTAATAGAGCCTTTACTGCTTTTTTATATTTTTTTATGTTATAAATAAAAAAATGTACACAGTTATATGGTCCATTGTGCTTTATAATACAAGGCAGTGGATAATGAAACAAATAATTATACATACATAAACATTTTTAAAAATATAATTACAAATTACAACTTGCCCCAGTAATTCATGATAGTGTGTTTTGTAAATTTCGATGTTATATTCTGGTGGAGTCATAAAAATCACACGGTCTTGAAAGTGACTGATACCTGTGGTTATTGAAGTCCGGAATACCTTTCTTTATCGACTGGAATCTACCGGTCGGAAATAACCGCATAAACTGTTCCATTGTCTTCATGGCAAAATGGACAGCTTATTAGTCGCCAATTAGATATTTCCTTGTAATTCATACTGCTATGTCAGCATTAATTCACAATCATTTCATTCATGACTCATTTCGCAATAATAACACCCCATATACTAGTTTGGATAAAATAGTGCTTATACGGAAATTCATTTCAAACAACTTAAGCTTGATTCCATTAGCAGTTTTAAATTTGCTTATATTCATTATATGTTGTACTTTTCAATAACAAAATCTGATCTTTTTTCCATTTTTGTAAAATAACAGCGGATGTAAAAAAAATTTGGTGCTGCTCGCTCATCATATCTTTTGGCACATTTCACCTTACAAGGCCTTTGTGGGTGGTCTGATAATGATATTGTGGAAACTTTGTATGAATATCTAAAATCCTTATAAAACCACAATGTTGACACTAAAGTGGAATCTGTTTCACAAAAACAAGACTGTATCAAATTTTGCGGATAGAGTTTCTGGCAGATGGTTTGCGTATGCTTGGTTCCACGTGCTGTAACCTTCTGCAAAACAGGTGGCACTTGCTGTATAATATTAGGCATTAAAAAAAAGAAAAAAACTAGAGTGGCTTAAAATCAACCTCCCTATAAGTATATCAGATTCGTGACAGTCAATTTAGTTTTATTTTTAATACTTGTGCCTATCGAGTACACAAAAAATCAAAACTCTGTTAAAGTATTATTAATCATATAGATAATGTAATTGGTGAGTTAATTTCTTATATATTAATCGGTTATAAAAGTAATCGGCTATATACATTTTAACGGTTATAAAAAACTTCAATTCATTAATCTAGGACATATAATGCGTTATTGTTGTCCTATAAATTATAATTGAACTGAGGGACATAGTCTAATCGGAATCGTGCTCACTGCGACAATATCATTCCTGTTGTACTTCCTTGGTAGTTTGTAAAATCAATTTTAAATTCTCTATTGAACTTCATGATTGCTCTTGTAGAAGTATCTCTAAGTTGTATTAGATTTACGTATGATTTGAAAAAAAAAACTATTCTATGGCTAGCCTGTCCTAACATTAATATTGAATTTATATTAGAAGTAGTAGAATATATAGATATAGTAGAACCGTCATACCTCGTAAGATGATCCTGGAGTTGGAGCGCTTTCGGACGTTGTCCATCTTCGATCGCAACAAACCTACCCCTGTAGGTTTAATATCAATATTAACATTACTATTGAATGTGTGAAAGGATGCCCGCCTCTTCCAGGGAGATTCTTTATCTGATGTCAATTACAGCTTTGTTAGTGCTACTTAAGAGAACAATTGTCAGTTAAATATTCTATATTTTTTAATTTTTCTTTGAATATTATTTTATTTTGTTGATAAATTTATGTTCAGCTGGAATAAACTGTATATTGATCATAAGTCAAACATAAGTTTGTGGGCATTTTTCCTTTCCTGCACTTTCATCCTTTTAAAATACCACTCTTCCCTATATATATATATATATATATATATATATATTATACAAAACACGACACAGAAAAAATAGTAAATACACACTTACTAAATTCCATATTTCGAAATATTGTTCGTCATCAGGAGAAGACTAGAAGAGATGAAGAATAACAGTATATGTATGATCTTCTGTCATATGTATAATATCAGTATAGTGTTAAGAAAAATCTTCAGTAGTTCTATCATCATTGGATAACCTTTTATTAAACTTCTGTCTATGAAATACAATTTCTGCGCTCTTCGAATCCTCTCTCTCTCTCTCTCTCTCTCTCTCTTCTCTATATATATATATATATATATATATATATATATATATATATGTTTCTAAAAATTGTATGCCAATTCCATGCTTGGTTACCTTTTTTGAGAGTTTCTCTAATGTCCTACAGGCTCTTCTCAGTTCCTCGGGGAATAAAAAAATCAACTGGTCTAAACTTTTCTTTTCATAACTACACATTCTAACATTATTTATATCTAACACTATTTAAGAACTAACTAAATATTATGTTCAATAAAACAACGACATGTTTCGGTCTTGTAGTCCATCATCAGGTATCCCCGACCGTTTTTTATTCCTTATGTTTGACTTATTATCAATATACTGTTTATTCCAACTGAATAAGATCTGATTCTTAAGCATATTCCCTTGTCCCAACACTAATATTACTATGAGAGTTTCAGAAGTAGAAGTTATTTGTACCTTGGAATGTATATATCCTGTTGAACTTAACATCAATATTTAATTAACCTTTGTTAATATTTATGCATTTTAAACATACTTGTTTATTTTTTTTTTAAGTTCGGTTTGTAATAAAGAGAAGTGGTAGATATGAAAATTGTCTAGTTGGGCACTAAGATACTATGTGATATTTAAGCATTGTTGGGAAATTACGAATTTTAAAGAATTGAATTACAATAAATGAAATGGTTGAATGATTATCTCTTTATAATGAGTTGTTATTCAGTTGATGAAGAAAATGTGAAAATTCTATTTTATTAATATAATTATAAATAATATTTGTAACAGTCAATTTATAGATGAAAATATGTTAAATATATAGCTGTAATTGACAATGGTGAAAAAAAAAATATAAAATTAGAATAGAGTTTGACTTGAATAACAGATAGGCAGGCGTATTTCAAGTACTTTACTATGATGCAATAGTATTGTATTGTACTGACATTAGGCACTTAGAGAAATAAACACACCCACGAGAGCATTTTATGTTATTTGATGAAGCAAGACAAGAGTGGGCATTATTCATTTTCCAATCAAGTAACCGACCCTAGAGGAAGTCCTTATATGGCTGAACATTACAGCAATGCAACACTTAAAACATCTGTCTTCTTTTCAAGTTATTTAAGAGTTAGAAATTTAATTTTGTTAGTATGCAGCATTTTTTTTATTTAAGTGACACATTTTTTTAAAAGTAATAATAAAAATAATTTAGTAACTTAAGAACATATTTCTTTTTTTACTGGCATTTGCGTTGGCTTCAGTATTTCATTAATATATCTTATTATAGATTATTAGTATTATTATTAATAACTATTATTTTACTCTTGTTATTATAATTATCAATAAACCTTTTCAAGAAGAATATATCTCAAACAGGACCAACCATAAAATATGGAGTAAGTAACCTATGAAGAATAAGTAATTACCCATTTTACAGTAATTGTGCCTTTATAAAATCAATAAAGTGTATAATAAAATGAAAAAATAAAATGGTAAAAATAAATTCATCATTCATTTCTATCTGGTTTGTGTTACCTCAGTTCTTCCATTCGTACAAATCAATTTTCCCTCCGATAGGCTACCACTTTCTTTTGATGCCTGAGTGTTTATACAGGGAAATTGAAAAGTAACTCTCAATTTTTTTTTTTAAAAAAATATAATTTATTTATGCAGTATTATTATCATTATTATTACAAAAAAAAATCAATATAAGAAAACACAAATAGCATGGAATTTTAATGAAAATTTGTATAGGCATCGGCATTTGCCTGTAGCTTCTCGATTCACTCGAGGCTCGGTTGGACTGATCTTTTCAAGAACCCTTGTGTAACGGCAGAAATAGTTAATATTATTTAATATTAGAAAATATTAAATATTAAATATGGAAGTCAGTTCCAAAAACCAAAGGCCAGAAACTTTCAGTTAGAAAAAAAACACACAAATAAATATGGTTCAGGTTTCCTAAAATTTAATCTTTTTTGTTTATTATTTTTATGCATATTATTTTCAACACTGTACGAAATTTCACGAAGGAATATGTGATTTTATCTACCACCTATTATATACATAATTTTTTTTCAGTTCAGTTGTACGTACTTTGAAATTACATAATTTCTGATACCATGATAATGTTTAAAAATAGGAAATATCTTATAAAAATGATATAAAATGGAGCATAAAGTAGGAAGTATACAATTTAATGGATATTTTTTTTTAATTCATTTTATTATAGTTTCCATTTTTTTTTATTGTTTAAACCGACTCTCTAGCGGGTAATAATGTCAGCCGTTAACCGGCTTTCTGTTTGATTATTGATTCTACAGATTCTACATTGGGAATCCTAAACTTTGCCTCACTTAAGTGTATTTCGAGTAGGGATCTTTAACGAGTACCTGACATCGTACAGGCTTGTGACCGAAGGATTAACGTCCTCTCTGAGCGACGACGTACTCAGATTTATTTACCTCTCGCGTGAATAAATCGAGGAGCAGTTGAGGATCGAAGCCTGGACTACCAGCCCAGAGGCGAGTACTTTAACTATTGAACTAACCTGACCCTAGTTTTCCATTTAGAACTACTTGATTTTTAACTTGAGTATTTTCTTATTCAAGGAACAAAGAAAAAATCAAGCCAGTTTTAGAACAAGAATACCATGAAACTGTTTTATAGAACATTGATAACAAAATAATTATAACTTAATAACTTAATAAATAATTGTAAATAAAGATATAATTTTCAACAATTTGTCATAAACACATTATACCATTTGTAAGATTTTGAATACTTACATTGATGTTTCTTACTTTCAAGATATATATTTATTTGTTAATATTTTTTTATCTCTGTTTTATCCAAAATGTTTTAATTTCATATTTTTTGCATATAAACTGAGATTGTTTGATTCACATTTAAAATTTCATGATTTAAAATTCTACTATATTAGTTTAAAATTCCTATTTTTAGCTCGGTGGTTTATTTATTAAATTCATTTTAGATGAGCACATGCAAATTATGTGCATAATTGACCAGAATGTGATATAGCTTCATGGTGTATCAAATATTCATTTGGAACTTCTGATTAAAACTTTTTTTACGATATTAGTTAGAAGTATTTATGTGACCTCAGGTGTCACTGTATGTCTTTTCTAGCCACTATGTTACATTTTATTAGAGAAGAAAACGAGCTTAGATGATTCTTGTCAGGTAATGATTTCTTAAACTTGATGTGAATCTGAGGAATTATAGGTGTTTTCAAATTAAGAATTCATTTATTTTATGGGGATTTGTTTGGGATAGGTGAAGGAGCCGAGAGGGATGGCTAGATAAGGCAGAGGGCGCTGGGCTTGCTTAGTGCTGGCTTACTAACCGATTTATGTGCAGACGCTGCTAGTGAAGAATGCACCGGCTAACCTACCCTCCCATTCGAGTCCCCTCCCCCTCCCTCTTCCGCACCCCCCTTTATAAATTCCAATCAGATGACGGCAGTGATTCTTCTCTGACCGAATGAAATTAAATATACGATAGGATTGACTTTAATCCGAACCTGCTGGATCTCAGGTCCCATCGAGAATAACTATATGTCATCCCCCTGGAATTCTCACTGTTTACTCCCCTTCCGATACAGGATTACGCCGTAAATTTGCATAATCATTCTAGCTTGGTTTATATGCTCGTCACACGACATAATTTACAAGTCCCTATTACGCCAGAATGAATGCCTAGTCTGATATTAAAACACGCTTCTTTAATGGAAACTGTGTTACAAAAAAGCCAAACAAGATCATGTCTTATGTTTTCCCACTAACCAATTGTTTACGAAAAACGTTTGCTATGTTTCCTTAAAACATTTTAGCGAACACATTTCAGTTTTTGATAAAGCCTTTCAAGTTTAATATCTGGATACTTGTTTACTCTTTTAACTTAAAAGAAGTGGTTGTATTTTATTCTTTAGTCAATTATTCTAATTAAACAATTTCATATACTTCTACATTATAGCATTCAAAATTTAAACAATTAACGTACAGAAAAAAATTGCAACTTGCTTATGGCTGTAAAAATGTAATTTAAATAAAATTACAGACTTAGCGCACAGTTACAACACGGAATAAGATTTAATGCAAAACTGACAATGAGTTTAGTTTTTCTGATTTACACTTTACCTCTAAAGATACCATTTCAGTTTCTTTGTTTATTTCTTTTTGACATAACAAACGAGATTATAACTTAATCATTGAAAAAAAATATCACTTTTGGAAATTATAGTAGAGTTTTAAAAATAATTGCTTAGTTTAAGAGGTAAAATATTTTATAAATACTTCTAATGAAATATATTAATTTATAATTTATAAATATAATTCAAGAAGAAAAAATTTAAATAATCATTTTGTATGAATTCCTTTTTCAGTAGTAACAATCACATAAAAAAGAACAAAAAACAAATATGATGATTTTATTCCCTCTATAGAATATAATAGTGTTTGTTTTCGAAACCCACAATCGTTAGGCTTTCACCTTTTAGTGCTGTTCTAGGGGCAGAATGTGTGACTCATATAGTATTTGGCTCCCATTTTAGTTATGGCTAGCCACATGACCTGTTGATTCTAGATTGGGAGTCCTAAATTTTGCCTAACTCAAGTGTATTTAGAGTAGGCATGATCTGTAACGAGTACCTGACATCGAACAGGCTTAGGATCGACGGTTTCACACCTCTCAAGTGAATAAACCAACAGTCCGGTGAGTATCGAACGCCGGTTTTACCAGTTCAATACTGCCGGTTTTACTATTTAGCCAATCTGGCCCTCCTGGTAGAAAATAATTGTCGACATTCTTGCTGAATAAATTTTATCACATTATTTCAGTGATTTACAAAAATATCACATTAATAAGAAACAATTCCGAGCGTTTAATTTTTCTCTTCCAAGTCCCTTTGTAGAGTTGACATTTATCACAGAATCCAGGTTCAGTATTGATTTAAAGGGTAATATCGTATATATTATTTTTAACTTTCTTAATATATATTTTCATAATAAGAATATTTACAAGATAAAAATGTAGTAAATTTTGAATTTTAGACTACGAAATAGTACAATAAAAAATGGCAACACATATGGTAACATATCAGATTGTGCATGAAATAGGATGACAATTGTCAAAACAGAGATACATAGAATGAATTATATCAGTAATTCACATAGTTGTTATTGAGTTTGATCAATTGTTTAACACGTTTCTCGCTTTTTATATTACAATATTAGTGTAGTAATTTATCATAATGTTGATAGTTTTTTAGTGTAAACCAGTTAAATCTATACTGCATTTTATGTTTAGGTATTTTATGAAATATATTTCTTTGGTGCTCTATGCCGTATAGAATATTGCTGTTATAATTGCTTTATTTTATTCTTAAAAGGAGTTGATGCGCGAAAATACATCCATCGGAAATGGTCTATTACAAGATTACCTTCATAAAGTAAGAACAATTACTCTCAGACATTCACTGGTAATAACAACGCATTGGTACAATGTCCTCTCTGTCTAGAAACCATTCCAACCAATTTATAATGGCGAACTTGGCGCTTGTAATGGTTGTCACATCTGCAAAGGAATTTGGCACGGAGAAATGACTAGCTTAATATTCTTTATTTATTACTTATGTGACGTTTTTAAAATAATATTTAAAATCACTCAAATAATTTCACGAAATTTATTTAGCCATAGTATTGACAATTATATTCTATTGAGGGAAATGTTATATTTGTTGAATTCACAAAAATTAAAATAAATAATGCATTATTTTTATAAATAGGTGTCTAGAAGTAATTTTTTCAAAATAATACACTTTAGAAACCAAATAGAACATGTCTCTAGTGGGAAAAAATATGATGGTTCAACCATCGGCTTCAACTCCTGTTTTAATTCATGGAGGCGATATCAATGGAGTCTTGTAAGACCATGAAACCATTGTTAGAAATCTACCCTGGCTCCTTAACTGACATGATCTTCAAAATTTATGGAACTCCCCAAAAACAATTTCATTGGACAATACAGTTCCCATACTTCTTTGTCATTATTTCTGAAACCTAGAAATACTACAGTCATTATGTTTATTTTTTCCTTTATTTTGAAACATATTTTGTAGAAGAAATATATTTTTTTTTGTAAATATTTCTTTGTAAATAAATTGATATTATAATTATTGAATATCTTTGATTTAGAAGAAATTTGAATAATAAAATGTACAAAAAGTTAACTTTACTACAAATAGTGAAAAACATAAGACTTTATGGTTTAAATATCAAATTTTTAATCCATATTGTCTATATAAGCTCGTACCTTTTTCTATTGTCCTACTGGGGGATGACCAGTGTTTAACTGAAAGCTTGTTTATCTACCCTGACATCACAATGTCCATTGTATAGCTATTATGGCGTCTCCAGCCAGAGGAGAGACAAAATCGAAAGAAAGATCGAAGAAACCAACAAAAAGTTGTGAATACAGCTGCTAAAATAGGTTTAATGTTTACAGCGTTATGTCACATAGAAGTCTATGGGATACTATTATCTTAAATACATTTACTTAGTAACTACATATATATATTAGATATAGTTTGAAGACATGTACAAATATATATTCTGTTTATTTAAGAAAAATATAAACTCATTACATATGGTTATAACTATTTTACTTTTTTAAAAAATGTTAACAACAAAATATTGACGTTTATTGGTTATCTAGAACTTGGTTGTGATGAGGACGCGGAAAGCCAGAGAATAACTAATCAGCTGTGATGAAAGAGAAGACACGGGAGAAAGCCGTTGCCCGAGTTGAGGAAGATGATTTGGGTAATTTCACCGAAATTACCTTAATATAGGTGGTATCAGTTCGTGTGGACGTTAGAATTTTGAAAAAATAGCCATTTTTTTTTATTTGATCTGAGAAGCTAAAAATAAAAATAATAACAACAAAAGGAACATTTAAATTATTAAATTATTATTGTAAAAGTCATTACGTTTATTAGAGTTATGCTAGTTTGTTATTTCGGTTTCATAAAATATATTTAAATAAAAAAAAAATTAGTAAAATTGTTTATTTAAATGGTAATGATTTCAGTGAATTCCATTCTATGGTAAAAATGTTGTTATAACTTGCTATCATACAGGTACAAATATAATATTAATACGCTATAATATATTATTGTTAACATATGGTAATATTAATGAAATAATCATCGAAGAAACATGATAGTGCAGAGAAAGAACTGACACAAATTTTTTCTATATTTCGACTTTGATCATAATCAGGAGAAGAATTGCAGAAATTAAAGTTTAAAAGTTAGCTCTTTCAAAGAGTTTATTCTGTAAAACTTGCTGTGATTATTATAATGATGGCAGTAAAATATGGTGGTGCAAAAGGAAAATAGACTGTAATTGAGCTCCCTAGTCTACCGGTTAGATACAAGTTCTACACTTTGCTAGTCTCCCAAAAGGAGTGTACCCCGTTACTCTTAGATTTAGAGCTTACTCGAGGCCAAGTACGATTATTCTAGATCAGCCTACCAAGACTGATCCAGACCTACGGGTAGGGGCTTGGTGATTTAGCATACCACGTATCTTCATGCAACGAGGAAAATGAAACTACTTCTTACACAGGGCAGGAAACTCTAGATTTAAAACCACAGCCAAATCGAGAATAAGACTATAGGATGGATTCTGGTAGCAAAAGCCTAGATCATATGTATTCCAACTGAATCGATAGTTTTTAATTTTTATTCGAATAATACACTGAAACCACCCTCCACAATGAAAAGGATATAATAAAATATGGGGGAGTGACTTACTGCACCATACTACAAATCCTGATATTATGTTTACCTTCCTTTGACCAGGTTCAGATCATCTTGTTGCCTAGCGGTAATACAAGTCCAAAGCAGATAGGAAGACACGAATCAGCAGATATATTCCACTAAAATAGGATCCAAAATAAGAGGTCACCAAGTACTCAGACCCACCACTTCCATAAAACGATAATGAGTAAATCACAGAGTAACATTAATATATCCAATTCAATTCAATATTTCGACGTTGGTCACCATTCTGAGGAGATGAGCCAAGTCGAGTAGCAAGCTACAAGTCATTGAAATGACAAAATCTTCAATCACTGTTTCCATTAAGAAGATCAAAACAAAGGAATTTTGTAAAGAAAAAGAACAGCATTATTGATTTAGAGACATATAGAAAATAGTAGTTTAAAATACATAAAAAATCAGAAATAAATATTACCAAAATAACGGATGAATTCAATTAATAATAAAATAGTTAACCTTAGATGTGGAGGCCGCTTGAGCCTGCGTTGGTTTAACAAGGCTTTCAAAGCAGCGACATGTCCAGTGCCATCTATGCTATTTTTTAAAGACTTGCTTTTAACAACTGTTACCCAGTACGATTTGTTAAGCAATACCCATTTCTATTTCCTATGTTACTTTTTAACTTCAGAGAAAACGTACGTCTGCATCATTTAGACTAACTCTAAATCTGCTGCTGGCGCAATTCTCTATTGCATATATTTTGCCTTTTTTTTTTTTTTTTTGATATTCTTGTCCTTATTAATTTATCCATTTTTTTCATAATCTGTTCTGATTTATTTTTATGCCTTTCTATCCGTTTTTTGTAGAAAAAAAATCCCTCCAGGTTCTTTCTTATTAAGTCGAAACATTGCTTCAAGTGGATCGTAATTAGCTCGTGTTCCAACAAAAGTCATCTTGATACTTGAGCATATTTATCTTCTCCTGATAGCTATGAACCTCAAAATATTAAACTGAGCTGAGTCATTATTTTCCAGTTGTATATATTTTAAATTATATTAGGAAAACACACTATAATAAACATGAACGGTGTTTCTCCATCAACTCTTTGACGAAAACCTTTAGCATTTTATTTATTATTAAAAAAAGAATAAAAGATCGTTGTTTATTATAGTTTGAGACTTTGTGAGAAGTATATAATTTGATTGTCATTGGCCAGTAAAAAGAATAGACAACGCTGTTATCTGTCGAAATGCCTACTTTAATATGGGAAATGACGGACTTCTGCTCAAAGAAACAATAAGCCGTTGTTTGAATAATATCATGTAGGTGCTATAAGAAAAAGGAACGTATCTAATGGGTTATAAAGATGGAATATTGAAGGGGTATGAAGAGAAATGTGTATAGAGGAGGCGGGTTTAGATTCTTGTAACGGGACAGAGGTGCATCCATTCGCGCTAGCTTCAGGCAATACTCGGACGCCAGCCGCGCTTCTCAAACGAGTTACCTTCCTTCTCTCTAATATTTCCTGTCCACAATAAACCTACTTCTTACATATAATGACGATTCTACTGATACATCAAATTATAAAATATATCTTAATTAGAATTATTTAGAAAGACCATATATATCAAAGCATTTTATGAAATTGTAATTATTTCCATTTTATAATTAGATACATGTTTTGAAATAAAAAGAAATTTTTAATTTATATTACATCTTGCTAAAACGCAAAAAAACTTTCAAGTTGAATTTTATTTATATTTGTTTAATGTATTCAAGGAAAATTATTGGGTAGATATTTCCAGGAGCACTATTATTTTAAATTATTTATAACCCATATTATTACAAGATATCAGCTAATCTGATTAAATAATCAGAATTATATTTTATTCCATTATTAATAAACAGAAAACATTTGACTATTATTTACATTTAGTAACAATAATTCATTGACAAATTTTAATATCAGTTTTGTTAATTGTATCAAATGAACAAAAATCAAAAATAAAATTAGTAAACAAACCTTGGCATCAGTTTTCTATATTTTATTTAAGTTTATTCAACAAACTATTTATTTATTTATACATAATAGCATAATTATCATTGTATAACTGTTATTTTTTTCTTATAACACATGTTTGGACTATTAAGTTATTTCCTAATTAAATTAGGATTGCATGGTCAGTACAACCAATCCTTTATTTTTCTCCTTTTTATAAGTAATTTGCATAAACTAAACATTTCTCTTGATTTAAATATGCGCATAACCTACACTTAGTTATTTAAATACAAATCAAAATCCATTTAAACAGATTTTATTTTATTTTAACTTTAATTAATATATAATAAACTAATAAACAATAATTGAGCGCACAGTAATATTGATATGCTTATCAATCTGATTCTGATTGATTCTTCAAATACAAAATTGGTTATTGAGGATTGGGTCCAAAAATTAATTACTTTAGATTACAAGCCGATGTTTCGCTGAAATTGGTTCGGCATTCTCAAACCATTTTGAAGGAACTGCTATTTAACGCATTATGCACATATCTTCTTTCCTTTTTTTTTGTAATATATATATATATATATTATGTATGCATATATATACAGTTTGCTTCTCAACGCGAGTACTTCGCACTTCTTCGATATGACAATGGATGTCGAAATATCGAAGTGAGTTCTGTAGTGACTTTCTGTGTTCTTTCCTATTTGTTAAAGTTTATATATATATATATATATATATATATATATATATATATATATATACTTTTTCGTGGGAAATACGATCCAAAACGGACAAATATAATTCAATATAGACAAAGAAACATAGAGAAATCAAAATAACACACTTACAGTCTCTAATTTTCGGTTTGAACCGTCTTCAGGAGAGACAAGAGAGGGAAACCAAGCGCACTGGTTCAGAGACGGTTGGAGACCCTCTCTAACCGTCTCCAAGACGGTCTCCAACCGTCTCTGAACCAGTGCGCTTGGTTTCCCTTTCTTGTCTCTCCTGAAGACGGTTCAAGCCGAAAATTAGAGACTGTAAGTGTGTCCTTTTGATTTTTCTCTGTTTCTTTGTCTATATTGAACTATTTATATATATATATGGGTTTTCGACGAAGACCGCTTGTTACGGTTGAAAGATCTTAGTCTTGTTTTCCCATTTCATATTGTAGTTTGATCATTTTTGATCAATTTTTGAGTTTATATATATATATATATATATATATATATATATATATATATATATTATATATACATATCAATTAATAATCAAAATTAACTCTTGATATAATATATGAATTAAACACCACAATAAACAATTATATATTAATTAAAATGCTTTAAGGCCTTTCGTTACAACATCATCAGAGAGCTAAATGAAACAAACAAACAAAATATAATAAGAAGTTAACCTGGTTGATTCAACCATTTTGTAGTGGTGTTTAATTCATATATATATATATATATATATTCACTGATAAAACAAAAACGATCCAAACTGGACACAAATAGGTTTTATCCTATTTTATTTTTCTAAATTCTTATTCTTAACTAGTTTCCCATACTTACCCTTTTATTTACTAAAACAACCAATGCAAGTTTTTTGTATTGTATTTATTTTTATTTATTTATTTATTTTTTCTTCTTTTCTCTATCATTATTTTTGTTTCTTATAGTTTGTTTTTATCTTATATTGTTTCTTTATTCTCTAGTACTTATTTCTTTTTTCCTCTTTCGTACATTTTGTGTATATCTATTTTGTCTTCTTCACTTACTACTAGTTTGTTTTATCCTATTTTATTTTTCTAAATTCTTATTCTTAACTAGTTTCCCATACTTACCCTTTTATTTACTAAAACAACCAATGCAAGTTTTTTGTATTGTATTTATTTTTATTTATTTATTTATTTTTTCTTCTTTTCTCTATCATTATTTTTGTTTCTTATAGTTTGTTTTTATCTTATATTGTTTATAATTTTTCACCTACTTATAGTTTTACCCAACCAGTACTGCTTATCTGAGCTTCTGTTTATATCTTCTCCTAATTTTATACTTTAAGACCGGGTACGGTTGACAGCACTGGCGGTTGCCGGGTTGGTTACTTGCCGTTGCGCCTACAACGTGCTTGGTCTCCCATTATCTTTTCTCCTGAAGACGGATTACCCGAAAATTTGAGTCTGTAAGTGTGTTTCCCTACTTTGTGTGTTGCTCTTTGTTAATCTCGAACTCGTATATATATATATATATAAAGAAATAAAATAATTGTTATAGAATTCAGTGACAGGTAAGAAAGCTATTATATAATAACGGGTAATTATATCAGATGTTTTATGAATTTTTGAATATTTTTATGACACAAAAAAAATACAAAAAAAAACCTTATTCTTTTATCATTATTTGAGACAGTGGAAAATGAAGCAAATAATTATTTTTATGAAACGAAACATAAAATAATTTATGTATTTTTAAAATATATAATGAGTTATGGAAATGTAGTTGGGAAATGACTTATGGAGAATCAATTAAATTATTTAATAATTTATATATGAATAAGATGTCCTAATAAGATCTCCGGGAAAGGAGATGAGAAATATTAAATAGAGTACAAAAAAAAAAACAATAGTAAGATGAATTTGTAGGATCTCTCGACTTACAGGAAAGCTTCATAAGGGGTTTCGAATGGACAGATTGAAATAAATTTTGGTAGTGATTGTAATATAAACTCCAAACAAGTGATGAATATTCACTAATTAGAAGAACGAGATATTTAAAAAGAGTTACAAAAATAATGGGATCTTTTAATTAATTTTCTGTAATGAAACCAAAAATTTGCATACTATATTTTTTTTTTAAATATATATTACGATTGTTGAAGTTAATTTAAAGTCTAAGATTAATCCTAAATATTTCTTTTATTATATATTTTATATTCTTGCATTTCGTTATTACCACAGAGGTTAGTATTATTAAGATTAAACAAATAATATACCGTCTTACCTCCTACACTGCTGCCGTAGCTCTCGGACCGGTTTCGGGTGTCACCCTTCTTCAAGAAGAACTCATTCTTGTTGAGGATGGATGACACCCAAACTCGGTCCGAGAGCTATGGCAGCAGTGTACGAGGTAAAACGGTATATTATTTGTTTAATATTAATATATTTTATAGTTTGTCCTTTGTAATTTATTACCAGCGTTTTAAAGTGGAATAGCATAGGTGTTTTTCCACCTATCTGCGGAAAGGGCTGTGATGAAGAATATAGTGTAAACGAAGAGAAGGGAGCAATTACAAAAGGAGATAAATTTTTAGCAAAGATTGGAGGGTTATTGTCAAAAACAGGAGATCTATAACTATCTAATTTAGAAATTGTTCAATCATTAAGTACATCAATATGTTGTAAATGTAGGCATACTGTGACTACTATTACATGAGGAAGGTGTGAGTTCACACCTAAGCATAACGGCTCTAATCAGTTGTGGCAAATGAGTTGAAAATCGTAGGAACATCTTAAGAAGACTTGTGATGTAAATCCATAATTGAAAGCAAAGTAGTGGTTCAGTGAATAGAGTTTACATAGTTTCAAAATTCCTTAGTATTACTCTGATTTTTTTTACATAGCTAAACATCTGTTCTAACATTCCTTACATAAAGTTTTACATTTAGCTACAAGAGATTGAAATTGCAATCCCCAGTTTACTTAATTTTTAAATACTATATCTTTCTTTGCTTATTTCTAAATTGTCAATTTTAATATAAATTTCAAGTTAGTTTTAAATTATTTGTCAATTAGCTTTAAGGAATATCATTTTGGATGTTGAAGTACTATCATATATTTGTTGTACATTTAATACATTGACTAAAATTAAAATTTAAAACCATGACAAAATTGGTTTTTTCATGGCATTGGATGTTTTTTTCTTCTTCGTTAGGATCTGCATTTGTTCCTGAGATTGAACTGTAGGTCCTGCAGATGCTATAACTAGGTTTTCAACAATCGTATCATTCTTCATATCGGAAAACAGGACATCCTAAAAAGTTTAATGGTTTTGGTTACTTTATTACTGATTAATTTTAATTATGACAAATATTAATTTTGAAAATATTTTCAAAACTATTATTCCTTCTTTATAGAGGTTTTGTCCAACATCAAACAGTAAAACATCTTAAAATAAACGTTTTGTCTAAATTTGTAGACATCTTCAGATCTCTATCAATACAGAAATTAATTCCAGTAACAAGAAATATGTAAGTTACATTATTTATATAAATATTCATTAAATAAATTACATATAATTGAATATAAATAATGTAAATTACATACTTTTATTTCATGATATTGTAATTAATTTCTGTATTGGTGTGACCATGAAGATGTCTACAAATTTAGATGAAACGTTGACTTTAAGATGTTTTACTATTTTGTGTTGGACAAAATCTCTATAAAGAAAGAAAAATAATGTTGAATATGCGGTCGTGATAAAAAAACATTGATAATATTTTCTAAATAGAGCTTTATTGTATTCAAGTATCAGTATAGATGGCTTTTTACTTATTATGGCTTCTTTGCTTTAAGCTTAAAAATGGGTTAAAAATTAGAGACGAAATAATGATATGGTAAGTTGGATTTATTGAATTTTATTTTTAAACAACCGTCGCCGTGACATGAAGTGGTCTGCTCAGTGCCTAATCCGTCAGTATATGAGCTCGATGAAAGTTGGAATAAGGAATGTGGATAAGAATCCATTGCATTCATTTCAATAAAACTTATGAAATTTATATAAACTAGTGGTTTTTGACTCTGATAAGATACTTTTAGATAATCGAGTCATTTTGTGAGAATGTATGAAGAAGCCAATAATATAGAGTATCTTAAAATGATGCTTTGGAGCGAATCATTTTTTTTTTTTGCAATCGGGAGGCAAGTGGATTGGCCTGAGGTGAAGATGTCCTTGGCTTGACGCGGAGGCGCTGGTTAATGGGCCCCAGGGGCCGATCTCGTTTACAAGTGCCCAGAGAAATTGCATACTTCCAACACGCCTGCCTATCTTTTGTATTTTTTTTTCTCTGCAATTAGATCCTAATAAGATGACGAGCTGCTTCACAGTCTCATTCCCCTCCCAAATCCACCGGTGCTTGTGAAACTCTCTCCTCTGACATGCATCTCCTATCTCAAATACATCTACATCTTAAATATACCACATATCATCATAATCCAATTGAAACTCTAGACCTCTCAGTTTTTATCTTGTCAAACATTTTACAATCATTATTGCTTTTGACATTTATAAATATTAATTCCCTATAATAAATAATATCACAAAATGATTCCTAATTGTTATATTGTTCATATTAACGTTATAAGTAGTTTCAAATATTTACACCTTGCATTTATCTTTATTTCTTGTTCTATTAATTTTGTGGTGCTATTACTATTCATATTTACAAATCTTTAATTTTTTGCATTATCTGTTGTTGCATTAACTTTTACCAATACTACCTGCGTTAATATACTATTATTTAGAGCTAAAAATAATGCTTACACATTACTCATTAGTAATATATAGGCTTAATATAACAATTTTTAACTTTTTTTTTTTTTTTTTTTTTGACATTTTTGCCAAATATTTTAATGACACACTTTACTTTATGCAAAAGCTTTGAGTTCGAAATTTAGATTTGTTATCTAATTTGGTTTGTTGAGTGAATCATGTTGTGAACAACTCAGGTAGTTGTACCTTAGTGAAAGATATTTCTCAGTCTTTTTAGAAATGTACCCGGATCCATATTAAATATGTGTCCATGGTTTGAGGGACATTGATCAAGCTGTCCCTTTGGGATCCATTTTCTTAGGTCAGGAGGTTAGTCCTAACCTTAGTGTTCGCACCTCCTAGGAGTGCGAGACGATGTTACAGGGGGTGCCAGAAAATTAAAAGTAAATATTGTGTTATTATTAAAATATATTCTTTTTATTACTTATTATTTTCTTTTTATTTTATTTTACATAGTCACAAGAACGTAAATGTAACAATACCATTGACAATGATGAAAGAAATATATAAAGAACTTATTTTAAAATATTTTTTGAAAGTTTAAAAAACATTTCATTTGTTTCGTTTTATAAATATATTTCACAAGTTCCAGGTAAATTCCTCCGCGGTAAATTTCACCATAGATGACTGGTTTAAGTAAATGAGAGTGAATGGAAAAAAAACCATAATAATAAATGGTTTACTTACCCATAATAATTAATTAATAATTAATAATTAATGTTACTATACCCATTAATAAGAAACCTTACATCCGTAAAATTTTATGAACGTAAAACTATGAAAACACATCTTAGGATAATTTAGTATCAAAATGAAAAATTTACAATAAATTACGAGCAATGTTCAGTAAGAATCGTACAGCATTTTCAGATTGATAGTTTTGGCAGTCTTAAGAATAGGTTCAAAGATGTGCTCAAAAGTTTCTATATGAAACTGATAGATTTGTTTCGAACCGTAATGGAATTTACCGCAGAGAAATTTACCTTTGGTAGATTTTACCAGATACTATTTACTATTTCACATTTTGGGTTTTTAAATAAATTTCACGGTGTGTGTAAGGTGTTAGTGAAACGTTTTTTGGGGTGAAAAAAATGTTGAGAACCACTACTCTTGGTCATGACACGAATTCAATAATATATCCATCCATATGTCAATACTCCCCTACTGATTGTATCTCCAGAAATACGTTATGTAATTAATGAATTTCCTTAGAAACTGATAAGGATCACCTTTCTATTGTTACGTCTTCTTTTATAACAGACACTGCTTCATAAATGTGACAATCACTGTGAACTCGCGTCGTTGTATGACCCATCACACGTGCCATGGGTTTTAAAAGAACAATGACCTCCTGTTAAATAAAACTCATTAATAAATATATTCGGTCAATCATTTCGGTTGTCATTTGCCAAAGGTCAATCACGTGTATTAAGATCGATTATAAATATATTTAAGTAACAACAATTCAACAATTTTAGAATTCATTTGTGTTTCCTATTCTCACTCCCATCCCATCTGTCCAGAACATCATACCTTCACTGAGACCATTCTTTACCTTTCAATCTCATTTATTATACTTTTCAAATGTTGAAACCATACTTTCAAATCTGATAATTCTGTTTAAAAAAAGTAGTATGGTATTTTAGAAATGAATGATAATAAACTATTATATCCAATTATTATTATTAAGTGCGCCCAGTGCACCTGGCCTTAATAAGAAGAGATAAAGTTTAATAAGTCTCTTGTCTTTGTATTTCATTTTTTATTATCAAATACCCTTTGTTATCCTTTATTATTTAATACTTCATATTTTATTATTTAATTATTTCTTCTTTTTTATTATGTATATATCTATTATATTATTATTTATGACTTTATATATCTAATATTATTATTTGTATTCTCAGTTTTATTTTATTTTATCATAGCTTAGTCCGTTCTTTTGTTTATATATCAATTTCTCTGTTATACATCAATATAATCCTTCAATTTTTTCTTTTATTTATTTATTATTTTTTCATATTTCACCAATTTAATGTAATTATAAATTGATTCCTGTGTACCTTATTGTCTGTCACCGGGTGCGCATGTGGCAACATTGTTGGTCCCCAGCCGTCTCTGAACCAGTGCGCTTGGTTTCCCTGTCTTATCTCTCCTGAAGACCGTTCAAACAAAAAATTAGAGACTCTAAGTATGTGTTTTTAATTTCTCTATGTTTTTTTCTGCACATTGATATATATATAGTATTGAAAATAATACCAAACTTTGCTGATCCTGTTTCTTAACAAGTTTTCCACTTTCTTAAACAACGCCTTTGTCAACAAAGTATAACAGATTTCCTATAGTTGGCATATTACAAATGATCACCATTCTTCACCAGGACAAGAATAACTTACACATGTTATAAGTTAGTACTCATGCATGAATAAGTTAGTCATATCCTGAAGATGATTGGTGATCATTTGAAAACTGTCGACTGTATAAAATATGCTAAGTAGGCACTGTAAATATATGTCGACTGTAAAATATGCGATTGTGTAGACAGAGTAATGAAAATGTTACTTAGGAAAATTGAAAAGCTTGTATTGATACTGGTATCTGGTAAATTTGGTGTTATTTTCAATGTTATAAGTCTTAAGGCAAAATCGCTTACAAAATTCACATATATATTCTTTTTTTTTTTATCTCCACTTTAAGGCTATTTTTCTTATAGAGATTTAGTCAAGTGTCAAACAGTAAAACATATTTCAACCAAAGTTTCGTCTGTAATTGTAGATTTTTTCAGGACTGCATCAAAGCAGAAATTAAATACAGTTCCATTACAAATATATGTTACATTATCAATATATAACTAGATTTCACATAAACACAAACCACAATGGAAATGTGAAATGGTTAAACCACAGTATGAAATGGGAAATAAAAGGACTAAGATCTTTCAACCACAATAACTCTGACGAAGACCACTTGTTGTGGTTGAAAGATTTTAGTCCATCTTTTTTCATTTCATATTGTGGTTTATATATATATGTATATATATACTTTCTCGATGAAAATACGATCCGAAATGGACTAATACAGTTCAATGTACATAAAGAAACATAGAGAAATTAACTTATTAATTTCTTATTAATTAAGAGTTTGCGTTTTTAATTGCTCTATGTTTCTTTATGTACATTGAACTATATATATATGAGTCACCGCCCTGCCTTCCTGCGGGACTCTTCGCTCTTCACACCTCCTGATGATGACGATGGTCGAAATATCGACGTGAGTTATGTATGTGTCTTTCTGTGTGTGTTTCCTTCGTTTTGAATTTATTTTATATATATATATATATATATATATATATATATGGACCGCTCATAAATGATACAATGATTTCAATAATTACATATATATAAATGTTATTACGTTTTTAGTAGATTAGAATCACTTATTGAATAAACAACAGTAATGATTATTCATAATTAAACAATATATATTTCAGAGACTGGGAAATCAATTGAATAATTTATGAAATGTAATTACATATACTGCTCTTTTGGGGAGAATAAATGGTTTTGTTATTTTTGTTTTTTCATCTATTTGATGCGTAGATGAAGCTAAAAGCGCTAAAACGATATCTGCAGTAAGAGATTATGGTTAGTTGTTGACAGTGGGAGGGAGAGACAGTTTACTGGAGCTAATGGAGAATGTTTTGTCTAGGGGAGGTAAGTGCCGCCACCCACACACACTGCAGCTTCGTCTTAAATAGCTTTCAGCGCATGAACTCAGTCTGTGTCATGGTCCTTCGGTCATGCATGCCTAAAGCAAAATTATCACTCTTCTCCTGTCTATGACCCATCCTTACTTATTCTCCGATCTCAACTCCCTTCGATCTTCCTTTTTTTCCTCATTCTCTCTTTCTCTTTTTCAACATAATATACAACTTGCAATTTTTTTTTTTTAGCTATTTAATTTTGATTTTCTTTACCACGGCAATAATTTAACGTTGAAAATAATAAGGTGTATGCGATGCTTATCAAGCGGATAAGGAATTATGTGTGAAGGACACGGCTAGTTAAGACTGCGGAATCAATTATTCTGGATGGGGAACACGTGCATTATGTATATAGGGCTGTAAATAATATGCGGTTTAGCGAAAAAACTTCAACTAGTGTCGCAGGTATTACAACTAATGCAATTAACATAAATATATACCTGGAATAAAAAAATAAACAGAATTCAGAACAGAACAAAATATTTACATTGATTGTTATTTTGAACATTTGCCCGAATTCAGATGAGAAGCTGATGCTGAAGATATGGCCAAACTGAAATGTTGAAGTTTTTAATCCAAGAAAAACATGTTATATATAAGTATATATACCAAGATTTTACAAGAAACACGTTAAATAAAAATCAACATCCAAATCACAGTAAGAAAACAGAAAAAATACTAAGATCTATATTTTAAAGATCTAAGTTGAGATTTGATTCTGACGAGAACCGCTTTTTATGTTTGAAATATCTTAGCCATTTTTACTGATTTCTCACTGTTGTTTGGACGTTGATGAATTCATACATACGTCGAATAAAATGAAAGGTCCGTTAGGATAATAAATTCATTAACACAAAGAAAATGACACAGAAAAATGACCCAACCCAGTTGGGTTTTTGGCTCTGACGAGAACCGCTTGTTACGGTTGAAAGATTTTAGTCTTTTTTCCTTTTTTATATTGTGGTTTCATCATTGATTGCTATTTTACGTGTTTATCTGAAATCTAGTTATATATATTTCACTCAAAATTCGAAAAAACCGATCCAAACTAGACGCAAATCTACTCAAAACGAAGAAAAGCAACACACAGAGAAAGAGACACACTTACAAACTCAAATTTTCGGATGATCCGTCTTCAGGAGAAAATAGAAAGTGCGACCTAGCATGCCGGAAACACAAGGGCAGGAAACCGTCCCGGCAACCGAATGACAGTCGAAATTTTGAGTTTGTAAGTGTGTCTGTTTCTCTGTGTGTTGCTTTTTTTCGTTTTTGAGCAGATATATATATATATATATATATATATATATATATATATATACCTCATTAAATATCTTGCCAACATTAAGTTTAGTACGTTTCTTACATACCTTTTCAAGATTTCGAATGCTACTTTTCCATCTTTGTGGTATCATATAAATTAACTCTCCGATTTTTTTTATTTTTATATGTATTTTCCATATTACACAGGTCCATATTTTTATTTTTTATAAACATAAAAAAATCGGAGAGTTAATTTATATGATACCACAAAGATGGAAAATTAGCATTCGAAATCTTGAAAATGTATGTAGGAAACATACTAAACTTAATGTTGGCAAGATATTTAATGAGGTATGTTTAAAAGAAGGTCTGCTTCCAAAGTATACCAATATATATATATATATATATATATATAAAGATTTCACATAAACACGTGAAATAACAATCAATAATCAAACCACAATAAGAAAATGGGAAAACAAGACTAAGATCTTTCAACCGTAACAAGCGGTCTTCGTCAGAGTCAAAAACCCAGCTGTTGATTTTTTGACTCTGACGAAGACCGCTTGTTACGGTTGAAAGGTCTTAGTCTTGTTTTCCCTTTTTCTTATTGTGGTTTGTTCATTGATATATATATATGTATATAAACTATACTGACAAAAAGAACACACAGAAATGAAACCGATGTTCTATATTTTATATAGTATATTCGATGTCCTCGTCATCAGGAAGATAGAATGAGTCCCTCGGCAGGCAAAGAACGACTGACTGGTGGTCTTGAAGAAGCAAAGAACAGTGTATAATGTATAAACTACAATAACAAATTGGAAAAAATGCTCTTAAGATATTTCGACCCAAAATAACTGGTCTCCATCAGAGTGTGATTGTAATGTGGTATAGTTTTGAGAGAGAGAAAGGAAATCCACGGTGAATCTTACTTAAGTTTCTTCTCTGAAGCACATTTTAGTCTCTCCTCTCGCTATACTACACAAAATGTCAGCTTTCTCCTTTTATTTCCAGTGGTACTCTGTTGATTAACAGTTATTTTAGTCAAATGAACTTAATCATGTAACTTAATTTCTGAATGAATTAATGCCTACATTTATAAGTTTGCTGAAAAATGTTTAAAGTTATAAAGTTTAAATTTAAATATGTTCAAAGCTGACCGGAACATATATCTCAATCAAACACTGACTGAAGACTTGACTTGTGTTTGACGTAACATTTTTATTGTTTTAGAGAGAAAACATGTAGGTTTGCATTAATTTTTATTATGTGTAATTTGCATACATTTTTTTTATTGATTTTGAATCTTTTCAAAACTGCAGAGAATGATGCTTAAGTGTGACCAGTGGTTTACAAGCGAACATTTTCTTTAAATGTAACAGTTAATGTAACCTAACACTGTTTTTATTACTCTAGAAATAAAGTGACAACCAGTTGTTGGTTACAAATATTTAATAAATCTTGTCTGAGTTGAGTTTTTACTAAAAAAAATTTAATCTTTTCCATTTTAAGGGCACTAAGATGAACGTCAGCGAAATTATGTATTTTACAAATTATTATATTCACTGTTGAAGTTTTATAGTGTAAGAGACCACACTATTTTTGGGTGTTTAGTTGTAATTTATTTTATTACAATTTAACAGTTTTCTCATAGTATATGGTGATTCAAAGATCTGTTCCATACATACGAAAATTTGTGGCTGATTCAGTTTACTATAGCTTGGGTAAAATAAATTTCAGCGTAAACTCTGTGCCCGCAACAGATGATTATTTTCTGAGTAAACTTATCAATTGCGACTTATGTAGAATGAAAAGAGAAGCTGTCGGAAAAATATTGAAGGAAGGTTATTAGCTTGAGTTATAATGCGTTGGAAGTTGAATGCAGTAGGATGGAAATAAAAGGAATACTTGAATAAAAATTACGAGAAGGTTACAAATGAAATTTGTGGGGATAGAAAGAAGAGGACATTGCAGATAAGGCTCCAGACAGCTGAACTCGCCTGCTTAAGAAGCGGTTAGCAGCCTCGTCTCAAGGTGAAGACCTGTTCTTTCAGTCAGCACTCTCGGCTTAAAAACTTCATTTCAAAACATTCTCCACCCATTATTGAAATGCCCTTCCCTTATTTAATTCAACAAATTTTATAGGCGTGAGTTGTAAAAGTTAGTAAGAGTTGTGGAAAAAAACCATTTGAGATGGTGGAAAAAATATCGTTTTTAAGGTCTTGCTGGAGTGTATGTAAGGATCAAATAGTACCGAAAGTGTTTTTATTTTGTTAAAGTTGAAAGTAGGGTTTTAATGATTTCTTAACCAGTTAAATATGCAGATGTTTAAAAAATTATTGAATACTTTGGAGTGAAGCTACAAAAGACTATTGTACATATAAAAAAATCTTTGCATGTGGTTCGAAAACTAGGTTTATTAAAAAAAATAAAACTTTGTTTTTAAAAAAACGTCACTCGGCTTCAAAATACCAGTCATCTTCTTTTCTAATTCTTACCAAATGACTATCTGTTCATTAAATATTTTTAAAACTAAAATTTTGAAAAACTATTTTTAAATAAGACTAGACCCACGCCAGGAAGTGTAGTCACTGGATTGCTTCTTCCCTCCTGTGTTTCCTCATACATCTGTGTTATCAGTGTCACTGGTAATGTAAAACTTACATTGTTGTGACTTTAAACAAATAAAATTAAAAAAAAAATAAGACAAAGTGTTTTGTGTGGTAATTTATATATATATATATATACAATTAAAAGAAACGTCTCCAGCAGACTTTTTTAAATAAAATAAATTCAAAACGAAGGAAACACACAGAAAGACACAGACATAACTCACATCGATATTTCGACCATCGTCGTCATCAGGAGGTGTGAAGAGCGAAGAGTCTCGCAGGAAGACAGGGCAGCGACTCTGTACTTCGCACCTCCTGATGACGACGATGGTCGAAATATCGATGTGAGTTATGCCTGTGTCTTTCTGTGTGTTTCCTTCGTTTTGAATTTATTATATATATATATATATATATATATATATATATATATATATATATATATAAATGACTTAACAAAATAGTCCAAACCGGACAGATAAAAAACTGAAAAAAGCAACATATAATGAACTAATACACTTACTAGGAATTACCGACCGCCTCGAATGAATGAACCGCCTCTTCTTCTTCCCTTGTAGTCCCTTCCTGAAGATGAACTTTGTTTTGAAATATTGATACCAGTATCTGTTTTCCTTCTTTATGTTTTGTGTAGAATGCAGGCCCCATTTGTTGGTGATATAACGGCTTTGACATTAATTTTTCGATGTTCGAGTTCTATATTTTGACTGTGGTCATCATAGGGAAGCAAAGAGTTCCACAGGAAAGTAGGGCCGTGACGTATACATGAATATATATATATATATATATATATATATATATATATATATATATATATAAAACAAGCAAATTGTTGGAGATTTATTGCATTTAGTACCAAACAAATGGAAGTCCCAGATCAGAAAACTTGAGAAGCTATATCGGAAAATCATTCATAGAGAAATTCGCTAGAAATTTAACTATATAAATTTATATATGGAATTTGTAAGCACTTTACAAAATATTTTTGAATGCACCTATATATAATACATTAACAATAGAATAAAACTTGATTTTATAATTAAAATATTGATCACATAAATGGAAAGTGACTAATAAAAAGATTTATTAAATCATAAATTGTGTTTAAACTTTTCAAATTATATTTCAATTCAAATATACCATTCGCTCAACACGTTATAAAAGTTTTAATGTCTGACCATTTATTTATCAGAATCAAAGTACTACTTTGTAGACAGGAATTTACTAGGAGGATGGAAACTAGTATATAAAAAATAAATAAGCTTAAAATTAGAAATCGTTTCCAATTTTATAATTATTATTAAGTCAAGTTAGACCTTCGATTATATGTTACAAATAAATTTGACATTTAATGAGCAAAAATTAGGCAGATAATTTGTTGTCTTGTTATATCCTGCTGTTTTTTGAATTATGATGATATCGCGTGTATTGTTTCTGATTTTCAGGATTTTATTAATTAAATGAATTGTTTTAATTTAGTAAACTCACATATATGGATTGATAAAAATAAACTGAAGTGAAATTGGAAATAAAAAAAAAAGATGTCTATATTAAGTCGAAATATGCTAGTTGAGGCGACTGCTGTGAGGAAGCAAGGCATTCTTTGGCCTCTTACCTGTCTGTTTTTTCTTGCCCCAGTAAGGTGAGCGCAGGACTACCAAGAGACAGATAAGCCAGACATTTTTTTTCTCCTCTGTCCTATTCTTGTTGAACCAGTTTTAGTTCGAACCCAAGTAGGACATTATTCAAGCATTGACTTTAATGAAGTGCGAAGCTGGTCTGCATTCCAACTCCTTTCATATATCTTAAGTCCTATTAGTGCTAATTAAACACTAAATTAATGTAATTTATTATTATTTTATTTTATTTAATACGATTTATTTGCTTATCTTAACTAGTCCAAGGTCTTGTTGTTCAGGAAAGAACTCATTCGTCCGTAGAAAAGCCATTCTGCATTTTACTTTACCGAATTACAAAAATTGAATGAACTTACAACACTGTTTACATTTTTACATGGTATGAGTAAATTAGATTTGCAATGTTTATCTATCGAAAGCATACCAACAGGCTTTTTTACTTATAGAGTTTAAACATCATATAGAAGTAACTTTGAAGGGGACATGATTATAATCTTCACAGCGGGTGAAGGGTAGATAAACAAGAAATGAATATTTCATTCCAGTCGACTCCAAAGCTGCTATCGAAAGTATCTAAATCTTTTAACATTTTAGAGATGTATATATATATATATATATATATATATATATATATATAATATATATATAAGTGGGCATCAAATCTTCATGGAGGCATATGGAATTGAAATATGCAGCAGCTTCTACATTGACGACCTTTCTGCTGATGGCTTCGAGTTTCCTCACTACCCTTCGTTGTTCTTGAGGTAATTGCCATATATAATGGGTCAGAGACATGTGAACAGAGAAAACTAATAACACACAACTTTATTAAATTACTAACACACTAAAACAGAAACAAGATTTTGACCATACATTGGTCATCTTCAGGTTAAAACTATTAATAAAATCTACAGAAAATTAATAAATAAATCTATAAGAAACTAAACATAACAGGTGTAACACAAGTAAATCAAGAGAAAATACAGTTTGTGAAGGCAAAACCAAAAGTATATTCTAGCAGGGTTGGAAAACGTTCAGGGTTGGACCGTCCATTGTTGGCAAGCCTTCTCGATTCTAGTTCTCTAACAAATTTAAAACTATTGTCAAAAGTGGTGCTACCGGGATAACATTAAGATCGTAATTTTGGATATTATGGCTAGGATTGATATCTTTCATGTACAGGACTTCCAGGATAGCTAATCTATTCTTGGACTATCCAAGAATAGATTAGCTAACCAAAGTGTCACGGTTGAAAGATCTTAGTCTTTTTTCCCCACTTCATATTGTCGTTTGATCATTGATTGTTATTTCACGTGTTTATGTGAAATCTTATATATATGCAGAAAAATCACAATTAAACATGTAATGCAATCAATGAAGTCAAAACCACAAAGAAAAAGAAAATCAAAGAAATAAATATTCTGAGGCCTTTCCCTTTATGTCATCAGAGAACAAACAAAGCAAGAAAGAAAACGACTTTGTTTGCTCTCTGATGACATAAAGTGAAAGGCCTCAGAGCATTTATTTTAATTAGTAATATTTAATTTGTTATATTTAATTTGCATTTGGCTCTTCAAATTTATTAAACCAAAATTTGAATATACATAGTAATGAACAAAAATTAAATGAGTTAAAAATGGAATGTATTGATCATATTACAATCACGTTTAATAAATTAATTTCTTTTATTTTGGTAAAGAATGATTGTATTAATTTTTTTTCAAAGGAATTTGTCAACGCAAATTTTGTGACAAGTAAACTCAGCTACCATAGGTTATGGCAAGCTAAAACTTTGACAGTAAATTTGTATATGTCTAACTTAAAACTTGTGATATGAATGGATTAGAATTTCAATGTAAAAGCAAAGTTATGGACTTTTAAGCAGTGTTTGGCTAGTTACACAGATATATAGATATATAGCTAGAAATATACAGGTATTTTTAGATGCCTGACTTAAAAATTGTTAATTGATTTTAATTACGTTTGCGTTTATACTAATTTGCTCGCTTTAAAAAAGTGAATCCCACCTAACCGCATACAAAATTTGGGTTCTTCTGAAATTAAAATCAAATTTGATCTCAGTATTTAAAGATGCAAAACGTAAAAGAAACTCTAAATATAATGAACTGTACTAATAATGATTGTTTCTACTATTATATAATTTCTAATGATGTTTTGAAATACCATGTGTCCTATCTGACTTTCTGTAAAATTCCGTCACAGACGGGCACGTCTGCTAGTTATTTTAAAATTATAATAGTGATTAAAGAATATATGTGCGCATATTAAACAATGTTTTTGAACTCTAATTGATGTATTGGTGTATATGAATAGTTTTAATGAATAAATAATCGGGTTTTGTTTAGAAAAGCTTTTCTTTACCATAGTACATTAGATTTTTTGTTGGGTTGACTTCTTTTTGTTGTTTGATATAGATTCGACTGAGAACATTATTAATAACTAATGAATTAATGATTTATACTCAGAAACATTTAGAGTTTGGATTTGACCCAAATAAAAAAGGCTTTTAGAATGTTAAGTGAATTAGTTGAATTTCTACTCTACAGTGTGGAAGACTAATTCTGTTAAGCGCTGATCTTTGTTTCCAGTCTTTGAGTGATCGGTACCTGATAAGACTCCACGGGAAGGCAGTAGCGAAGACCTCAAGTCTCTGTTCTATACCATTAGCAGTCTGGTTGATTTATTCTAATGGCCAAGGTCGAACTGCAGGAATCCAAAGAGGACAAGCTCCCTCCCATTGCATCAACCTGTTAGACTGCGCAAAAAACACCTCCACCATAACGCATACCCGACCACCTTCCCCCCCAACAAATAGCCACTTAATATTCTACTCAAATACCTACACACCCTCAGAAGACTGTGTAAATCATCTATTCTGCTTCACCCCATGCTAAATATATTCCACCTATGACAAGCTTTAAGCGTATTTTTATTAATTTCGATTTTACTTGACTTTTATATGAAATGAAAACCGCCGATTGAGAAGATGCTTGTATTAGTGATTCATCATTCTTTTCTTTGTCATATCCTAAGCCGCCATTTGAGACTATCATATAGACTGAAGGGATTTCGACGACACTTTCAACCAACTCAGTAAATATGAATCAAGAAAAATAATCCATTGATTATTCAGATTTAATGTTTGGAAAACCGTGATTTAAATTTATTGAATAGTTGGTAATACTACTATCCAAGTAAGAGCAAAAAAAAAGAAATTGTTTTATATAACCACGAAATCTAAGTTTGATAGTAGAACAAACAGTATTTTTGGTATTTAAAACCCTTCTTAAATATTTGGGTTCAGAGACTGCTTATAATGACATCGTACATAACTTCCCTTGAAGCTTCAACATATATTTTTTTAAAATTCATTTTTTACTTGAACCAAACTTTTTTTTACTATTAGTTTTTATCATAATTTTGTGTATTTGTGCTGAGTTTTTTACTTTTAAAATGAGGAACCAGAAAGCACATGGAGATCGAGTTTATATATGTTAATGTAGATTGTAGATGGAAAAATGGTGGCAAAATAATGCAGTATTTTGACTGAAAAATTATTAGACAGTGGGAAGTAAACAGTTTGTTTATTAGGTTTAGTTACTTTTTTCCAGTATCTAACTCAATAGAGGCTCGTTAATCTTAATTATTTAGATATAATGTTTAAAAACTAGTATTTACATGTATATTTTAGGTTGTAATATTACTATCTATTTAATCCAAATATTACAAAATGACTTACTGCTACGATAACACAACAGCTTCTTTCATAATTCTAACGAAAAGTGTTGGGTAACACAATGGACAGTCCAGATCTGGCATCAAGAATTTTTTTTTTTTAGCACTCAAGATAGTTTTTATAGGACAAAAGCAAACCAAATAAATTTATTTCCCCTAACACCTCTAACCACCTCAAACCACCTTTCTTTTACGAAGTTATAACAGGTATTGTCTGGAAACTCGCTCACATTTTTAATAATCATTTTTAATCTTTATAGTGACTACATTGCAAATTAACTTCATACTCAATTCCTAGTTATACAATTATATAATTCGATAATTACATATCTCTATATTTTTATATTCTAGAACCGGTTGAAAAAATAAGCTTTCATATACTGCGGAAATAGTGTGTAAACGAACTTAAGTGCTGAATCCCACGCCATAATCATTTTTTAATTAAGAAAGAAAATTGAGAGTATTAAAAAAAATTGTATTAGACTTCTTACATTTTTTTTTCTCTTTTACATAGTATAAACTTGATTTATGACGCATCAACTAGAATTTGCTTTCAAACTGAATAAAAAAAACATTTTTTATGTAAAAGCAGATTGTAAAAGCTTTTTTTTTTACATTCTGAAGAAAAAAATGCATTTTCTTATGAATGCTTAGAAGAACTTAAGCATTCATAAGAACAGTTTAATAAGTATTATTGTAAATCTAATAATTGATAATCTAACAGGTTAATTTCAATTCATAATAATTACCTGTGGTAAATAAAAGATTGAACCCAAAACCAGTATAACTTAAACGAATATATTATTATTCAAAGAAATACTTTCATTAAATTACTCTAACTTAATAAAAGTTTGAGTAATTAAATTACTCTAATTTAATTTAAATTACTTTAAATTAAATACTCTATTGTTTGTAGAGTGGAAATAATTTTTATTTTTGTTAGTGTCCTCCTCATTTACGATACTCGTATCTTTATTTATTATATATATATATATATATATATATATATATATATATAAAGATTTCACATAAACACGTGAAACAACAATCAACGATTAAACCACAATAAGAATGGGTAAACAAGACTAAGATCTTTCAACCGTAACAAGCGGTCTTCGTCAGAGTCAAAAACCCATCTGAAAACCCAAATTCAGTTGGGTTTTTGACTCTGACGAAGACCGCTTGTTACGGTTGAAAGATCTTAGTCTTGTTTTCCCATTCTTATTGTGGTTTAATCATTTTATATATATATATATATATATATATATATATATACAAAACTATAGTTTATCGGGACTCGGTCAGTTCTTCAGGATCAAATTAAACTCTCATTGCCAACGTTTCGGTCTTTATTTAGAACCTTTTTTATAGGCAGTAGTATAAATTTTGAAACAGAAAAACTAAGTATTACATTACAAATTATTTAGTTTTTCTGTTTCAAAATTTATACTTTTGACTATGAAAAAGGTTTTAAATAAAGACCGAAACGTTGGCAATGAGAGTTTAATTTGAACCTGATGAACTGACCGAGCCCCGTTAAACTATAGTTTTGTTTTTATTCCACGGTCGATACTTTTATCAATATTTATATATATATGAAACCATTTGATTTGACTGGTGGTGCATAAAAAAATAAGTTAGGAGCGTAAGAAATTAACAAAATAAGAACTCTCTATATCATAATGCTTTTTATTAAATAAAATGTTGGACTAATATTTATTGGTCTTTTTATATGTTTTCTTCTTTTTTACTGTCCTCAATTTAAATTTGTTTTTTCTTGAAATAAGAACTTGCCATCTGGTGTGCAACTATGTTTTTTTTTTATCTTTAAATTTATTATCAAAAATAGTAATTGAATAACATAAATGTCATTATTATATTTTTAATGAAACTTATGATGTTTTTGCTACATCATTTCACAAATATTCTTCCATTATATTTCCTTACTCCAAAATAAAAAAAAAACAGTCTGTTGTTTATTGGCCTTATTAGGCCGATAATTTAAATATTCCCGTCTATCTACCTTATATATATTTTCTTTTCATTCTAACCGGTTTCATATCTTCTCCATACAAATACCAATGAAGATAGACAAGTTCTAAAACAGGTTGGCTGAGAGAAAAAAAATTAAAAAGAGTAATAATGTATCATGATTGCAACTAACTTTTATATTCGCATTAAAGTGCATGATCATTTAATTCAATCTATTATGCTTAATGAGGAACAGTAAAAAAAATAAGTAAAGCCGGTGCACGTTTTATAGGGGACATATTTTTGGTAAAGATTACCATCTAACAGAAATTCATCCTTCCGAACACAAATCTTGTGGATTTAATTAAGCAACTCTATATCATTGGTTTACCTTATTTATCCTATTTAGATTGATTTCGCTTATGATATGGATAAACTGTGACGTTTAATATTCACTAAAAACTTTATAACCGTTATAATATAGCTAAAATAAAGTTGTCATTAACTATATAACTTTATTTATTTTAAAACTATAATTTATATGCCTGATTCCTGATTCCGAAACCAAAGTCACATTAAGAGCTTCAGAAGATGCACTTATTAGTCTCCTGGGAGGTAGATCGGCTCATGGTCTTAATACCAATCATTAATTGTTCTTTTTTTATTTAGTTTTTGTTTACTAGTTTATTTTTATTTATAATTTTTTTTAGAAATGTTCGATATTTTTGATTTATTTATTATATATTTATTTTCGTTATCATTTATATTACTTATCCTTGTCTCCCCTCCCTCCGTAAGTTTATTGTACTGATTGAGTGCTTCTTCAATAGGATTTCACTTCAGTCGTGACCTGTCTTTGGAGCAACTACCTTTTTCTTCCTGATAACCAGGCAATCTGACTATAGTAGTGAGTTCAGTGATGACTTTTATTTGTGCTCTTTATGAAATATATATATATATAATTAAATGAAACGGTCAAACGGACTTTTAAATAAAAACCAATTAAAAAAAGATAGCACACAGAAAGACACAGGAATAACTCACTTCTATATTTCGACCATCGTCGTCATCAGGAAGCGAAGATTCCCGCAGGAAGGCAGAGCGGCGACTGAGTCTATCTGTGTGCTATCCGTTTCTAATTGGTTTTTATTGTTTTATATGGTGTTTATTGGTTTATATGTTTTATATATTTCATTTTTCGAGCTGATTTATCAGGTATTACTTAGACAAAATATATGAAATGATGAGATAGCACTTATAAAAGTAACAACTTAAAACTGAGCCCGGTGTCATAATCATTTTTAAACCCCGAGGCAAGTTGAATCTATTAGAAAACAGTTGATTGGTATTTGTCAATTATGTTTTTTTACACTGAATAAAATTGTTTTATAGTACTTCAGTATGAAGTTCTAAGAACTTCGAAGAAAACAAGAATTAGATTAATATTTTGCCCTAAAAAATAGTTGTTTTTGAAAATCAAAAATTCAAATCATGTAGCCAATAAAAGTTGTATTTGTACCTACAATTTTTATTTCCTTTTGATTGGTAATTGCTCATAATTGTTGGTTACTGTTTTAGATTGGTCTGTAATTATAAGCCTACGGATTTTCAAAGTGAATGTCGATCAACAAGAAAATAGCCTATTAACTTTATTTAGAAAAAATGCAAATGTTTCATAATATAATGTATTTTAAGTTGTTCATCCAATCTTAAAAGCAAAAATGTATATTTTATGTGATATGGAAATATGAGTTGAATACTTAAACCCTCTAAAGAATCTCTCAGTCAGAAGATTGTGATACTGAGACTGCAATTCACTTTAATTAAACATAACTTAAAGAGGGTCTGCTACCTATCTGTACTAATATATACCCAATTGGTTATTTCATGACCAAATAAAGTGATTTTATTGTATGGTCTGTTGCAACTGAAGTTGAGTCGAGTAGAAAGTCCTTGAACTTCTCTTCATTCCAGTTCTAAAGAAGGCCACATACATAGTATGTAGTACACATTGTACAGTATATTTGATCAACATGACGAATATTTTCCCTCAGAAAATCAATGTGGTGCCGTGTGACTACAGCTTCTTGACGTGAAAGATTCCATTAGTGCTCTCTTGATTAGTTCTGTTGTCCTCTTACTGAGATCCAGTTGAGACTGGCTTTTAAACAACGAAGCTTCTGACGTCATGCCAAGGAAGGTTAAGGTTTCACACTCCCTCAGTATATACGAAATTGGTGATAGATATTAGCCCCACTATGTAGTAAGACCTCATTTCAATTATTTTTAGTGTTTTTTTTTTGTAGGTTGTTGGATATTCGTTTACTGATTGTGTCATATGCGTCGGTTTTCATCTTTATCTACATTGGTTTATTAGTGTTCCTACATTCATAAATAAGCTAAAAGTTATTATATATATATATATATATATATATATATATATAGTTCAATGTAGATAAAGAGACATAGAAAATTTTAAACACATAGAGTCTCTAATTTTCTGTTTGAACCGTCTCAAGTATAGATAAGAGAGCGAAACAAAGCATTGGTTGGAGAGTGGAGACGATTGGAGATTGGGTCTCCATTATGTAATTTCCATTAAGACAGAGTTTCTGATTTAATTAACAAAAGCTGTGCTTCAAAATACCTGCAAGTTTGAACCAATTGACTAAAATACTTCACAGTATTTATTTTTTAAATCAGTTAACATGAGATCGACGACCATTCATTAACTGAAAGAATCTCCCTTCATCATTCCTAGCATCAGCTGTTGCGTTGATGTGGTTATTTTTTTAATTAAAAAATGTACAATAATAATTAAATGGCAGTAATGAAAGCATTAATTAAAACAAATAAGAAATTAATCGTCCTGATAGAAGGCTAAATAAACATATAAATAAAACCTTCCAGAGTTGATAAAAATCTATCAAATTTCCGGTGGGTAGGCATTAAAGCCGTAGGGTCCGTTATCAAAAATGGAAGGGTAATATTTGCAACATTAGAACCATCAGATAAACTAACCCGTTTCACCTGCGCCGGACACCGTTAGATTCTCTCTAAACAGATATATGTAACCATATCTTATCTTTTTTAATGCAAGCCTTCTCGAAATAGAATATGGCTACATTGAATGTGCCATCGCTTCTATATCTTATTAGACAGAACTGTTAAATTACTTTTTTTTTAAGATTGAAAGGGTAAAGTTAAAAACTAAAGCATATACGAGTAGAACTCGTTCAGTGCAGTTATCGAAATTATATTCTCGTGTTCATAATCACTGGAGTGCAGTTGTCTATATTGATCATTATATTTTCAAAATGCCCGAATATATCAACCTTGTTTCTACAGTTAGCTATTCTCGTTAAATTAAAACAGTATTTTGTCATCTTCATTGCTTGTTATTGTGATTTTTTTAACTGATAACATGAAATCGTCTCTTATATGAACACATATTTATGATCACAACTAGTCATATCTTCATTTGTCTGTCGCCAATTTGATTCAGTGTTCGAATTAAGCTGATCAAGTTAAATTTTACTTGTAAGATGGATTAGATTCTGAGATTCTTGAAAACAGATCCTTGATTAGTTAGGATTCTTCGTTACCAATAAAGAGTACACTAACTAGTGCATCAAGGTGCGCCTTGACGCTTCAATGAGAGCCTTATTAGATTTAAAAAAAATTGATGTTCATTTTATGGCAGTCAGTGTTTTGTTTAATGGATCTAATTCAATTTAGACTGTTTGTTATCAATGAGCCATTAGGGTTTCATCGGAGCAATTTAACAAGTGATCAGTTAGAACTCTAACATTATTTGTACTCGTTCTATTCCTACGGAAAACGATTAGCAATAATTTATAAAATAATTATTATCAATTAATTTTAATTTAGTAATTGCGCACTAGAATAAATCGATTCTAATTTATCTATGCCTCCATTCAATGTTTTTTTAAAAACGTAACCTTCTCTTCTTGGTAGTTTTTTTTTTCGTTCTTTTGACTCTTGTAGTAAGTAACAAATTTTATCGTTTAATTCTGAAAATTAACTGTGTTTAGTGTAATAGTTAATAATGAACCAATATCTACCGTGAAATGTTTCTGTGTTTTCATCTGTAACCCGCTATGGTTTTGTGCCTTGCGTAAATGTCTTCTGCTAACTTGCTTTGGCAATTATTACATATACAATATAGGATCGTGAGAAGAACAGAGGTGATCAGTAAGGTCACTAACGCAGAATCTGTTATACATTTTAATCGAATATTTTTAAAACAGTATTTGCTACTGATGTACATTAGTATATATAAATTAACATTTATTAAAATACTTTAAACCAATCAGTGTAATTAATCTCTATTTAATTAATTAAACCAATTAATTAAAATTAATTAATTTAATTAAACCAATGGTATGTATACTCTATTACACATTCATCAATATGTATTCAAACTAATTTTAGGAGATGAAATAATTTTCCTTCAATAAGTTCTTCAAAAACTGTTTTATCAAAATATCTGTACATTCTTAAAACGCTAGCTTTTTTTTTAATGTAAAAGAAACTCAAACGAGTTCACATACGACAAAATATCATTTACAATTATAATTAAGTTACAGTATAATAATACTTCAAAATGAATTTTTATTTATTGTAAGAAGAATACAAATTTACATGATCCATGTAAAAGAAACTTTTTTTGTTACTACAAGGCTCAAGATAAACCTATCAAAAGTAGAAGAATACTTTTTTAGTAGTTTTTAGTACAATGTTTTTGAGATCATTCAAAATTTACAATGGAGAGTTTTTAGATAAATAAATCAAAAATATTTATAACATATCAAGTTCTTTGATGTATCCTAAAAAAATAATTGACTATATTAAAAAAAAGTGAAACAGACCATGACATAAACCAATGAAGAACAGTTCATAGGAAGAAAATATTTAGTCATTCCATATAGCACCTGTTTGAAAGATCTGCCCTCATATTTGAAAAAGCTGGACCTCTCCATTGTGTTTAGTTATGATAGTAATTTGTTTAATAGGCTTGTTAATCATATGAGAGCGAAACAAGATTGCTGTATATATAGGATAGCTTGTACTGATTGCCAAATGTCTTATATTGGAGTAGAGGTCTCCTTACAAGATTAAAACAACAGAAATATTTAATCAGAAGGGAAGACGAAAAGAGTGACCTGTTCTTACATGTAAGGAACAAAAATCATGCAATAAACTGTGACGAAGCTAAGGAATAATTTTTGTCTCTTCAGAAAGAAAAGAAATATTATTGAAAGGGCACTCATTAAGATTTTTTTTGGAAGATTTTTAAGCAATAATCCTGGACTTTACAAATTGGATGAAAAGGAATAATTAAGCAGATAAAGACACCTTCAAATTTAGAAACATTAAATTCAGTCAGGGATGCCAGCAATTCTGAAGACCTCAATAAATCAACCAGGTTAACTTGTCATTATTTTTGTTGTAGTTCATTTAGTTCCTTGATGATGTTGTAATGAAAGGCCATAGAGCATTTTATCTAATATACTTTTTTTCATTGTTGTTATTTAATTCATATTTTATATCAAGAGTTATTGTTGATAATTAATTTTTCTTATTGTTGATAATTAATTTTTCAAATATATATATATATAACAAACACTTTTTCTTCTTCTCGGAGTTTGGTCAGAGTAAATATATGGAATCACCTTTTTGCCAACGTTTCATCTTTATTTTAAGACATCCTCAGGGCTATAAACTAACAAAAAAAAAACAATAAACAATGGACATTTGTCATTTCTACTTTAGAAACATCATAAACAAATTGAAAAAGATCTTACTCAAGGCTGGGTAATAAACATTTGTTTATGATGTTTCTAAAGTAGAAATGACAAATGTCCATTGTTTATTGTTTTTTTTTGTTAGTTTATAGCCCTGAGGATGTCTTAAAATAAAGACGAAACGTTGGCAAAAAGGTGATTCCATATATTTACCCTGACCAAACTCCGAGAAGAAGAAAAAGTGTGTGTTAATATTTTGTGGTCAAGAAAACAGTACCGTATATATATATATATTTGTAAAAGTTGGAAGCAGTCCTTCATTTAAACATATATTGTTAAATAACGCCCCATATTTGGCTTGTATCTGTTTCTTACATAATTTCTCCAGTTTCCGGAATTCTAATGAAGAGTTTTAATGAAGAGACGAGGAAGAAATTCCGGAAACTGGAGAAATTGTGTAAGAAACAGATACAAACCAAATATGGGGCGTTATTTAACAATATATATATAAATATATAAAGAATACAAGTGGTATTAGAGTTGTGAGTTGTGCCCGCGGGATGCCCCAATTACCTCGCTCTCTGCTATCCTCTCTTCACCCAGGTCGCGTATTTAAATCCAGCCACCATTGTTGGCCCGTCCTCCTACGCACAGTCCTCTGTAACCTTATAACCTTCCTCCCACATCTCCCCCCTATTTGTTTCTTAAGAATTTATTTAAATTTAAATGACAAGCGCACACCCATACATTAATTATAATAACAAAAGCCCTTCCCGGTCAGTCATTTCAGGTGACTCATGATTGAACCTGACAAAAAATAACAATTAAGAAAAAAAGCATTTTCTTACAGCTTTAATTAAAATGGTGAAGCATCATTTTTAATTAATCATACCAGTAGCTAAAATAAAATTAGTCATTATTTCTTTATTTTTGGTTAAGTATTTTAATTATAGCTTTAAACTATTTTTTTTAACAAATAAATGATTTTTACTTCGTTAATATGCAAACAAATGTTGGTATTGATTTCTTTAATATTGAATATTCTTTATTTTAATTCAGTATATTGCAAACAAGTTTAATATAAACAGGTTGATCTGGTTTATAGATATACCGCTTTTATCTTTTAAGAATGTACATATCGAAAAGAGTTCAGAGAGTCTCCAAATATGCTTGTGCATCCAGTTAAAAATGAATAATGTAATACAAACAAACATTTATTACAACTTACTTTTCAGGTATTTAAAAAGAACAATGGTTGAACAGCTCAATATTGAGCCATTTCAAATTCTCTGGGTTTGTTTTCTGAACTGGCATGTCAAAGTAGCTACTGAACATATTCCTGTAGGTGTAGTCCACATATTCTTATATCTGCTGTGCCCAAACCCACAACAGATGGCTGCTATTTTTTTTTCAAAATGTAAAAAAAATATAAAAAAAATAATAACAGATACTTGTTTTGCAGTCTGGTATACTAGTACATTTAAATTATTAAAAAAATTATTCACTTAGTATATGTGAAAATATTGTTATTATTTTTTAACTGTATTATCGCCATTATTGTTATTCATAAAATACAATACATTATAAAGAATACTGCTACTGTTTGGAACTATCTAAAATATATATATTAACAAAAGTAAATAGAAACAGAAAAGGTGCAATTTTCTATACTTTAGAAAAGGAAGGTTATAAGGTAGATTTCCATATTATTTCTTATGTGTTTAGAAATGTAGTACCAAGGAACTTAATATTAAACATTTCATGTTAATTAGAATGTATTTTGGAATGTAATTAAAATATAATTACTAATATTTTAGATGAAAATCTCTGTATATGGAATAAATGCTACACAAATTACGTGAACCTCCTGATTGTAAAACGAGTTGCTACTAACAATATGTATTATCGTATTGGTGATTACTTAGGAAATATTTAAATTGAAGATTTTACTATACTAGGAATAGAAGTAATTAATGTATGTTCAATTATGTAACTAGACAGTGTGTTAGCTGTTATTACGAATAAAGTAGGTTGGTAGCATCCAAGTAGGTGAATGCATAACTATTGCAATTTGGTAAAGAATTAATTTAAATTTCATAAATAAATGTATCACTAACACTATAAATAACGAAAATGTATATTTTAATAAATTTGCGAAGTGATTTTCGTTTTCAAATCTGCTGCAGTATCAGAAGGAATAACTTAACCTAAGAGGTTGTTTGTTTTCGTATTTTTACCATAATAGGTGATAGTCAATATAAGCCTTCCTTTCATTCAATTTAGCTAATTAATATATTAAACTTAAATACAGCAGCGAGTTGTAATAATAAATGTTAGTATTATGATAACGAATTTTAGTCATGAATAGGAATTACTCGCTTTTACTGCGATGAAACTAACTCAATGGATTAATTAATGTACATTGCCTTTCAAATGTAGATGACGACGTTCAGGGTATGCGTATACACTGAAATAGGTAAGTCGTTATAGGTTCTTATTATTAGTTATTGTCGTAATTTGAACAATATTGTTATTTAAGTAATTGAAATTTTCATGTTTTAAGTCTGATTCTAGTAATGATGTAGATTCATTAATAAATGTGGAATCCATTTATACTTTGCCAAGAGTGGCGAACTGAATGTTAGAATTAGCATCGTAAACTGTGAAATCAGTTAAAGATATAGAAATGTTTACTCTTGTATTCCACTCACTAGATAATGGTTACTAAGTCCAGGTATAAGTGGTTTCCATGCTGTAGTTGCAGTAACAATAGACGTTGTTGATCATTGAAATTCTTGAATTATTCAAATGGTAGGTTAAAAAAAAAAAGACCGAAGAGAATTATGTCTTATTGGAACTGGTGGTAGAGAAGGTTTAATGAATCCACAAATAACCTTTTCTTCGCATATAATATGTAAACCCGGGCATGACGTGTTTACGAGACGAGAGACCCGCAGTCCTCTTCCCGTCGGCTAAAAATATTTAAATAACACAACATGAAATACGCCTTTTGATGGATGTTGTATTAAAATGCTTAATGAATGGCACTCACGCATCCGAAATTTATGGAAATATCTGGCGGCACTGTTAATCCCAAGTGTTTGCGGGAGATCGGGACAGGTCCCTCGTTAGCCCAGAGTTATAATCTCATGGGCACCACAAAATTGGCCTCTTTTCGCGACTATCCCCCTAATTTTAGTCTCTTCAAGTGCCTTTCTTCTATCGCCCTTATTTTTCACTCTTAAATATGTTATGACTAGCACGTGATCTAATTTTAAGCAATAGGTGAAACATAATTCTAGTACTTATTAATGAATTAATAATGATAAATAACTTTTAGTGCAAACCAATATGTAAATGATTCAACAAAACCCTCAAGCCATTTTCAATGTATCAAGTTATTATTGAACCAAAAGATTAATGTATAACCCCTTTTCAAAAAAGTTATTTCAAAACTAATTTATCCCTTATCATTCGGCATCTGCTCACAATTTACACCATTAAATGTGAACTGCGAACTTCCCTGTTTACTTCGTTACCGACCTAATCATAAATCAACTGCTCCTGTTTCTCAAGATTCATAACTTCAAATGTAATCTTATATGCAGTTAAATTTCATATTAAATAAGTATTAGTTTTTTTTTTTTTTTTTTTTTTTTGAAGAAACAAAGTTACGAATTGGAGTGAAATAAATATTTTTAGAGTTACGGATCAGGGTAGTTAAATTAGTTACCATGATGTTTTATTATCTATTAGGGGAACTTTATGCCCTGTTTGAAATGAATTTGTTGGCTATTTTGACTGTTAAAAATTTAGTAGGTGAACATAGAATTTGTAATGCAGTTGATGCTCACTGTTAACTCAAACAGCTCTTAATACTAAATGAAACAGAAAGCAAATCCAATTTAGTTCTAACCGTTTAGTAACTTTGTCATTAAAAGAAATTCAGAATTAAAAATACTGTATATATATGAATTGTAAACTTGCAACATATTCAACATTTTTTTAAACGAGTTCACCATAGTTTGTTAACAACTTTAAATAGAGATATGACTAACTTTGGTACTTTTTTAGCACGACTGTAAAATAAAAATGTTTTTGTATACCAGCAATGAGGAGACAAGTGTTAATTTTTTTACGGAGTCCTTTTTCATCTTGATATCATTTGTCTTTCGTCTACTCTGTTATTAAGTTAAATTCTAGTTGATTAAACGCACTAGATTGATTTAAAGTTACAAAAACTGTAGTAAATTATCCTGGAAGTTATATTTAACCTAATAACTTATAAGTAAGGTTAATATCCTATTTTACAAACAGAAAATAGCAACAATTATCTAATTATAAATTAGCTAATTTATCCAGAAAATAGCCTAAAAATGTCCTATTTTTAATCTATTTATTACCTATTAATCTATTTATGCTATTGACCTTTCAACACTTTTATTCTAACCGCATTGTTCCTCGTTCTTTATTAACTTTTTATCTTCTCTTTACTTTTTATGATCCTTTGCTAATCCATTTAATCTATTAATACTATAGACTATCTCATTGATTTTGTTTAACATGTCCCTTGGCCAACTACTTTTCCAGTTGAACCCTGTTAGCAGGAGGTTAGTTCGTAGGATCGAATCTCTCAGTCTAAAGATCATGAATGCCGAGACTGCGGTTAATTTTAATGATACCTGTTTGAAAAATCTGCTGCCCATTTATACCAATATATATATTTAACATAAAAAAAGAAGACTTAAATATTTCTATTATAACAATTAAATATCCTGCATTATTTGTTTCTTAAAATTATGCCTCCTTACTTATCAAAATAATTTGTTTTCAATTCCATATCATAAATTCTTAGTCGTATGAATGATTACCTATCAGTAAACATTATGATAATATGTGTCAATATTTTGCCTATTAATTAAAAGCCTTAAATGTTGTTAATTTGGTTAATCTTAGAGTAGAAGTCGGCTGTTTGGAGATCTTCTTAAAGACTGAGACCATTGTAGCAAACCGGTAGAGGCTGTGTAGAAGACATTTCCAGCCGGATGTCTCTAACGATGCATGCCACTCAATTAACACGTTGTTACAGAATCCCTTAACAAGTGTCATTGTATGCATAATGCACTGCATATAAATTACTATATTCTTAAACCTTTATCTACAATCATAAATTCATATATTCTTTTCCAATGTTTATCTTTTGTGGGGCGATAAATGACTTTTAACCTTGAAACTTCAATGGAAAATTGTCTATAGTAAAATTATCCCTCATATATACCTTCTCATTTCTGTTATATTGAGGTAATGATGTACCCAATCTAATTCTCAAAAAAATATTTTAGGTTCTTTGTAAACTAATTATGAGCGTTTGGTACTTGAGGTTTTATATATATATATATATATATATATATATATATATAATGTCGTTATCAGCCTTTGGAGCAATTAACATCTACTCCGGACGACGAGGACATCAAATATAGTAGTGAGTTCAGTGATTTCTTTTCTATGTGTTCTTTTGAAAATTCTAGTTTATATATATATATAAAGAAGTAGGTATATGTTCATCAGAATAATAAATCAATGTAACAACAAAAACACTGAAAGATCAGAAAGATAAATGAAAAACAGAAAATAGGACTCACATTCGATATTTCGATCTTTTCCTTTGTACGACCGTTAAAAGGGTAGAAATATTGAATATGAGCCTTAGCTTCTGTTTTTGAATTGCGTTTCTCAAAGTCTTTAAAGTTTTTAAATATATACGTTTCATAGTAAGCTATAGATTCAGAACAAAAGGGACGAACACACTTACAGTCTCTAATTTTCGGTTGAGCCGTCATCAGGAGAGTAGAGATAGGGACACCAAGCGCACTTGTGAAGCGACGGTTGGAGACCAAATATATATATATATATATATATATATATATATAAGTGTTATTTGGGAGAATACCTTGATTTGACATATTTAATTAAATAGAACGGCATATTTTATATTTATCAATTTAATATTAACCTTTTCATATCTTCTACATATGGTTTTCATCTTCGCACCTTCTAATTAATGCTGCAATTATGGCCCTCTAATGCTTGGTATTATGTTTTTCAAGACATTATTCATCATAATTCATCCTCAATCTTAGTGTGACATTTTCAACTTCTTTTCATGTTTTTAAATATTTGAATATACTTTGAATAACAATACATCATGTATATTTTGTTTTCATATTTACCACAAATATTTTGTTAGTTATAGCGATTATGAATGGTTTTGTGGTTTTTAAACTTTTAGAATTTTAAGTGACATCAAAAGATGAATAAACATTAACATTTGCTGTACTAAACATACACTATAAACTTTGTCCCTACATTATTATGCTGTTATTAGAAATCCCGGAGTTTTGTGGACAAAAAAAGGTGTTATTTTGTCTACATTTAAGTAAATATTATATTACATCATTTACTTATATATATTCAAGTAAGGATTATAAATATATATCATAATAATCAGATATATTGTAAGTATAATATTATATCTGATTGCTTCAGCCTGTTAACAATAGTACCTGCATGATTAACACTAATTAAAAGTGTAAAGTGTTTGAAAAAGGATTTATTACAAATAAAATAATTATAATGTCCTTATGTTATTACATAGGGATTATATATGATATCTTTGTAATAGCTACGCAATCATTGTAGTTATTCTACTTATAATTGTAATAACTATAATACTTATGCAATATTTATTACTCCTATAAAGTGAAATAAATGTTATTTATAATAAATGCATATTTATAAAATCCCCATGTTATTACATATGGACTATGTTATAACATAATATAAATAATATAACAACTATGGAATAGGTATACTATTACTATTATGAGTATAGTAATAACTATGTTATTTGTCCCTTTGTTATTAAACCCTTAATAAAAATCCCTGAATTTTACGGAGAAGAAATGAGGGATTTTGTCAGCATTTAAGTAAACATTATAGCGACATCTCTGACTGCTGTCTAGTTATAACAATATAATAAATGATTTAAACTATAGATTTATAACAAATACAATAATTATAATGGATACAGTTTAGGGATTATTTTTTCTACCATGTATTCTAACCAATTAACCTAACATACTTTTAACAGGATTGAATGACTCAAAAAAGAACATTAAGTAAAAGATGTAAATTACTTACTGGTTGGAAGAACAAACAGAAAAATGATAGGGTGATATATCCATGAGACGCGGTAGTCATGGCCCGTGACATTGCTCTCATAGGCGTTTCCTTTATATCACCTTCCCATTTTGTTATAACCGGTGACGCTCTAACAATTTCTCCTCACAGCAATAAATCAATTGATAATCAAGTTTAGTTTTCCTTCGTTTGACCATCAAGTTATGCATGCCTATATGTCTGATTTTGATCCAATAAGTTAGAAAAAAATTTTTTTTTCACTTTCTTCCAACATTTTTGGTGCTTTGTAAATTTATTCGGAATATAGTAATAACAACGAACTAACTTTGCTCCATAACAAATGTATGGTAGATATAACTCTAATAATTAGCATTTCAATTACAAAAACTACTGTTTTAAGCTTTATATTTTTTTTGTTCAAAATATAAATTGTAATAGTAATAGTAATAATAACCAATAAATTACCATTTATCTTGATAAATTTGTGGTTGATGCAAGCATACCAATTGCAATTTATATAAGACTACACTACCCGTGACCTTTTGTGTCAATCAGAAGTGATAACAATAGGTATTGAAATTAATTCACTGAACTTGATAGACAGGGATAATTTTAATTATTGTTTCTTGTTGTTAAGGCAAGGAAACAGATTCTTATATGGCCCAAGATTTTGATATAGCATTCTTAACATGATTCAAGATATCTACACAGTAAGTAGATTTGGCAAAATAAAAATCATTTAAAAGTAAAAAACAATCATTTATTTTATGGCATAATTAAATAAAACATCAATGCAAGTTATATACACAATTAAATATATTTGAAAGAAACAAAACATGTAAATTGAAGTTTTCAAGTTATATACTTAACATAAAATAACATTAATGAAACGAATGTCTTTATAATATTACCTTAGAACATTCGTATTTTATCGGATAGTTGTGTTCAAGTTTGTTTCTAAAATTATTTATTTTTAACCTCTAATATATTAGTTTATTATATATTTGTAATATTTATTTATAATAAATATTATTAAGTTAATAATAATAATATAAGTTAATAATAATAATAATAAGTTAATATAAGTTAATAATAATTAATGGATGTGACTAGCATTCAAAGTCACTATATTCATAATAACCGCAAGCACACTAGAGTTATACCACACCTGGTCCTCTAAGAAAATAATTAGCTGATGCACTACTGTCATCAGCGAGCACGCGAGCCTCTGGGCTACTCTGGATCCATACCTTCATTTTATTACCAATGTTTATATTATTCAAATCTTAAATTAAAAAAAATTTTTGTTACATTTATTTTAATATATTTGTGTTACTGAAGACTCTTGCTATCCTGGCTCCAATTTTGGGAATATAGTGATAATTTTCTTTTATTTAACATTATTCAGGTAATAAATAATATATATTTAATTTCAGCTCTCTATTCCCACGGGAAATGGATGAACAAACAAACACACGAACTTCATATATAGAGATTTAAAACATATTGAATTAAAACAGAGAATTAAAACATATTGAAAACATATATTGAATTACAAAACTATTGTTTTTTTTTTTCATTTTTTTTTGTCAAAACATAAATAATCAATAATAAACTTTGTCATAATAAATTTGTCGTAGATACAATTATACAAATAGCAGTTTATGTTAACATTTCAATCAGTAAACTCTTTTACGAGAAACTAATTATGATTTCGTTGTTTATTTCAGACACTCAAACATTGATACTTGGGACTTCAATGTTGCCCTGGATGTGAAAAGTGTGGTCAATTGTTATTTTGCACTCTTCTTAGCTTTATCATTAACATTATCCGGTTGATTCGAAACCAGAATTCCTGAATTTTGTCTTCTAAAGTGAAAAATCTTCATAAAATGAAAAAAAGAACAATATTGTTGACTAGCTGTTTTATTAATTTAATTTCTTCTAAAATATTATATAAAATGTATATTAAGTTATTTCTTCCATCTGGCTATCAATTTTGAATAGATACGACCGTGTACTTTATGATAAAAACTGATAAAACATGGTATCTTTTATCACATCTGTTTTACATATACGTATGGTTTTATGTGTATTGTATCTTTAAAAGGAGTAAGTTGTGGTTAATGGCTGTCAATTTGAGATGGACACAAGCAAACCATCTTATAAAAATACATATACATATCACGAGTCTCTGACTTGAGTTTTGAGTTAAACATGAGTTTAACGGATCTCTGACGTGATATAGATTTTGAGAACGACGTAAACGTCCTCTGCAAAGATGACGTGCGTCAGATTCTCTATTTCGCATACTAAAAGATTAGAGACATGACTAGCATTCAAAGTCACTATATTCATAATAACCGCAAGCACACTAGAGTTATACCACACCTGGTCCTCTAAGAAAATAATTATCTAAGTACATTTTTGTAATCACAGTAATTTTCTTAGTGAAATAAAGAAAATATAAATGTGAAACTAATGAACGAAAAAACTGTTGATTCTCCCTTCATGAAAAGAAATATTCATAGCTTATTTTTTTATAAGCATTTATAAAGATTTTGTTTAATATGTTTGTTTACAGAGTTAGTTTTATTTTTGTTATGTTTGGAAACAGAGCATAACAAAAACTTGTTGTTACATGCTGTTGGATTAAATTTCTGTTATTTGAGGAATATAGTTAGGATAACTTCTTCCATATATAACGCTCTAAGATTTAACGTTAGGGTGGTTCGATATAAGGCCACTTACCTGGTCACTGAGGTGTACGTTCGAATCCGTTCTCTTGTTAAGTTCTTTAGATTTTGATTGATGATATATTTGTTTGGACGCGATAAATAAACCGTGGATGTTCATATAAATATTAAAAATAAGAAAAGAAAAATCTATGATTATTAATAAACCAAATTTATTTGCTATTATTAAATCATTATTATTCTGATATTACCTATCTATAATTATACAAGAAATAAGTGTTGATTTATTTGATTCTTAAGGTAAAATTTGAATATAATTGCAAATGCTACATCTCGTACATAATCATTTCTATGCCTTTTGTACCAAACTATCAGTCTTTAGCCAATAGTTTCCAAGATCATTGAAAAATTTCTTCTACTGAGACTTCATTCCGTCTTAAGAGTTATCATATTAAATTCTTTATTACTAGTACGATTTTGAAACAACTATTTAGAATGTCTGTTCATCGTTTATACAATTTTTCCTGATCTTGAACGGAATATTGGGAGTCTTCCATTCGGGACGAGAGAAAAGCCTTTGTCAGAAACATACCGGGCTCCTTTGGAAACCCAAGAAAATCCGCCTTTTTACACACCTCATAATCATACAGTGTCACTCAAAGTACTTCTGTAGTTTGATTCATAGAATGGTTTTCTATTTCACCTATTTTCCCTATCAAGAAAGTGGTACCACAAGAGAAGATAATGGGGCCTCCAACATTTCACAATATTCTCTTCTCTAATGCACTGGCTGACAACAAAGTGATTTTTCTTTTAAAAAAGTGGTGTTATTTAATTTTTTTAGAGTTTTAAGTTAAGATTTGTAATGTTACGTACTAACGAATATCTATTCGGACCACACTCTAGCATTTTCACACTCTAGCTGCGTCCTCTTGCTGAACTACTTTCGGTTTCGGAAATCTATCGGCTTTAAATATGAATTCATACTCCAGTCTTGACATTCAAGTTCAGTGTAGTTGAAGAAACATAGATAAATGAATTACACTGTGTGCTTTGAATTTATATGTTTTTCATCTACATTGAAATTTATTGGTCCGTTTCGAATCGTATTTTCATCGAAAAAGGGTTAGGACATTAATTCACAAATTCCTAATTCTGGCTGAATTTGACCACACTCAATGATACTAATGTTGTAAATCATAGATAATCAATTTATGTTTTTAGTTGAATGATTTTTCCGTTATTTATTATGTTACTCTTTGATCTTACAAATGATAGTTATATACCGCCATTCTGTTGAATAGTACGGAAACGTAATTCCATTAGAACAGAGGTGCTTAGAACTGTGTCTTTTTTTGTCTCCGCAATCCAAATTACTCCTAGAAGACCTTTGCCATTCAAGAAGTGGAGGAAATGGACCTTTCCGAAGGAGCAGGTAATGCTCACATGGTCAGACCGCCTAGTGTCTGCTTGGGTCTTTCTCATATCCATGTTGAAACGCCAACTTCTACTTTTTATCCACTTCTTCTGGAGACGATAGTTAACCGACCTAAAGGAACCAGAAAAAATGGTTTGGTTATTGTGAAACGGTGCCGTAGCGTCCCTTTTTTTTCCCGAGCACGGCTCTTGATTAAGGGTTGTGGCAGGAGGCATATTTATCTAATGGACGATCCCCATTAGTATGTGTGGAAACTCTCGCTTCTAATTGCCGGCTCTTGTGGTGCATGGAAATCACCCTGCGGCTCTACCCTCCGCCTTCCTTCACTCTCGTTATGCAACATTACCCTTCCTTCTCCTCCATGAACTATCTTCTACCCCTACTTTCGCCACAAGCTGCCATTAACAGTGAATTATAACTGACGATAGCTCTTACTCATTTTCAATGACTTAGTATTCCAGATCTAATTTCGTAGAAAAATATTTCGCCTTGTGGATTTATTACTTACGGTTAAAGTAGAAATAAAAAAAAAAGCAAATAAAATTATTTATGACAGTTTAATTTTTTTCAAATATTATTGTATATAATTTTTCATTTCTTTAATTATTTACCCCAGCATTATCAGATACTATGTAATAAAGGTACCAATCCTTTATAACAACTTCATTCAAATAATAAATTAATTACCATTGAAATCCATTGCAATTAGAAACATTTAATTAACATCTTATATAACAAGGACTTTTGAATGAATTAGTTAAGGAAATGAAGTGAAAGTAAGAATTTGCGTAATTGCAATTATAACCATGTAATGTGCAATACGTTCTTTCTTTATCTCACTTTAAATAGTCAAACATATTAAACTTATATTGCAACCGATAATTTTTTTTCTTAATTATTGCTTGTAGTTAATAAAATACAGTAATTATCATTTCAGTGTTGTAAGAATTTCAGTATTCTGGACAGAATATAATTGATAAATCAATTATCCCGTTATAATTACATAATTTAAAGTATAAAAGGCATGATGATTCGTTCGAAATTATTATGTATTATTAAAACCGAACTCTTTTATAACCTTACAGGAATAATTATATGACTAAAACACATCCTCCAAAGATATTAATATTTTGATATTTAGATATATATCAATATCTAAAGCATAGATAGAAAACCAGAAATTTGGCTGACATCTATCAATCAAAACAAGTGGTTGTTGTCAAAGTCTCACTCATTCTGACAACATTCTGGATATCACATGTTTCGGTTGAAAAATCTTAGTCACGTTTCTGATGTTCTTACTGAGATTTAGACGTTCGTTTTTATTTCAAGTGTTTACTGACAATCGTTGTTATGGGAAACGCTTAATACCATTAGTCGGATCTGTAGATCAAACTATGGAATTTGTGTTTTATTACAGGGGATTGAAGCTCAAATCTCGGTTAAGACCTTAGATTTTTTTGTGTGGGAGATGCAGATTGTCGTACACGACGCCTCACGGAGAAGACGTAAATCTTTCTAAGCTTGTACTATCTGTCCCTGGTCTGTACAATATCAGGTACCCGTTAAAAATGCCTAATCTGTAGGCCTGCTGATCTCAAATCAGTCTCACAATTTAGCACACACGTAGACAGCTACGTGGGTATTAATGGGTACTATACAACAAATACCTTTCGCATATTAAACAATTAAGGTGATTTTCAATAAGTTTGGACGTTGAGAGTTACAAAACAAGTTCCAGATCATCCAGGAGGCTTACTATGTATTTAGATTATATATGTATTTTGCTGGGCCTTGGATCTACACAAGATTCATGACAATGATACATAATATTTCCACAATTAATTGAAAATTTCTTAAGGAGTTATTTATTCAATATTAAACCAATAAAAATTATCATATTAACAGCAAAGTGTATTTTTAAATTCCTGTATAACACTCTATCCATTTTAAACAGTCACTATGGAAAGAACATCGAGATTCAAACACAATTATAAACAATAAAAATAAAATACAACTACCATATGATTACTTTAAATTGTGCTAATAGTTACCTTTGTTTTTGATCAGAGTTACTAATTCTGCTACACTTTTTTAAAGTTAGAAAAGAGTTTTTATTATTTTTTGGCTTGTCTGAATGTCATAGAAAACTACCCTGCCAAAACTAAAATTATTTTTATTAAGAACTGTATAAGGTTCGCAAAAGAATTTGATTTCATTTTCTCGAAACCCATATATTATATATATATATATATATATATGAGATTAAATTTTCTGCCTACTTTTGTCTTGATCACTTTTTTGGATTTCTTTTCTAAATCTCGTATTAGTCCTTTAAATTCTCCTGGAACTAGGTATATTAACTCACCATATGATTTGGTGCCCATTCTTTAATCGTATTTATTATTACCAACGTTTCGGTCTTCTTTCACCATCTACAGGTTTTCTTTACGAATATACGATATATATATATATATATATATATATATATATATATATATATAAAAAGATTTCACATAAACACGTGAAACAACAATCAATGATCAAACCACAATAAGAAATGGGAAAACAAGACTAAGATCTTTCAACCGTAACAAGCGGTCTTCGTCAGAGTCAAAAACCCAACTGACAGTTGGGTTTTTGACTCTGACGAAGACCGCTTGTTACGGTTGAAAGATCTTAGTCTTGTTTTCCCATTTCTTATTGTGGTTTGATCATTGATATATATATATATATATATAAAGATTTCACATAAATACGTGAAACAACAATCAATGATTAAACCACAATAAGAATGGGAAAACAAGACTAAGATCTTTCAACCGTAACAAGACTCTGACGAAGACCGCTTGTTACGGTTGAAAGGTCTTAGTCTTGTTTTCCCATTCTTATTGTGGTTTAATCATTCATATATATATATATGAATTTCAACAAAAACTATTAAGATTTTATCTTACAAAATTATGTAATATTTTTTGAACACGTATTTCAAATATTTTTTTTTAATTTTTTATTGAAATAAAGATGCTAGAAAAATCATGAATCATATATAAACAGACTTTTAGACTACTAGCTTAACGACGATTTTACTAATAAATATTATTTATATGTATGTTTCAAAACTATGTGTGTACTTTGTTAATAGCTCCGTGTGATGAGTGTACATATTCATATATACATTTGACTAAAGTTAAATTAATTTCTCCTGACAATGAGTTATACGTTTTTTTCTTCTTTGACTTGAATAAGAGGCAATTTGTCGTGGACGTTAAGAGGTTGAAAGGTCTGAAAATTACTAGGGACACAATAGGAGTAGTAAATGACGGTGTGTGTTTGGTGAGGAGAAATTAGACAAATGAGTCTGTTGCTGGAGGCTTACGTTCATTCTGAAGACATTAGTATGAAATTATACACGGTTAGTGTTGCGGTCAGTTTGACCCCATGTAACAACTTGGCAGACAAATAGATGATAAATCGCCTCTTCTCAACCTATGGGAAGAATTTTAGCTCGTCTTAAAAATAGGCAGTGAATTATATGAGACAAAAAAAAATGCGCTAAATAAGGTTTAGAATGATTGGAGTCAACGCTAATCAACTGTCATGCATTATAACTCAGTTATTTAACGACCGCATCAACCTGCAACTTCACTCACCAGTAGTAAAAGTGCCATTTTTTTTAATTAAAGTTCCAGTTTGCTTTTACATTTCAACACTGAACATTAGTTTTTTTTTCATCTTCATGTTTACCTCTTTCGTAAAAAGTTTTGTTTAAATCAATATAATATCGTAAGGAATAGTTTGCCATTTATCTGAAATGTTCTTTAGAAAAAACAAATAGCAAATATATTATTCCATACCAAACATTTCTGATTCAGTAAGTTGTATAATGCTGAACTGAAACTCTATTCTGTTTTATCTATGTTTAAATTATTTGTTTTTCTTATTTTTTTATAAGCTATCTCAAACTTTCTGGTCTAATATTTACTTTTTTTTGCAGATGATCCTAATGGGTGAAGAGGCAAGAATACGTAGAGATAGCCAGTCACTATTCATGGTGAGATATCCAATCATTCTTTTATACTATGATACATTTGAATATATAAAATAAGAGCATAAAATAATTAATATCAAATATATATACTTCTTTATATTCAAAACATGAAACAGTCTGTTAGGACAACATATCAAACGATTACAAGAAAAGAACAGGTAGAAACAACATACAACTAACTTCAATATTTCGACCTTGTCATATTCAGGTGAAGAAAAAGATGAGTTCTCCTCAGCTAAGAAAGTGTTACTGTTTTCCAATCAAACAGAACTCATCCTTCTTCTTCTTCCCCTTCTCCTGATGACGATGAGGTCGAAATATTGAAGTGAATTGTGTGCTCATTCTACGTGTTCTTTCTTTTAATTGTTTGATTATATTATATACAATATTATATATAATATAGTATATTTTATAAATGTATATACACTTTCGATGAAAATGGATCTGAAACAGACAAATTAAGTTCAATATAGACAGATATACATAGAGAAATTAAAAATACATGCTTACAGAGACTGTAGGTGGAGAAAGTTCAATTTCTTCATGTTTTTTGTCCATATTGAACTTTATATATATATATATATATATTCTAAGCGCTTTGACCTTATTTGCTGTTGGATGCTATAAATGCCTTCGGTATTAATTTTACTTTTAGTCTACATTTTTGATTACAATTAATAGGTTTTTTTCTTTTTACCTCTTTCTTCTTCTATGCTTTCTAAGAGCAATTTTTCATTTTTGACTGTTCATCACTCTAAAAAAAAGACCATTGCTTCCTCGTAAGTGCGCGTGATGTTCCCATCTCTTCTCTCCTGATGAAGGTTAAACCGCCGGGTATGCCGATAATTAAATACACTACGTGTGTATTTCTATTACCCGTAATTTATACTGTGTACCTGTTGCTTAGTTTGAAACGTTTGTTGTCCTTTGGGGATCGTTTCCTTGATAATATTACATATATGGGCATAATTTGGAGCAAAGATTCTCTGAAACATGTTATATTAAAGTGTAAAGAAACATTTTATTGGCTAGTACATCTAATTTACTATCTATTCTCCTTTGCTAGTCCATCAGTAATTTTCAGATAAGTTGCCTTAAGACAAGTAGATTGCACCGTGTAACCTGGGTAACAACTTTAATGTAAAATACTGTTTCTTTCCAACTCTTTGTTAGCTTGTATAGGTTTATACAAACCATGCCAGCTTATATCAGCATAATAGAAACCACGAAGGTAGTTAAATCATTCATCAGAACAATAGAATAGACTATAACTTGATGATTTAAATATAGACTTACAAATTAAAATCATATAATTTATGAAAATAAAATATTTCATCATTCATATAAGTTTGTCGTTGTTTATACGAAATGAAATTCACATTTTGAGGAACTAATCAATACAAATATTTTTTTTTTTGTACTGTTTTGGGTTAATGAAAAACATAATGTCATTGTAGATCAAATTATGCTGAATATTCAAAAGTTAGAACAAGTAAAGAAATAAACATCTTTGGAAACAAAAGAGAAAACTAAGATATCTTCTCTGAGCCTGCAGTAAACAATAATAAGAAATAGTAATGCCTTACATGATAGGAAGATCTTAATATCCAGAGTAATAAGAAACTTTTAAATAAAGTAACGGAAATTTGTTCATTATAGTGTTGTCAGTTCAATGTAAACCGCGTCTTTTCAATTCCCGTTCTGTTTTATTGTAATTGAACAATAGACATCTTGGAATTCTCAGTAATAATTTTTTTAATGAATATATTATTATGAATTATTGAAGAAAAAAATAAAATAATGAAAAATAATGATAAATAATTATTATTTCATTAGAAATAAGTAAGATTGTTATTGATTTACCATGAATAGGGTTTTTATAACTTATATTTTAAAGCATCTGTTTTCATTTTCTCTTTTCTACCCCTTGTTTTACTATACCTTTATCATTTGTTACTTGTTTGATTGCTTCGTATTAATAGTAAATGTTTATGTTGGCACATTTTTTTACAAAAGTAGCTGAATATTATCTGTGCGTGTTTGTGCATATTTGATAGTGTCTGAACTAGAAGGATAGCATTTGCTAGACAACTACAAAGAATGGATCTTCCCACAGTGCGAGTTATCTGCCCACTTATCACTTCCAAGACAAGCTATTCGCAGATGCTGGATAATTAATTTTGCATTAAAGAGACCGCTATTTTCCCATATTTTTACTCAGTGCACCTGCTCTTGCTATAAATGTCGACAGATCAAAAAAGAAAAACTTCATTCCAGCATATCTCATCTCATGTTTTTTTTTCAAAAATAAATCATTCAGCGATAAAAATCATTATTCATAAAAATATTCTTAGCTTTATTTACTCTAAATGATATGATTATGTAAATAGTTAACCTACTTTTCCCCTTTTTTTTCGTATATATATGCAATTGAATAAGTTCCTAAACATTTATGATTTTAATTCATTTTAAGTAGTCAGTTAGGTTAGGTTGCAGTGACAGTTCTAAATTCCAGGACATTAGGAGTCGTAAATTTTGCCTATCTCAAGTGTATTTCAACTAGGGATCGTTTACAAGTAACTGCCATTGTACAGGCTCGGGACCGACGGCTCAACGTCCTCACAGAGATGATGTGCTCAGATATATTGACATGATGTATGAATACATTGAGTAGGAGGGGTATTGAACCCCGGATCTACCAGTCCAGAGGTGCGGACATTATCTCTAGGCTAACCTTACCTTCTATTTTATGTTGTAACTAGGTGTAATACTACTAGTCGGTGCTCCACTACCTTCAGTATATTGCAATATTTATATCTCAGCCAACACAATTCAGTTTTCTTTATTCCACTTATTCTATTCGTATCATTCGTATCTATTCTGTGCATTACATTAGTTGTTAGAATAAATTTACAGTTCCTACAATGTTATTCATATTTTTGTTGAAACATAAAAATGTAAAAATTAATAAACTAAAATATATCTGTTTTTATCAAAAAAGTATTTTATAACATCTTTAATTAAATAAACACATCAGCACTAAATATATATTTTGTTTAAAATTTAGTTTTGGTATCAAATAACCAAAGAAAACATTTTATTATCATAGATATACTTCTTACCTCGAAAATCGTTGTCGTAGTCGTACGACCGGTTTCCCATAGACTGCTTTTTTGAGTAGAACAAAATTCAATTGAACAACTAAGAAATTTAAATATAAACAAATATACATGCATATTGTTAGTACTACAAGGGTCAGTAAACGTCATATTATTGGTTAAATCTGTTTTACCTCATCTCGTGAATCATTACTCCTAATGAATCCTTCTTGAAGAAGCACTACTCGTGAAATCGGTCCGACGACGATATCAGAGATCCACGGGTTAAGAATGCTTTGTATAATAATATGACATACGCTAAAAATATTCATGTGTTATGCACATTTCAGTATAGGCTAAATCTATGGTTGTTTATTAAAATATGCATACTCGTAGACATAAGACATATAATCGACGGTCTCAATATCCAGAAAGCCATTAATTTCAAAGTGAATTGAAATGTTAACCAACAAGAGTTTTTGAGATAATTTTAAACATCATATTATTTATCAGAACAGTATTATTTTGATTATGACATGAATTGTTTACATAATATTTTTAATCACATGATGAATTTATGATTTAATATTTATTACTTATTAATATCCCCTCCGTGTCTGACAAGGATGTAACCAACCTTGTGTAACGAATATTCCGACCATGATCGTGTAGGTTAATGTTAAGTTGTCCACTTTTTAAAGATGCAAGACATTTGTTGAGAATTAACTGAGCTGATCCAAAAGAAGCTATTCTAGTATTATGAATATTTTCATATACCCTAAAAAAAGGTACATTTTGGTTAAGAGGTTATCAAATAGTCTCTAGGAGGTACACCCTGGTGGGGGTATACTGTAATACTGGCTAGTCTCTTAATTTGTTTAATTACTTATTTTTATTTTTAGTTGGGTTTTTATAAGGTGTTAATAGATTTTATTTAAATGCCTTCATTCGATTATTATTTATTTCTTTATCTGTTCTTGTCACCCCTCCCTTCGTAAGTTGGCTACACTGTTTGAGTGTTTCTTCAAGACCAGCAACCAATCGTTGCCAATCTACGGAGCAATTAGCTTCTATTTGATGACGACGCCATCGAAATATAGTAGTGAGTTTCTGTTTATTTTCGGTTTGTTCTCTTTGCTAATATAGTATTACCAGTCTGGTCCATGTTTTTGACCAGTTAAGATGCTAGTTCACTAACTATCTATTGTTACTTCATTTTATATAATGTAAATTTCATCATTTTTCTAATTCAAAAATTCTGACTTCTGCCTATGAAAAAGGTTTTAAATAAAACCGAAACGTCGGCATTGAGAGTTTGATTTTGATCCTGGAAAATTGACCGAATCCCGATTACATTATACACCTATTCTATCCAACGGTTGATATATTATTGAATTTATTTTGTATATATTCATCTGTTACATTTAGAATAATTGCAATTTATAATAAATAGTGATCTCAAACAGTAGCTTTGTTCATATTATACATGAACTCAAACTTGAAGAAAGAAGATTAGCTAGGAGATTTGAAGCAAAAGGTACGTGCAATCAAGTCAATTGATTTTAATACAACGTGTGTAAAAGAAAGTCTACTTCCTACCTTTACTAATATATATATATATATATATATATATATATATATATATATATATATATATATATAAAAAGATTTCACATAAACACGTGAAACAACAATCAATGATCAAACCACAATAAGAAATGGGAAAACAAGACTAAGATCTTTCAACCGTAACAAGCGGTCTTCGTCAGAGTCAAAAACCCAACTGACATCAAAAAATAAATTCAGTTGGGTTTTTGACTCTGACGAAGACCGCTTGTTACGGTTGAAAGATCTTAGTCTTGTTTTCCCATTTCTTATTGTGGTTTGATCATATATATATATATATATATATATATATATATATATATATATATATATATATATATATATATATATCCATATATATAAGGATACTACATTAAGCGTGCCAAAGGTAACATAGTTATAACGATGTAAATTATGAACATTCTAAATAATCTATCAGCCGAGTACTGATACAGAGACTGACACGCAGTTGATTAACCAATTCTTAGATGAAATAACTAAATTGATCAATAACTCCCGACTGATTATTAAGAACATTAGAATGTTCCTAATTTATATTGTCATGAATATATATATATATGATCAAACCACAAAAAGAAAATGGGAAAACAATACTAAAATCTTTTAACCTAACAAGCGGTCTTCGTCAGAGTCAAAAACCCGCTTGCTGGGTTTTTGACCCTGACCAAACTCCGAGAAAAAGAAAAAGTGTTTGTTAATATTTTGTGGTCTAGAAAACAGTACCGTATATATATATATATATATATATATAAGAGAGAGAGAGAGAGAGAGAGAGAGAGAGAAACAGACATATATATGATTCTCTATATTTGCTTATCGGTATCACGATAATAAGCAATAACTTGTTATTCAGTAATACAAGAACATATTATGTTAAAAATGAACACAAGTGTTCGAAGCGATCTTTTTTTGTCTGTATATTTCCTATTTTTATTTTTTTTAGTATGTAAAATTTTCTGCTTTAGATTCTGACTGAGTGATTGCTAAAGCTTTTATTATGTAGAGCAGAAACAAAATGAATTCATCAGAATAAAATAAACAGCTATTTTAGTTAATTGCAGGTTAAAGAAAACGATAAAAACGAGTACAGCAATTCCTATTAGAACAAATTATGAAGTGTAGTAACTATGAAAAAAAACTGAAAGAATTTGTTCTTATAATTTGCGTATTTACCAAGTAAATTAGTCAAATATACTTTTTTCACTGCTGTAAATGCTTTTGAAACCATTAATCTCTGGAATTACAGGTTTTTTTGCATTGTAAACTTGTTTAGCACGTCCAAAAAACGTTAAAATATTTGCCGGCATTTGCTGACTGTCGGACGGCATACTAAATATATATATTGACCTTCCAACTTCGTAAGAACTTTGGACTATTGCATATGATATTTTGCTCTAATTCAAGACATTTTAGAATGATTTTTAGTTGATAAATATAATTGAAACTTAAATATTCTTCAGGATATAATAGTAATATTGCATTGAAAACTGTGATTTGATGTCTCCTTAATATATGATTGATATGAGCCTACATATATAAACTCACCTGTTTTAGAGTCAAAATGGTTTTACGCCTCTCAGTACTAATATTTTTCTTCTTAGTTGAATTTTTTAACAAGACAGCAAAACACATTCACCTCGAGCAATCTTTCCGTGATAGTACACTTTTACAAACTTTCATTAATTGTTTCCTATTAACACTGAAACTCAAAGAGTAAAAAAGACTATGACAATATCTTGTTTAATTAATTGTTAACGGATACATGATGGTAAAACAGAAATACATTGCATTGCTAATAAAATGACCATAACACTATCAATAATGTGATTTAAAAAAAAAAACAAAAACAATTATATCAAAGTATGTATTAATACTGGTGAATAAAAGAATATGAGGCATCTATTTAAATTACCAATATTAACAATGGTCTAATTGGTTTAAACGAAACAAGTAAAATTTAAAAGCACAGCACATATTTGGTTTTCATACTATATATTCAATTAATTTCTTTCAAAAATAAAACTTTTTAGTGATAAATATTTAATCTATCTATTTGAAAGATGGTTCGTCGAAGAAGACGTTAATTCGGCTGTACTATGTCAGGTATTCATTAAAGTACCCTTCATTAAATATACTTAGGTTAAGCAAAATGTAAGACTCCCAATGTAGAATCCGTTAATATAGCTCACTCATTATTAAAATGACAAATAACAAATGAGACGCACTTTCCACCTTTATAGCAGTACTAAAAGGTGAAAGCCAGTGAGTGTGGGCGTTGGAAAACAAACAAACAATGTATTGGAAACAATTTGCATAATGCAAATCTATTCAATGTGGCATTACTGCAATATTCTTGATGATGAGGTTGAAACAATGAAATAGTTCTTACAAAATGAAAAGTTCATCTTTTCAAGAAAAACAAAATGGAAAACAACCGTACTGTATAGAGATAACACAGCAATACAATGTCTACACTTGCCTGGAGGAAGTAATTTCAATTATGGAGATATTCATAATCTTTTCCTAATGTATAAGTTGCAAAGCGAAGGAATTCATTTGGAAGTTTTTATCTTACGTCAAATAAAGATTTTTGTTTAATTTAATGGATAAATAACTATACCAATGGCTGCATTTATCTCTTATTTATGAATTTTGATTGATAGAACGATGATATCTTTGACACTAGTGAGAAATTTAATAAGAAGGATCTAATCTGTTAAATATTAAAATGGTACTACTTATCGCTCATGCTTGACTACCATTTTGTTATGATTTGAAGTGCAGGATGTGATTAGAAGTTATTTACTCCATGGATGTAGTTTATCCTTTTACTGATAAATTTATTTTAGTAATCAAGTTTAGTTAAACAATCTTGTAAGAATTATAAAGGAATCTTTTAAATGCTTTTCAATAACGACTTTAGTAAATTCCAAGTCGGCCAATTGTGTTGAAACAGCTTCGGTGTTGGGTGATTGGTTCTATGTTCCATAGTGTTGAAAGTTTGTTCTCTGAATGATGATGGCTTGTGATTCTCTACGGATAAAAAAACTTACAGCCACCTGACTTGTCTGGGGTGATTGATCCGAGAGGTAGTTAGGAGATTCTAACGAACTTGCTGCGTGTTTGTAGCATCATAATTGGATGGGTCTCTTCTTTAATGATCGACACACAAATTCACAATTTCAATTAAAACAGATCTGGATTGCTCTACTATCAGCTATACTTAAAATAAACGCACTGGCAAGCTCATGATTCATTACTCTATCTAATCAATTTGATGCATCTTGTAAATTGTGATAAAATTAATGAATAATATAATTTTTAATCTTACATCGATAGAGATAGATATGATATGTACAACTATATTCATATCCACAAGGATATTTTCTAGGAAAGTTTTGTATTTCAGTTTTTCATTTAGGTGAGACAAACTAGTATTCCATATTTTATATTTAATCTGAAGTGAGTGATTTGATTTGAATGACTGAATTTTAATTTTGAATGAATGAATTCATTCATTTAGAATTCAAAAATTGAATATTTCTAAAATTTTCGAATTTAAATATATCTGAAAAGAATGATTTGAATAATATGGATGATGGGAAATAAAATTAATTCATATTAATGGTAACCACCCCCATGAAAGTGCTTTACTAAATATAATCTCTGTTAAAGTAAGAAAGTTCGATGTAGTTTTCAAAAACTACTGTTTGATAATTTGTAAAGACATTTTTAGATGTTCTATTACAATTTTCTTTGAACTCCCAAATATGAAATTTGTATTCAAAAAATTACTAATCATGCTGAAGGAATTATGAGTGACGATCCCATAAAAATGTTTAAGAAATACAAATGGTACTGATGTATGTTATTTAAATGTTAAAATCAATTAAAGCTGAAAGCTGTTTGTAGTAGCTAACCAAGCAAGGAAGTAGTGGTAACGGAATAGTATTTCTCTCAGAAGTTTTCGAATTGTTAACAGTCAGCCTAATGGGCGGAAGATAAAGGAAAAGATACTACAGCCAGAGAATAGTGATGCATTTCATTTGTATATATGGTATGGTATTGAATTTATCGACATCATTTGTTAGTTAGACACGTAAGCATTAGCGGGATTTGGTTTCAGGAGACAATGTTAGCATTCCTTTGAAGTAAAAGCCTTGTCAGCTCTTGTGAATCATTTATCAGCCCCAGGATTCTTTTGCTTTTACCAAGTATCAACTGTCGAATGGCAAGTAAAATTTTCTTAATATCTACTTCTCTCTGAATAGAAGAATTGCTTGTATATGGAAATCAATAAACAAATTGCTTGCATAGGAAATCTGCCTAAAACAAAACACGACAATCAAACACGACATTTCAAATATACGTGAAAGGTTTAAGGTATATCCATTTCACCTTATCTGTTCCAAATAAACTCAGCTCAGGTAGAAATTCTGTAGTCATCACAATCTGAAATCAATTAGATATAACCTCTGTTTGTAATGAATAAACACATAAAAGTCTCATGGAATAAAAAAAAATTATTACTATGGAAATAATATAACTCATGAATTATTATTATTTTATTGACACAAATTTTTATTTTTTAATTTAAAAACAAAATAATTAAATAAACAGGTATGAATTCTATTAGTACAAGTTTGATGACACGTTTGAAAGTTTATTTATGAGGATAAATAAAACAAAAACACAGAGTGAGAGTTACTTCAATAGATCAAGTCGGATTCCAAGCAACCTATAATTACTGACAGCATGCTTATACAAAGTCAACAAGAAAGCCAGAAATTCGTTCTGTTTATAATTTTTGAATGTCTAATCATTTTTAATTATGATTCTGACAGTTAGCATGCACTTAAATGATTAAGTATTAACTGGTTGTTGTTAATAAGCCCCATTGCATATGGTGATTTTAATATCATTTAACGTATACTTATTATATCTGTTTACCAATCCGCAGTCTTGCTGATTATCTTGAATAATAGTTTTAATTTTTTACAGCTGGTTGATTCCAATAGGTTTAAACTAGGTTCTGGCTAGATAATATAGGTAATGATACAGAGAATCAACATGTAGATATATTCAAATATGATGTATTTATTCATCCTTTGATTTATTATTGATTCCGGCCAGCGGTAAGGTATATTAAAACACATATCTTGTGGTCAGATCTTTCAACTTGACTGTGAGAAACGTCGTTCATCTTAGTCCTTAGTGCTCATTCTCTATATACCTTATCATTTTTTTTTCTTAGCAGTTTCAATTTTTTTTTTATACTTTTAATAGTTTTCTTTTAGTCGTTCAGCCCGATTTATCTTAAATTTATATTACTGTTTAATAGTGATGGAATAGTCAAAATTTGTGATTTGTCGATTACATTAATCGAATTTGCTGTTTGAGCAAATAGTGATATACTATGGTGATAAAAATTACATAAAGTTATAAAAGCGGTTGCAAACAAATAATGTTGAAATGATTTCATGTAATTAATTTTACAATTTTCTGTTCCTTAAATTCCAAAGTGAATCTTCTATTTATTAATATTAATACAATAATTATGTAATTTAAGTGTATAGTTAATTAATAAATAGAGAAATATGTTGAAATTGTGAATGTATGTTTATTACATGCATCTATGGTAATGCCATTGAAATAATTAACGTCAAACATGAATTAATACAATTACTAAATACACAACATAACTTTCTCTAAGTCCTTTTAAATAGTAATATGCGGCACTCGTTTAAATATCCTACTATATTATGCATAATAACCATAATGGTGATACGTTACTTACAGTCTAATCTGGTCATTCCAAAGTTTTTTTTATATGGTTTAATAGTTTGTCTTAAATTTATATTACATTTACATTGTGGTTGAATACTCAAAAATCTTGCTTTGGTTTTTTGAGTATTTTCCTTGATGTGTTGTTTAGTGAAGATTTCAGAACAACATTAAGCATGTGTATTATTTTTGATAGCAATACAAATTGTGATATCTCAAAGCACAAACTGCATGTTTTAAATATAAGTTATAAAAAGTTCAATATTTATCTGAATTAACTATATAAGCTACTATGTTAGTTTCATCATTATTTAGTGGATGAAGATTTTTATAAGTTTATTTAAATATAAATTATGATATAATAAATAAGGAATTTACATCTTGGATATGAAGTTTCATAAGGACATGTATATATCAAATTATATAATTTAACTTTCAAGTGAAACAATACAGAAGGAAATGACATAGCATACCAATATTTTGACATTCGCAGTAATCAGGAGAGAAGTGGTCAACTATTCTCCTGAATGGTTGACTTGCTAGCGACTAGGTGTCACACCCTTTGTGAACTGAAAATCGTTAACCAAAGTAACTTCCAATAAAATCATGTTTAGAGATTTCTACCAAATCACACAGAGCCACTGATATATTTTTTCATCATATTCAAGCTAATATTATCTATAATTTAGGTCTCACAGATCTTTTTTAGTTTGGTTAAGTTCTCTGCTATTTCATTAGTTATAGTAGTACAGCTATTTTATTTTACAGCTAGTGCGTGTTCTATGTGGTGCATATTCGGTGTTATTTTTTTAACATAATGTTTTCGTCCCACTTTCATTTTGATTTTAATACTTGAACTTCTGTTGTTTGTAATTCCTTGAGCATATTGTTTTACCATTATTGATTTACTTCTTTAGTACAACCTTTAGTACAACTCCAATGCTCTGCAATTTATAGTTCATTTGTCATTTTATGTTCAGTTTGGCAACTCATCTCAGATTTTATACATTTGAATAGTTCTGGGCTCGTACTATATTATCTAATGGTCCCTTTGTAGAAGTTACAGTATGTACATAGTAAATCATTGCTTTTAGCTTTTAAGGGCTTAACTTATCTTCTTCAACCCAATGGGTTGGGCTTCATATGGAGGTACCTGACATTAACTCAGAGCTGGTGGAGATTGTTTACAAACTGCAATTCACCTGCTTTGGTCACCACAGAAAATGTTGATAACCACAGTAATATCAATTAATTTTGAGTTTGTTAGCAAATGTATTCTACTCCACTTTATTGATTTTGCAATATTGCAAATGGACAATTATAATTCCATTTGTGAATTAATTAAAGTGAAGTCATGTTTATATGTTAAAAAGTTTTTACTTATTATTTTTAATGAAGTCTATATTCAAAACTTAGTAAATTAGTATACTTTGTTCTGAGGCATCTGTCCTGTCTTGAAAGATATAATAATTTATTCCTCTAAACAATGTTTTATCTGAGCAGAGTCACTAATATATTTGTTCGTCATATTCAAGGTAATATTATTAAGAATTTATACCTCATAAATCTTTTTTATTATGATTGAGTACACTGATATTTCATTAGTTCTATGTAACAGGTGGTTTAGAATTTTGAAGTTTTGAAAGCTTCAACATATTTTAAACTTAGCCTTGTTTTCCATTTTATATTGTGGTTTGATCATTTATTATATAAATTAAATGAAACAGTTTTACGATGACGGCTTCATCAAAATGTAGTAGTCTCTATGATCTCTTTTATGTGTGTACTTCAGTGAATCTGGTTTATACGTACATAGTCGATACACTTTGTTCCTTTCATCTCAATTGAAGTATCCATTATTTACATTGAAAATCCTAAGGATGGGAATCGTTACTTTACAGTAAAATCGAATGTAAACCATCATCATTTTTTTTCCTTTAAGCTATTTCTTTATTGAAAATATCTTATTATGGCAAAGTTGTAATCATTTATATTCTTGAAATCATTAGAGTTTGAGTAGTGTAATACAATTGACGGGAGAGTGTCTGGTTTGTTCAAACCAACGACACTCTACCTGTTCTTAGACCAGTCGTTGTAACCTAAATTAAAAATCCCATTGTTGACCTTTGAGCTATTTCTTTGAGTGGCTGGTTCAGTACCAAGCACTATTATTTCCCCTTATTGCTGTATCCAGTCGGAACCTTTATAGAATTGGCGTGGGCGGCTTGCTTTCTCGTTTAACCACCATGTATTTTTTGTCCCCTATTCTTTCACACCAGTTTTTTCCTTCCCATTCTTAACACGCCCAGGCTGCAGTACAATGGCACCTTAAGCCGTTACTTTCCCACTGTCACTATTGCTTGAGATCAAATGAATTGAAGAATGTTTAATGGGACCTTTGGCGTTCTAAGCACTTCTTCTATTGTACCTAAGGAAACATGATGATTAATTAAATATTACTATTTATTTATATAATTTATACAGATTAACTTTCTCAGGATTTGGTCCAATGTGAAAGAAATTTCAAAACACCCTTAGTCAACGCCTCGTCTACATTTTTAGCCCCACAGAATTGACTACTATAACATAAAAAAACATAAATTTCGTTTTTTATTTGATTTTATGTCATGCATATATTTTTTTCATGTTATAATAATTAATTCTGTTTTGGATGTTCCCCTGATTATGTCTAAAAAATAGACGAAACTTTGGCCTAATGTGGTTATTTATATGGCTATATATCATGCTTATGTTTTTTACCATTTTATAACAAATATTCCTGACGTAGATGTTCTCCTGATGATGTCTAAAAATATAGATGAAACTTAGGCCCGAAGTGATTTTGAGAATTGTTTTGCAATGTGCTAAACCTTGAGAAAGTAATATACTGTAGAATATATGTTATCGATATGAGATAATGTTATATACTTAATATATATTTACAATAAAATATAATTAATAATCCTTTTTAAATTGTTAAATGAGAATAAGAATGGATACATATGTAAAATTACAACTGCAACTAGAAAATACAAAAAAGAGATTACAACTCACGATTCTCGATCATTTTGGCTTTTTTTTTTCGTCTTCAGGAGAAAAGAAAAAGAAGAAGAAGCATAGGAGTGGAAATGTGAAAGCGTCCACCGACTGCCACAAAGTGCAGCCAACTTACCCTCGTGTACAAGTTTAAGGCAAAAATAAATGAAAGAATAAAAGTCGTATTTAAGTGAAGGAACAGAGAAAAGAAAGGAAGGAAAGAAAGAAATGATAAAATCATAAATTATCAATTAGATATTAAGGCTGAAGTGAGAAATAATGAAAACATGTGAGAAAAAATAACTAATAACTAAACTTTTGAGTGCTGAAGTGTGAAAAATAAAAACAAATATTTTTAGAGAAAGTTAAAAAAAAAATTGTAAAAGAAGTCATAATGAAACAAAAAATAGTTAAAATAATAAAATAAGAGACAAAATAAATAAAATAGAGGAAGTCGTTTGATGAAGTTAAGTTTTGGTGGGGGGGGGATTTCTAGTATCCAACAACCAAATAAGGGCTTCCTCAGAATCCCTTAAAGTGGTCTGGGTGTCATCACTGGAGAGTAATCTCAGAACATGCACTCAAACTACTCATTGAAGAGTAGGTTATGGATATATGGTAGGCGTGGGAAGCAACAATATATCTATACATATATAAATATCAATGATCAAACCACAATAAGAAAATGGGAAACAAGACTAAGATCTTTCAACCGTAACAAGCGGTCTTTGTCAGAGTCAAAAACCCAACTGAAACACTAGATGCAGAGAACATCTGGTGAGGGTTTGAGAAGAGTGGGAGGGAAGAGTGGTAGTTTAAAAGCGTGAAAGCGCAGGAAAGGACTAATGTCCAGAAAGGGATGTTTGGGGAAACAAAGGAGTACAGTAAGAAAGAGTAAAAAATTATCCGCTAGCTGTCAACCATTTTAGAAGAGGCTATTGCCTTCTTAACGAAAGTATCCAGATTGAAGAGACCGTTACTAATGTTTATAATATTTTATCTATTAAATTTAATTAGAGACGATTCAATAATATTTCTTAACAACATTGATTTTTCATAGGTAATAAATTTTTAGCTCCTGTCCAATCAATATGATGATTTTACATATATTAATATATTTGCCGACAATTAGAAGGTAAGGCGTTTGAATTCTTGGTATGTCGTTCCTCCTGGAGTACGTTAGTTGTCACCCTGAGCTTTGACAGAGTCAGTTTTCTCTTTTGGGAACCAGGTTAGCACAGATGCAACGTGCTCGCCTCTGAACTGGTAGTAGCTCCTGAGTTCAATACCCACTTGTACCCTTGATTTATTTACGTGGGAAGTGAGTAAATCTGAGAACGTCCTCTCTCGGAGAGGATTTTAAGCCATCGTTACCGAGCTTGTACGATGTCAGGAACTCGATAAAGTTCCCTACTCGAAATACGCTTGAATTAGGCAAAATTTAGAACTCTCAATGTAAAATCAATTTTCTTTGTGTAGTATCACCAAGGGCTAACGTTCGGCCTATGTGAGTTTCCCTTGTGAGACTGTCACTGCAACCTAACCTAACCTAAGTTCCATTCTGTAATGAATATTTATTATTATCACTTACAATAAGACAGTAATAAATGTCCGAAGTTTTGATACTCGTAATGTTCTTCCAACAGCATGAGTTAGTTAGCAGTAAAAGTATTTATTGATTTTTTTTTAAATGCCAATTAACAATTTTACATTTTACATTTACATTTACATTGAAATCAGTACATTTATCTACTTATCTACTTAGATAAATTGTTCCTAAGAGATAAGTGAGCGGATGAGTTTCCTTGAATACTGTACTTGTCCACCAGACTTGTCACTAAAGAGGAGTAGTTAAAAGGTATAATCAAAATAATAACACCAACAACCATTACATGAATTAAGTGATGATTAATTCGCAATGTTTGCAATTCCATTAATATTTGCCTTGTCAGCTGTCCTTAGATTAACGGACGTCATCAGTTTACAAAGCAATTAATGATACCTGTAGAATAAATGAAATTTTAAAAATGAATTTCAACTTTATAATTATTTCAATGGCTGGATTTATAAATCCCGGTATTAGAAACTATTTCAGCTGATATGATGAACCCAACAATAACAAAATAACTGTTTCACGTTGTAGATGCTCTACTGATTGGAGAAACTTCGATTCATAGTAAAACTTTACTCTAATCTCTATAAGCTCAATCAGTATAATATCAAATATGAAACATAAAAACAATTAAAAAAAACTTAGGTTATAGTGAACACCTATCAAACATTTGATAATGTTAAAGAGAAGATTCAATTTAAGTACTGGAGATCAAAAAGAAAGAAGAGCAATTGAATGAAGTAGTGAATGGTTTCATTGAAGATGGAGCAGACGTTGGGGGTGTGTGTCTGGTACTGTGCCCTGCAGTGGGGCCCGCATTCCTTCAATTATTAACGTCTTTTATTGCTCAAGTCGTTCAAGATGTTATTTCCTTCAGCAACATTTCATTACACGCAGCAAAACCTTTTAATTACTCTCATATTGCGCATGTAATGGATTATTGAAAAAACATTCCTGCTTACTTGCAATTCTTGGATGTTCTCACCATATATTTTTTTTTTAAATTTACTGGAAAATTTTTTGCTAGCCTTTATTTTTTATAAGCAGATTTAGTAAATAGTTCAAACTTTTTTTTCATTGAAACTAATTAAGTGTTATTGTGGATTGCATTGAAAATAATTATCTTTTCTAAAATTAAACAAATAGGTAAACTATTCTGGGGTAAATGGATAATATAATGTCCCCATAAGAAATTAGTTTTTTTTTTTCAAACTACGCGTTTCAAACACTTCATGTTCATCCTCAGGTATACTCCCAGTGGAATGAGTGGAAGACAAACAACCGTTGAACTTTGACTCAAGTAAAGTCAAAGAGTCAATGTTAGATGGTTGTCTGTCCACCACTCCTTCCATTGACCTGACGATGAACACGAAGTATTTGAAACGCGTAGTTTGAATAAAAAAACGTTTTTTGTGTAGAGACTTTGTATTATCCATTTACTCCAGTATGAGTAAAAACCACACAATTACTGATTGCACAATCTTAATTTAATGAGTTAAATAGGTCACATCTTCATGTTGATCTATCTGATTTTTGAATATTACCATCATTCTACTATTTTGAGCTCTTTCTCTGTCATTAACACTATTTTTATCTTCGTCTATCTATAGCATCTAAACTTCAAATTTGATTGCAAAAATGTAACAATGATTTTTCATCAAAATCACTGCTGGCCTCTCAGAAACACTTTTGATCTGACAACAGGAAGATAATTATTGTTGGTCCTGATAGACAAGGTTATTGGTTAGTACTAAGATTAATTTAGGTAAACTATTGCTAATGCTTGTAGCATTTGATCTGTAACATTTAATTAAAGAAAACTCTATAATGCACCTTAGCAATATTATCGCTTCCGTCAAATTTATTTTTATTAACCATGATTTTCATTATATATATCTCTATAGGTATGTTCTCTAATCGGGGTTTGGTCAATTTTCCAGGATAAAAAATCAAATTCTCGTTGCCAACGTTTCGGTTTTATTTAAAACCTTTTTCATAGGCAGAAGTAAGAATTTATTAACTAAGAAAATGAAATTTACATTATTTAAAGGAACAACAATGTTAACCGGACAAAACCTTCGACTAGACTGCCGATTAGAGAACGCACCTATTCTATCTAACGGTCGATATATTATCGAATCTGTTATATATCTCTATATATAAAGTTCGTGAGTTTATTTGTTTGTTCACCCATTTTCCATAGAGATAGAGATCTTAAATTATTATAATCTTTACTTTTGTTGTGCTTGGCTTTGTTGTAGTTTTATTGCATAATAAAAAATCGTATTAGGGGGTCAGGGTAGCCCAGTGGCTTGCATACTCGTCTCGACTTTGTACAATATTATTTAATAATATTTCTCATTAGGAGACCAAGATAGTATATCATATATGATAAACTATCACATTGGGGTTAAAAATGAATAATTTTAGAAACAAACTTAAACACAACTCTCAGATAAAATATGAATGTTCTAAAGTAATATTATAAAAACACATTTCTTTAATTAATGTTATTTTTGTTGGGTAAATAAATTTAACATTTCTATTTACAAGTTTTGCTTGTTTTAAATATATTTCATTGTGTATATAACTTGAATTGATGTTTTATTTACTTATGTCATAATTTAAATGATTTTTTTTACTTTTAAATGATTTTTATTTTGCTAAATATACTTATTGTGTATATATCTCCAATCATGTTAAGAATACTGTATCATATACTTAGGTGATATAAGACTCTGTTTCCCTGCCTTAACAATAAAAAAGAAAAATAAAATTATCCCTGTCAATCATGTTGAGTGAATTTATTTCATATCGATTGCTATAATTTCTGAGTGACACAAAGGGTAACGGGTTGTCCAGTATTAGATAAAGCACTGCATGGTACGGTTGTAACTAACGAGTGTTGATGTTGTTTTACTTCGAAATTTAGAGATCTAGCAGTCTATTTTTACAATAAAATAAATACAGAATTTTGTGAATCACACTAAACTTAAATTCTTTGTAACATTATTTAATTAACAAATTACCAGCATTATTATTATTAGGAAAATTTGAATTCTTGATAACGAGTAGTTAGTTTTTTATTCTATCCGAAAAAACAGTGAATCACATTGCAAGAGTAGAATCCCACAACTATAAAAGGATTAACGCAAAAAAATCAAAATAATAGAAAATAATGTTAATTCAATAAATTGAAAATATAAATCTTGATAATCAAATATTATTCATGAATAGACTATTAACCATTCTTCTCTTAAAGATTTTCCCCTACTAATATAATTACAATACTTAGTAGGAGTCCCCTACTAAGACCCTCGTGTCACCTTGGAAAGAACCGGGTAATAACTCCTCCTTAAGCCACCATTACCACAATCCATGTTTATTTAACTGCCTTACTAAATCCATAAGGGATTTTAACAACAAAACATAGTCTATTGACAGAATCTGCCGATGGGTTTTCCATCAAAGCATATCGATTTCTTTATTTGTTTCTTTATGTTGATTTTATTGTTTTTGTTATAATTGTCTAAAAAATTTGCCGTTTTGTGAACTCAAGCATTGAATTATGAGGCAAACTATGCCCAGTCAACCGAGCTTGTGGTTGAACACCATCTCGAACATGTGTGACGTGACGGTAGAAGAGAAGTTCTGAAGTTGGTCTATCTTTAGGCAACTGTTTTGCGCCACCGGAAATAAGTTGATAAATTTGATAAAAAAAAACAGATAAACAGATGATAGATTCTAATATTAAAATTTCCATTTGTTTAAAATATATTCTGATTCTACAATATAAATGACGTCACTATAGGAAATAAAATTCAGTGAATGCAATCTTTTGAAGTAATGAATGAAAAAAAAAAATTATGATGTAGATTTTAATGCTTGAATAGAAAAGTAAACTGACATGAAACTCCCGTTATTTTTTTTTGTCATCTTTAATGCTTAATAATGACAAAAACACAACAATAATTTGTTCCAGTGAACATTTGTTTTGAATATATTGTTTAAGGAATGAATAATTTTGTTAAAACATGTCTGAATTTCAAAAAAATCCATGATGATTCTTGAGTTCTTTCTGTTATTTTATGTTGCGTTACTTTTTAATTTTTCAATAATTCTCTTTTACAATATTTATTATTCCTTAATAAGCAGCGTTATGTTCTCACACTGGTTATTTTTACCAGTATGGATTCTTACTAGTAGGATACTCGCTATAATTCTAAGTTGTTGTATTTTCCTTGTCTTGTCCCTCGAGACTCAAGACTGTCAGAATAGACCTCATAAGAACTGTATTACTGTGAGGAATCAAGCGCTTGGTGTTCGTGTCACGTCTTCAACCGGAAACTGTGGCTGACAACCGTTCTTTCTCCGGATCAATGAAAAAAATGATTCAAGATTCAAAAGACCTTTATGAAAAAAAAAAACTTCCTGGGGCTAGCAGCTGACCGCAGTATTTTGAAGAGGGATTCATGTGAGACTAAGAGTTTGTTTCCTATTTCTAAAATATGGCCTAAACAGTAAGAATATATTTATGCGTATTGTTAATACATACCATTGAGTCTAGTAAACATCATATTATTATAATAATCCATCAAGTATCGTGAATTGTTGTTGTAGATGTAAAACTGGTTTTGTAGTTTTCGCATCCTCAGTCCGACTTAAAGGAACATGTGAAAACGGTTGGGTGTATGCATCAACAGTTTCGCATGGTGTGTTGGATTTTTATAATAATATGATTAGGCTACCAATACCTGAGTAATTCTATTAGTATATAGTATGATTCCCAGTACTATATATTTATACCATAATAGCCTTATTGATGTTTTATTACAATGGAAAATTTTGCAACCTCATTACAACATGGATATTGTACTGTTAAAATTTTGCTATCATGACAGGTAACTGTTATTAGATTCAAAGAGTACGTATCCTGATCATTTAAATTTAATAACTTATCAATGGCATCTACCGTACCTGCAAGATGCAATGAACGTATATACCTTAGACTTTTTAATTTTAATTACTGAAGATACATAGTAACTAATAATATTCTAAATAAGAAGACTATACTACGTTAGCTTAAGTTAGGATAAATTGCAATAGTCATCCCGCGAGAGACCTACATAGGCCAAAGTTTGGCCCTTTTTGATACCACACAATAACATTCTACAGTCAGAGTTCCTAATTTTTTCTTAACTCAAGTGTATTTAGAGTATGTACCTGATATCGAACAGGCTCAGGACCGACGGTTTAACTTCTCTCCAAGAAACGACGTGCTCAGATTTGGTTTACTTCCTTCAACAACAAGTAGAAGGCCAGAGCAGGCGTTGAACCCCATTCAATAAGAATGCCCACAAGGGCACGTAATCCATTGAGCTACCCCAGCCCCTATAATACAGAAAAATACTCGTCAAATTGAAATTTTTAATTTATAGTGTATGGGTTAAAATGCTAAGGTCACACACAATTTGTAATTGGTCAACTGTTGCATATTTAAATATGTTTTTCATGATGTAAAATTAGATTAAACCTTAACCATAAGGAAGTTAGATAGGGAAGTACAGATCGGCAAAAGGAAAGTTAGAAGAACTTCTTAACGTGATCGAGTTGAGGATAGGAGAGAGGGTAGAATCTGGTGGCTGGTCAATCGGGAGAAAGACGAGTGAAATGTTACTCCTCTGCAAAGAAGTGTAAGTTGTTATAGTGCTTAGAATAACAGGGATTTATACATATTATTATTTTAATGTAATTTTTCGCTTATTTAAGAATTAAAGGTTAAGATTTATTTTATATCAAAATATTTTATATTATATACTTATACACTAATATTATATACTTATATATTAATACATTATGTAATAAAAGTACCAGTTTACCTTTATACACAAATTATTAAATCTACTTCTAGAAGAGACAGATCGTGTGTATTTACTTCTATATTCTATTTATATTTTTTTTACATATTTCCAAACATTTTAATCTAAAATAGGCGATAAGATTAAGGTAATTGAAAGTGTTCTCTATGTATGGATTGAATGATATCAGGCATCTAGCTAATAACAGTGGATTTTTAGGCGCTATTTTTAATTTGACTGATGACAGAGATTCTGGCTTTCAGTCAGTTCTCTCTTAGCGGCTACATACCAGTGGATGTCTGCACTATTCCCGACTATTGCTCCATGGAACTAGAAGTAGACGAATATTCTCACGCTACCTAATAAAGAGATGGTTACTAGAGGCAGACAGATATCACAAAGGACACCTTTTAAAGAGAAAATTTAGCTTCTTCAGTCAGATGACCTCCTTTTAATAGTCTAAACGCATAAGTAATAAAGTAGTTCATAGAGAGCAGGTGACAAAGATTAAACATAAATATATAAAAAAATGAATTTTGAGAAGAGTTAATCAACTACTGGCATGTTTCTATAGATTTTCCTCACACTAGTACTTGTGGGGTTGCTATTACAACGGTACTGCACATCATTCTTTGCAAGTGCACCTCCAACGAAGTGTCTCTTTCAACAGTGACAAATGCACGTTGAACTAAACTCACATATCTTGTACTTGGAGTAGCCACATCAGTGAGGATTTGCATCTCTCTTGATGTTACGCGTTAGAGAATGACCTAAGTGTCAAACCAGGAGATGTTGAAAAAAAATTAGGTCTCACTCTAAAATTATTTTGAAACCTTTTTAATGACAGTTATTTTTAATAAACTATGATGGTATAATTATTTTTAAATATATATCAATTAGCTAAAGATATATCACTGATTTTGAGAAAATATTAAGAAAAGACTACACTCGCAAATACCAAGTTTATTAGTAATTTTTTTCTGTATGAGTAAATACCATATAAAAAATGATTCCACAATCTCTGAACTAATATTAATAAACATTTATTCAAAACAGAGTTTGAAAAACCAGTTATGAGTTCCATAAAATTCATACATCAGAAATCATAAATAATTAATATCGACGGATACAAATTGCTAATTTGCCTAAATTATTGTTAAAAAATTCGTCAAAATCGTTGAAAGTTTAAATATATCATTTTTATAACAACCATAATTAATCAAATAAAGATGATAGATTGTATTAATGGTTTAATTAAAGCTTCTTCTGTGTTGAATTCTGAAATTTAATTATCAATTTTTGGGAGTGATGGCTGGCCGAGATGTGCCGAGGTGCTTGAATTCTTTTACAGTATGCGGGCGGATTAGCTTCCTTTAATTGAAGAGTGTGACCAACTTCGAACAAAATTTCTCAGGAGAAATAATGGAAATATCGACTTGTTATGAAAAAAAATATGTATTTCATGTTTTCTTTGTTTTATTATTTTCATGCATTGTTATAAAAAATTTTGTTTCTTTATTGACTGGCCTGAAAAATCATTTTAATTGATTTTTATATCTCATTAATAATGAAGAATGATTATAAGAAAACTAATTAATTTATACGTTCTCTTATTGTTATTAGTTTGATTATTAGCACAGGAGGATAGTAGAGTTCTATATACGTGTAATACAATATTCATATGCTCTTGAACAAGATGTGCCTTACTTGAAAGTTGGAACACATAGTATTTGAAATTTTAATTGAGCTCCATGATTATTTTTGATGGTAGGAAGAATCAACAAAATCATAAATGTCTTCTTTTATTATTTATGTACACACATTAATTCATTAGTTTTGTACTTCAGATTTGTTGGATATAACTTTCACATCAATAGCCTTGCTTTTCAAGTCTAGTTTTTTTAAATATCAGTACGAGGAACGTATAATATTGTTGGAAGATCAATTAATCAACTGAGACCGACGTAGGGACGATGATAATTTTGGCGGTTTACATTTTCGTGTTACAAAATGTTCAATAGTTTGAGAGCATAGGTTTTCGTACATGAAGTGGGTGAAATCTGATTGGAGGTCTCCACCTCACTAATGATGTACTCAACTGTTTGATACAGATTACCTCACTTGATTATAGTTGTCCAAAAATGGTAGAATACTAGAAGAAGGTTACATTTTTTGATTAAGAAGGTTGTTAGAGAGATTTAAGAAGCCACAGTGCTTTGATGAATACTTGATTGATTGTTTACCTATATATTGTTAGCTGTATAAATTACAAGCAAAGTTTGAAATCATTCAATAGAATGCCTAGTTATTGTATAAAATGCTTTAAACTAGCTAGATATATATGAAACAATGTATATTTCACATGTTTTCTAGGCATTCTATAGTATGCCAAATGAGAAACTGGCGAAGTATAAAACATATCTCCTCTTTGTATCAAATATCACGTGGCAAGGCACGCGCGCCTCAAGCCTAGAATTTGTCAGTTAGACTTTGCCTTTTGTACAAGAGAATCAAAATACGTAATTTTCCTTAAATTTATCGAAATGAAATTATTTTATTTACTGTACTGCATGAGGAAGTTATAGCATTAGAGAAGTAGTCATGGTGTATAGGCATGAAAAAACGATTTCAAGTTACATAATAACCTCATCAGGACTTTTTTTCATACTTTGCCTAATAGAATTTGTCATTCTATAAAAGTCCTAGATATTCTACACAATGCCCAGAGGAAATATGTAATACTTCTCATATTTTATTTCTTGCCTAAAAGCATCCGGTATTCTATAGAATGCCGGCGTTTCATACTTCATAGGTAACATATACATTATTTTTACTAGATCAATACTGTTCGTTTCACCGACATACACCATTGTCCTTTTCATCCCGATTGAGAAATAAGCTTTAATTATACATTAAACCCTGTTTCATAATCTGTTACAGAATCTGCCACTCCAATCATTTCATTCAGACATGTAATTCTTTGTACTTATTTTCCGTGTAACATAATAAATTGCTATTACTACTAACATTAAGTATTTGGGTTTTTTTTTTCTGCGACTTGTGTAAAATTTCTGGACCTGATTAAATAAAATAACATTAACCCTGATCATTCTACTAACTGAATACTTGATTCCTGATACATTTTAGGGTCATGAATACAAATGTGATTTTATTTTATGGAATCATTGAAAGATGTAACGCACTTCATGTTTTATGTAACATAGTTGCAAAAACAACACAATTCATATCTTATGTAACATAGTTTTGTGGAACTCTGTGTTAAATATTTTCATATGGACACTGACTTCTTTTCAAATGAACTAAAAGAAGAATACTTTCAATGAGGTACTATTTTTATTGGTTTTTCAGCTTTATTACAAATGTAAAGAAATACTGTTGGAAATCATGTTTAAAGACTGCTGAGTAAATTCAAATTTGAATGATGGTGTAAACTGCAATCTCACTTTCATACCTTTTGATCATAAAATTACTGAGATTCATCGTTTATTATTCATTTATCAAGTTAGTAAACATTCATGTTATACCTTCCTAAATGTTAAATTACAACAGTAAATTTTGCGGTGCGGTGAAATTCTAATTGAGAAGATGCTATCAAAGTTTTATAAGTGCTAAACTGTTTTAAGAAGCATCTCTCTAGCAGAATGAAAGGTGTTATTCAAGTACCTTGTGTGTTTGATGACTTTATTTGACTCCAAAAGGTGAAAGGTCATTTTTGCTGAAAGACTTTTCTCATAAGTTTATCATATAATATGCCAATAAAACAATATATAAGTTGGAATTGTCCGGACAGTTTTATGAAAAATCACAAACACTCAAAACTTTAAGGGAATCTATGATTAAAATTACTTAAAACGCTACTTATATAATAAGTATATTCTACAGCAATTTCAAATGAGTTAACTTTACAATATCTACGGTGTCAATGTGAGAAGTATTCAATGTGAATTTGTTTATTTTTACTCATACCTTTTCTTAAAAATGACTTATATGTAAAATGATTCTCGTTTTATGATTGATAACATTTGCGGTAGAAGCATTGGATTTCTTGATGGATTAAAGGAATTGATAGGTAGCTACAACTGGAATCGTTAGAAATATAAAAAGGAGCATATAGAATTTTATGAAGGATTATGAAATGGGCTGTTTGGATTCTTTGGATATTTACACGATTGGTTGATTCGCAGTTTTCGAATAATTAAGTCAATTCTGTTTGAGTATTGCAGTATATACCAGTCTTTTGTTTGGTAGAGTAAAGCTTGATCCTTTGTATAGAAATTAGGATAGAGTCTTATATCATTCCATTGAACATGCTGTTACATTCTTGTATGTTGATTCCATGTTAGTCGTTTGTCGATGTACATCCCCAGATATTGCACTAAGCAATATAAGTGGAGAGTGCTTAATATAGACTAAGATTTTAATATATACATCTTAGCGTAACGATAAGATGAGTAGATTTCTCAGAGTTTAATTTGATTCTTTACTTCTGGCAACACGTATTTATTTGTTGTCATGATACCTACACTGATATTATTTATTTATTATTACAATTTAACTACTACTAGCATAGGTAATCAGTAATAATAATCTATGCTACATCAAAAGTAAAATAAGAGTGAGAAGAAACTACCACTGGTGGTACTCTATATAAATTGTTCATCACTTACCTATGATTGTACATCATAGATAAGCGTAGAAACGTTAAAAAAGAGTAGGTCAGTGCAACTATTTCAGTAAGCAGAAATTATTAAATGTTAAGTTCAATACTTTACTCATGATTAGAAAGTAAAAAAAATTATGTCTTCATATAAAGATTTTATCAGGTTACCTTACTGTGACAGATGTAACCTGATGATGAACGCTAATTGTTCGAAATCGGTCGTCGTGTGATAAAATCTTTTATGTGGAGACAGTGTTTCTTCTCGTTTCTAATATAAGTTAGCCTTTGTTAGCTTATATTTCATAAAGTTATGAAAATAATTTTAAGATACGAGGATAATTAATTTAATATGTAAAATAAAAATAAAATGTTTCAAATTCAATTGAAAATTTATTGTGTAAGTGTCCTTTTAAACAGTAGCTATGCAACTTAAAATAAAATTATAAATACCAAACAATTTACGATTATTAATATTGTGACTTTCTTAGGGTTAATGTGTGCTGAATCATAAATAAGCTTTATTTGACTCTTGATAATCAAAAAAGACGTACAAATAATTTGTGTTATAAAATAAAAATAAAAAAAAAACAAAAAACCTAAATTATTCAGTATAATGAGAAAGTGTATTGTAATTATAATCACAGAGCTAGTTAGTAACATTGTTAGAAAAGTATGAATCGTTTTTTCGTATATTTCCTTAATACCACAACTGTTTCAGAGCTCGTCCGTTATCAAGAGCAAAACACTACAAAATTTAATTAATTTAAAATTATTCTGGCTATGACCACAAAAGTAATGTTTTTTTATTTTTTTCAATCGTAAATAAGTAATTAAATTTTTATATAGAAAAAATTAAATGAAACAGTTTTTGGGCACATCAAAATGTTCTGATATTTCGACTCAACGTTTCATATCGACCTCAATTCTACTTCCTTTAATATCCAGGATATCTCCATAATGGTTCCATTGTTTTAAAATCTTATTACTACCCTATAATTTCCCATTCGGTAATTCATAAACTAAAATTTATTCCCCATTGGATAACATTGTTAATTTAACTTTAGAAACGACACTTCACTTGCTTCAATCAAAAATGCTAATCTGATGGGTGAACAAAATTTATGATGTTCTATATATGCAAATTACAGGTGTCAGTTACGTGTTTGTAAAGCAAAGCGTGTTCTCTTGGTTCAATCTTCAAATTCATTTCGCCCTTTGAATTCACTTTAAATCTGTTTCAAAGGAGATAAATCTTTTCTTCCTACTGTAATTAAAATCGATATATAAATATCAGTTTTAAAAGAAAAATCAATCTTTACCAGAAAAGGTTAATAAATAATCATTTTTCAGAGAGTATATAATTCATTTTAAAGAAAAAGATATATTGGTATAGCTTCCGGACCACTGATTTGTAAAGTTCAGAGAAGAGGTTCTTGAGGTTCTTTAGACCAAAATACTCATGAACCCCTTCTTTGAACTTTAAACAAATCTAATGCTTTTTAACTTTAATGTTGTACAATTATACAATATTTATTCAAATCTGATTACAAAACATAATTTATTGTTTAAAATTTAAATACTTGGTTATAGCTAATTTATTAGTTTTATGTTATATATAATTTGAGCAATGATTACATTGTTACCTTACACAGAAACATCAGTTATTTAAGTCTTTGTTATCTTTCACAACGGCTAATGTATGCTGATCATTTTACTTTAACTGAAAATACTTTAACTTTACTTACAATATTAGTAAAAGTCACAAAGTAATTGATTCAAAACTTTTGACTTTTAAGTAAACTAAAACACATTACGCATTGTTCACTTCAGTTGTTCCAAACTCTATTTAAATTTTACTTTTAAACACTCATAGACCTATCTTATCATATATTAGTCATAATGGATTTATGATAATATCTGTCAATTCTCTGTCATTTCACAGATAATTTATTATCTGTGATATCTCATATACTATAATAATGTATCGACCGTAAAATAGGAACAAAGTAAAATTTATCAGGGCTTGATCTGTTTTCCAGGTTCAAATTAAATTCTCAATTTGGCAGTTTCGTTTTTTATTTAAAACCTTTTTATTAGGTCAAAAAAACGGAAGAAGTATAAGAAATAATACAATAATTTGATTCTATTATTTGTTTTATTGGATTGTATTTTTTATTGTAAATAGTTGTATTTTTTCTTGCATTCTCTCTGTTTCGTAGGCTTATAAAAAAGGTTTAATTTGGTTTAATTATAATTATGGTTTAATTTGAATCTTAAGAACTGAACGAGTCCTGATAACTTGTATTTTGTTTATACGATTTTAGATATATCAATAAAGATAAAAGGTACTCTTTGATTCATTTAATAGGTAGTAAAGTTATTATTTCTGTTTGTTTGATTGTTTATATCTTACTCTACACTGATGCACCAGTAATGACAATTATTCAGTCAACACGAAATTTTATTTCAATTATGCTATAAAGTATTTTTAGTATACATATCCACAATAAATAACATCTCAAAAGTATTTTATATTATTTACATGCCCGGTCATTAAACGTAACCCATTTAGCTCATTCATGAGGAGCAGATCTATTATGAAAGTTTAAATAATTCATGATATTCCAATGTTCTCTTAGTGTTACCTCCCTGTAACATTAAAATAGTTCATTTTAAAACAGCGTGTTAGTCTTTGAATAAATAGTTCTCCCACTGTGAGGATAAGGGGTGAGGGGATATTTTGAACCACTGGTTTAGAAGGAACTATTCATATATAGTTTCTTTTCATATTACTGATAAAAAACCTCTATTTAAATAATTACAGCTATAGTTCTATGGAAATATTATAAAAAGAGATTTATTTTCAAAATTTTAATGCATATAAATTTATATTTATTTTTAAATTTTATTTTATTTTAATTGTATTTTAAAAATATAACTGAAGCATTTTTTTTTAGAATATGTTATACATAAATAAAACTTTTAATGTATCTACTGTAAATGTCGTTTACAAGTTTATTGGATTCCAGTAATTGGCTTTTAATGTTAGAGGCTTTTATTTATTTCAAATTAATACAAACTCCAGGCGAAAAAAATATACCCGTTTTATCAAAATATTTTTTTTTTTAATTAAAAAGAATCAGGGAAAAAATTAAATGTGTTGCTAAAACCCAAAAAAAGAAGATTGACTTTTGGTTTGTGATTGTTTGATCTAATGTTTCTTCCACAAGAATTAGTCGACCTTGATGGCCCATTAAGTTTTATCTTTGCTAAAGCCACTTACCAAAATTTGCATATCTTGTTGTTTAATTAATAGGTGTAATGTTTAGCTCTTGTTAAATACATTTTCTTGGGAGCTCAAAAACTATGTTATCTGGAAAACATTTTATGGTCTGCATTAATAAAGCTAATTTGTGTTTATAACTTTCATATTACGGTAGTAAACAAAATACTACTTTAGTTCAAGTGTATGATACATTTCTTGGTATCTATTAATTAGAAAATGTTAGTAACTTATCCACAACCATTTAAAATATTGAACTAAAAGATATAGATTTTATTATTCTGTTTATGCCTTCCAGTATGTAGTTCTCAAAGCTCTGACTTAGGCTGTGGTTACATGGTTCATAATGACTATAAAGCACATTCTTTAAATAAAATAATGAAACAAAAAACTACAAAAATATGTTCTGATGTTAACTCAAGTCTAAAATGCAAAAATTACTAATATTGTTGGGCCTTTTTTATATAACAAAATAGTTATTAGAAGTGCAGTAATATGCAATTTTTACTTTACTATAAGTAAAGTATAGTGATCGTGAAAAAATTCGATCTCGAGATTTTGACGGAATTACATGTTTTGAGGTCCCAGAAGTCGTTTATGACGTTTTTACGATGAATGTCTGTGTGTGTGTGGGTGGTGGGTGGGTGGTGGGTGGGTGCGTGTGTTAGCATTGCTTGTTACCACGCTACGGTCCAGAATCTTTGATGGATCAAGTTGATATTTTACACAAAAATGGGCCTCATAAAGACGAAGATTTCTATTGTTTGGGAAGAATTATGCATCATGGGAAAGTCACTTTTTTTGCCAAAAACCGTTTTTTTTTTTAAACATTTATTTCTCCTAAACTGATAACCCTAGAGTTTTGAAATTTTGACATTATCTTTGAGGTTACAAATGGAACAAACGAAAAATATATCCAGAATTTTAAAACCACAGGAAATATTTTTTTTTAATAAAATGTAAAAATTTTGACTTTAAATTCAATCTCAAACCTTATGAGAGCGATACAAACCATACTGTTAGACGGATCACAATGAAACTATGCCTAAAAATAGAACATTACATGGAGAATGAGGTGAGATATTTTTTTCTAAAATTACATTCGCTAAAGGGGCGTTACAGTACGATCTCTGTTTTCAGAAAATGTTTTTTTGCCCCTAAACCGCTCGTTAAAAAATAATGAAAATTTGACCAAAAATGGAACAAAAAATTAGCAATTCATAAAAAAAAATTCATTAAGTTTCAATTACGGGAAAGAGCAATAACGTATAAAAACTCATTGTTTATCCTAGACTAAGAGATCACCTGCTATACTTGTCGAATTTTTTGTATTTTTTTACATTGTTTACATTGACTTAGAAATTTTTTGAGCAAATCCACTGAGATAAAATTGATTTTATAAAGGAACAGTTTTAAATTATTTATTGACTTATATGATGTAAGAGGAATAATATTGTGCAGGAAAATGATAACACTCACTCAGAAAAAATTCGTATATATGTTATTTGACAAAGGGGAAGGAAAATGATCTTATTAAATACTAAGAAGCTTAATTAATATTATTATTTTAAAGTTTAAAATTTCCAGTATGATAATTCTATAAAAGACCAAAAATGTAAATGATAATTCATAATCTGAATCTTTCGTTTAGAGATAATAAATGTAATTATCGTACATATTAATTAACCAAATCACCTTAAAAAACATTTTCTTCGCAGTTTAAGATGTTTTTCAGAGGAAAAAAATAGTATTTTCCTGTTTTAAATTTAAAAATTTTACTTTAATATTCAATGTAGAAGGATGGCAAGTAAACGATGTAAGAAATCTACTGGCTATTTGAACAATAGCCATGTTCTCTTGTAGGATAATATTTTGTTTCAAGAAATGTTCACATTGGTTTTTCATTAATGATATTACTGCTGTAGTTATACTAATGAAATTATTTGCAAATAATATATTATTTGTGATGTACAAAAATAAGCTGATAAAATGATATGTCCTTCAATCACTATCTGTACTACCTCAGGAATGAAAGGCCAATAATTATATCCCATTTAGATGTTTACGTTATGCTGAAATGGGACGTTATGTTTTATATACTCAAGAAATTTGACATTAAGTTACTTATAGTAAAGTAGAGTGTAGGCCACTCCAGATTTTTTTCTTAGTGTTTACATATATATATACTTTAATGTATTTATATATAAACATTTACTATTACAATGCTCTATGATATATGTTCTAATGTATTAATTATATCAACATCAGAATACTTTATTGAATTCGAAATCTTTTGTGTTTTATCTCAATAAAAGTTTAAAGAACAGAAACAACTTCTGAAATTGTATCAGTTTTAACTTAAAAGAAATGTAAATATGAGGAAATGTGCTTCCATACAAAAAAAAATAGATTGGTTTTAGAATTTTCTCATAGATATTTAGACTTTATTTACAATTTGGCTTGATTTTCAGAAAATTTTTTATCTTCCCTTTGATACATAACGATAAAATTTCAGTGTGTTTATTCTTATGTCTCACTATTTGAAGTTGCTTTATGTAAAGGCATATAAAAACAGCCTCATTGATTGTGGATATTATAAAATGAACTATTTCGTACAGGAGGTTATAGTAATAAAACATTGGCGTATTTTGTATCGTATTATTAAAAATTTTAGAAGGGAATGCTCCCATAGATTGTGCTAAGTGTATTTGTTCCAGTGCCTTTGCGCGCAAATCATGTACAATACTTTCTAGGAGTCATCTATTGTAGGTATATTCACTAAGTGTATTTAATGGCATATACTGATATAGTTTATTAACCACTGATTCTTAAAATTCAAAATAGGTTGCTTGAGGATTAGATTAAATGATTAACTACTTCTGATAATAAACCGACTTTTCACCGAAGCTTGTTGAAGGCTTTTTTTGAAGGAAAAAAATATTTAAGGCATTTGCCAACAGTATCACTACAGACACAAAAACAAAGGTTGGTTACGTAACCTCCCTTTGTTTTCGTGTATGTTATGATGATGTTGGATAAATACCTGAAATAGATATTTCGATTGAAAACAGAAGGTCTTGAGAAAGACTAACAATCATCGGCGATTTTTGCATCTAATCCTCAAGAAATCTATTTTAAAATTTAATAGCATAGTTGAGATCGAATTTCACGTTGACTGAATAGACATCATTACTGGAGCAGTGAGGTGGAGGTGCAGAAGCGTTTGGTAAGTACGACCTAGAGGCGGCGCCAGCCAGCTGATTTTTCTTGGTGGCAGCTGTCTGATTGACAGAGAGAGCGAAGTGGCTGGCCACAATAATAGCAGCACGTCGGCAAGAGTTATGGCGGAAAAGCAGCGATTAAGAAAGTCTGGGCGATAAGCCGACGGCAGGCGTCTCGTTAAACAATTACGCGAAGGCATTTTCAATTAAAGGCCAGCGTCGGAGGCCGGCTCAAGTAACGTTCCCCCCGGCTCTCCTAAGCTGACCCACATCAATCACCGATAACTGAACCAACTTGATGTAAATCCTTGGTAATTATCCAACCCATAAGTCATAACTCTAGGGTTCCTTACGATTTTAGGCCATTACAAATATACCTCTTTTGAAAATCGCATTAAATACATCATTTCCATCCTATATGTTCATAGCTCTTGCATTGATCATATTAATTACACTAAAATGGAAACATTAAGCACCAGCTATGCCAATACACCATTTGTAGGAAAAAATCTGAAGTATTAGCTTAGATAAATTGTATTGAACTTTGAAAAATGGAGTAACAGGTCACATTAAGTTGTAAGATCTAAAGTAATAGGTTTGGCTAAGTTATAGTGGTTGTAATGTCTGAAAAATATATTAGAATTTGTTAATTTTTTTCAAATTAAATTAGTTGAAATTTGTTTTAATGAATATGAATAAATATGCACTTTGACGTCTTATTAATGCAATTAAATTAAATGTTATTCAACATTGTCCAGCTATACAATTATATAGCAATGTACATCGACCTGCTTTATTATTGCTATGAAAGTTATAACAAGTAAAGCAAAGCTACACATTATGATTCAAGTTACTTCTATTTTGTGTTTCCAGTAAAGTCAGCCGTAAGACGAATACAAATTAAATTTAAAGAAATAAAACCACTTGAGAAGGAATGTGGCCTGTTTTACATGTGACTAACGTGCAGTCACCAAGGCCAAAAAACGAAATGATGTATAGAAAAGTAACCAGTCTTTTTGAAATATTGTGGTTAAAATTTATAGGAACGGCGAGCATGGTCTTTTGAATTGATGTGGGCATGTTAACATGATTTTTAGAATTTATCTGTAAACCACTCGCACAATATCCTTCTCTCTCCCTCTCATTTTTTGTCTTCTTCTATATTTTTTATACCACTCATTTTCTGTCGGTAATTGAAAAAGTAGCCTATTTCAGAATGAAGTTAGGTCATTAGGTCATTAATTTGCTCTTTTTTTTTTAAAAAAAAAGTAAATAATATTCTATCTCATACTAGTTTTGCAAAAATTAACAAATAAATATATATAATAAAAACGTATTCACAGTCTTTAAAATTAAATAAAATACAAAAGTTGGTATAAATAAATATATTGCATTTATTAAAAATAATTTTTTCATTACACTTTGCATTTTTTCTATCCTTATCTCAATGTTTTTCTGTTCCCACCAGCTCGCTTAGAGGTAAAACTATTTTAATATTAAACCAATGGTTTATCATTTCAAGTGCTTCTAAAGAGTTACTGTTTGTTAATTAGCAGAGTAAACCTAGCGATCACTTCCCATCTGATGACGATGAACGTCGAAATATTGTCGTCAATTGAGCAAGTTTTTTCTATGAGGTTTTCTATAAATATTCTACACTGTAATTTAATGTGTATTCCTGATGGAACCATTTATAATTTTATTTATATATACTTATAAAACAACAACAAAAGTCATTTCAACGTTTAGACATTGTCATCATCGGGAGAAGAAGAAGAGTTTTGCTCTTGTGGCAAACAGCAACTAGTTGTTTGCACAATTACTGTTCGCCAGCCAAGTAGAACTCACCTTCTTCTGATGTTGATGAAGTTGAAACGTGAAAGTGAAGATAAACAGAGAAGATTTTGTTCCACATATGTCTCCATAGTTCCGCCTCATATGCAGAGGATGAGACGGCTTGGCCGAAGTCATACCAATGCACCTAGAGAAGAAGGCTGCACAATTCACTTCAGTGTACTTTGCAATCCCTTCCTTTCACTACTTGAAACAGCTCAGCGACTTTTCAATGAGTAGATTATTTTTTTGTCTTTTTGATAACCATTTTTTTTTAGACAATTTGACAAGACTGTCTGTTTTGTATTTAGATAAACAAGAAATAATTTAATAATTCCCCTGAATTCATTCAGTTTTGCCAGAATATGATTATAGTAGACATAATCATTACATCATTTCTGGGTAAAGAAGTCGTGTTCTGCAGATGAAGAGTTATTTTCTATTTTTCGGCAGTGAAATGAAAGTTTTATGGATTGAGAAATGAACTCAAATGGGCTGGATAAGCTTACTAAGAAGTCTACGAAACCCTCCAATTAGGGGCAACGACAGTCTCCTCTGGTTGGTATTGAACGGCTCTTTACCCATGAATGTAGCAGTAAACATTCCACAAAATTATTTGAAACGGCCTTTTACTGCAAAGAATTGTAAGCCTCTTTGTATTCTCAAAGGACCTCAGACGGTTCAGTGTGTCTATTGAGAGAAAACTGGTGCCTTACTTCTGCGTAATCTGAGCAGATAAACATATCGTGAAAAATCTTAAACTTCTTATGTTCAAATCAGCCTTAGTTGTCAAATTAAAGTAGAAATTTCCAATCCGATTGCCACTGTAACTCTCAAATAACCCGAATTCTAAGAACCAGAACATTTAACATAAAAAAAATAACTTGTATTACATCTAAAATACATTACTTGTATCCTCTTGTAATTTATTCAAATTAACATTACACAATCGTAAAACAAAAGTCTGAAGAAGCCTTTCTAACACAAATCTACATACCTCAAAACAGTGATTGAAAGGCAAAAAAAAGTGACACAAAAACTGAACGTATTTACATTTTGCAAGTAAAGTTTACATTTTTACAAATAATTAATCGTTTTGTGAATGGAATTCATCGTTATATAAATTTATAGAAATCTTGTGCTTTGGTATATTTATATATAAACGAAATTCATAGAAAAAAAAAACAGAAACAAGAGATCACAAAATTCATTTCTACATTTCGACTGCGTCCCATTCGTTAGAAAGATGTGAGTTGTTCTCAAGACAAGCGAGAACTTAGTGAGTTTTTGTGACACATTTGATAGGTTTACTTTCCGTAAATTTTGTTTAGTTATTTCTTGGAATTTTTTTACATCATTGCTTTTATATAGCATAGGTAAATATGAAATTAACTTAACTGATTTTAGTAAAAATGCTTTGTTTCTGTGCAGTATAATATTATAGTTTTATTTGTATTAAACATTTTCTTCTAATTAGAATATATACGTAAATAGGTAATATTTTGTTATAATTGTTTTGAATAATCTGCCTTTTGTTGAATATGAATGTCTGTATTTTATATAATTATTTGTGTTTCGATAAGATAGAAATTCTGCGATCCTTACACTACCGCATAATACGAGTACATCTATATTTCTGTATAACAAATGTATATGAGGTAAACAGATTGGATAATTCTTATAGTACGTGTTCTATAACTATAGATTTAAAAAAAATGATACTATAGTGTTTAATAATTAGTTGTGACTTTTATTTTTTCTAAACAGATATTTTCCAAAATGGATGTGTTTAAATATTTGTTGAGGCCTTGTTGATTTCTATTCTCAGACTGCAGTGGCCTATTTCCATTTCCAGCGTTACCTTTTCATTTCACATTCCCATACTCTCTTCCTAGTGCTCTGCAGAGTTAGCCTGGGGCCACCTTCAAGGCACTCCTCCTACGCAAGCCCCAAAGCCACGATCACTATCTCATACACGCCGCTGTATTACCGTGTCATTAAAAAAACCTTTATATTCTTCGTTAATTATATAGCTTTGCTTTGAATGAGTTGCACTCTCCCAATGTACTTCATCTGTCACTGTTTCATTAGATCTGTGTTTCATACATACGTACATATATTAACAATCACAATTATACACGTGATAGAAATGGTGAAACAAAGAGCCAAAAGAAAAAATAAAAACCTGAAAAATATTCACTGTGGTTTTTGTTCTCTGATGACATATTGTGAAAGACCTCAGAGCATATTAGATTGTTTTTGACTCTGACGAAGACCGCTTGTTACGGTTGAAAGATCATAGTCTTATTTTTCCATTTCTTTTGTGGTTTGAACATTGATATATATATACACTAATATCAATAGAGTATATCACTAATAATATTCTATCCTATCAATTTATGAGTACATAATTGTCATTGTGTTTCCCTAAACTGTCTAAAAATAAAAAAAAAATTGGAGTGCCTAACACTCAACTTTATTATCAAATTTACAAATAACCAATTTAATGATTTCCTTCGGTTTATTGTAGCTATACCCATTTTATGAGTCACAACAAATTAAAATCTATTATCTAGAACAATTTGATATGTTATTGTTATTACTTAATTGAGAACATCAGGCAATATATCTGGCACAAATAGTTTCTAACAGTTTAGTCTTTTATTAAAAAGAGTTCCAAGGTATTTGCGTGTCTCAGAGAATTTTAGATTTGTGTTCTGTAATAATGAGGTCTTTGTGACCTATTCCATTTCATTTTGAGAGAAATATAAGGTCTGGTTTAGCTGGATTTATATTCAAACATTTCTTCTTTACCCATCTCTCCAATGAGAACATGACTCATGAGCTTAAAGGTAGTATCATCAAACATTTATTTTCTCAATATGACAAGTTGATATGCATATCCTTATACTATACCATTGATTATCTACAGTATCCAGAAGGTTATCCACACCTAATGACCCCAATAAGTGTTGTCGTACAACTCCCTGAAGGCAACCTCTAGTGACCACAATTTTTTCAGTTGCTTTAGATGTCATTCTTACATAATATATTCTTGCGATAGATTGTTTTAATACATTCTATGATTTATGAATTAACTGCATCAAACACGTTTTTGCGCTAAAAGTTCTTTTTCTAAATAGGCTGTTTTGTTAAACCTTTAGCTACTTCCTTTTTAGATATTTTCAAGAATCAAGTCAGATGTGAACTGGTGGGAAAATTTTGCCATAGCAATGTTTTGAAGCTACGCTTCTCCACACTCTATAAAATTAGCTTAATGCTTATGATCAGTTTATCATACATTATCAATGTTTATATTTTATATTTGCTTATTTTGTTAGTAAGCTTTTTACTTACTATGATCTTATTTTTATTCCAATTTCTTACTTATTTTGTTGCATACACTGCGCTAAGTTACATTTATCATGTATCACAGATGTGAGTTGCTCATTGAAATGCACTACCTGTCAGCCAATTCAGAACCTAATATCAGCCATATCAAGTGTAATGTGAGATAGCTACACAATATTAAGAATGGTATTTACAGGTATGCTGGATAATTTGATCCTTCTTGAATGAATAATTTACCCTATAAATATTGATATATATGCAAATAGGAGAAATAAAAGATTAGAGTGATATTGATTGAAATATACAGGTATTTTAACAGTTATTGTGCAGAAACTGTTATTTTATTTAAGATTAGTTTTTAATACATTTATTAATAATTTTAATGTCCAATAATTTCTACTTTACCTTTGATTTTTCGTTGCCAAATGAAACTGTGGAATGGTTTTATTATTGGAACATGTAAAAAGTAACTCTTAAGAAGTGCCATAAAATATGTTTATTAGGTTTAAATCACGGCTGTAATATGTTCTATACTGTTGTAATATGTTCTGCTATCTTATAACATAAGATGATTTACATAATAAGTTAAAAGAAAAAACCTAAGAAAACTCACTTCGATATTTCGACACCGTGGTTTTCATCAAAAGCAGTGTACTGTTGCTGAATGGTTATTTGATTTTGACTTTTAATACTTATAACTTTCTCTTCTCTGGTATGTTGGCAACACTTTCATCGCAACTACGACGAAAGAATTCTTCAATGTAGTTTCACTCCACAAACAAATCCAATCCCCTCTCCTGATGTCAACGATTAGTTTAAATATTTAAGTAAGTTTTTGTGGTGTTTATAATATTTTCCTTTTTTGTTATAAATACTTATAATTAAATTTTCAAACCACAATAAGAAATGCAAAAAAAGACTAAAATCTTTCAACCGTAACAAACGGTCCTCGTCAAAGAGAAATTTTGGTTTGAACATTGATTGTTATTTCTCGTTAAATCTTGTGAAATAAATAAACGTTTCACAGTAAAATATAGATACAGAGTAAAGGGCAAATACACTTACAGTCTCTAATTTTCTGTTGAACCGTCATCAGGAGAGTAGATATAGGGGCACCAAGCGCACTTGCGAAGCCATGACGGTTGGAGACCAACAGTGTTGCCACACTATGCAAAAATTAGAGACTGCAAGTGTGGGTCCGTTTACTCTGTATCAAGAGTTTACTGAGAATCATTTGTTGTCCTTTGTGGATCATTTTCCTTTTGATTATATATATATATATATATTTATATATATATATATATATATATATATATATATATATATATAATATAAATAACTTACAGGCCGTCTAATAGAATAAAAGCATATGTAATCAGGTTTTTCTGTCATTATTCCAGTTTCATTAAAAAACTCTCAAATTCCATAAGTTTTGGTTTTATTAAAACCTTTCTGATTGGCCGAGGTAAGTAAATAATATATTGAGTTTCTTACTTCGGCCAATCAGGAAGGTTTTAAATATAACCGAAACGTTTGGCATTTGAGAGTTTTTTTTTTTTTTGAAGCTAGAACACTGACTTAAAAATCCGATTTATATTTTCTTTTATGTATTATTAATAACTAAGAATTTAAAAACTATTCTAAAATCACTATATAAGTGTGCTACAATTGTAAATGATTGTTAGTTCATTATTAAAAGATATACGTTTATTAAATCCACCCCACCAGCGTCATTGTGAGGCCGTCATAGTTCAAACTAATGAATACCTTATTTAAAGCTTAACAAAAGCAACCCTCAAGAACGAAGAGTGAAATTTGTATAGCTTTGGAAGATTTAGTGGCAATCGTATTGGGTAGCGGATGTAGATTTCTTTTTTTTTTTTGTAAGTAGAGACCTTAGGTATTTTGCATTGTTGCGAAGGGGATATTTAAGGAATGCCATTCTAGGAAGGTGGGTTTGACAGGAATCGCAGTGAAGCTAAAGAGGTCGGTATGAAGAGGTCATGTGGTGGGGTGGGCCCATTGAAAGGCGGCGGTGGTGTGTGTGTGTGTTGGTTCTCTACCTGCGGCCTAATGCTGCTGCCTGTTGCAGGCATGTTGACACTGGTGCGGACATGCTGCCTCTTGCCCTCTTCCTTGCCTCCGTCTCCACCTTCCTTCGGCCAGCCACTGCAGGTAACATTCTTATTTACTTTTCACCCTTTCTCACTTTGTCAACAATCTCCTTCAAATTGTTAGCACAACTACCGAATCTTATTTGTATGCATTTGCTTAACCCTTGCCGTACAACGGAATCAGTTTGTTAAAAACAAATGCTTACAGACAAGTATAGCACATAATTTATGTAACACTAATTTTAAACGGTTGGACCATAAACTTATTGAATTCGACATAATATAAAAAATTAAATTAAATATTTATTGTATCATTTATACATATATGCTGAACAATCAAATAAACATGTGATGCAATTAATTAAGTTTTAAATATATGCATATTCTTACTACCACTGAGATAAGTATGATTTCTATTAGAAATAGAAATACCTTCGTACGATGTTCTTGGAGTCGTTGGACTGCTTTCGGACGTAGTCCATCTTCTTTTAATGTTTTAAGTTTTAAACCACAAGGAAAAGGGAAAACAATAGAAATAAATGCTCTGAGGTCTTTCACTTTATGTCATCAGAGAGTAAACATATTAAAAACTACGAAGGTAACATAAAAGTTATGCAGAAGGAGGGTGAGGGTAACAAAACAGCTGACATTATAAATATTTCAACATAACTTTTATGTTACCTTCTAAGAATTTACTTTGCTCTCTGATGGCATAAAGTAAGGTCTCAGAGCATTTATTTCTACTATTTTCCTTTTTCCTTGTGATTTATACATGTATATCTAGATTTTACAGTAAAGACGTGAAATAAAAATCAACGCCCAAACCACGGTAAGAACTCATAAAAAAAGATTAATATCTTTCAACCGTAACAAGCGATCTTCGTCAGAGTAAAATTCGTCAGTTCAGCTTTGACTCTGACGAATATCACTTGTTGCTGTTAAAAGATCTTAAGCCTTTTTTCTAATTTCTTTCTGTAGTTTGGGCGTTGATATTTATTTCTATTTGAGTGAAAAACTGACAGTTAAAGCGAACAAATAAACTTTAAAAATCCTATATAACTGGTTGTACAGATATGAACGTTTCCATATAATTTCAGCACTTCTTCGATCTTAAAAGAATAATATTAATTACAAGTATGATTAAAAGAAAACCTTCACAAATCGATATGAAGTGACATACTATGTCACTTTGTACAGGCTTTCATCTTTTTACCAGTGTCCTTCCTATTATCCTCCTGAGAATGGTGATGTGTTGAAACTATACATAACCATTAGTGCATCTTCATTCTCTTGTGTACCTTAGTTTAAATTTTAATTTATTTTAGTGAATACACACTAAGTCACTATACTAATTCACTTAGTAGTCATAAGGTACTTGTAGCTTGAGGGATCGGAATATAGCTAAGCAAATCTCGAGGACTCATATCTGGTCGAAATATGTATGTTACTTAAAAACTCTTTTGTTCGTTAATTCGTATTTTCAAATTCCTCAACAATTAGATCTATGACGTTTAAGTGTTTCTAGTTTCATTAGGGTGCTGTGTCAAGACATTTATTTTACAAAGAATTGTCTTTGTCAATAATATTTTATTTATTAATTTATTTGAAATATAATTACGTTTAGAAATATTAAAAGTCTAGCATTGATAAGACTGTTAAATCTTTTATTTTAACTTCAGATTTTTTTTTGTAGTTTTCATTCTTTTGGTAACTGTGTTATGTGATTATAATTTAGTAAAGTAGTTTTTTAAATAGCTTTTGATAATTCTCATTTTTATGAGTCTTTCTACCGGATTTGAGTTTCAACGTCCAGGTGTTTTAGTCATGAATAAGTGAAAGCTACTATACCTAAGTAGTACTATGTCTTTTAATCAAATTAATTTCACTTTTAATTAATTTGAAGATTAATAAACATAAGCAATTTTCCAATTAACATACATTGAACTGATTCATAAAAATTAAAATTTGTGGTCCTGTTAGACAAGACTTTTCAAGAAAATAATATCCATGAAAATGGATTTGTATATATTCTCAAATTGTTCTTCACTCCTTCATTCAACACAGTAATTGGTTAAGTTTTCTTGCAATACAACGCAGCAATAAGTTTTTATTGTTAGTATTGTAGTCCATATTGAATGTGTATACAGTTGAAAATATTATAACGTTATTTTGTTTTGTAGTCCTGATGGTGATGTATAAATATATCGAAACGTTAGCATATGAAAGAGTAGCTTAATTCCAAGACCTCGTAGGAGTATCAGGAATTGTTGGAGCAGCGTTATTATCTTATAGGAAATGTACTTTTTCATTTAAAATGTTTATTTTTATTTTCTCTGTTTCGTACTTTGTCTTGACATGGTGGATATTGGCAATCTTTGTGTTATTAATTATGATGAAGTGTATCAGTAAATAATTAACGAAAAACGAATAAAAAGAACGATAAAAGTTGATAACTTAAAAAGAAAATTGAGTTTAAAATAGTCGGTCAAATTCATACTTGTTTTTAATTTTATGTGGATAATACTACAGTAACAATTAGGTCGGATGACTGTTGTTGCGCTGTCATTAAGCTTAAATAGGTAGTCTGACATGATGTTTTTGGACTGATGGATATAGGTCAACCTTGATAAAAACAAATACCTTAGATCCTGTAAAGGTAATCCTCGTGCCACCCAATCAGTCTTCATTGGTCAAGTCAGAGTGCCTTATGTAAGAGGGGTCCGCTATCTGGAAACATCTTAGATAACAGATTAACCTTTAAGAAGTATCTTACAAGTAGGCATAAGCTGTAAATTGTTTTTTTATGTAACTTGTACACTGTGGGGTCAAAGGATACTCCACAGTGAATCAGGGAACTCGTCTAAACTTGACGTGTAGGAGATCAGAGTGGTTCAAGTCTGCAATTGAAAACGAGAATTGTCTCCAAATTGACCAAAACAAATGCGCACGATTTATAGGTGGTGCTCCTGTTCATGCTAAGAATATTAATATCCAGTGTGACTAAAGATTGGAGTAAATAGGGTGGTTTATTCATCCCCAGACCACGAATTAACACAAAAAAACTTCTCTCTTATCCTAACCTGCCCGTTAGAAAACTATTACTACAAAGTCACTGTTACCAATAAAATAACCAGCTCAGATGACTTCATGTCAAAACTTTTGAAATCCACTCCTAAGACCTCACGACCACGAAATAGACATAAACTAACAGACAATTTGTGCTGACGAAAACGACTGACTGAACTCTGATGTTAAAGAAGAACAAACTGATAGCATTATGCTTCAAATTGCTTAAGTCCAACGTGCTATGGCCCAGAACACTCTTGTTGGTCGCTTTTAAATCAAGTGGTTTTTTTAAACAAGTTATTAAGCACAGTAAACTTCTGTTCGAAGAGTACATGACCAAATAATAGTAACCTTATACAATAAGTATTTTATATTAATTTACTTATATTAATCGGTCGTTAGACGCATTCACATTTCCGCTCCTTCGTTCCTTCTCCTTTTTCTTTTTCTCCTCTCCTGAAGACGGGAAGTGAGCCGAAATGATCGAGAAGTCGTGAGTGTTAGTCCTCTTTTTGTGTTCTCTAGTTGTATCTTTATATTAAGTTTATACCCAAACAGCAAAAAAATAACTAACCTCTTTGATTTCTTAAATATACACTATTAGTTGCCACAGAGACTGTGAAATTTAACAGTTTCTCATTGTGACTCCATCCTCGTTAGGGTGAGTCCACGTGCAAATAGGTTTTGCAGTATTATTTCTACACCTCTAGTGCGAAAAGGACGACTAATCATGTTAGGAGACAAAGTTGTATTAATTGCAGGTGTCTGCTTCCGTGTTCGCCATAATGACTTCATGGGAGTAGGTTAGGTTGCAAGTGACTGTTCAACAACAGAACAGATATAAGCCACAGATTAGTCATTGTGATAACATAATGAACGTTATAGATCATTTAGGATTATATAGATATTTAGGAGTCCTAAATATTGCCAAAGTTAAATATATTTAGAGTAAGGGTATTTAACGATTACCTGGCATCGAACAGGCTGATGTGTCCTCTCCATGGGCCGAAAATTTCAGATTTTTTTTTCATTTCCAGCGTGGATAAATTTAGGAGCAGACAGGGTATCGAACCATAGATCTACCAGTTCAAAGTTGATTATGTAAGCGCTAGAATACAGTGGCCTCTGCTCATAGGAGTAATTGAGCACAAGTTTTAGTAAACACATGAGACAATTACCTGCAAAGATGTAAAGTGTGTATTATCTATTCAGAATCTCAGTCATACCTGATTGTCTTATTAATCACTACGCTCGTGTCTGCGGATCATACAGTTTGGGACGACACATTTGCTCCAAAGACCTTCGCTTTCCTTTATTAGTTAAAAGTTTACTGTATGATAACCGAGTAACTATTGATCAATGTGTGATAGATATTAAAGAGAATCTCAGGCACAGACACACACAATTCTCCTAGCAAGTCATCAGTATCAGTGCCTTAGTCGAATTCAGTATAGACGTACTTCTAGTCCTGATAATAGACCATTTCGTTATGTAAGATGTGTGGCATATTTCAACATGTTTCTGTCTTACTAATATACCATGTGCAGTGATTCTTAACAAACAATCAATTAAACGATAACAAGGTATATGGAAACAGATATTCATTTTTGTTATAGATAACTTTGATTTCGACAGTATAAAGTAATTTATTGAATTTAAAAATACTTTCTGATTTGACTGTTAATTAAGGTTAATTGTATTTAATTTATTTTTTTTATTCAATTAATTATGTTAAGGACTTAAAATACCATGGTAAGACTGCTTTCATACGAGGGCAATAAAGTACGTCATCACTTCTCGTGATGGTATATTTCCTAGAAACAATAGAATGTTCATAAAAGCAATATGGATATGGTGGAAAATTTGGAAAATAATAGGATGAATTGGGACAATGAAGACTGGAACAGGAATGCGAGAAACGAATGTGATCTTAAACTGCCTACGTATAGGTCACACGCGAGCCACACATACTGTTATACACTTACCTGTTATCAAAAGAACAAAGACCTTCATGCCCAAAATGTAAAGATGTTTTGACTGTGACCCATTTAATTGAAAAATGCCCACAATTAGAAGAAGAAAGGATGTCTGCGGGCATACCATACAAATTGATTATATCACTAGCCCCTGATAATAAATATTCCAGTGAAGTAAACATTCCTAAAGGAAATAAACCTATACAACGAAATATGAGGAATTAGAGATTCGATCAAAACCAGACAGTTCTAATGCCCAAGTAGGCGATGCATTTATCAACTGTAAATAAAAAAAAACTAAAATGTTTTGTGTGTCAAAAATGAAGTTCAAATTCATGAAGTCTATCAATAGTTTGATGCGTAGAGGAGTTAATAAATATTTGATATATACTCACCCATCCACAGATATTCAGACATTATAAAAACAAAAATCAAAAACTCATTTATGAGACTTCCAAACATGTTTATCTGACAAAATAGATTTTTGTTCATAATCACTATAATTTAGTTACAATCAAGCAACAAGCTGTTACTGAAGATTCAGATTGTTATATATAGACGACTCAGTCATTGAGTTTCTCTTTGAAAAATTATGTTCCTATTTATAAGCTATCCCATACATGAGTGCATACAGTTCATTTTGTAAATTACTGGCAGATTTTATATCAGTTATAAACGATAATAACAGAGATAAAAAAAAATCTATCTAACAGGCTCGAAATAAAAGAAAAAATCCCAGCTCCAAACATTATCTTTAAAAAAGGCCTTAAAATGGGATCAATTGTAAAATCTATACTCCAGTATGCTAAATCATAAAATCCACACTTGCCTAGAAAAAAAAAATAGAAAATGAAATTAATGAATATTATTTCCAATATTCAAACAAGTAGTAGTAAATTGTTAATAATAGATAAATTAATAACAAATTGATATAATTTTTCTACACAAAAGATATCCGAAAACTAACTATAACTTTAGGGTTTTGAAACTAAACAATTGTGTCAAACCTTTTTTGTTAAGAATTTAATTTCATAAAAATCAATGGTAATTAGAAATAATATAGTTTAATAATTAATGATTATTAAAAATTGTTATCTTTTCAACTATATTAGTTATTTATTTGTAAAAAGAAATCTTTTATGACATTAGAATAAAACTACAGTGATAACATATTGTAAGCTTTTATCCACCAGTCATATTTCAGTGATTCCATTTAGCATATTTACCGTGCTGACTTTATGATTGATCATTAAAGTCATGATCAATATAGTTTATTTCTTTAATTTTTAAATGGGATTGAGGGATTGTTACAAAACTAACCCTGTATAACAGAATCCTTTAGGATATAATTACCCTACTGTTATCCTGTAGCCTAAATTTTGCTTAACTCAGTAATATTTGAAGTGAGGATCTTTAAAGGGTACCTGACATTGTATAGGTTGGGGAACTGATGGCTAAACATCCTAGGGATGACAACTCAATTTCTGTCACCTTCCGGGTGAGGGCAGAGGGAGAATCAAATCTCTGATGTACGAGCCCAGAGGCGGTCAACTTTTACAACCTTAACTCCTATCAATATAAGTGGCTCCTTTTATTTTCAATTAGATTTTGAATTGATCATCAACCATTTTTTTGAGTAAATCTATTTTTTTTTGACGAAGCAACAGATAATTCTTACTTTGAGGGAACGGTCCGAAATTTACTAGCTAAAAGCAAAAACCTTATTTATATACTGTATATCGCTTTGTCTATGCAAATGAACTACAACATGAAACGTCAGGTATTAAGTTAGAGACTGTAATGCAAAGTATTTTTTTTATTAGTGGACCTGTATTAATCATATTTTAATTATTCTATGTACATCAAGAACAGTTGTTAATATTAATAATTTATATTCCAAAATCATTTTCTTCTTCATAAATTAGCAATAATGGTAAGCTTCTCAGACCTAATTTTCATAATATATTTTATTCAGTACGTCTTCATTATAAAAGAGCTCTTTGGTATATTTTTCAATATAATAAAAATGTATTTGATAATAAGCACAAACGAATGATCCTAAAAATCAGGATATATACTTTTAAACAAATAAACATGAATAATAAATTTTCAAAAATATTATTAATTAAATATTAACTGAATGTTCATTAATTTTATATAATGTAGCAATAGTTATTATTTGCTTCATAACATAGGAGTTAAACATAGGCTTCAAAGTTGTAAAGCATTAAAATTTTATTTGGTATTTCTTCTTTCATATATTTTTCCAATGTTATTTAATGTTAAATACAAACACTATTTTTTGCTTTTGAATGAAAAGATAAATGAATAATGGATTTCATTAATATGTTGAATGACATTTGTAAGATAGCAAGCTATAATTGGCAGATCAGAAAGTGTCATAAATTATTCAATTCACCACATCAATTTGTGAGACGTGCCTTGATTTAAAAGATTTGCTCTCAAGTCACAACCCGATTTCTTCTACAGTTGGATAATTCACTAAATTATTAAAATCCAAATTTCAAAACAACCCTGGAGTAGCAAGTTGAAGTGTTTAGAACTTTGTTTATTCTGTACAGTTATTAAGAGTCTAATGGACTACAGTATATAAAACTGTCGACCCATGTATATGATATGACTGTTTTCACTTCAACTCTGACAGTACAGGGCTCCGACACTAAAGGCTAAAAAAGAAATAACTAACCTAATCGAAACACACACACATATATATATATCACGAAAACTTACTACTACATTTCAATCGCTTCGTCACCAGGAAAATAGATGTGATTGCTTCAAAGGCTGATAACAACTCAGCCTTTGTGTATAAATAAATACATTTATATATATAAATACATGTTTCGGAGGAACTATAAGGACCCAGTGAAAAGAAAACACTTTTACAGTCTCTAATTTTTGGTCTAACAGTTAGTAGGGGATAAGAGATAGGGACGCCAAGCGCACTTGCGAAGTATCGTTGGAAGACCATATATACATTCAATAATATATCAACCGTTTGATAGAATAGGTGTATTATTTAATCAGGATTTGGTTAATTTTCTAAGTTCAAAAATCAAAGAAAAGGAATTTAAAATTTCCTTATGTTGAGAGCTTATCACAATCAGTTAGAAAATGTTTCAAACAAAATGTACCTGAAGTGACACTGGCATTTTATAATAAAAATAAATAAATCTTTATTTTCAAATTTGAAAGAAAAAATACCAAAGGAGTTATAAAGGAACCTCATTTATGCCATCAAATGTAAATACTATGGAAAAACAAGTAGATTTAAAAAAAAATGCTGTACAAACATAATTCTCCAATAAGAACAAATAAAAGTAACGCAACAGCCTTAGCTTGCCAGGCAATAAATGAAGGTCACGATTTTGAATATACAATAATAATAGAACACAATATACAATAATATTTCTTGCACAATACCGTGCAAAAATTGCCATAAAATTTATATTGGTCAAACTGGTAAATCATTAAAAACACGTGTAAAACAACACCAATATAACGTAAGTAGACAGGAAAAAAGTAGTGCCTTATTCTTGCATATAAAAAATGATAATCATCATATTGATTGGACAGGAGCTAAATTTATTACCTATGAAAAATCAATGTTGTTAAGAAATATTATTAAATCGTCTCTAATTAAATTTAATAGATCAAATATTATAAACATTAGTAACGGTCTCTTCAAACTTGATACTTTCATCACGAGGGCAATAGCCTCTTCAAAGAGGGTTGACAGCTAGCGGATAGTTTTTTACTTTTTCTTACTGTACTCCTTTGTTTCCCCAAACATCCCTTTCTGGACATTAGTCCTTTCCTGCACTTTCACCCTTTTAAAATACCACTCTTCTCTCCCACTCTTCTCAACTCCTCACCAGATGTTTTCTGCATCTAGTGTTCAGTTGCGTTTTTGACTCTGACGAAGACCGCTTGTTACGGTTGAAAGATCTTAGTCTTGTTTTCCCTTTTCTTATTGTGGTTTGATCATTGATTGTTATTTCACGTGTTTATGTGAATGTTTTATATATATATATATATATATATATAAGATATATAAGAAAAATGAGAATGAATTGTTAAAATAATAGTTTTAATAAATTAAAAATGAAAATTAAGTAAATTAATGGAAGAATTATGTACCTTATTTCATAATTTAGTTGTATTAGAAAGCTATTTAAAGGAATCTGTTATTACTTTTAAAGACTAAGTGGTTGCCATTCAATCTGTGGCAAGGCATAACAAGAGAATTATTAAGGTAGGATTGAATATTTAGCAATTAATATCGATCAAAGATCCAATGCAACTTTGTTTTATCAAATTAACTATTCTATAATTAAGAGCTATTTATTATGATGGATTTTATCAATTAATATTAATTGATTGCAGTTCACATAAAACCCCGTCATTTATCATAAGACTTTTAATTTATTACTCCTATTATTTTTTATAAAAAAAAAAAAATTGAAATGCTCTACAATCAGCTTTACTATAGGTAAACATTACATCAAACTTCTTGACAACTTAATATCAAGAATTTTAAGAATTAGCTTAAAATTAGTATCCGTTTTGTAATTTAAAACGAAAGAGTCCATTCCTCATACTTCAATATTACTCAAAGATAATATGATTCATAAACACAAGAAAATCTATGTACGAAATTAAGTTTTGTTCAAGGGTGCAACGAATACATTAATTAGAGAATTTTGTTAGAATAATCCATCATAACACAGACAGCATCAGAAATAATATGTTTGATTGGTATTTATATTATACAAGTAACAATTTTATTATTCTTTCATCTCATATTTAGTCAGTAAATCATTTCAAATTTTATTCATTAAACCTGTAAACATCAATTTTATTGTTTTAAAAACTGGATTTATCGTATTTAAGAATCATACTATCTAAATTTCCTAAATATGAAAAAAAAATACTTTTCATGATCTCTGTAAGATTTCCCTTGCAACAAATATTAACTAAAACTTGACAAATACACTTTTTTCATTATTTAATAATACATGAAGGATTCAACTAACCTAAAAAATGCTTGTATGAATTAATCAATTTGTAAGAAATTACAAACTGGAAAACAGTTTCCATTTATTTATCTGTTAGATAGGATAAATCTATAACTTTCTCTAAAATTAATTGTATCAGTACTAATAAAGTATTTAATATCTGGAGCTAATTTTAATTAAATATGTAATTTTTTTAACATTTAAGATAACTATAAAATTGTATCTAGCAATATAATGTTCCACTGATTATTTATTGTAAATATGTTGGTGGTGTACGGAATAAAATTGAAAACAATAGTTGCTTAAAAGTGGATGGTGGCATTAACTTTTTGCGCGTTAATTAGGTTGCAAACGCATCGTTAATTCCTTTAGTCGTAAATGACTGCTGTAACAAAGATTTTTCAGTTTTAGCTGTCAGTAATTGATGGTTCTTGGGCTAATTCAAGAGGAGTGATTTAATACTCATTGTGCCAATTTTAGCACTAACTTCACATAACTTGCTAAATTTTCATTTCCTTCCTTAATTTAACTCTTATTAAACTTTATCTAAAATCAGAATATTTCGACACCGGATGTATGCCTCGTAAGACATGGGTCTGAATAGTACACCCATTTATTTCCCCTTGTGAACAATTGCCAATTGAACAGAATAGCTTACAAGACAAAATTGCTTTCAAAACAATTTTACAATTTAATATTGCCACTTAAATCTGCTTTCCATTACTGTAAAAATACAATAATATTATAAAAATCATTTAATTTATCAATAAACCCATCGAATATATCGTAAATTTAAGAGGTATTTCCACTTTTTTATATTATAGACCAACATAAACAGTCTCGCAAAGGATTATATTTTTAATATTTATATATTTTCTCTATATCTATATGGTCAGAAGTTATTTCTCTTAATCCTTTTTTAGTCTTGTACTTCTTTGAGTATATGATGAAAGTTATATTTATTTCGTTGAAAAATAAATTTAAACTTTATATCACTTCCAATAAATGTTCTTTATTAAATCTTAAATATTTTACGACATGTACAAGATATGCAGAAGCGAAACAACCTAAAAGCTAAAATAAACTCATGATAACTATTTTTTTCGATGAACTTTGGTCCATGGTTTCATTTCAACTAGATCAACATCAAGAAAAAGGAAATGCAATGTTATATATGTATATATATATAACATGTAGCTGATACATGTTTTTAACAAGCTTCTCAAATTTCCTAAATAACACTCACGTGACTTCGTCTACACCAGGCATGGGCAATCTTTTGTGAACTGGGGGCCCCATTATATAATTTCCAACTGACCGCTGGCCGCATGATAATTTCTGTGGTATTTGGATACATACAGCTTATATTTATACTGTATTAAGATAGAAATAACAATAAATACATTGTTGATGTTATATTAACGTGTCAATAATTATTTCACTTTTTATTATTCTAATAATGAAAAGTATTATTGATATTTCATTAATTCATAATAATAATGAAACACTTTATGAATAACAATTTCGGTGAATTTTATCTGGAAATATAAGGAAATTGATAATAGGAGAGCTAGTTCTTTAGGTTCAAAATAAGCTGTTTGCTAATACGGTGAAACCTTTATCTAGCATCTAAAATTAAAAAATAATTTAACACTGTTTAATAAATAATATTATTGATTTGTTCAATATAACAGATCATTTTTGTATGATTTCCCTCTGCCCCTATCACCACATACACTAAATAGTTAATGCTTTGACATAATGTCAATAAAGTACAGTCATCGTGGAGTGATATTGCACAGAAACTATTCATTGCCATATTTTAAGCCAATAAATAACCAATTTATTATGTACCATGTACCATAATGTTCTATTGAACGTTATGACTATTATAATGATCACAATTTTATGGATAGAGACACATGGAAACGCATACAATCATAATCTAACAAGCACACACAAATACACAAATGATCCAAAATAAATTTGGGACGTCAACATTTTCAAATATTATTAGATTTTCCATATATTAAAGTAAATATATTTAAAATTAAATCTGGAGCTCTCAAAATGTAAATTAATTAAAATATGGAAATCATTTTTTTTTATTATTAGGTATTATAGTTAACGTACAGTAAAGTGCAATCAACAACTGACACTGAATCCAATCTAGCATTCTTCAAATACTTTTTTTAGTTCAAATAAAAATACTTAATTTGATACAGCAACTTACAGTTTAAGTTTAAAATCTATCTATTTTTAAAATAGTCATGTTAGTAAATAATAATATATACTACATCAGCATTGGAGTGAGTTTTCTAAAAATCATTGTTATAGTTAGTGTGATGGTTCTAAGAGAAATTGAGTTTCTCCATAAAATGTTGTTATAGAGCTGGGACTTTGGTTCATGCGATCTCCAGAACCCATCGTAGCACCAGTGGGCGATGACGTTGTGTTCGAGTGTTCGCTCAATGTACCAGCCGAAGCGATGCGTTGGCGACACGGTGTCCACACTCTAAACCATACCACTCCTCCTCGTCCTTCAGCAACCAGTCGCCTCCTAGTCAAATTCAATGATGAAAAGCAGGAAGGAGACTATCAGGTATTCAACGATTTTCTTTTTAATTTATATATGTATATAATTAATTTTTTTTTTAGTTTTGAGGTCTAATGATTTGAAACTGGTCCTTTTGCAGACGTTTCGGCATATGTTTATGTCATTTATGTATTTATGTCGAAACGTTGGCAAAAGGACTAGTTTCAAATCATTAGACCTCAACCCTCAAAAAAAAATTACATCATAAAAATATTAGGTAAAGAAAACAAATCATGATATATATATATATATATATATATATATATATATATATAAACTAGATTAACAGAAAGAACATAAATAAAAGAGTACGCAGAAGCTCACCACTACATTTTGACCGCGTCGTGAGTCGTTCATATTCTTGAGTCATGGATAGGCTTCCGAACGACTCTCTGCTGATGATGTGGTCAAAATATAGTAGTGAGTTCCTCTGTTCTCTTTTATATATATATAGTTCAGAACGGAAAGAGAAAAACAGACGAAAACACAACAACAAAAAGAACACAACGATATTTCGACATTCGTCGTGATAGGGCAGAAGTAGTTCCTTTGAGTAGCTGAAGCTAACTCAGTCATCGAGACTACTTCTGCCCGATGACGACGAATTTCGAAATATCGTTGTGAGCCTTTTTTGTGTGTTTTTTTATCTGTTTTTCTCTTCCTTTGTGGTCTAGTAGGTCCGGTTGAACCGTTTAATGTTTTGATTCTTATATATATATATATATATATATATATATATATATATATATATATATATTTAGTAAATTTGGAAGCAGTCCTTCTTTTAAGCATATTTCGTTGAACAGCTGACCGTATTTCGCTGATGTCATTTTCTTCACTAGTTTTTCAAGGTTTCTGAATACCTTCTTCTTTCCTTCATCCAAACGTTGGAGAATGTTAATTAAGTTATAACCGACATGTTTCGACTGGCTTCCAGTCATCTTCAGGGTGATTAATTAAACAAAGAGGAAAATTATTAGTCTTTGGAGTTGGTATTAAAACACATTATATAGTAGAAGTTTGAAGTAGCTGCTCTTCGGCCTGATTCGCAAGAGCAACTGACTGCGATGGGGTGGATGGTGGGGTGGGTGAATGATCTTTACCTTTATTCTTATTTATTCCCTTGCTTTAGACGTTGATATGTAAAATTCCTTCTGTTTATTATTTCAATTAACTTCATTATTTCAATTAAATAACTTATACCAAGAAATCAATTATTTTTGTTGTTGTAGAAACCAATTTCCATTTAATTGAAAATTGATTTATTGAGCCTCATGAACTGTGTTGAGAATCATTCAGTACTGCTGCTTCATTTTACATTGTAGTTTATACATCTTTGATGAGAAGAAAACTGAATATTTGGTATTTATGGATATATTACAATGTTTAGGTAGTGAATGAATTCATCTATGCTGCATATACTCAGTGAACACCTGAATATTGTGTGGAACTAACAAATATTTACTAAGGAGTGACATTGCCAGTATATTTTAAAGAGGATAAGGTTTAAGTTTCCATCTCAGTTCATAAGTGATTATTAAATTATTTTTCAATGACTGATTAGTCAGGAAAATTTAATAAAAAATGTCACTTTATATATATATATATAGAGTAACGCCCAAACCACAGCAAGAAATTTGAAAAAAAAAGACTGAGATCTTTCAATATTAACAAGGAGTCTTCGTCAGAGTCAAAGTTAATATTTTTTATTTCATGTGTTTATTGTGAAATTTTGTTATATATTATCAGTATTTTAATGAATTCTGATTTTAGAAATTTTAATTGTACGGTTGTGAGCAAGGAATTATTGCATTTCTATATAAATGTTTTAACAGAATCTTGTGAGTGGGAAATGGTCAACCTGTAGGACCGTTGTACGAGTAATACTCTGGTAATGAGAGTGACTGACCGATTACGCAGGTAGAAAACAACCAGAAAAGTAACTGTTCTACAAGATCTTAAGCATAAATACCCCCAAAGTTTCTTATGAGTAGAGGGAAAAGTTAATAATAGATGTCCTATTTGATATCCAAGCTACACTTCGAAACAGTATGAAGTAAGATTTCATATTAACTCAGGTAACGAGTAAGTGTCTTGTTTTGTGCATAGTAGATCGTTATATACCTATAGGCCAAGGTTTCTATAAAGTGAGTGAACGTGAAAAAGGTCAAGGTAAAAATTAGATAGAAAAGTAAAAAAAGAAAAAAACAAAATTGAAAATAAAAAAGTCTCTCTCTCCCTACAAACGTAGTGGACTAGGTTTCTTTTTAGTTAAGTGAAGCATAATATTAATACAATAGAAATAAATAAGCCAAGTTACGTAGTGTAAATTAGAGTATAAGTTACTGTACGCTCCACGTCCCAACGTATCCTTCTTTACTTACCTCCCGATCCTACGACATTTACCGCCAGTCATTAAGAGAGGTAAGATAAGGCTAAACAGGTCACTAAGGCAATGTTCTATGGTTTATTTCTTATTTAATTATGATTTGTTTGTTTTAAATATGAATGATTTAACCCCTGTCTATTTATAAGTATATGTAATTGTCATGTATACCCGTATTTATGCAGTATTTCTTAAGAAATTATCGTAGGTATTTGTTCTGTGAAACAGATTAATCGAATTATAATGTCATATCGGAACATTAGTCTCGGTATACAACCATTTCGATAAATCAATTCGGTCACGGAATGAATTAAATTCGTAAGAACCACTATAGTATTCAATACAGGGGAAACCATAGAACTTTTGAAAGAAATACCTTAAAAAAATTATTTATTTCTGAATATGAAGAACCATATTAGAGAAAAATAAGGATTAAGATGATTTCCTTGGCAAGAAAACGTTGAGTAGTTTGCCTAGTCAAGACTGTTCAGCTGACTGGTGTATGTTTTGAGGATACCCAAGGAAATGGATGAAGTATCCCATGGAAATAAAAGGAACATACAACCAAGAATGACCTGGATTAAAACTGTATAGCAGGATCTGACCAGCTTATGTATCCAATAGTGAAAGGCAACTGAAGAAATGGATAAAAATTATATGATAAAAACAGTTGACCAAAGTTCCCACCGACTTGTAGCGTTAAGTGAATAAAATAATTACAACATTGTAATTGCAAAAACCAATATTTTTAATTAATAAAACACCGGTAAACCGGTTTGTTTTTTTTTTTTAGTATAGATTTATAAACTTATATCTTTTTTTTCATGGATATTCTTTTTGAATATGAATGTTGTGTGTTTTTTTTTAATTATTTACCTTGTTTGAATGTTAAACCAAAAAATGAGTTCAGTTGTACCGTTGTATAAGTAATGATACGCCTAATAACAAGATCAACATGTAACTATTCAGATAGAGGACTAACAGTAAAGTGAAGCAGGAAGTCCCGAGGCTCTTCCATGTAGCGTCTCCACGACACCAGGCTTCCCTGCTACTTTCTCAGCCTCTATACTTTTAAAATATCATTATTAATAACACAACGGAGCTTGTTTGATTCATTTGAGAAACTCGATTTCTTTCCTTATGGGTCATTAGATTAAATCTAAAAGGTTAAAACAGTTCAGGTTCCTTATAAACTTTCTTAAAAATTATTTAGATTAAAACTATTCAGATGTACCAATGAAATTTTGATTTTATTCTCAATATTGATATAGTTATCCTCATAAAACAACATATTTTATCAGCCATATATATTTTTTTTTATTTTATAGTTGATATTGTGGATTAAATCCAGTTTTTATACAAAAATCAACAAATGGCTACAACTTGTATACAGTAGAACCTCTCAGTACGAGCTTAATTCGTTCCCAGACCAATCCCATATTGCGATTTACTCGTATTACGAAGCAATTTTTTACATTGAAATTAATATGAAAATAAGTAGTCCGTTCAATCCCTAAATGTCTGTTTTTTAGTTGATTTTTTAAACGGAAAAGCTGAAAATTGAAAAAATACACATAGCATTGTATGTAACATGAATAATTAAAATGCATGCAAGAAATAACTGTGTTTTATTAATCTACTGAACTTAAAACGGAGACCATAGGAAAAACTTGGAATATGTGGAAGACGGTCGCTCTTTTACACAAATTTTTATTCGTCGTACGAGGCAAAAATTCTTATGAATGGCTGCTTGTGCACTGTGGTCCTCGAAGTACGAAGTTCTACTTTATTTTCAAAATTAATCAATTGCAATAGTTTTAAATAAACTTTCAAATAAACATCTTTTATAGCCTTAATAACAAAGGCCTACTCAAGAATTTTTAATTTTTTTCATCAAAACCAACTATACTTATATTTTATAAAGGTGGGAATTATAAATGTATATTACGTTCAAGAGTTCAAAGGGATTATGCGTTGAAGGGTATTGATGCTAGCCTCTGTATGTGGGAACAGAAGCAATTATCAGCCTTGATCGAATCATGCCCCTAAGATATAAAATCACCGTAGACCTCATCCAATCTGAGGATATTTCATAACTTAAATAAATAATAAACTCCATCAACCCATCCCATTTGAAATCGACATTTAGTTCAGATCTACGCAATGCATTATTTCATTTTCTGACTAGGATTCAACTAATCATTTTTTATATTTTCTCTAAATCATTCATGAATAACAGATGAAAAGATCATTTTAAATTATTAAAAATATTCACTTTATTTCCTCATTATAATTGTTCGATGCTTTAAGTCATTAAGTTATTTACAAAAAAATAACTATAAGAGAATTGGATAAATATAAGAATGAAATAATGTAAGAGAATTAGATATATAGGTTCAAAACTAAATATTATATAAATAGAAGATATTTTTTTTTTCCTCCAACAGTACTATTATTTATGATTTTATTAACATAACCTTCGAGCTTCTGACGAAAAGTTGGCATGTTTCAAATTTATAAATATTGTTTTAAAAAACTTTTTGAAACCAGATTACACTATTTCAAATTGATTGTTGAGTGGTGCAATAAGTACTCAAGTTCTAAAATTATTTATTAATGTATTATTATGAAGGTCATTTTTTTGGTTGAATGGTTGGAAGTTGTGTTCATAAAATAATAACAAGGACGGATAAAGTCAAAAGAAAGTGTTTTTTTTTTAATAAGAACTAGAATAATCCAAAAGCAAAGAAACAAATATTGATAAAAGATTACGCTAGAAAGCAGACTATCCGGGACATTCTAAAAATAATATAACTAATGTTGGTCTTTTTAAGAATTTATTTCATTTGTATGAATATCTACTGAATGGTATGAATATATTTGGGATGATGTAAATTTAATGTACCAGATGGTAAATGTATCGTGGATGATACACTTGATGTATGTATTGTAAATCTGTCGTGGATGATGTACTTGATCTCCTGTATGGTAATCGTAGATGATGTACTTAATATACTGAATGGCAAATGTGTGATGTATTTGATGTACTGAAGGTAAATCTATCGTAGATGATGTACATGGTAAATATATCGTATTTTTTTATATTTAGAACCATAATATAAAATTAAAAGAAAATAATTGTACACACTAGAATGGCAAATCGTAATTAATAAATATTTTTTTTTACCGTTCAATAGCCATTTCAATCTTCTAACGGACAATTTGTACTTTTTGGAACCTTGTAGTTGAAAATAAATCTATAATGATATTGTGATTCAGAAAAATACCACCAATAATGTACAAATATTATTATTTTGCACTATTTAAATCGCATGAAATTGAACAACATACTGAAGAGCTTACAACAAAGATATTAGCTGAAGTAATTTACTTTTTAAACATTAAAATAATTGGTTTCTCTGAAGTCAGTAAAGTAAAGAGGTTGGAGCAAATGTTTACTTACAGTAAAACAGATCACAAGAAATCAAAGTGAATCGTAAGTGTTGTCATTTTAAGGAATCATTTTTCGTTATAAATGCAATTCTACTCTTTTTTCATGTTCAGGTAATAGAAATTTATTGATTCTGTTCAATCCTATGTTAAAACTTTTATATTATCGACTCTAGGTTATAGGTTTGCTTAATCATACAATATTTTTCCTGTGTTAAAATATATCAATTAAAATAGTATTCTGTGGTTTCTCATGACGTGTTCTAGTCGCCAAAAATGATCTTTTGGATGCGGACCTTTCCAAACCTATGACTTCTTTAAGTATATGCTGACAAAATACTAAGGTGTTCTACATTACTTTACATAGGAGGTACTAAATTTAGTTATAATTTGGTTGGAGGACTTCGACTTTAAAGTATTACTTTGACAAGCTATTATAGATTAAATGCTTAAACCATAATAGTGGTCCCGGGACCGATTTAGGCCCCTAGGTTTGGAGTGAATCACGACTTTTTCCCACATTACGAAATCTACGTTAAGAAGAAGCTACACCAACAAACTTGATATTCTACCAGTGATGAGTATGAAAACACTGGACAATCAACAGTAACTTCATCCTGAGCATTCAAGAATGAAAATGAAAAAAATCTGTTTTAACAATTCAACATCTTGCTGAAAAGATATGAAGTTCATAATTGGATCGAACTCTTGCAATGTTTTCTGCAACTTGTTTCATTAAGTTCACCGCCACGTCCTGCAGGCTACAAACCTGTTTTCCCTCATTCAATAGCAATGCATTTGTCTATGCTTTACTCATGCGCAGTAGTCAGCGTTTATATCAGTTTTCTAACAACGTCTGTAATTTATAATGCTTATAACTAATATACGTATAACACCGAAAAGAAAGTCCTACATTTAGTTATAATTAATTTGATTTGGATGGGAGACTTCGACTATTAAGTGGAAGCATTTATGTAACACTTTTCATAAGAACTGTACAAACAATTTATAAAACTGGCCTTTATATATCCATCCATAGAGAGATATAAATGAGAACTGAAAACACTCAGTCAATACACTACATCTCCCCTTGATGACAATGATGACAATGGATGTCAAGGTATAAAAGTGAGTTCTATCAGTTGTTGCTATGTTTTCTATCTCTGTAAATATATAAGAAATTGGTCAGTTTCGAAGCCTTCATCAAGTGTTTTATATATATATGCTTTTAAAAACTGGATGTCTGTTTCCACTTGATTCAATTTCGTCTTATATTTTTCCAAATTACGAAATTTTTTCTTCAACTCAGAACTCAACATAAAAATTAAATCACCATAATTTTTTATTTTATTATTGAACATGTTTCGGTGTACGTTCACCATCTTCAACAAAAAAACAATTAAATTACAATTACACTTAACAAATGAATCTAATACTTAAAATTACATTGCAAAAACAATAAGTGAACAAGTTAACTGAAGGTTACACAGCCAGGTTAGGGGTTGTCATGTATTTTTAAACATGTATTGAAGAAGGACTGCTCCCAACCTTTACAAATTTATATATATATATATATATATATATAGATAGATAGATAGATCAATGATCAAACCACAATATGAAATGAGAAAACAAGACTAAGATCTTTCAACCGTAACAAGCGGTCTTCGTCAGAGTCAAAAACCCAACTGAAAAACCCATTTTTTTCAGTTTCATTATATTATAATATAATTATATTATATTATTATTATAATAATAATTATATAATATAATTGTTAATTATATTGTAATGAAATTTTTTAGTTGGGATTTTGACTCTGAATAAGACCGCTTGTTACGGTTGAAAGATCTTAGTCTTGTCTTCCCATTTCATATTGTTGTTTGATTATTGATTGTAATTTCACGTGTGTATGTAAAATCTTTTTATATATATCTTAAAATTATGATTCATTAACTGCTCAATTGTTTTAACTACTCCTGTATGGAGCTTTGCATATCATATAAATAAAACTATGTTAAACGACGTTTTCATAAAATAATTGAAATGTTTTTTTTTGTTAAAGTGCGTTGCTTGGTTTGGTGCTTCTGCTCTGGCCAGTACCCCAGCACGGCTGACGATGGCTCGACTGCAGCCGTTCATGTACGTCCCACACAAGGAGTATACGGTGACTCCAGGCAACAGCGTCCCCATCTACTGTCCACAGCCTGAGAGCAAGCCCCCAGCCTTCATCCAGTATTATCATAACAATAATACATTACCAGGTAATATAACTTTATCATTAAGTCAACTTTCTTATCAATAAAATGGTCATATTCAATAAATGTTATTTATTTTAAAAAATATGAACTATAATATAACTTTATCAAGTCAACTTTCTTAGCAATAAAATGGCTATATTCAATAAATGACATTTGTTTATTTTAAAAATTATGAACCATTATGAAGTAAAGAAATGAGGAGGAAAATGATGTAATTCTGCCTCAAAATTTGGCAAAGAAACACCAAGTCTCTATATAATACATGAAGACTTGGTACTTCTTTCTCTCATCTAATCTAATTAATAATCTCACACATAAAAGGAATGCATACCACGTAAGCTAAACATATCATTTTACTACCTAATATTTTTTTCAATATTCTTTCTATATAATTAATGTTTTATAAAACAAATGCTTATTTTTTTCATTTTATTTGTTGGAGAACTATTTATTAGCTTCCATTGTTAATAACATCACTTATTGCTTTAATATTAAAATAATTTAACATATTATGTTTTAAAATATACTTTAAAATAGATTAGTTTTAAGTATATTACGTTATTTTTAAGTAAAAATTTACTTTTATTGAAATCATCACACAACACTTTTTTAATTTATATTTTAATTTTTGGATTTAAATTGTTTCCTAATTTTTTTTAAATTAGTCTATAATAGTTCTAATGGAAACAGAATTTCTTGGTATGTACTGGTATTATTTCCTATACATATATCACAGTACTTATGACCTGATGTGTACATTCTAATTACTGAACCGTATAAATATAAATTACTAATGGAAGTGAAAAGGTTTGAATTGTATAATTTTAAAAAATGAAAGCAAAAAGTAAGGTAATCTGTAGTTATCAGTTTATCACTAATGAATAGAAGAAATAATTTAAATTCATTTTCTTAATGTAACAATATATTTAGTATCAGTAAGTTTTTTTTTAGTGCTGTTAAAAGAATGTATTGATAAAATTTGATAAAATTTAAAAGATCTCTCACGTGTCTTGCACTCTTCTAGACACCACCCAAATCGAATCCATGCCTCACGTGAAGATGGAAATAGCCTCTCAGCCGATAGTCGGTCCTGGCAACGCTTCTATTAGAAAGGATTGCTTATTTTTATCACGCTCATCTCTTTTCATTTTCAATTAAAAACAAGCTTTAAGAGTTGAAAGCGTTATTATTTTAATTTTATCTCTTTTTGATCCTTAACAAGGGTGGAATAGACGACTCACTGGGCAGAAACTAAGGGTCTCAATATTTTATTATTCGAAAAATATATATCAATCCTAAGAAATAAATAATGTTTTTAAATTTATTATTTTAATTTTTTTTGCGTACTACAGATTCTGCCAAACATTGTTACTGAATATAAAATCATTATCTTGTGAGCAGCTAGCAGACACACATTTGGCTACTCGGAACTATTTTTTTGGTTCATGAAAATCTATATTTATTCATTCCATATATTTGATTTTATTATTTATTATGGTTTAATTGTTTCTTCTTATTTTTTTTTTTTTTTTTTTTTTGTAAATAGACTATTTATTTTTAATCTGTATGTTGATATAATTAAATATCTTTATATTTGTAGTTTTAGTGATGCTTTAAATATTTTTTTTACTTTAATTTTAATTTTCTGAAGTAACATTCATCTTTTTCTTTTGACACATTTTAGTGTATTTATTTCTGATCAAGCTCTCCTTGGCTGCACTGTCCTTTGACAACTGTTGCTACCTAGTGCTGGAATATCTTCTCCCTCTCTATTTTCGTCCTTGTGATTTGAACCGAAAGAGTTAAAGACTGTTATGCTCTTATATTATTGCGATCCTCTTTATTTCTGAACTGTTGTTATTGTTTTGAATTCATTTAGTAGTTTCAAAGATGTATACAAATGTATATCCCAGTCCTTTTTATTTTGGGCTTTTTTCCCATATCAGATTCATTCAGTGTTCAACTTCGACCGGAACAATTCTTATTTGTTTATCAAATACAGATAAGTATTTATGATGTTGAAATCTATTATTCTCTAAAAAAGTTTTTTAATTCTTAAGGAAATCTTGAATAAAGGAAAAACTAATGTTAACAATAGAGAAAGGGAATATAATTATGTGAAGAACTAATATAATTTAGCAAAAGTAAATTTTGTACTTATAATAAAAAGGTGAATTAATGATAAGCCCCAGTTTTAAATGAAATTACGTATTTTTCTGTTATTTCGAGGAATTATTGCACATATTTCTGCATATTATAATGAGTATCTACCAATGCTTTGGTTGAAGGTTTCAATTTGTTTCAGTTGGAAGCAACATATTACCTAATTCAGATACGTTGCTACTTGGTAATGTTACGGCCAAAGATTCCGGGGTGTACACATGTTCGGCTACTAACTATATCACCGGTCAGCTTATCTATTCTCATATGAAAGTCAATCTCAGGGTGAGACCTTCTTCAGAACCCCAACCTCCTCACTTCCTCTACACTCCGCAACCAAAGTATACCGTCCTTAAAGGTATGTAACATTCTATGTATAGTAACATTCTACCTTATTAGTTTGGTTTGTGTCCCACGGAATTCCTTATGTATTCCAGATCGTTATATCATTATTGGAAGTACATGTGTGACTTTCTTCCATTTATGAACTTCAAGTTATTCTTTTTCATTACGAGGAGGGTTTTGTGTGCGTTTTGTCACAGTGACTGTCCATACAGATGTGTAATAACCACATTGAATATCTTATTAACTTTGATTCTACCTTACTTTCAATTTGAACTCTTCTACAAAATTTAATTCTGGCTTAAATATTTCACACAACAAGTAATGGTTAAAGAGTTATTAAGTGAATTAATAATTTTTAAGACTGTATATCACTAGTGAATTGATTTGTTGTTACATATGAACATTGTTGTAGTCTTTTAAATATAATCCTGTTCTTTGGAACACCTGGAGTTCCACAAGGGTCCATTACTGTTTTCTATATTAGTTATCAATATTTATATGTAAATATATTCATAAAGATTTACACTAGATATGTTAATAACATTTTTTTTTTTAAATTTTAGGCCAGAATGTGAGTATAGAATGCTCTGGCGTTGGAAATCCTGCCCCTAACGCTACTTGGAGAAGGGTTCAAGGAGTGATTAATAAAGAACGATCTGAGGTACTTGTGGGAGTGTTGAGGCTTACAGACGTCCAGTCGTCAGATCAAGGGCAGTATGTCTGTGAGCTCAACAATGGTGTGCCACCAATGGTAGCTCACCTTGTGACGCTGGTAGTCGAAGGTAACCTTGGCATGAAAAACACTTGTGGTTTCTTGAAGTGTAATTTAATAGTTTAGAAATAAAAAAACATCAGATCGGATTATCAATCTTAGTGCAAATTAATTCCTTACTCTAACAACCCACACAGCATTTTTATTATTTAGAGTAAAATAAGAAAAATAATCTGCGAAAATATACAATATCCTGTGTATATCTGTTTGCCAAGCTTCCTTAAATTGCTTTCTCAATCTTGAGAAATATTACATGATGATTCAGTTTGAGCCTAGAATTTTTCCAAGATATAATACATGTTTACCTATCTGTTGTATGTTTTCATTTTATACTCACTTTCCTGTGAAGTTTTTTTTGGCAAAAATAATAATAATGGGATTTCATTTTAAATAACACGCATTTGCATTACATTTCGTTATCATACAAATCACCTAAAGTTTATGTTATCAAGTTTGTTGAACAGTGATTCCTCCAAAGAAAACCTATTGAAAAACTGTCTTAAAATATATCGCATAAAATGAAACTTTCAGATGAGGCTAGTAATAAATAGTGTAACGATGTCAAGTAAAACACTTCAGAAACTATGTAAGGTAAAACTGGTCGTGTTTAAGATATTTTTTTCGTAAGAAGAGCTATATTAACTATAAGTGTGGGTAGATTGTGATGGGAATTTGCATTAAGATAGTTTATGTTATATGTCTTAATTAAAATTAGTAAATGAACAGGAGTGTTTTAAAACTAAGCAGTTGTTTTGATTTCGTTTTAAAATAAAAAAAAATATTGTTTTTAGAGGAACCCCTTTTTCAAAAATAACTAAAAAGTAACAACAAACAGATTTCAATAATTATTATTCCTTAGGTTTATGGTCTCTTGTTACCATGAGGCATAAACACAGGAAACAATTGTTGTAGAACAAAAATATTCCAAAAAAATTAAATTACTTGTTATTCTTGTCTACAGCAAACAATTGTTGTAGAACAAAATATTTCAAAAAAATGAAATTACTTGTTCTTCTTGTCTACACCAAACAATTGTTGTAGAACAAAATATTTCAAAAAAATGAAATTACTTGTTATTCTTGTCTACACCAAACAATTGTTGTAGAACAAAATATTTCAAAAAAATGAAATTACTTGTTATTCTTGTCTACACCAAACAATTGTTGTAGAACAAAATATTTCAAAAAAATGAAATTACTTGTTATTCTTGATTTTGTCGAGTTGATATATTTATTTTATTGAAATGTAAATCGTTATAATATATAAAAAAGATACTGTAGTACATTATATTATTGAATTATATAACATGGAATTAATTACCTCTAGGATAGGTAAAATTGGTTAAAAGAGGAATAAAAAGTCATTTATCGAAAAATTTTTGTTTTAATACCACTGTTAACTATTATCATTATGGCAGGAAACATAATATTTGTTTCTACAATTGTAGAAACAATTGAAATACAGCTGATAACATGACTAGTTTTTATGAATATAATCATTAAACTAAATTATATTCACTGTTTTAGTCCTCATAATAATATATTAGTTTAATTCCTCGAGTTATACTGTTAAATATTTTATAGTTAATGTTTTAAATTATGAAAAAAAATATGTTTTTTTTTACTTCTTTGTTGTTCTTTTGAAAGTATAAACTTTCTTGACATCAAGTAATCGTCTGTAAAGCAGAATGTCCGTTTTAACATTTTTTATACAATAACAAATCAATAGATACATTTTATTTTTTTAAAAAATATGACAACAAACAGTGATTTCGATTATTGGTTGCAGAATTTGTATTTTCTTGTTTTTCACTGAGGAAGTAAAAATGGTAGTTTAATTAGTTATGGTTTGGGGGCGGGGAGGAGGGGAGTATCAAAGATTGGAGGTTTGATTGTCCCGTTAATGGGATTCTCGCATAACCTAATTTAGGACCAAATAACAGATAAGCAGCATCTTGTCCCTGAAACAGTACTAGAAGAGAAAGCCTACAAGTGTGGATTTGGAAACATCAACAAAACTTATTATAGAACTGTTAAATAACATATTTATGTATATTAAAAAAAAATCACTATACTTTACTTATAGTAAAGTAAAAATGCGTTTTTCGCTAGTGGGAATTAAATTACTGTTTCTTTTTTGTTCTTAGTTCCTCCAGTAGTAGATCGAGGTCCTTCAAACGCAGTGGTTGAGGAGGAAAACAACACTGAACTAAGTTGTGAGGCTTCTGGGTCACCTGTTCCTAATGTTGTTTGGTATCTCAACGGGGATACTGTTGACAATGATCCACATATGACACCCATGGGTGAGTGCAACATTTATAATACCTTTTCTACTTTCATTTATTCTATATTCATAAGAAGCATTCATCTAAATTAGAGGTTCCCAACCTATAGGAGAAGGGGAAGGTAAACACTAGACAAGCCCAAGAAAATAAATAATGTAATGTAATAATGTATTATTCAAATATTTCTTTTGCAAAGTAAACCTTTATTATATACATGTTTCATTTTTTTTCATATTTATGCTTGAGCATTGTATAAATTAAAGGATGAGGACGGGAGAATTCAAGTGTAATTTTTTGGGGGTACGGAGCGGAAAGAATGTTTGCATGCACCTATTTACTAGAGCATGCGCCGTTTCTCAGACTACAAATTCAATCCAAATGAAGTCCCAAAATTTTAATTCAGATATATGAGTTTAAAACAGTGCTTCTCAAATAGTGGTGTGATGCGTGTGGGGGGGATCGAGAAGCACTAGTTTAAAAGAATATTTGTAGCAAACTTATATATAAGTTATAAGAATATTTGTATATTCTATACAGAAGAAAGAAAACGTCAATTTTTAAACTTTCATTTAAAATTGTATTATAAATATAATACAATTTATTGTATTATATTTATACAAGGGTACTGAAGTACCCTTCAGTTCCTACATAAATTTTCTTACAACGAATTTTGATTTCAATATGATATTATGAATTGAAATACGACTAAACAGTAACAAAGAAACCACGTATGACATTCAAATTGAAGTTTTATTTTAAAGTAATTGTTAAAATTGTAAAAAAATGTCTTTAATTCATCAAAATTATTTTTTTTTCTTAAAAATAATCACTTTATGTCTTTATTTATAGTCTACAATCGTAAAATATTCAATATATAAAATAGGTCTTGAATCAAGAAACTTTCATAAGTCCTACTCTAAATAATATATACGAAAAGGAAAATAATAGAAATAAATGCTCTGAGCTTTCCATTTTATGTCATCAGAGAGCAAACAAAGTAAGAATTTTGTTTCTTACTTTCAGATCTTACTTTATTTGCTCTCTGATGATAAAAAATGAAAAACCTCAGAATATTTATTTTTATTATTATCCTTTGTGATTTTAACTCATTTATTGCATCACGTGTTTGTTGTATTTCTTTTGCATAATATATGTACTTATAACTTCAGTAGTAAAGAATGAGTAACAAGTTTATTATTTTATAAATATTTAATGAATATTTCATATACAGATATAAATACTACCTATATTTATGAGATACAATTAATAAAATGACTTTATCAGTATAAAATTCAAATATAGTTAATTATATCTCTAAAATATAATTTTTAAGAGATAGGAATTATATTATTTGGAAGTAATATGCAGGTATTTGGTTTTTATAAATTATCTCCACTTTAATGTAAATGATATTACATGAAACTATATGCTTAATACATATTAAAATCCGTTGCATTCATTGTATCTGTATTTTTTAAAATATTTTTCTTTAGAAGATAATCGGTTCATTTAATGATATTTTTCAAAGTGATTGTACATTTATTCATGAAAATTTTGTTTAATATTGGTTATATTGTTAAGTGCATAAAAATGGATAAATTGGTAAAGCATATGGAGTAACTTTCTGTAGTTTTTAGAACACAATAGAACTTAATATGTATTATGTGTTTTAGTTTACACGTCATGCCTTTTTTGGTATATGGGTATTGCAAATATATTGAACAGTGAACTGTATAAGAACAATGATTATTAATATTTTAATTAACTATTTCTAAACCAAGAATAATATTTATTATTATGATTATTTCATTATTCATTCAATGTTATGTCTTGACCTGTCTGTCATTTAGTGACTTCTAGTTCACCTTATTTGCTTAATAAAAATTATTTATATGATATTGGATACCAATGCTGCCTGAAGAAAATTTCAAGACAACTTGAAAAATTTATTTGTTTTATTGTCTCTAATCAGTGAACTCTGTAGTGTTTTCAAAATTTTATGCCGTTGAGGAAATTTGGAGATACGTCTTGGGGTCGTCTACCCAACCCGGATACTTTTTACTTTAGTAGAAAATTCTATATAGAGAACTCCAATGGGATACCTTAGTTCGTTGGTATCAGGTTAGGTTAGGTTGCAGTTGCAGTCTCACATGGGAATACACGTAGGCTGAGCATTGCCCATTGTGATACCACACAATGAAGATTGATTGATACAGTGAGAGTCCTAAATTTTAGTTAACTCAAGTGTATTTAGAGTAGGGATCTTTAACAAGTACCTGACATTGTACAGGCTCCGGACCTTCGGTTTAACGTCCCTCTCTGAGGGGCGACGTGATCAGATTTATTCACCTCCCATGTGAATAAATCGAGGGCCAGTTGGGGATCAAACCCCAGTCCTATCAGTTCAGAGGCGAGTACGTTAACCACTGAGCTAACCTGGCCCTCCTCCATCGTTGGTATTAACTGAATTACTTTTGATTTTTTGGTTGGTTTAGTTCACCAGGACTTTTTACAACCATCCTTTGTAAACAGATATCTGAATTATTTACTATTATGATGCCAAATGCTTTGATTTTAAATAATAAACATAACTTAATTGAGCTAACTTTTTTGAGTATAAAGAAGGGCTGCAAAGAAGGAGTGAGAAGAAATAAGTCTATCTCTCAATTATATTTAAAATCTATTTTGGGATCTTATTTTGAAACTATTTTTAATATATCTAGGTCCATTTATCAACAATTTGTAATCACACTACAAGCTACATCTTATGAAAAATCATGACGAAATTTGAATGGCTTTATAGTCCTAACGTATATTATTTATAGATAAATAATAGAATTTGACGTTCTATATCAGCGTTTCCCAAAGTGGGCGGTACCGCCCCCCTGGGGGCCGTGGTTTGTTATTGGGGGGCAGTAACGCAAAAATAGGTGGTTGGGGGGGGGGGACGCAAAAATAGGCGGTTTGGGGGGCGGTAACTAAAAAATAGATGGTTGGTGGCGACAGTGTAGCTAATGTAGGAGCTGGCTGCTACAATACTTACATCGTCGTCCCAAACTGTTGGCGGTAACCATCAAAAACCATACAAGTAATAAAAATTAGAAATAAGAATTTCAAAAGATATGCCGCTCTTTTACCTGAGGATTAAGGGGTCAGCCCCGGTCGAAAGTAAAAGAGAGTTTTCGGTCAAAATAAAGGGAATAAAAAGATAAGCTACTCTTTCACGTATGTCCTATGGATTAAGAGGTCAGCCTTGATCGGAAGTAAATGAGTTTTCGGTCGAGATAAGAAGAATAAAATGATCGTTACCTATATAAATAGTAGACCGCAATCTCAATTCTGTAAAGATAGATTGTGGCTGTAGATTGCATGACAGCTAGAGGATGGTTTTTACTATTTCTTACTGTACTTCTTTCTTTCCCCAAACATCCCTTTCTGGACATTAGTCCTTTTCCTGCGATTTCACCCTTTTAAAATACCATTCTTATATTCATTAACCTGAATATATTCATTAACCATTATATTCATTAACCTGAATAGGATAGGTTAGTTCTGATAGGCTTTTTGGCATATCTTTCAATTTTTATGGGGTAGGGGGCGCTTGCAGGCTATTCTAGAAGCCAAGGGGGCGCTGGCACTCTATTCTAGAAGACAAGGGAGTGCCAGCCTGAAAAAGTTTGAGAAACCCTGTTCTATATGATCCGTCAAATGGTGTGGCTTGTATCAAGCTCACAAGCTTTCAAATTAAATTACAAGTCAAAATATTTACATTGTATTGAAAAAAAATATATCGCGTTGTTTCAAAATTCTCATAATATTTTTGTTACCGCCTTTGTGGTCTCAAAGATAATGCCAGAATTTAAAGGTTCTGGAATTAGTAGTTTAGGAGGAAGAAAATGTCGAAAAAGAGGTTTTTTTAGCAAAAAAAGTGATTTTCCCATCATGCCCAATTACTCCCAATCAATAGGGCTCATGTACACTATGATGCCCATTTTTGTGTAAAACATTAATTTGATTCATGAAAGATTGTGGACCGTAGCGTGGCCACAAACTTTGGATAAATATTCACCCACCAACACACATTCACAGATACATCATCGAAAAAACTCCATAAAACGATTTTTGGGACCTCAAAACACATAATTACGACAAAATCTCAACACCGAATTTTTTTACGATACCTATACTTTACTTATAGTTAAGCAAAAATGTTATTTTGTCAAAAAAATTCACTATATATAACAATCGTTAAATAGAGATATCCTGTTATCATTAACATATGATACCTCGATGGGACATTCCACAAAAATATTACAATTAACTAACCAACGAATCTTCCCTTGCACTGTAGCGCATACTATTAATTAGCAGTTTCAGGTCATGGACTACTACTATTGAATTATAGTGCCATACCCTACTATAGTGCTGGGATTGTAGAGTAATTAAGTAAACGAATGTAGTATTTTATTACAACATATATGTTGCATAAGTTTAGTTTTCATTTAAAATTGATACATAATATTTTGGTTGAATTTTTCTCTCAAAACGTCTCCAAATATAATTTTATATTTCTTTAAGGTTATTATGTTACATTTTTTTTCAGGTGGTAAACTATATATTAGACGAATTCAGAAGAAGCATGCTGGTATTTATCAGTGCTTTGCATCAAATTCAGTGGGCGTAGCTTTCGGTTCAGCCATGCTTCAGGTATCTCCCATTCAAGTCACTGCTCAAGTTGGCGATCCCTTCCCAAGTGAAACAGATGACCAGGATTTTGAAGGTATCCAAAACGGTTTTCCTTTAAAGTGATGTGTTAATTATTTAAAGAAAACGTACTAATGGTACTATTATCCAGTTGGGAACATGATGCCAACTTCTTCATCTGGAAGAGGACACAACAAAAAGGACCACAGAAAAGCTAAAGGAAGGAGAAACAACAAAAAACATAAAGGGAATTGTGAGTACAAAACCATATTATGATAAGTCAAAACTTTTGTAATAATGTATTTAAAATAAAATTTTTATTTAAAAAATCAGGAGATATAATTTACTTATACAGCTTTTAACTTTACTCTTGGACTGTAAAGTTAACTTTTTAGCAGTTAAATCGTTTTATTAATATTAATAAAATGAGTTTTTTTTTATTAATATTGAGAAAATATGGAGTTATTGAGAAAATGATTTGAAAATATATTTTTAATTAACTTTAAAAAATAAATTCTTTTCATGAAAGAATTAGAAAAATTAGGTAATTTTAAAGTTTAACAGAAAAAAATGGGGATAGTGATTATTTAACTTTATTAAAGGATGAGTAAACTCCAATCTTGAAGTTCAATCACATTACTAATTTGTAATTTTTGTTCTAACAGTAACAACATGCAGAATATCTGCTATGAAATTACCTTTTTTTACAATAATTAAATAAAAACTTTCTAATAATCTCTTAACAATAAGAAGTTTAACAAAATTTATTGTACTCTGATATTATTTATACAATATTTATGAGGACTGATTTATGGTATCACTCGTACAATGGAATAATTATTGTTGATGGTTTTAATGTTTATTTTAAAAAAAATATGTAAGATGCTATAAGAGTTTTATTTACTTTTGGTATTTAATATTTTCTACACAAATAATCTTTCTCTGGGTTTTTTGTCTCTCTCTCTCTCTCTCTCTCTCTCTCTCTCTCTCTCTCTCTCTCCTCTCCTCTCTCCTCTCTCAACACACACACACACACACACGCACACGTGTTATATTTCCTTTGTGTATTTTAGTTATATTTCATTTGTTCTGTGTGGTTTTGTGAACGTTATACCGAGTGAGTTATGTGCATTTAGTAATGAACTCCATCGTACTAAGGTTACTGTTGCTGTTATAATCACTGTTGCAGTTGTTGTTAGGAAAAACACACACACACACATACACATAAAATGTACAGTTTAATCGATTTGAATCTAATTAATTATTAATATTCATAGTTTACTTCATTTTTTTTATCAAGCATACCAAAACAGACTTAACACTTTAAAAGTTTTGTAGGGAACAGTTTTTTTTTTTCAAATACAACAATTTCTGTGAGCATCATATACTGTATATAATAAAAAGATTTCACAAATACACGTGAAATAACAATCAATGATCAAACCACAATAAGAAAATGGGTAAACAAGACTAGGATCTTTCAACCGTAACTAGCGGTCTTCGTCAGAGTCAAAAACCCAACTGAAACAAGATCTTAGTCTTGTTTTACCATTTTGTTATTGTGGTTTGATCATTGACTGTATATAATATACTAATATTATTATACTTAATTCAGTTATTTTGATTTTCTGGTTATTCATTGTATTATTTTTTTTTATTGTTGGACAAGTAAGGTGATTACACCTTTAGACAAAACAGACATCTATAGTACAGATTATCTGTTGCATTGCTCAATTGATGTCAAGTTATATATGATTCTTGTGTAAAGAAACACTTAAGTAATTTCTAAAATAACAGTATTTTTATCAACATTACACAACCATGACGTATACAAACGAACATATTGATTTAAATACTATTACATGAAATGGCAGAATATATCAACAGACCCTTCAGGTTTGTTTTGCCTGACAGGCAATATTCAAACATGTCCAAGACTGATAAATATTGGAACTAATTTCAGAAAATGAAAATAACTGATCAACTTGAATTATATTAATTGACATATATATTAAAGTTTCAACTAAACAGCCAGTTTCACAGTAGTTTTAATTAAAATTGAGTAAACAGATCTTTGGCACTGGTTTACGAATTACTGGTTTTCTCTAATTTATTATTACATACTAAGGTATCCAATATTCATTAAGCTTAAAATTATTAACTTTTAAGCATTAATAAAAATTATATTTAATAATAACTAATATTTTAAAATTATAAACATTAAAACTTAAAATTTATTGATTTTGAGTGGTTACAAATAGTTTTTAATTAGTATTTTAATTTAATGCTTATTTTCCTTGTTTAGTTATGATCCCTCCTTCACGTCCCAACATCACCAGGTTGACTGATAGGTCAGTGATGGTTCGCTGGAGTGTCCCAGAGAACAGTGGTCTTCCAATTCAATTCTTTAAAGTCCAGTACCAAGACATGGATGGGGGTAATGGAAAATCTGGTCGCTGGATGACCAGCAATGAAGATATCCCTCCTCATATTCGAAGCTATGAAGTAGATAGTTTGATAACAGAACATCATTATAGGTTAGTTTAAGAGTGTATTTATTAATAATTAATTAATTGTTGTATTTTGTTGATGAATATATCAGCAATGTTGTTAGAAATATACTGCTCTATCTTGTATAGTTTTTTTTTTAATCTCAACCGGTTTCAGAATTTGTTCATGGTTGATATCGAGCTCTTCTTTTGCAAACAATGATCAGAATTGGTTAAATATTTTGAATATATTAAATAAATTTCGTAGAGCCATTCTTTTTTGATATTGGGATTGGTGCTTGTGCCGGAACCAGAAAAACTAAGTCCAACCCTGACTGCTATATATTATATCATATAAGATTTCGCAATAAACAGGTGAAAAATCAACGTTTAAACCACAGTAAGAAATCAGAAAAATTACTAAGATCTTTCAGCTAAAAGAAGTAGTCTTCGTCAGAGTCCAACTTATACTGTATCATATTGAATCTCCATCAGTACCAGTTGGATTCCGACGAAGACTGCTTGTTTTAGCTGAAAGGTCGTAGATAATGTGTAATATATTTATAAATTCTATTTGGTATTATATTGTAGTAAATTATCATGCACTTTTCATATAATGAAAGAGACAACTGAGCTCTGATATTTTAGCTATATTATTTTGTTAACTGTGGGTGAGCCAACCTGGTTGAGGCGATGCACTTATGTTGCTTTATACATTCCATTATAGTAATACAATAATTATTGTACCGCTTGTGATATAAAGAGAATATTGGATGTAATTATAAATCTTTCAACATAAATATTCTTCTATTGCTTGATAACCATATTTCTGAAAGTATAAAAACTTCTTAGATAATTATTGATGCCATTTTATTGCGTTTTCGTTTATTTACTCCGTCATAAACATTTGTTTCTAAGGTGTTTTTCAAAACTATATTTTTATCATTTTGTGAACTTAAATTATTTTTAAAAAAATCATTACTGGCATTAATTTTTATTTTGATTGACTCTTAATCTTCAGGTTTATATCTATTGTTTAATTATATGTAAAATTAATTTTTTTTACCAGATATATAATACTGGCAGTTTATACTGGATATCATTTTTTTTTTAATTTAAATATTTATATCTTGAAGTAAATTATTTAATGATTGTATTTATTTGTTAGATTTCGAATAGCAGCAGTTTATTCAAACAATGACAACAAGTTGGGGCGAACTTCTGCCAGGTTCCATTTACAAAAGGGAAGCATGACGAATAAAATACCCTTGTATCCTCCTTCGCTGACACAGGCAGAAGCTGAGAGTACCACATCTATTCGAATAAACTGGGAGGTAATTAGACCTTCGCATATCCTTTCTGTCTACACTAATTAATGTGTCTCTCATACATTAATTCAATAAGAATGATTATAGACCTAATTCCCTTCTGCCTAAATTTCTCCATGTTACAAAAAGTGTGGGGTAACATACGAAACTCTTGGATTATTGATTTGAAACAACAATCGATTGTTAGTGTCTAGGCTCTACTTTGATATATATATATTTAGTTGGATTAGAGGTCCAAGAATTCCACCTGGAACGTTCTTGAAATATTTTGGATTTCAATACAGCCCTGAGTGTCTCTGGTATATTCCATTCAAGTGTTACTCTCGTGGTGATTGTAACTAACTTAGACCAAGTTTTCGTTGTTTCTAATTTTAATCAATGAGATGCAACAGTCATTGTAGCAGATAAAGTCTACCTTCCACAGGTAGGACTATATGTGGGTGGGTAGTCATCTAATAAATGAATTATTTCTAGGAGTTACGATAAGTGTTTTTGCAAATACATAAATGAGTATCTGTGATATTAATGAACCAATCATTTAAAAGTAAGTTTCTATCACCATTTTATCTCAATTATATATTTTTGAAAACTAAATACAACTCCTTACGATAAGTGTTAATTACTTTCATACAATTAGTGTTATTCTGATAACCACCTTAAGGTTAGGTTACGGTGGCCGTCCCACGAAAGAAACTCATAGGCCAAACATTAGCCACTTGTGACACCACATAACTTATAGTTTACGTTAAATGTTTATTTATTTAAATATATTCCTGTATAAATTATATAGGAATCAACATGAAGAGAAAACTGATATTAAAATAAAATGAAGCATCAACAAATGAAAAAAATAAATAGAAATATTGTAAAATCATTAGTGCTATCTCATTGTCGGTAAAATGCGTAGGTTTTTTGAATAAATATATATGAATACAGAAATAGATTGTTTTCGTAATACATTAAAAATTAATGTATGGAATAGAATTTGCGAATGTTTCATTAGAGAGTGGTGTTCAATATAACTTTTACTTTTGTGTTAAAGACACGACACAGGTCCTCTCCCTTATACTGCGTAGTCTTTCGATTCCTGAGTGCCTATCTTTGATCAATGCAGTACAATGCAACGGCTGTTCCACCGAAAAAGTTCCTTAGCTGAAATCTAAGTCATTTTATACGATAGAAAAATTAGTGCAATTGGGTGTATTCGGTTTTTTACTCCAATGCACATTAGATATACTCGGTACCTCTGAGACTATCTGACACCCCCCTCGCACCTTTTTACTTGCGGGAAGACTTTCCGATTTCTGGATTTGCTCCGAATTCTCTAGCCGTTGTGTGAGGAACAGATACAGCTTCTTTTACTGTTACTTTGGTAAGCAACAAGTAGTAAAAATAGAACACTGCCACTTCTGGCTGTAGGCATGGAAAGGGTTTGTGGGGACTTTTTTTCTTCTTCTTGCGGTGAACATCCAGTGTCCAGTGACACGGTCGACTCGTTGACTTGATATGCAGCAGGAGCCAACGCCCAATATTTCTTCTTCTGTATGATATCTTCCATTCGGTTTTCACTATGTGCATTCTTGCTGAGTATTCAGAGGTGCACTTTAGCAGTGTATACTGAATGACTCTGCTTAATCGTTGCATTCAGCGCAGTTTTTCGATAACGTGAAGTTGAACTCTTTTAAATATTTATTGCACACTAGTTGTGGCTCCGGCTGCCATAACACAATGCAATAGGTAGTGTCCTATAGTTGCAACTTGTCTATCAACTCCGCAACGCCAGTTTGAAGGAGTCGGTGTGCTTGGAATAGAGATTAGGATTCTCATTGTAGTTTCTGCGTTCCATCTGACGGTCCATTTATCCGATATGAGCTTTCCAATTTTCCAATTGAAATTTTTCAATGAGTATTTTGCCGGTAAAAGTGGGGACTTTTTTAGATACCTAATAACATGAATAACATTCAGTTATATCATTTTGGTTTGTGATAAATAAGAAATGTATTTAATGTTTTGAGGACCATGATCATAACTGGTTTCGTATGATCCTAACACTGACTATTTCCGCTTACATTAAATCACTCTGAAAAAATTCTTGATTATGAAATATATATTTATGATTGTCATAATTGTTATTCCCCTGCAGTACTTGAACTCAGTGCTAGCTCCAGTGGACGGCTTCTATGTTTACTACCGAGCAACCACCAGTGCTGGAGATTACACAAAGGCGACAGTTGAAGGTGAAAGTGCTCGGAGTTTTATCATTACTCACCTGTGCCCAGACACCGCCTACGACATCAAGCTACAAAGCTTCACTGTAGGTGCGGCGTCTGAATTCAGCACCATCATCTCACACAAAACGCAAAGTAAGTCAACTTTCTGCGCCCTCTACAATACTACTTCATATAACCTTTATTTTTTTAACTTCAAATAATAAAGATATTGAATGAATCAAGAATTTGTAAAATTGATTTTTAGTCTTCCAGAGGGTTTTTAAAAAAAAGGAAAGAAAGTTAAGAAAAATTAATTAAAACAATTGTAAAAATGACAGATGGTATAATATTTAATGTTATATGCATTCGGAATTACATAAAAAGGTTCATTTAGTTTACTAAATAAACTAAATTAACATAAAGAAAACACATACAAAAGAGATAATAAAAACTCAATGCTATTTCCGATTGCATAGTTTTTAGGTAGAAAGGCAAGAGTCCCTTGTCTTCGAAGTGGTCTCTTTTTTGTGCATTTTCTTTCTTTAAATTTATTATATATATCGAAATCTGCATAAGTGGTCTGGATTTGATTTATGAGTGGTTGTTTCGTGGCCAAATGGATTGATTGTTTTTGTTACGTGAAGTGGGGATGGTGGGGGTTCTTGAAGTTGTAGGTTGCTGGCTCTAATGAAAGCCTCATACTTAGAGCATTTCTTCTATGAAGTCACCTATATCAGCATGACGAATTTTATGAGGGCTCGTATTCCCTCAGAAAGTAAACACTTACCATGTGATATTAGCTTCTCCACTTGGAGGTCCCTCCGTCCGGTCTTGATTAGGTCCGTAGTCCTGTAACTGTCTGATTCTAACTAACGATAGCGGATTCATCCACCCAGGATCAACAGGACGACAGTTACAGGACTACGGCCCTAATGAAGACCGAATCGGGATCTACCAGTTCTGAGACGAGTACCTTAGCCACTCTGGCCCACCTTGATCCCAATTTATGGCATACTAGCGTTTGTGTTATTATATATAGCGTTAGCGTTTGCTTGTTTGCAATTAATGGAATTTTGTTTTTCAGAAGAAATAAATGTAACTGCAGCAGCTTCTCCAGAAGTGATAGGTATGCGAGACCTGAGCCACACAGAGCCGTCCAGTCATGGCCAGCTGTACCTCGTCCTGGGGGCTGTTATTGCTGGTCTTGCTCTGCTCCTCGCTCTGGCAGTCGCCATTTGTATTTGCTATCGCCGTTCAATACCTCACGACCCTCACGGTATTCCTCATCAACTCTTTACTTTCATACTCCAAACATTTTCTACTACAAATTTGCAAAATAAACCATAAAATTTAAACAACTTTTCTTGCACTAACTGGAATAGTAAAAGAGCTGATTGATTTTTCGGAAATTAATTTTGTTTCCTTTGTACTTGGGCAAATGATGTATTTTCTCTATTATTAACTTTGTTATCATCAAAGTTGTCATTATACTTTTAGTCTCCTAAACGTTTATGATTCATTAAAACAAATTGGTTTAGTTCATGCAACATTTATATTTATCGTCTTGCTGGGGTAAATAGATAAACAAAGTAATTAAATAGATACAAGAAACTCATTAGTTGTGCGATCTGTAATTGTGGTACTTACTTATATTGTGGTATTTACTCATACTGGGGTAAATGGATCCTACACTCACAAAAATGAAGCCTTTTATTCTATGAATTTCGAATACTTCATGTTCATCGTCAAGTAAACTTCCAATGGAAGGAGTGCAGGACCGAACAGCCAACAATCACTGTAGTAATTAGCTAATTACTAATTACTTCTGTGTTCGTTAGAGTGTTTGGTCCTCCATTCCTTCCATTAGAAGTTTACCTAATGATGAACACGAAGTGTTCGAAATGCATAGAATAAAAAGGCTTCATTTTTGTGAGTGGAGGATCAATTTACCCCCAGTATGAGTAAATACCACACAATTACAGATCGCACAACTAATGAGTTTATTTTTGTGTTCCATCAACTACAAAGAAGTCGAAAGTATCGTTTTCAGAGGATCTATAATTTTTTTTTTAATATTAAGAAATTTAGTAAAATGTAGATAATAATAAATTAGTAATTTAGTAATATAAATGTGATGATAGTTGGTTAACTGCTTATTAAATCTATTTTTTTTTTTAATTAAAAAGGATTAAAAATTTCTCTTTAAACTTCAAAAGCTTGTTTTGTAAATATGTTTCTTATTGTAGTGTATATCAGAAAGAGCTAATTTTAGTAACATTATACAGAATCTAAATATTCTAGAATAAATAATTAAATGTTTCAGATGTAATTGAAGGGTGTGATAAGAGCAGGGTTGAAGCAGGTTTAACAATCCAACAAATAGAACCTGTGACGATGAACGGCTTTGTTCACAACTCCAAGGTAAATGGGAGAGGAACTAATGGCTTTGTTACCAGAAATATGAACATTACTAACAACCCACTTGCTGAATCTGATCAAAACAAAGTAAGTCTTTTTATAGGAAGGTGCTCAATACAATATTTTATGACTGTTTTTTTTTTATCTTGGATATGTCCTGTGGACCTGTCCTGATTCTCGAAAAATTCTAATGACCCATTGAAACTTTTAAAGTGACACTTGTTGTGTACATTGAATTATATTCTACTCTGTGTACTCAGCACAACACAACATAGTAGAACCTCGCAGTACGAGTTTAATTCGTTCCCAGACTGAGCTCGTATTGCGATTAACTCGTATTATGAAGCAATTTTTTGCATTGAAATAAATATGAAAATAAATAATGCGTTCTATGCCAAAAATGCCTGTTATAAGGTTATTTTTTAAACATAAAAAATGTATGACTGAAATAATCTTGTTTAATTAATGTACTAAACTTTAAATGGAGAGTTTCTAGAAGTGAGGAAGACGGTCACTCGTGGCTCGAATTTTTACTCGTCGTACGAGACGAAAATTCTTACGAATGGCTCTTCGTAAAGTGAATTACTCGTACCATGAGGCATTCATACTACAAGGTTCTAAACTTATTTCAAAATAAGAACTGAATAGAAAACACTACGATAATATTTACAATTATCATGTTGACTGTTTGTGGGGGAGGTTAGCCCAGTGGCTTGTGGGCTCTCCTCTGACTTTGGTCCTCGATTTTTTGATGTGGGAAGTGAATAAAATCCCAGCATGACGCTCTTCATAGGGGATATTAAGCCATAGGTTCCTAACCTGTACGGTATCGTCAGGTACTTGTTAAAGAAGATCCCTAATCTTAATAAACTTAAGTGAGGCAAAATTAGGGCTTCTAATATAGAATCAATCCCGTAATGTGGTTCGCCCATTGTTATAATGGGTGCCAAATAATTATGAACCACACTTTCCAATCCTAGAACAAACTTTCTAACAGACCAAAACCAAGAAGTACCGTTTTTATGCTCTACCAATCTTTCAAAAACAAAAAAAACTCCATTTTTTTGCCGGTCGGCTGAAGTATTATTTGAAATAAGTTTAAAAAATGTTGTTGCGAACTCTACTATCTATGTTCCAATTAGATTACAAAAATGAATGATTGTTTGTAATCAAGTAATATATGTTAGCCGTAAATAACAGTGTTTTTTAATAACAGTGTTTAAGTAATAATGAATAGCTCATTATTGTTTTTAGTAGTTATTATAGCAAGAAAATAACTCTTATATTTGATAAAAAATAAATCGAACACAAGTAGAAAACGAAAACCCACTTCGCTAGTTCGTTGTATCGTCATCTAGAAAGGAAATGTGATTGATCTGAGGAGTGAAACACTGACAAGAAATGTATATTTCATTTTTATTGTGTGTTTATTTTTAATTTTTTTTTTTTTTTTTTTTTTTGAGAATAGAGTGATATTTTGAGATCGAGATATTTTTCCAGACCCCAGCTCGGATTCCATAAAACTCGTAAAGCTAACAATTATTTCCCATTTAAAATAAAGGAAATATATTTAATCCGTTCCAACACTTCAAAATACTCCTAACCCAGCCTGTAGTAATACGAGTAACTCCCGTTATTATATGCTGTACTATATTTTAATGTGCAACAACTTTATAATTAAAAATCTGGAATAAAAGAAATAAGTTATTAATGCAATCAAAAATGAATACTGTAGTAACAAATACCTCCAACTAGTGAGAAAATTCTCTCCAACAAAAGTTGCCGTTTTACCAATTAACCGCCGCGCAAGCCACCAGGCTTGTGTTTCAAAATTGAGCTTGGATTTGAAGCGAAAAATTTAGCTCGGAGTTGGGCTTGGATTCTGAAAAAGTCGTATCTTTAAATGGCTCTTATCTCAAGGTGCCATTGTATTAACACTATATGCAATATCTATTAAAGAAGATATTAGAAATACTTATTGTGCAAAACTTAAAAGTAAATAACTTTCTTCAATGTTATTTTAGAATGCAATGGAAATGTCTTACATGACCAGTCAAAACAACAACTGTTCAGCAGACGGAAGAAATAACGACTTAACAGAAGAACTAGAACTGGAATTAGCAGCGAAAAGAAGAGCAAGCTGGAGGAATACAAGGATACCTCGAACTGGTGAAAACTACGTATGACCATAGAAGACTTCATTTACAACTTACATTCCAATCATGCATTATCAGGCTGTTATCATCGTTATATAATGTAAAGGCTTTCAAATAATCGTAATTATATTCTTATTTATTTATTTTGTTTCATTCCTTAGGGTAAAAACTATTAAATTTTCATGTTTGAAGTACCTGACATTTTTTCCCCCATTTTATATGTATTTTATGAAAACACATGAACTCACCGACGGTCTTCTAAAGACTTGGGCCAATTTTTTTTATAGACAATGAAATTAGTTATATTGAAGGTATGAACTTATAATTTTTTGGAAAAAAAATATCATTCAGTTGTTTACTATTGAAACATTGAAATTTTGTATTCAATTTAAAACTCATATTCAATGTTTAATAAATTACCTGTTTATAATGAATATAAAATTGTTAACTTTAAAAAAATTGGATTTGAGTACACCAGTTTTGTTTTATATACTGTACGATGTAAAAGAAAAATACCAGAGTAGTCATAATGAAATTTGGTATTATCTTATGATTTAATGAAAGTTAAAATAAAGTTAATGCAAGAAAAAAGACAAACTTTTTTTTTTGATCTCTTTAGAATTTTCACGTTTTTGTTTCATTTTGCAACAGTGTTTAAGAGTTCATAGCTTTCAAAATAAAAGAAAAACAAATATGTACTACTTCTATTCAATGGGATTTGTACAGATAAACCTAAACATTAAACATTGTTTGACTTTAGTTATATAAGGAAGAAAATTATTGGCAGTTGAGACTGTCAAGTTTAAAAAAAAAGGTCTGAATTCTGAACCTCATATTCAATCAGGTGTAACAATCTGCTTCGAAAATTGGTTTGGTGTACTTATTGTGATTTTACATTTGTGATGTGACTTGTATATTAATTTTAAAATAGTTGTATATATCATATGTACATACATATCATTAAGATTAGAATTATTTCATTTACAAGAAATTCCAGTGAGTCTAAAATTAAATTGATGTAATATCTGATAATACATTTATAGTTTAGTTTCACTATCGCCAGAAGTGCGTGGAATTAAAACAGAAGACTAAATTAATATTTAAATTACATTTTTATATGTATTTATTGGACGAATACATTGAATGACTTAAATTTGTAGATAGTGTATATATGTAATAAGATTATCATTATTACATGTATTATTTTATGAACGATTATTTATAATAAGTACTATTGTGTATATAACACATTTTTTTTATAACTTTAGTTAATGTATAATTGATTCCAATTTTTTATATAGTATGCTATCGACAAGGATGACTTATGAAGTAATTTTCTAACCAATTAGATTAGATTTAACTGTCATGGACGACCGCATTGGATTAAAGAAATGTTAATTTTGATAATGACTAATGAAACATTAGTGGCATTAGCATAAATATTTGATAAGCTGTTGGAACAAATAGATGTGTAATGATAATAATATTATTGAATTTATAGTGAAAGTATTTAACTATAAAGTTCAAATTTCTCTGATTGAAGCATCTTTCTATCTGATTCAGTTTTGATTTTGCTCTGCCATTTGTTTACAAGGCTTCTGTGAAGTTGTTTTCTTTTTTTTTTTAAATTAATTGCCTTCTCTACATAAATATACTATCGTTTACTTACTAATAGAAAAACAAAAATTAATAAAGAAAATAGCAAATTTGTTTATAATCTACGGAATCTGTTATTATGTTCATATGTATTTTATGTAATTCTACTAAAAAAATTCAGTAATAGGTATACATTTTGTAATGCATCTTGTAAAATTAATATTTTGAATTTTCAAACATATCAGAATAACTTTAGTTCAACGATTGAATACTGTTTCCTTAAACTTCCTTTCCATTTGAGATCATTTGAAGGAATGAGTTGATTTGAGTAAATAATTATATGCTGATTTGAATTTGTTTTTGAATATCAACTAACCCTGTCCAATCTTAAGGATTGAAATAAGAAGTTATACCACCATTTTTTTAACAAATTGGAGTGAAAAAAAATATGTATGCACTAGTCGTTCTGATGAGATTACAAACACTGATGAGATCATAATCGCTTATACATGAAATGTAAATTTCCGGATACCTGGGATTGTTCAAACATCTCAGTTTGAGAAAGGTTACCTTTATAGGTCCCGGCTAGTTGCTATATATAAAAGAAAGCTTGGACTTGTTAAATTTAATGTTTATTCATTCCCAGATATTGATTGATGGTGAAATAAAAGTAATTTACATGAGATAGATAGTCCTCTCTGGCCTAGTCTAACATTTTTAAATGTTTGTTATAATCTTTTTTTTCTAATGTACCTTTACAGCTTTTTCTGAATCATATATGCGTTTAGTTTAAAATATATTGAATCAATAACCACTTGAGTAAATTTATAAACTTAGAACAATATTCTAATTAAGAACCAAAAAAGAAATTGAAATTTTACAAAATCTGAGGTAACTACGGGTTAATTGAGTGTAATAGTAATATGCTTTTTGCCTCCATATCATATGATTTATTATAAGATTATAAACGTTGAAATATGTACAAAAACAATATACTGATGTATATATGTATAATCAAATTACACGTGTAATAATTGAGATAAAACGCAAAGAAGGTAAAATATGTGTCTTCTCTAAAGGTCTTAACATGAGATTTAAAGTTGTGGATATGAATGTTGGTTAGAACACGGAACAAATTACTGAAGTAACGAAATACTAAATTACAATTCATTTCATTAAAATGAACGTTATGGCCCTCATAATTATATGTGCTGCCGGTGAAGTGACATTCTTCTTATTTAATGAACTCTTCCCCATTCCTATCTTTCGAGGAATAGATTATCTTTCAGAGTAAACTCTCCCACAGTCTATACTTTATTATTGTATAAATAGTATTAATTTGTGGTTCTTTTGCAGCATTCCCCTTGTAAATTTCAAAACGAATAACAACAACGAAATTTCACTTTTTGTTGTTAAGAGTAACTTGAGATAGTTGGCTTTTAAAGCCTTGTCTAATTTATTACAACAATCTCACAATATATGAAAATTTTAAAAAAAGTATTTTTTTTTTACAATACTGAACTCCCAGGTAAGTATTAAGGCCATTGTACACTTACTGCCTAAACTATTTAAACTTCATAATCTCCCAAATTTTTCGACTTAAACTTTTCAATAATAGCAAATTTACTCTTTTTTTTTTTTAGTAAACATGGACTACTAATTACTATAATTTTTTTCTTCCTCAGTTTCAAAACAATTGCATATTTTTTTCATGAGTAGAGAAGAGTAATATTTAGATATTGTTCCAGTGGTGGTTGATTTTGTTTTCAAATATGTTAAATTATTTTAATTTTCATATATTCAATATATCCAAGAAGGGGAGATTGCCACCTGTTTTTTTTAAAAAATAAATTGAAGATCATGCTTACATGAAGGTTTATTATCAATTATTTATTTAATTGAATATGAATTAAAAAATGCATTATTAATGCATTTTTAGTTATTATTTCATTATTAATGGAGATGAATATATTAGCTCATTTGTAAGAAACTCATTTCTCCTTTTCAATATTTATAAACAAACATATTTGTACAATTACATGAATTTAACTTTTTTACCCAGCTCATTTATCTAGTATTTCAGATATGTATGCTTAACATTGGCGAGCATTTATGATATAGAGACAAATGATGAAATAGTTAAAATGATTATCCAAATACTTTTCTATGTATAACTGGAGTAACACTAAAATATTTATTAAACAAATAAGATGGTGATTTGGTTTGACAATGTGTGATTCAGTTGTGTTTACTCTTTTTTATTAATTAAAAACCTAATTATTGTGTGGTTTGTTAGTCAAAGGTGATAGAACATCATGAGAAATCACAATTGCAATTCATAGAGTTTATTTTTTTTCTATTTCAAAAATTCATATTTCAGTAATTTCTCTCATATTTGTTTATAATATTTCCATTTTTGATCTTTTCTGTGGAAATAATGCACTTACTACGCTAAAGTATTACTAAGTGCTGAAAGTAAGTAAGTCCATTATACTTAATATTTTATTTAATTTTAAGAGTGTATTTTTGTGATCCAATTTGAAAATAAGGCAGCATTACATTAAACTGGAAGCAAAAATAATTCAACTGTTAAATGTTTTACAAAGTGAAGATGTGCAGAATGCAGCACGAGCACATCGAATTTAATTGAGCTTCGTATTATAGTGAACTGCTTACCGGGATAGCTTCTGGGAGCACTTCGTATAGGACAGTAAAGACGCTTTTGAAATAACTGGAGGAAGATCAGCATAAGGAGGATGGGTACAACCATCAAGATTTCTAATTTATAGTTGGTTATAAATCGTCACGGATTTTACCATAATATCGTCTCCTAATATCTCATTGCTTAGAATGGCTTACTTATTCCGTGGATATTCGTTATTTTAATGTCGCTCTAGACCCACATTGCCTTTGTCGAAGAATCGTGAATGATTGCTTTAAGTATCAGTAGACTATACGTATTTACAATTGTGTTTCGCCCATTACTTCAAGACTACTGGCTCTTACGAATATATTTAAAGGTAGATATGGTAAATAACAGTCCTGTGAAATTGACTTGGCGAATACATGTAAGCTATTGATGGCTATTCAGTTTCTTAACTGATTGGACTTTGAAAAATTTAAAGAAAAGGTCATGAAAATCTTCATGGGAAAGGAGTTGGAAAAAATTAAAAGGTTTAAAGCATCATTGGTTGCCTGATGTGAAGAAGTACTTTTTCTTTGGTAAAGTTGTTTCCATGAGTAGGTAATAACGTTTGAATTGAGCTCAGTTATCGTCCTTTTCTTAAAACTAGAGGTTACAGAATTGGTATTTCATTATTAGTTGACAAATGGTTGTAAAATTAAATAACGCAGAAGATTGTGTTAAACTGGTGTTTCCTTTACTACAACAGAACTTTATTGGAATTTATTTAGCTCTCATAGTTGTCAATTGACCTCCTACTTTGAGGCACAAATGTTGCACTTTATCCATGAAAGTACTCAGCTTTACAATCCAGTAGTACTTATCTGAACCTGGTACCATGCTGATCACTGAACTGAAAGCTCGACTGTCATATGTTACATTTCTCATCTTGTAAATATTCTAAAAAAAAATCAAATTACAATATTATAAATTTCTGAGTATATCTTTGTTTATAATTTATTATAATATAATATGATTTATAATAACTTTCATATAATAATACCTCAACAGGGAATAAATAAACTGTTATAACATTTAATATTTAATACAATTTATTAACACTGATCATCCAGCAAAGGATTATTGGTATTCTTTCAAAGTGGTTACCAAGTTATGACTTGTATATATATATATATATATATATACCACAAAGTGTATTGTAAATTTAATGTGTCATTTTTTTTGGTTCTGGATGGATAAAAATGAACCTTGTTTGTATAATGCTAAGGAGTATGTGATATCCAGTGGTCACTCCTTCGAAGATAGACGTTCAATCACATACAATGGCTAAATATTTATATTATAGGTAATAATATTCACTTATATGTAGAAGAACATTATTTTATAGGAGTAATAATTTATTATTAATAAAAATGATCTCAATATATATATATTTTAAGAAACTCTCAAAAAAGGTAACCATGCATGAAATTGGCATAAAATGTTTAGAAACATGTTTGCAAGAAGGGTTGCTACCAACCTTCACTAATATATATATATATATATATATATATAGGTTTTGAAATTGTTTGAGGGTTTTGGTCTGGATATTAAAAAACGCTTCTTCGCCAACGTTTTGACATATATTTATGTCCTCCTCAGGGCTAAAACATTAATACATTGAGCACAAATATTACGACTACATTAGTTCTAATGTTTGCTAATAAGTGACAAAAAAGATAAACTATGGACTTACGTATTCCAGTCTGGTTTTATATTATATTGACTGTATTGTACAAAAACCAGACTGGAATACGTAAATCCATAGTTAATCTTTTTTGTTACATATTAGTAAACAATAGAACTAATGTAGTCGTAATATTTGTGCTCAATGTATTAATGTTTTAGCTCTGAGTAGGACATATATATATGTCGAAACATTGGCGAAGAAGCGTTTTTTAATATCCAGACCAGCCTACTTTTTTTCATCATTGCCATCATGGTGCCCTCAAGTTACTGTAGAAGTCCTTATTCAGTCTCGGGGATTTTGAGATTGATACCCCTGTTCTGAAGCAATACTTTCACTACGTCCTTTTTCTATGGACGTCATTAGAATACATTGCAGTTTTTTTATTACTGCAATAAATTGCAGTGATTTGGCACCTATCCTGATGAGTTTATTTACCAGGATAGTGATTTCATTATTATGATTAGATTATTAAATTGAAGTAACAACCTTTTCTTAACTGTGGTTTTATTAACAAAATAGGTAAAAGGATACTGAGGAGTATGCTTGAGACAAAGTATTCACGGAACATCAACATGTTATTTAAAATAAATTGTTGGAAATATTTTAGAAAACTTACTGTCTGACAGTAACGCTAATGATTTTATTCGTTACAATAAAAGAAATTACTTTAAAATAAATTCTTCCGCTTTCCTAATGTGACTGTTGGGATTTATATCAATCTTTCCATGTCAAAATGATATAACTATTGATATCTAATAGTAGGACTTAAACTACAATTCACAAATGTTTTCAGAAGCATTAATAGTGATGAAAGATGTCATTGAATTTGATAGGTGTCATTGCAAACGTTGAACTGTTGGAGGTAAACAGTTTCTGTCATAACTTGGTCGTTCTCTTTATCGTGAATTTCCATCACTCCATATCTGTTTCACTTGTTCTGTGGAATGGTTTTATGTCTTTAAGTAAAACTGTTGATTTTGTAACCAAGTCAGTAATCTCACCTATGCATGCTCAAGTCAAATATTTCAATTTCCTTCACTTGGGGATCATATTTTCTTTGACATTATTTGTTCAAACACTGTTATATTCAAGTGATCATAAAGGCATAGCCATGACATTGGTACTTCTTCTGTAGTACTTAAGTAAAAGCGCATGTAGAATCGAAGTAATTACTGCTACAAAGACGCTGACGCATAGCATGAACTGCAAAAGTTGGTACTCTCTCACAGAAAAGAAGTAGCTTATGTGATTTCAAAGCTACCAGTGTAGCTTTTCAAATTAATATGTTATAACACTTACATTGGCCGTTACCTCCTTGCTTTTCAGGAGCTTTTTTAATCGTAGACTGTTGTCTACGATTGCTAAAATGCTAAAATTACTAAAATACTTCTAAATGTTTATAAAATTCGGCTTGCTGAATATAACAGTGTTGTGTTAAGTATTTTAAAAGTGCAAAATTTGGCATATTAGAAGTAAAGAAGAGCAATGGAAACTTGCTGTATTCGTCTATGAATGTTAATTGTTTACTTAAAGGTTTCCATTAATAGTATAATTGTAGCAGTTATTACTAGTTCTTGGCAATAGGTTTAAAATCAAAACCAAGATATATGAATGATTGCATGGATTTCCATAAGATACGGTGTATCATTCAGTCAATAAGACTACTCTATTTCTAATTAAGTAGGTTAGTCTATTAACTTGCGAGTGGATCAGTCAGATGTAGCTCTTTAAGGATATTGATGGATTTCATGGTCAAGAAATTGCATCATCTTATTCCAAGGGTGATATTTTACATCAAATTTGTAGCTGTAATCACCACCTGTAAATCTCATCGTTTTTATGACGTTTCGAAATTGCTTAGGAGAAAAAACATAGAACATATAAAACATAGACTTGTAACTGGTGACAAGAGTATAGTGCTTGTTTCAAAAATAATGCTTGAATTTCCTGAGAGATTCAATTATATCACATGCTTCTTTTTCCACAGCATTGTGTTACTTTTTGAAGGTTGCACTAATACTAACGAGAGATAAAATAGAAAGACCATTGTCTTTCAAACCGATTTACGATTGTAGAGATTCCATTGTTGATTGCATTAGTTTCTAAGATGAATGAGATAATCTCATCTAAGTGATTGATTTTGATGAGTATAGAATTTTTTTTTAATTTCCAATAGCAGATTTTTTTTCACTTAGCAAAAACATACTGATTTGATGTGGAGTTTACGACTTATCTGAGTAATTATTAATAATGTGAATAACTGTCAAATAAGCCTATGGCTAATTTGAATGCATTGGGATAGATAGATGTAAATAAAACCCCCCCGATGTGCCTTCACCTTGTCGTGGTGGGGGGGCTTAACATGCCTGGGTGGTTATTATCTCATGGCATGAACTAAGAAAGGTACTGGACGAATTGTTCACCTGAGTTGGTGTCTGCGAGTGAAACGTCCGCTCGATCTCATGTGGCTGTCCGTCCAAATCAGTCTTATTTGGCTGAACCCTGTCTTTTTCAACACTTTCTCATGCAAAGCGTGGTGGGGCGGATTGTGTCTCTGGGTTGGTATCCGTGGGTGGAGGTTCCGCTTAATCGGGCTCAGGCCTAAAGGGCTGCCTATTCCTTTGGTTTCGTGTGGCTGCTTCTGTCTTTTCAAAGATTTATTTCATTCCGTGGTTGCAAAACAACAACTTTAGCTGCATTCTTAGCCTTAAGATTCATTTAGACGATGCTGATTGTGGCTGGTTATAACGGACTTAGATTTGGCTGGTCTGTTGCGATGTGCATTATGCCTTTTTCTCCTTCTTTCTTCTTTACGTTTTCTTGTAATCTCTGAATCTTTCCCTTACTACTCTGTTGTTTCCTATCTCACTCCCTATTACCTGTTACTCTTGCTTTTTCCTTTTCATTTTTCACCTGTAATTCTTGATCCTCTCTTTCATAGAGTCTACCAGGCTTATGTTTTACAGCTTTTGTTGATGAAGTTTGTGAACCCCTCCTCCGCAAGTTTCACCTAGGGAACTTCACGAAGACTCTTTCTTTTTCAAATTTGCGAGGAATCATTTGGTTTCTCGTGAAGTGGTGAAACGCACAATATTAAAAAAACATCAACCTATTCAGCCCGAAAGGCTAAGGTGCATGAATAAATCAAAAGAGGTTTAACGTCCTCTCCGAGGGATGGTATGCTCAGATTTATTCACCTGGCCGGTAAATAAATCGACAGCCAAAGTGGGTATTGAACCCCGAAAACATCCAGTCCGGAGGTGAGAACGTAAACCACTGGGCTACGCTGGCCTCATAAAAACGTAATAACAACGCAGTGATGAAGAAGCAGAAAATACTTAAAGCATTTTTTATTTAAAAAATAAAATTTAATGCAATTAATATTAATTTTAATATCATATCTATTTATTATACATATAATAGTAATATAGTATAATATATTTCTAAATAATATATGTTTGAATTATAATGATAACAAATATTATTTTAGTATACAATAACTTTTTATTTTTCTTATAAATACGAACAAATAAAGTTTCTACTCATGTTTTGCTAATTGATTATATTTCTCCTTGTAGTTATGTTTTAATTAATACATTTGTATGTACATTATTTTTTTAATCCTATTCATATGTGGATAATATTAATAATAGAAAATAAACATTATCTGTTTTGATTTAAAGTAAACACATTATGTTGATTTTGAAAACAAACTGAAAAGATGAAACAACTAATGTTGAATTATGAGGTATATTTTTAATTAGGGTTAATGAAATTTGATTAAGGCCACTACTTTAAATATTATCGGCATGTAATTATCTTTATTGAAGAAGATATTTTGATGTATTTCAAGGCATTTTGCATAAGCTGGCTGTTGTATCGATTGACAAGCTGGTTGAACAGGTAATTTGTTAGTCAAACAAGGGTTGGTGTGACCTTCTTAATAGGTGGAATAGATGTTAATAGACCACCAGCCTCAACTACTCACCAGGTCATCAACATCCAGTAATTTTGATCTTGTTGCATATACATCACACCAACTTGCATGGTACAAACAAAATGACAAATTCTCTGTGCAAAACAAAAATAAACTACACTTATATTGAAATAATTTTCCCGTAATAAAAACTTCAAATAAGTAAAATGAATTATTATTTGCTTTATAAATACTTAAATATATAAAATTAATAACAAATAACAAACATTTTTTTTTGTTTAAAGTTACTTTAAAACAGATTTTTACAAAAAGCTAAATAAAGTATCATGAAAAAAAAACTGGTTTTGATATGTTTAGGGATTATGACATTTTAAGTTGTAATACAAAATATTTGAGATGTGCACAATTGTGTATCTTTTGTGGAATATTTATTATAATATCAAGTTTGATTTATTCATTCTTTCGTGTGGTTGTTTGTGCAGACTCTCCCTGGAAGAGACTAAAACTGGTGAGCAAATTCTACGTGAATGCAATGCAATTGAGTTTAAGAGCCAAACAGTTTTGGGAAATCATACAAAAAGGGGAAATGAGTGGTTCTTCTCTAAGAATAATTATGAAATTCATTAATAACTTATAATGTAAAATTGAATTTATAAAAGAGCAATGGGATGCATAATATGACACATGTGACTATGTTGTGCTCCAATATGATGATATTTAGCTCCTAAGTTTAACAATAATAACAATTTATTCTAGATCGATGATATTAAATTTCTTATATTGATGAAATGGATATAGTTACATTATATTAATTATCTACAAGTTTCAACCATACTAATTTGAATAAATGACTTTTATAGGGGCCAGGTTAGCTCAGTGGTTAACGTGATCTCCTCTGAACTACCAGTTCAGAGGTTTGATTTATTCACGTGAAAGATGAACAAATCTGAGCACGTCGTCCTTCAGAGAGGACGTTAAGCCGTTGGTCCTGGAACTTGTACGATGTCAGGTACTCGTTAAAGATCCCTACTCTAAGTATACTTAAGTTAGGTAAAATTTAGAACTCCTGATGTACAATCAATCATCATTGTGTGGTATCACAAAGAGCCCAATGTTCTGCCTATGTCTGTTCCTTTGTGGGACACCCACTGCAAACTAAAGTTACCGTACTACTTTTGTAGTACTATTTAATACTACTAAATAAATGTTATTTTATAGAATAAATAATTTTTAACTAATTACATGAACAACAATGCACATTACCGCAGATGAGATCTCAAGGACACCAGTACATTTATTTATTGTTCTTTTATAAGTAAGATTCTTAATATTTCAACTTTTCTGAAGGTTAGGAATATTTCTTCAAAGACGAGAGAGAGGCTACCGTATCCAATTTTTAAAAATGTATATTACTGTTTTTGAGCCAGATTTATTCAATATATTTTCATAAAAAATGAATAGGTCGAAAAAAATGGAATATCAAAAATAGCAACTTGATGCTGGCCACATTGATATCAAAGAACTAATAAAATTGATAAATGCGTTTATTAAGTTTTCTGCAACATTTTCCAGGTAAGGATATTTTGATTCTAAAAGTCGTTCAGCAAAGTTTCCTTCTTTGGATTTATTTCTGAGCATTTCCAGTGAATTTCTTTCACCATGTTCAAAAAATAAGTTAAATATATAGCACTTGTTTAAACTAATGAAGAATAGTACTTATTTTAAACCGAACAATGAAGTAAGACAAGTTATGTTGATTCATCTTTTATAATGAAAAAAAAACAAAAAAAAAATTTTACTTCATTGTTTATTATAAAGAAGTGCGTTTACTTCATTGGTTTATTATAAGTAATTTCTGTAAATGTAATATATTCTAGAATTCATCAAAACATGTTGAAAAATAAAACAGGTTAAATCGTTGGTGAACTACTTTTTGTATTAAAATGTCCCAAGCTGGAGAAATGTTTCCGGTGACCCGAAAAACTCAAAACAGTTAATTAAAAACAAAGCTGACATACCTTTTTGATACTTACATACATACATACATAAATACACACACACACACACACACATATATATATATATATATATTGATAAAAGTAGCGACGTGGAATAGAAACAAAACTAAAGTTTATCGGGACTCGATCAGTTCTTCATTCAATTTAAACTCTCATTGCCAACGTTTCGGTCTTTATTTAAAACCTTTTTCATAGGCGTACAAAAACAGAGGAAATATAAGAAATAATACGTCTTGTATTGATTATTTCTTAACATTATGATACAAGATTCTTAACAATCATTATGATACAGGATTGTATTATTTCTTATATTTCCTCTGTTTTTCTAAAGCCTATGAAAAAGGTTCTAAATAAAGACCGAAACGTTGGCAATGAGAGTTTAATTTGAACCTGAAGAACTGACCGAGTCCCGATAAACTTTAGTTTTGTATATTTATATTCGTATAAATAGGCAGCAAATCTTCTTATATACAAATGTTGTTGAAAACCATAGCGGCTTCAGTATTAACGATCTTTTTAAGTAAATGCTCCTTTTTCCTGAACACTTTCCGATGTTGTACAGTTAATTGGTGGAGTAACTCTCCCAGGGACATGGTACTCGTCTAACGAGGGAAATGATAGTGAATGCAACTTCTGCCCTTATCTCTCTATATATATATAAATGAAGTTATGTCTACTTGTTTGTACTCGATAGATTAAAAAACCATACATCCAGTCGCCGTGAAAATTTAGTACATTATTAGGTACATTCCCGGGAAGGTTTATGTAAAGTTTTTTTTAAAAAACAGAGTTGTGGTTCAGGTAATATCCCAAAAATATTATAATAGAGATGGTTTGCTGTATAACCTGTTTGTTTACATTTGACTTTAATTGGTAGTAGTGGCCGCAGGTAGGTTATTCTTTATGAATAAGCAACTTATAATACTTCCACATTTTTGTTCAATTGGAAATAACCAGGTACCAGAAATGTTATTATTGTTTTCAGATTGATATTAAAGACAATTATTGTAATTTTATATGGGTTTCTTATTAACTTTAACAAAGCTTTAGTTATTATCAATAGTTTACCATTAACATTTCATATCTAATTGGTTTAACTTTCTTTAAACATTAAAGAACGTTATGCGTTAAATAATAACTTATTAACTTACGATATATATTAACTTACGATAGTATTACGAATAATAATGATAGTATTTGAACCATTAATTCTAATCTTAAAAGAATAATTAAAGTATTTTGTTTAAGTTTAATGGATGTAAGGCTTCTTTATTTATTCCTGATTGATTAATTCCTTTGTTTAAAATATTTAATTATTAGTAATTAGTATAAGACCCTACTCCATATAGGCAAAATGATAAGTTATTATATATATCGATGATATCTAACCAGAAGATGTTTATGACTGTCTAAATCAGTAAAACTTATAAGGGAATATATACAGCATTAAAAATTGATGAAGAAATGTGCATGTATAAAACTTAATCACTGTATATATTTGTGTGTATAAATACCGTTCTTAACATAATAACACTTAACATTACATAATGAAAAATGTAGGTAGATTTAACATTTAGAACTCAATTGACACTTTTCAATACAATGCTTCTTCCTATTTAACAAATAATATTTAATCAAAATATTGTTATTCAAACTTTTAAGAGACAATTTTGTTTACTATTATAATTTTAATTAAACATTTAAAACTGTGTGAAGTCTTCAAATTAAAATTATCAAATGAAATGTAATGTGATATGGTTTAGTCTCTTCAACTAACTGGCTCCTAATTTAAACGATTTATGGATTTAAAATTTGTGTCATTATATTTAACAGATAAGACATATCACATTTAATGAGCTAAGACTTCTTTCAACATTTCTTGATGTATTGTTCGGCAAAAAATATTCTTTTGTTATTTGTTTAATCAAATCTACCTTTACCAATTGTATTAGACAATGTGTGCAATTTATAATCAGTGTTAGATTATATCTTTTTTGCGTTCTATAATTTTAATTCTGTATTAATTTCGTTTATCTCAAAAAGTTAAGTGTAAAGGAACTATAGAAAATTTAAATTGTTTTCGTTATATGTAATTTATTATTAGAGTTGGAATTAAATTGTTTCCGAGTAAAGCCGGGTAGATCAGCTAGTTACTAATAAAAACCTACTTCATTTGCATATTTTGGAAGCATTGTATATTAAAGAAAAAATCCCCTCACTAAATTGTCAAATTAATGATATGTTTGTCATTCCTAGTTCTAGAAATATTAACCCTAGATTTAAATTTATAAAAAGTGACACTGTTAATTCAACTACTGAGCGCTTGGGGCGCTAGCGAGTTGTAACCTTCGTTGTATCACCTGTTATTTGTAGTCTTGTTTATCACTTACTTTCCATTCTCATTTTATTTAATTTTATTTTACTTTAGTGCCATATATTGTTTTACTTATAATCCCGAAGATGGCCAGTGAGGCCGAAAGCTCGATATAGATAATTAAAGGTATTTTAAAACAGTGAAGTTATAAAATGTCCCTGGGATAGTTACCCAAATTATATATATAATTTGATTGAGTAGGAACTCTAATTGTGAATGACACAGGAATGAAAGGTAATGTTTATTATACAAGTGCGACATGCAGACTGGCTGACTCCCTCCTCGAGGCCAGCCTTGATATTCTGTCTCTGCGTAAACAAAGACTATGACCCGCGATGACGGCAGTACAGCCACCGCCAACTCCGCTAACTTATATATATACAAAACTACAGTTTATCAGGACTCAGTTAGTTCTTTAGGTTCGAATTAAACTTTCATTGCCAACGTTTTGGTTTTTATTTAAAACCTTATTAATAGGTAGAATTATAAAAGTTTGAAACAGAAAAAATAAATATTACATTATGGAGATCTTACAAGAAAAATTCAAACTGTACAGCTGTTATTAAAATCCACAGACTATATTTTTCTTGTAAAAATCTTTAATGTAATACCCAGTTTTTCTGTTCCAAAATTTTATACCTCTGCCTTTGAAAACGGTTTTAAATAAAAACCGAAACGTTGGCAATGAGAGTTTAATTTGAACCTGAAGAACTGACCGAGTCCTGATAAACTGTAGTTTTATTTCTATTCCACGAATACTTTTATCAATATGTACATATATATAGTTCAATATAGCCAAAGAAACATAGAGAAATCAAAAGAACACACTTACAGTGTCTAATTTTCGGTTTGAACTGTCTCCAGGAGAGATAAGAGAGGGAAACCAAGCGCACTGGTTCAGAGACGGTTGGAGACATATTTCCAACGAAAAAGTATATATATATAATATATATATATATATATATATATATATATATAGTTCAATATAAACAAAGAAACATAGAGAAATCAGAAGAACACACTTACAGTCTCTAATTTTCGGTTTGAACCGTCTTCAGGAGAGATAAGAGAGGGAAACCAAGCGCACTGGATCAGAGACGGTTGGAGACCAACAGTGTTGCCGCATGCGCGCCCGTTCACAGAAAAAAGGTAGACAGGAATCAATTTATAATTAATTTATAATTTATAAAATAAAATAAAATAATGGAATATGAAAACAATAATATATAAAAAAGAAAAAATTGAAAAAAAAGGGAAATTGATACAGAGAAATTGATACATAAACAAAAGTGCTGACTAAGCTATGATAAAATAAAATAAAACTAAGAATACAAATAATAATAACAAATGAAATAATTTAATAAAAAATGTGAAAAGGCAAGGAACTTTTAGACATTATCGCTTTAGATTGAGGCCAGGTGCACTGCGCGCACTTAATAGCCAAATATGGGCTTCTTCGGAGGCTCGTAGTGTGAGATCTTTGCTGTCAGGGGGTATTTGTCGCAGAATCTGTAACCTGTAGCACTCATTAAAAGGGAGACCGTGGCTATTGGCATGTATGGCAATGGGAAGATGGGAGCGGCTATTGACTGAAGCTCTGTGATTGTTCATACGGAGACTAAGCTTGGTAGATGCTTGGCCTACGTAGAACGAATCACACTTGGTACACTCCAAACGGTACACACAGTTTTTGGAGGTACACGAGCAGTCAGTTGCAACAGGATAGAGGGTGTTATGGGGGGGAGCTGTGAAGTGTGGTTGGGGATTTATAATGGGACACGTGAGGCAACCTCGACGTCCGCACAGTTGCGCTCCAGAGGGCAAACTGTTTGCCCTCGTGGAGGTTAGCTTCCTGTGCGAAAGAAAATTGCCAAGGTTGGGAGGACGTCTGTAGGATAGGCGTGGCGGATTAGGAAAGGTTTTGGAGGTGGCTGGGGAAGAGGATATGATCGGGAAAAGTTCTTTAATGATGGTACCCAGTCTGTGGATACCTGGGAAGTAGGTTGTTATAAGGTAGGGAGACCCAGAGGGAGAGGAAGAGGAGGTTGATGTAGGATTGTGTGGGGTCGTGGCAGGAACCAGTCTTCTTGTTAGGAAGGGGAGAGGGTAACCTCGCTCTACAAATTTACTTTTTAGGCTATTGATATGTAGGTGTTTATCTTGTAGTCTGTTACAAATCCGGTGAATTCGTATGGAGAGGGATCTCGGAATGGATTTCTTAATGTGGGGAGGGTGGCAGCTATTGAAGTGTAGATATAAATGGGGATTAGAGGGTTTAGAATGGACGGAAGTAATGAGAGAACTATTGTTGAGGGTGATATCGACATCAAGAAAGGTAGTGGATCTGTTGGAAATGTTATGGGTAAAGGTAAATGATCCACTACCTTCGTATCCACTACGGGCGCGCATGCGGCAACACTGTTGGTCTCCAACCGTCTCTGATCCAGTGCGTTTGGTTTCCCTCTCTTATCTCTCCTGAAGACGGTTCAAACCGAAAATTAGAGACTGTAAGTGTGTTCTTCTGATTTCTCTATGTTTCTTTGTTTATATTGAACTATATTTGTCCGTTTTGGATCGTATTTCCAACGAAAAAAAGTGTATATATATATATATATATATATATATATATATATATAGAGAGAGAGAGAGAGAGAGAGAGAGGAGGGAGAGAGAGGGAGAGAGAGAGAGAGAGAGAGAGATGGTAAGATGATGTATAGTGCAATAATTTAAAAACTTACCTTTTTAAAAGGACATTTAAATTCAGGAGTAATTTTTTCAATAAAAGGACTCCAGATTTGATTTTTTTCAGTTACCATTGGGCAAATATTATTGTGGCGAATTGTCATAACATATTCACATAATCCTTTCTCAGCAAAGCTAGGACATCTTGTAACCTCAGCAATAGCCTGCAAAGTTCAGTTCATATTATCTCTGTGTATAACATATGCCCGCCCACATATTTTATTCTATTAGATATATAGACATAATTTCTTAAATTTATTTTGTTGACCCCATATTATGAAAAATACTTATTTCGCAAGTACGGACTATGATATCATTTGAGTGCCTAGTCGTAAATTTAGCCGTCATGCAGATCTCATGGATATTTATTAGATGTTTTGATGACAAATCTTACATGGACTTACATATTTTCTGTTAATTATTGTACTTATTGTTTTAGAAATTTAATTATTTCAAATACTATATACTAACACAATAATATGAAAATTTCTAAATCTCAACGTGAAATTACTTTATGTAGGAATTAATCTACTTACCATTTATATAATCTAATACTTATATATTTCAAATAAAAATTAGTTGAAATCTAAAGCAGAAAATTAGACTGGCCACAATTCTTCATGTAAAAGTACGATGATTATCTCCCAACTTGCCATTATATTTCGAGGGAGGCGGTAGAGTTTCTGAAAGACACTTGTTAGTTTAATTTGGAAATCGACGTAATATTTGAAATATCCCCCGTGTGAATTACTCTCTCAGTTTTTAAAATAACACCATATGGTAAAGATAACTACCTTTAATACTCCCAATAAAAGTAATAAGCTCTGACTTGATCTCAATAATGGTAGAAAGGGGGGGGGGGGGAGGGAGAGATAACAGGATGAACAAATAAGTGATGTGATATGATGGAACAGAATGCGATTGACTAGCAAATAAGAAAGGGAGTAGACTAGAGAAAGAATAACAGGGATATGGCTAACTAAACGTGGAAGATGGCAAGGAGTGATAAAGAGATAATGAAGAGAAAGAGATTACCATTATCCAACAATTTATAACAACATTAATTTTGAAAGGGCGTACTTGTTCAAAGGAAGAGTGAAGATGTATGAGGGATTAGGAAGAGGACTGAAGAAAGACTTAAGATGGTAAACTTCATACGTATTCCAACAAAGGAAGAAGAAGAAGGGAGAGAGAGTGTGAAAGGAATAGAAAACATAGAGAATAGTGAAGGAAGAAACGAACTGATAATGGGAGTTGTTTGGATATGGTCAGAGAAGTTAGGGAGACAGATTACTTACTTGCATTACTCAAAGCAGAGTTAGTATTAAATGATAATTTAAAATAGGAATATGAAATCTTGCAGGTAGAAGAAGGCGAGTGAGAGAGAAAAGGAGATATTAACAGAAAGAGAGAGGATTTGAAAAGGAGTGGAAGAAAAGGATTGTGAAGGATCAATTCAACTGTAAGAAAGATGAAGAGTGTTAATGTTAGAACAAGGATGAGAAGCGCTAAAACAATGGAATTTCTAAGTAACTTTATCAAAAAGAACATTACAGTCATAAGTTTTTAAAATGTTAATTATCAGGAGCATAAATAATAGAGTCTCAGAGAAGTGATATACTGCTATATCAGAACAAGTAACTAAATAGGACAAAGAAAACAAAATGCAAGCTATTATTTCATTTTTTTTTCACTATAAATATTACAATTAATTTTTTTTGATAAACTGATTTTTTTTATAAATATATATGTAAATTACAGTTATGTACTCGAATTAACGTATTTATGTTCTTCATTATCGATACATTTAAAAGAATAAAAGTAATCACATTCGTCGTTATTTTTTGAAAATAAATTATAAGAAAAATTAACTTAACCTTGTTAACATTGTCAATATCTTTCTTGAACTCAACGTCACAGTCAATGCTTACAATTCCAGGTCCAATATTCTTTATGGCAACATTACGGACATCTAACAACATTTTAACACCTTTGCACTGTTCAAACTCTTTAAATATTACCACTTTCCTTTTTCTCTGAAACAGATAACATTTTTTTTTTTAATACATGTTATATGCTTAGTGGCTTTGAACATATCACTTTAAGAAGATATAAAATTTTCATGCAAACGTTATACTGATTGCTATTAGTGTGTCTGTAAATATATTTTATCGTTTAAAATAAGTTTTGGTCAAAGTAAGATATGTTATTGAAGAAAGCACTCTTCTTCTGTACCTTCATCTAATGCTCACACTTGTCATTTAATGAGGAGTGCAGTCAACATATTGAGTTCACTATGATATATGATCAACACTATGATATATGAGTGCAGTCATCAATAGTAAAAGTATTTCAAACACTGTCAGGCAGAGATTTTTGGAAATGAATTGAATTAAAAAAGTTATTATATTAAGAGTCCAAGTATTCGTTGATGACTTTAAAAACAAGTCTAAAATAAAAAAAGTTTTATTTTTCTACCCATGAACCATTAACGAGTAAATTTATCTCTTAACTTCCGTTGTTATTTTAATTTATTATTCGTTGTCGTTTGAAAATTTGTTATTTTATTGGTTATGATTCTTACTATGTTTCTTATTGTTTAAATTTTATCAAAATAAAAAAATATCATGTACTTCATTTTAAAACAGATTCAATCCACTGAAGATGCCTTAATCACTTAGGCAATAAGTTATATTCCTGATGATCTCATCATGAAACACATTTTGATCACTATAGTGGGTCAATGCATAATAACGACTGCTTGAAAAAGATCCATAGCTTGAACAACTTTCTAACATAAGACCAAATAATTTCATTTTAATGAATTGGTGAAAAATTTGGTTTCTGGAAACTATTTCTTTCTAGAGTGATAGCGCCGAGGCAAAAAAAAAGTTAATAATTAATAAAAACAAACTATTAAGTTTTGCAAATACATTTTTCAATAAATATAAAACATAACAAAAAAGGATCCTTTATATTAATACTATATGAAGGGAAAACTTGAAGTTTATGTTACCAGCAATTTGTTTTAATTTAAACAAGTTTATTTGAAAATATGTTTAATGATCAATGATACATTAATTACTATCGGATTTCAACTTAAGTAATATCTAATTGAGAGTTTTATGTTGCAGATTAAATCGTCAATTAAAAATAATAACCAAGATTAACATTAATGAAAATGAAACCAGTATACATGGAAATAGTGACTGATAAAAAAAATTCTGTATATAAAAGTTTTCGTTTCAAATTAAGCTGTTATTGGAAACGATATTTCAAAATGTTATTTCAAATTAAATTAAACTGTTTAATATCCTCATATAAAATATAATAAGTGCAAAATCAAAAGTATTTCTTGAAATTTCAGCGATATTTCAGTATATTATTTTTCAAAAAAATCAGTTCACGATTTATTGAAGATTAAAAATTATAGAATAATATTCTCTTAGTGTAGTTGAATTAAACTAATTAGTTCTTTTTTACTTTACTATAAGTAAAGTAAAGTGATCGTGAAAAAATTTTATATCGAGACTTTGACAGATTTACATGTTTTGTGGTCCCAGAAGCCGTTTTACGAGTACGAAGTTTTTTCGTTGATTTTTGAGTCTATATGGCTGAATGTGTGAGTATGTATCAAAAGTTTGTGGCTACGCTACGGTCCAGAATCATTGATGGATCAAGTTGATATTTTACAGAAAAATGGGCATCATAGTGTAGATGAGCTCTATTGATTGGAAGCCATAGTGCTTGATGGGAAAGTCACTTTTTTTGCCCAAAACCTGTTTTTAGACTACATTTTTTCTCTCTTAAACTACTATTCCTAGATCCTTGAAATTTGGAAACTATCTTAGAAGCTAGAAGTCAATAAAATAAAAATATCATCAAATTTTTAAAACAAAGGTTAATATTTCTTTTTTCAATAAAACGTAGTAATTTGGACTTTAATTCAATCTGAAAACTTGTGAAAACGATACAAGACATTCGTTTAACGGATCAAAATGAAACTGTGCCTAAAAAAATAACATTCTAAAAGAGTTGAGTTGAGATAATTTTTTCCTTTATTACATTCACCAAAACGGCGTTAAAGTAGACTCTCTGTTTTTAGAAAAAGTTTTTTTTTTGACACTAAAAGACCCATTAAGAAACCATGCAAATTTACCAAAGGTTGAACAAAAAATTAGCAATTTATAAAAAAAAAATCATGTAATTTCAAATACCGCAAAGTCCAATAATGCTATAAAAACTGATTGTTTATCCTAGACTAACAGATCACCTACTGTATTTGTAGAAATATGCATAGTTTTTTTTTACATTTTTCACATGACTTGAATAATAACTTTACATGTAACATGTAAATGATATTACATGATATTAAATGTTATATTAAAGTTATATAACTTTATATAATAGCATGAGTATAGAAAACAGCGCGGTTTGCCAAAAATGTGGAGAAGAGGATGAAACCTCTGTCCACTATGTGACTGAATGCCCTGTGTATAGTCTCCTTAGATTAAATACTTTAGAAACAAGTACTGTAATGATAGATAAGTTAAGGGAAATGGATTGGAAAAACCTCCTAATCTATATAGAAAGATCAGGAAGATTTTCCTAGGAGTAGGAGTCCGGGTTACCAGGGGAAGGCAAAAAGGGCCCACTTGGTTGGCTTGTTTGCCAGATCTTAGATCTACCCACCTTACTACTACTACTCTACTAACTTTACATGTAAAAAATCACCGCCAAGAAGCATATATTTCTGTTGCTTTCCATGCTATGATGGATTTGTCTCACCAAATACTCTAATCAGTTTATATATTGCACCCTTGTAAGAATTTTAATATGTGATAAATTTTTTTTTTATATTATTATGGAAAATTTAAAGAGAATATATAACTTTTTAAATATATATCATATCACTAATAAGAAAATAACTGAACCATGTTGAAAGATAATCAAAGAACTTTTGTATAAATTCAGAGAAGTGTGGAGATAATGGGCTGTACTGGGACAAAGATTTGGAAACAGTAAAGAAATAAAAATTAAATACATATATATATTTTTTCGTTGGAAATACGATAAAAAACGGACAAAAATAAGAGGGTTTCCAACCGTCTCTGAACCAGTGCGCTTGGTTTCCCTCTCTTATCTCTCCTGAAGACGGTTCAAACCAAAAATTAGAGACTGTAAGTGTGGTCTTTTGATTTCTCTATGCTTCTTTGTCTATATTGAACTATATATATATATATATATATATATATATATATATATATCATGATAAACAAAAACGGTCCGGCAGGACAGATTACACTTAAAATAAACTGTGACACATAGACAGAAACATAACAAAGACTCACTTTTCAAATTTCGACTGCCATGACCAGTTGGGTTTTTGACTCTCACGAAGACCGCTTGTTACTGTTGAAAGATCTTAGTCTTGTTTTCCCATTTCATATTGCGGTTTGATCATTGATTGTTATTTCACTTGTTTATGTGAAATCTATATATATATATATATATATATATATATGGACAATATTGAGGTGTGAGGAATGGACTCCTTCTTCAAGAAAGAGGAGTTATGTTTATAGACAAATATTCAGTTTTTTTACTATTCTAGTCTAATAGTTCATATTCACAGCAACCTTATAACCGTGCATAGCACGCAGGAAGAAGACAAATTTTGCTCAGAATGAATTGATATATATGATTTTTGATAAAGAGATGGAAAAGTGGTTTTTATTAAATACTAGGAAGCCATAAAATACCCAGTGTTGGGTTCTATAAAAGACCTAAAATGCAAGTTTTTCATTCGTGTTTTTCAAAGTTTTTAGAGTATATATATAAATACGATTTCACATAGGCATGTGAAATAAGAATCAATGATCAAACCAGAATATAAAATGGAGGATAAACAACTAAGATCTTTCAACCATAACATTAGGTCTTCATCAGAGTCAAAAACCCAAATGAATTAGGGGTCAAAAACTCAGTTTGGTTTCTGACTGTGACGAAGACCCTTTGTCACGGTTGAAAGATGTTTTTCTTCCTATTTTTCTTTTTTTTTCCCCCATTTCATATTGTGGTTTGGTGATATATATATATATACTTTTCCGTTAAATATACGATCCGAAACGGACAAATACATTAGAGACTGTGAGTGTGTGCTTTTAATTTCTCCATGTTTCTTTTTCTACATTGAAATATATATATATATTAGTGTATATTGGCAGCAGATTTTCTTGTAAACATATTTTATTAAAGTAGACGGCAGCTTCCGCATTTACGACTTTTTTGCTCGTTTTCTCTAGTTTTCTTACTAGTTTTTTCTGGTAGGGAGTGATTTCATGGAGGAGTTGTCCCAGAGACATCAAAGAAATAATCTTTTAGCTTAATCAATAATATTATATTTTTACACTTACAAGCTTTCGATTTTCTCAGAAATAATCTTCAGGTATATATCATTATTAAACAGATTAAATTCACACAATAAAAATTTCCAAATGTTAAACAGACATTAAAAGGAATAAAAATTTAGATGTTAATAGAACTAGATGAACTTTGTGAAAAAAACAAAACAAGTCCACTGTGACAAGTGTAAGGTTACAACTTGTCATTCACATTGCCTGGGGGTCCTGTCAATGTAGGATTATTAAGTTTATAAGAACTATCGAAGTTCTTACAACTTGGTATTATGCCTATACAATTGGCCTGAATGTTCATAGAAGGTTGGACGTCCTTGATGTATAAGGCCTCGAGGATATGAAGGCGGCTGGTATTATTTTCTATTCTTAAACTTGTTGTTCCTTTTTCTAACATTTCCCTCGTTAATGTTGTGTTATGTGCTTGTCTCGTATGGTTTTTCAGAGTACCTGCTGTAAGGTGGAAGGTAAGACGTCTTGATAGTCTGGTTGTGGTCATCCCGATGTACTTTGTAGGACAGGCTTCACAGTTCCCGGTATTACATGTATATTGGTACACCAAGTGACTTTTTTGCAGCACTGAGACATCTCTTTGGGGGCGGTTTTTAAGGAGAAGGTTTTGAGTCTTTCTGCTTTGGTAGTAAATCCTAAGTCGGAGTTTATCAGTTTCATTTGTCGGGAAAACATTAGTGCGAATGATTTTTCTTAGTGCACGTTCATCTTGTTTGTAGAAACTGTGCATATATGCTTTATAGTAGAGATCTATTGTTTCTCCTTGATTGGTTACATTTGGTTCTCCAGACTTAGCGTGCCATCGGTTCATGAATTTTTCAATAACGTCAGAAACTTCTTGGTTAGAGTACCCATTATTAATAAGAATCTGAGTTGACTTCTCTAACTCATCATTGAGGGAGCTCCACTCGCTACAGTGTGTGAAAGCTCTCTTAACATAAGCATAAATTGTCGCCCTTCGGTATTGTTCTGGACATTCACTCTTTCCATTTAAGCAAAGACCGAGGTTTGTTGCTTTTCTGTAAACTGTTGTACTGAAACTAGTGGGGGTTTGCTTCGTGATGATGTCCAGAAAAGGCAGTTGTCCTTGGTGGCTGTGTTCTATTGTTAGGTTGAGTCCTGAGGCTTGTTGAAGTGTTTTCATGAGAACAGAGACTTGTTCCTCATCCTCAGCCAAGACAAAAATATCATCCACATATCTTGTGTATATTGTTGGCTTCATTATTTTATTGAAGATTTCTCTCTCAACGCATCCTAAATAGAAGTCGTAAATGCGGAAGCTGCCGTCTACTTTAATAAAATATATATATATATATTATATATATAATATATATTCCACTTAAAATTCGAAAAAACGATCCAAACTGGACGCAAATCAGTTCACAAACGAAGAAAAGCAACACACAGAGAAAAAGACACACTTACAAACTCAAATTTTCGGATGATCCGTCTTCAGGAGAAAAGAGAGAATGGGTGACCAAGCACGCTGGAAACACAACGGCAGGAAACGGGTTTCCTGCCGTTGTGTTTCCAGCGTGCTTGGTCACCCATTCTCTCTTTTCTCCTGAAGACGGATCATCCGAAAATTTGAGTTTGTAAGTGTGTCTTTTTCTCTGTGTGTTGCTTTTCTTCGTTTGTGAACTTATATATATATATATATATATATATATATATATATGTATATACCGGATTAAATTTATCAGGATTCGGTCCTTCTGATTCAAATGAAACTTTCAATTTCGACGTTTCGGTTTTATTTAAAATTTAAATATCGGCCTTAAAAGTTTCATTTAAACCTAAATATCCGACTTTGTCCAGGTAAATTTTATGATGTTTTTATTCCACGTTCGATGCATTTATCAATATATATATATATATATATATATATATATATAGTACCCCCACCCCACCATCCACCCCACCTCAGTCAGTAGCCCTTGCGAATCAGGCCCAAGAGCAGCTACTTCAAACTTCTACTATATAATGTGTTTTAATACCAACTCCAAAGACTAATAATTTTCCTCTTTGTTTAATTAATCACCCTGAAGATGACTGGAAGCCAGTCGAAACATGTCGGTTATAACTTAATTAACATTCTCCAACGTTTGGATGAAGGAAAGAAGAAGGTATTCAGAAACCTTGAAAAACTAGTGAAGAAAATGACATCAGCGAAATACGGTCAGCTGTTCAACGAAATATATATATATATATATATAATAATTTTATTTCTTTACTGTTTCCATATCTTTCTCCCAGTACAGCCCATTATCTCCACAATTCTCTCAATTTATACAAACGTTCTTTGATTATCTTTCAACATGAGTCTGTTATTGTCTTATTAGAGATATGATATGTATTTAAAAAGATATATATTCTCTTTGATATTTTCCACTACAAATCGTTCAGACAAAGCCAGATAAAGGTCTTTCTTATTAAGATAGGATATATATATATTTTTATGTTACCTCAAGCTATGTATTAATGCCACTCTAAAATGAATTAGCTTTATGGTTAGTAAATTAAAAATATACTGACAAAGTGGGATCTATGTTTCAATCTGTCATACTCTTTCATGTAAGCACTCTGAAAGCTATTGATAATAAATGAATTCAATTTACTTTGAAAGAGATGTGGGAGAATTTTAATTTACGTTTGTAATTCACAAGTGACATATTCAGAACAAACAAAGTAATTGCCAACCCTTATAAAACCAACTTATTCAAACTTTCAATTTGTGATACAATAAAATATTCAGTAAATATTTTTTTATTTAGTACGTATACAAACTACATGGACAGGACATAATTAGCACTCATTAAAGAAATCTTTAATTAGTAACAACTTCTGTTTTTGTAAACCAAAGATACAAAAGTTGATAATATTTTACTTTGGTCATTAAAAACTTAAAGGTTTGTTTTAATTTTTTTTATTATGTTTCTGGCTAAATCCCTTTTTAATGACATTTAACAAGAAATTTTAAAATGAAGAAAACATCATCCTTTTTTACTATTTTTTAAATTTTTTACTGTTTATCAATCTTAAAACATAATTGCGACTACAAATAATTATTTGGTTAAGTATAATATATGTTTCAAGCAGTTAACAATAATTCTGTTTAACATAATTCTACATTTGGTTTAGTAATTTATTTGATTATTTTTATTTGCCAAGAGTGTAATTTAGTGTACTGGAGAGTATAATTTTATTATATAAGGATACAATTAAAGTGTAAACCTTTTTCATATAGAATACTCTTTTCTGATGTATGAACATTAACAATTAATATTAAAATTTAGCAGATTTACGATTTTATTTAGTGTTTTTAAAAAAAAATACTTATGACGAGTTTTGCAAAATTAATAAATTTCAATAATTATTGTTGTATTTTAAAAACATAACTGATTTGAATAATAATAAAATAACCTCATTGTTACATCTGATAATGAAACTGATTTCAACAATGCTTCTAAAAATCAGGCCAACAAAATTGCGAGCACAAGAACACGATTTTTTCATCAAACAAATATAAATAAATTATATACTAATATATTTTATGAAATACTATAACAAATATAAAATAAGTCAAATTTCCACTTATTCAATTACTAACCATAAAATATCTAGCGATAAATTAAAATTTAACAATAACTATCAATATCTTTCATTCCCTTACTGAATCAAAAATTATGTACTTATGAAAAACAATTAATTTTCACCATAATAGTTTAATGATATTTTGATAAAAAGAAAATATTAATCTTCTGTTACGTTATTTAAGAGAACTTGAACGCATATGAGAAAGACTAACAGAGAGATGAAAACAGTCTGAGTATTCCTGAATTTAAGAGAGTTATTTTTTTATTGGTTATATTCTGTATTGCATATGTAGCATTTATTATATCGTATATTCTTTTATGAACGTTAATCAAAATCTTCCTCATTGATAAGTAAATCATACTTCTACTGGATTGGGATTCAAATTAATTTTTTTTTAACAAAAAATGGGGCCAGGTTAGCCCAGTGGCAACGAGCTCGCCTCTGAGTTGGTTTATCCGGGGTTCAGTACCTGGCCCTGGATGTATTCAAGGGTGCGGTAAATAAATCTGATCACGTCGTTCCTCAAAGAGGATGTTAAGCCGTCAGCCATGAATCTGTTTGATGTCAGGTATACTCTAAAAATCCTTACATTAAATTCAAATTATTTTGGCAAAATTTAGTATTCATAATGTAGAATTTTCATTTTATGGTATCACAAAGGGGGAATATGCGCTCTCTTGTGAGACTTCCACTGCAAGCTAACCTAATCTATCCTTGTATAACATAAATTGATGGGTAAACCTTTTCAAATTTAATTCAACAATAACATTTTTCAAAGTAAAAGTGGTCATCAAATAAGACCCCGAAGTGGCTAAGAAAGTAAAGAAAAAGTTACAGATGCCCATGAATTTTGGAAACCCAGAGAATACGTCTATTCAAAAATAAGAAAAAACATTTTAGAAATGATGTGAATAAAAATATTTTAATCAGAAAAATGGCAAAAAGACAGGACAACTTTAGCCTATATGATTATGATTTAAAAGTTAATATTCAAGTGGTAAAAAAAAAACACAGAAGAACAAAAATTCCATTTAGTGGTACTTCTGTTATTTCTTAAACATGAGAATTTTCAGTCGAAAGAAATATGATCTTATGCCAGTTCTGTTTAGTTACAAGGATTCGAATGTAATGGCAATTCATTTCAAAGTGAGTGCTGATCAGGAGGAAATATGTGAAACATTTGTTTTATAATAATTAAGGGTGTAGTCCAGATACGATGACAATTTCTAAAGGTAAAGGTTATAGTCGTAAAAGTCAGCACAAGAGTTTATCGCACTGGTAAATGGCGCGAATATGGATGGTACACAAACGTTGGCTTCATTGTCTATCAAAAAACTTTTAAATAAAAGCCTTTAATATTTATAAATATTTTGGAAACAATATACAACCATTGTGGTATTCATTGACATCCACGTGAAACACAGCAGCTTTCACTTTAACTTTTATGTGAAATAAATAAGTTGACTTCTTACCGTTTCACATATCACTAGTTGTACAAAAATTTGATCAGATAATAGCAAAAAAAAAAGGATAAACATTTATAAAGGCACCATGAAGTTGCCATTTTAAATGTCACTGATTTAGTAACTAACTGGAATATTATTCTGACATATCAACCAAAATACTAACAATTTATTTGATCGAGAAGAACTGCTACTGTCTCTAGGTGCATTTATTTCAGGCCCTACATATATTTAAAATAAATTAATACAAAGAATGAATATACTTCAATTTTTTTAGGTTATTTTGAAATACCATTGTATTGTAAGACACTTTTTTTCTTTTTTTTTTTTAAAGTAGAAGGATTGTTACAGTACCTTTGATTATTTACGGGAATATAGTTTTTCCCATAATTTGTACATTGGGAGTCCTAAAGTTTGCCTCATTAAAGTGCTGTCAGAGTAGGAGATCTTTAACAAGTACCTGACATCGTATAGGCTCAGAACCAGCAGCTTAACGCCCTCTTTAAAGGAATGACATTCTCAGAGTTTTTTCATCCTGTGGCATATATGCCATAAGCTAATGACATTTTTTGGCCTCATGCATTAAGTCATAGACAAGTCAATTACAAGTTTAGAGGCATTGATTCTCTTAAGGAATCAGAACAGTCTGTTCAAGGCAAATAAATAAACTGGTTCAATTTCTTCAAACCCATAGAAGACATAAATGATTTACATATTTTTCGACAATAATCTCAAAAAATAAGTTGAAAATATGAAAATTTTATTAAATAACGTTAAAATATGATTTATATACAAATAAATCCATTTTCGAAATTCCTTTTTGATGATATTGATGTGCACTGATTACGCAATGATCAAACGGATATTATACTCAATAATAGCTGTTTAGTGAAGTCGAGCTAGTATTATATCAGAAGAAAACTAATTACTGTTCATTATGTGAACTTAGATCCCATTATAATTTTTAGAATCCCATTTTTTTTTGTTTAAATAACTAACTCTATAGAAATGAAATATGAATATTAATATAAAAGTTATATTGGCATTAAATAGAGAAAATTACCCTTGCATGAAACAAAAAGTCAGTTTTGCATAAAATTTAACAATTTTAAATCATATTGAATTATGAAAGATTGTTATTGCGATACTATCACCATTTCACGGTTCACTGTGAACTTGAACGCAAAAATAGGTCTCTTTAAATAGATGGGCGAAATATATATATATATATATATTATCAGTCTGGTCCAAGTTTTTGACCAGTTAAGATGTTAGTTCACTAACTATCTATTTTTACTTCATTTTATATAATGTAAATTTCATCATTTTTCTAATTCAAAAATTCTGACTTCTGCCTATGAAAAAGGTTTTAAATAAAACCGAAACGTCGGCATTGAGAGTTTGATTTTGATCCTGAAAAATTGACCGAATCCCGATTACATTATACACCTATATATATATATAGGTGTATATATATATATATATATATATATATATATATATATATATATATATATATATATATAGGTGGAAATGAATCATAAAAAAGATTTATTGTAGTATCTTTCGTGAATTTAAATGTTTTTTCCCTTAGATACTAACTATAAAATCGTATAGTTAAACCTGGCCAAAGCATATAGCTAATTAGCATGGATTTTTAATAATTTAAGAATTTTTAACTGATGAGAAAGATATTGTAGCCCTAAGCAAGCAAAGCTATAATTAGACTACTTTCTAGTTAGTCATAGTTATATAGTTATATAAAGCAATACTATTAGATTATGAATGTCTAACATCAAAGGTGTTACATGCTTGCAATACATTTATTTAAATCGCTTTTCCTTGTATGAGCTGTAGATTTTGGTTTAAACGGCTTTGAAATTCGCAAGAGATATCCTAATCATGCCATGTCTCAACTGGTGATATAATTTTAAATTATGAAATAAAAATAATGGTATCTTTACGCCATAATGAAATCAAATAAAAAAAATAACTATTAAATAAATATGGGATAATAGAAGTAATTTGTCAAGTACGTTGATTTATCTGAATTTAATGTTATAACCAAACGCAAACTAGAAATGAATGGAAAGATAAAAACAAAGTAATAAAATGAAAGGAGATAAATAATTATAAAAACATTTTAATTAAACTTTACGCAGTCTTGCTTACTATTATGGATTCTGAATTGTTTGGTGGAATATTCCGTTCTGATAACATATACTCCCATGTAATATAATAGTTCATGTTTTAACTACCAATTAGTAAACATTTCTAACTTCCTTAAGTTTCTTAACTTGAATATACGTTGCAAAAACCAGAATTATTCTAACCTTGTTATTAATGCCTTTATTGATTTGAAATTCTTTCTTATTATTTATTATAATTAATTTTTTTGCGACATAAAAACCATTTTTTAATATCCTTAAATTTAAAGAACACAAAAGCGTTAGCCATAGACGTTAAATTATCATTTATTACCGGCTACTTATCAAAGAAATTTAATTATATATATATATATAACGATTAGAGAAAAGAACGCGGAGAAACGTCAACGAAACTCAGTTCAATATTTCGACATTGTTGTTACGAGAAGAACAGCTCAGCTGCTTGTAGTATATATATTGTAGTATGTATAATGATATATTGTAGTATATCAGTATATATAGTTTAAAGTTAGCAAAAAAACACATTTAAAGGGCAAACAAACATGCACTTATTGTTTCCAATTATCAGTTTCAACAGTCTTCTAGAGAGCACAGGGAGGGAGACAAAACGGACTACGACACTCCCAAGAGTGTATTCATTCAGGCACTCAAACTAGTCAAAGTACTGTTTTTTAACAACATTGAAATATTGCTGTCTCTTCTAGTTTGTTTTCAAAACATTCAATATATATATATGTTTGTAAAATTTGGGAGAAGTCCTTCATTGAAACATATTTTCTTGAATAATTAGCCATATTTTGTGCTCAAGTCATTTTCTTCATAAGTTTTTCAAGGTTTCTAAATAATGTCATCTTTTCTTCATTTAAAAGAAGAAAATATGTAGAAACCTTAAAAAACTTATGGAGAAAATGACTTTAAATTTCTGACTTTTTGTGGGTTTGTCGGTTTGTCCGCAAAATTTTGTCACAAGTAAACGCAACCACCATTAGTCATATGAAGCTGAAACTTTCAAAGTAGATTTCTGTATGTCTATCATAAAATCTAAGCTCTAAATGGATTGGAAATATAAGGGAAGTTATGAACTTTTAAGCCGTATTTGGTTAGCTACACAGACATGTTTATTTTGTAGCAAGTAGGTATTGTTAGTTGATTTTAATTTCATTTGCGTTAAGGCTCCCAACAAGACCTTATTGACATGGTGGTTTCCAGAGTCCAAGATCCACTATCTATTCAGAATAAATGGCTTTGTGAACGAGCAATCTCAACCCCTACTAATGAACAGGCAGGAAAAATCAACAAACAACTTCTTACTTATATGAATCCGAAGAAAGAACTTACAAGTAAGTAAGTAAACAGAGTGATTAGTGATGAGGAAGCAGTTCATTACCCAGCTGAATATCTTGGCTGCGTGACTGCTCCTGGGCAGCCTGCTGATAAGTAAAAACTTAAAGTAGGGAACTAGTAATCGCACCAGTCATGCTGCGATTTAGTAGCAGTAACAAATTTCATGTTAAGAAACTTGAGTGCCCCAAACATGTGGAAGGGAATACGACTCTGAGTTTGTGCTTTGCACAGATAGACCATAGAGGCGGACGTCATGACTGGGTGTGGTACAGCAGAGTCTGTATGTATACCACGCATACCATTGACACCGAGCCACTAACCGTTTCCATTCAAAAGATTGCAATACCCCGTCAGCGTCTGTCTCACTATGACGGTAACTAAGTCGCAAGGGGAAACTCTATCTACCGCAGGAATTGAAGTGAATGAGGCTAAGTGTTTCTCACATGGTCATCTGTAGTTTTCTTCCTACTGTAGAGTAGTTCCATCTACTCGTACTTCAGGGTAGTTGTTGCTACTAAAGAGTCAGGGGTTCCAACTCTTTGTTCTTCCATGAACCTAAAGAATATACAGCTAATGTGGTGTATGCTCATGCATTTACTTAACACTGCACTATTAATGCTATTTTCTACTGTTCTATAATTTCTAACGATATTTTGGAATACCATGTATCATCTCCAAATTTTTGATAAGCACCAGTCAAAGACTGGCACATTTGCTAGTTCACTATAAAATCGGAAAGACGATTCAAACTGAACACAATACGTGTTTAAAATCAAAGAAGAGTAACACGCAGAGTAAAGAAACACACTTACAAAAGGGTTACTTGCCGTTGTGTCTACAACGTTCTTGGTTCCCCCTTATATTTTCTCCTGAAGCCGAATTGACCAAAAAATTGAGTTTTTAAGTGTTTCTTTACTCTGCATATTACTGATCTTTGATTTCGAACTCGTATATATATACTGGATTAACTTATAATAAATTATAATAAAAACAATTATAAATAATTGTTAATTTTTTTTAGTTTGAAAACAAACTTTTAAATTGAATGTTTCAGTTTTATGACGTTGTACTGCCAGTTATGGTTACATTTCCATTCCTGAATATATTTGTTTTTATTTCTATTGTGAGAGTTCATAATTCCTTAATTTCAAATCTAATATTTATTCCAGTGAAAAAGGTTTTTCAGTTACTCTCAGAAAAGCTAACCATAACATGAAAAATGACACAATTTTCACGAAGTACGAAAAGTTTAAAAAATACTTTTATCGAATGGAGTAAGTGGTTTTGATATTATGACTAGTGAAGAAAACCACCTATAAACGGTAGAATATGTCTGTCAAACCAAAAGGTTTGAACTAAATAGAACTCGTAATGAGAGATAGGATAGTCTCCATCAAAGGAAGATCTCCTGGATGAAGAAATAGCCAAACCATTTCAGGTTTTTGTGAAATGTGTATATAACTATTTCAAATCTATAGAGAATATATAATTTTTCATATATTCTACATAAAGAATAACTTAAAATTATGTGAAAGATATGTAAATTTCTAAATAGTTAGGATTATAAATATGCATGTAAATATTATTACAGAGAAAAAGTTATTTATAATTCTAACAAGAAGTAAACAAAATAAATATATGTCATATAAGCAAGTGGAAATATGTAAAACATGCTAGTGTAAATAAAATTTTAAAATTTAATTTTAGAAAGATAAACATAACATTATGTAATTTATTCTATATTGTTTTAAGCGAATCATAGTAGTGAAATGAAGGCAGGGTTATTGCCCGTGAAGGAAAAAAAAACAAAACTCACACGCAAATAGGTATTTATTCTATTGAGCTCAGAAGACCTAAAAGTGCATTTTTATTTCAAACTCCTCACCTAAAAAATAACTAAAATAAAAATTTTTGATATTCCTGTAATTTAATGGGGAGAGTAAATAAAAGATCAATGCTATACAGAATACTATTATTGTCATTAGTATATAATATAGTATATAATGAAAAGTATATACTAGTATAAAACTAGTATATTATAATAGTATTTAATAAAATAGTTTATACTACAGGACTGTAATTAATCATGAGCTTAAAGTATTAAGAAGAGTGAAAATTCAATAAAAATATCAAAATATAATTAAAATTGAATAAAATATAGTTAAGAATGTATGGTATGGTCGGAGAGAAATATTGAATTATTTTGTGAGATGTCTAGAACGGATTCTGATTAGCTTGAAAATATATTCTAATGTAGTCAAATATTTAAAGATAGTTTATTTCAATTGAACTAAGATTAGTCTTTTTTTTTAATTATTTATTTTTTAATATTTGAGCCATAATAATTTAATATAATTTTTAATTAATACCTGGCGCTCCTTTGCAAGAGAACCATATAAGAGGAGAAGGACTAAGCTTGACTTGAGTAGCATATCCAGTAGTGTGCAGTAAAATTGGCTGAGTATGGGTAATTCAACCCTAATCAAAGTTCATTAAGTAATCTCTAATTACGATCTCAAATTACATGCATCTGACAATTTGCTCCAAGGCTAATTATAACCATCCTTCCTCTTCTACTGTTATTCAGTGTAACCACAAAGGTGTAGCCAATATTTGAACTTCATCAAATGTAGAAATTGTATTTCATAGAAATGTCTAAACTGAATTAAACATAGAAATGCTATAAACAAGCAACTAACAAATGTTCTTAAATTTGTAATTGCAAAAATATTATTAAATAAGTGTTCATTTAAGTAATAATTTTATGGGCATTTTACATGATATACACGTTATATACATTACTATATATATAATAAATTCAAAACGAGAGAAACACACAGAAAGACACAGACATAACTCACATCGATATTTCGATGTGAGTTACTCGTATGTCTGTGTCTTTCTGTGTGTTTCCTTCGTTTTGAATTTATTTTATTTAAAAAAGTCCACTGGACCGTTTCTTTTAATTGTGGTATATATATATAAATGTATGTATGTATGTGTGTGTGTGTGTGTGTGTGTGTGTGTGTGTACGTGTGTGTGTAATAAATTTGTTGTAAAAAGGCTGAAATGAATTGGAAAAGATGAAAAAACTGAAAGAGTAAAGTGTGCTGTAAAAATAAGTTAGCAGCCCTTAGATCCATTGTTTTTGACGGATTCATAGAGTAGTCATAAGGATATATCACGTTAGACGACTGCCTGATAGGGGTCTTTGTTAGAGAAGATATTCTGAGAATATTTCACAGATACTGATATGAACATCAATTGTTTCGTATTCAGCAGATCTCACATATATATAAAAATTTCACAGAAACACGTGAAATAACAATCAATGATCAAACCACAATAAGAAATGGGAAAACAAGACTAAGATCTTTCAACCGTAACAAGCGGTCTTCGTCAGAGTCAGTTGGGTTTTTGACTCTGACGAAGACCGCTTGTTACGGTTGAAAGATCTTAGTCTTGTTTTCCCATTTCTTAGTGTGGTTTGATCATATATATATATATATATATATATATATATATATATATATAAACATTATTATTTATAACATGAATTGACAATAAACACGTAAAACAAAAATCGACGTTCAAACCACAATAAGGCAATGAGAAAAAAAGACCAAGATCTTTCAACCGAAACAAATAATCTTCGTCAAGTAGTTGGGATTTAACTCTGACGAACACCATTTATTCATGTTGAAAATTTTTTTTTTCATTTTCTTTTTTGTGATTTGGATGTTGTGAATCTGCTTATATGAAATACAAAGTTTGTCTGTCTGTTCACTATAGAAACAAAACTGGAGACATTTAGATAAAAAGAAACATATGGATTTTATATATTTTGATTTTGAACAGGATCCTTTTTTGGGTCTACCACCCACAACCAAAACACCGAGACATAATCTACCTCTCGGGTAGTGCCGCTAGATCAGCTAGTTATATATAAATATATTAAAAATTATGCAAATTTTTCAAACTCGTATGTTTCATTTGGAAGGTATATGAAAGTTAAATGTTGAATAGACTATTTGAACAGTCTCTAGATGCAACACTCACATACATACATACACACAATTACACACACACGCTCAGACCCATGCACACACACACACACACACACACACACACACACACACACACACACACACACACACACAGACACACACATACTGACGTAAAAATTTATTTTATCGAACTCATGGGACCATCCAAGTCCCTTGGGATCAACTATTCTTCATTACTCCAAAGGTCCAGAGAAAGTTCTGTTATATAACCTGACATGGTATTAGTATTGTCTAGCTTAATTTAAAGGTGAATTCATTGAACATATATTGGAATTCTTATTGGGAAATCCGGATATATATCTTATTACCAATTGTCATTAATTAAATTTCTCATTGTTTGTTATGACAAACATTGTTTATCTTTATATTGATAGACTTAAAGATATATATTTCTTGCATTAAAATATTGTTGAACAAAGTTATTATTTATTTTGTTATATGTTTATTTATATATATATTTCATTATGCTTTTTGTAAAGCTTTATTATTTACAAATTGGTACTTTTAGTTTCAGACAGTACCAAAGTCCATACGAAAGCTATGTGATGAATAATAAAAAAAAAAAACATAAAAAACATTCGTTTACAATTCAACACAGTTTAACAGTTTTACAGGTAACATTTAATGTACTCTAGGGCATTTGATTTCTTCTTCCAGTGGAAAAATAGTCCAACTGTCTCAGATTGTCTGGGTCAGAGGTTATCAAACTTTATTGACCTCCTGGCTTTTGTTTCTTTTAGCTATATCAGCGCATAATATAATTATAAGTTACATGAAGAACCTTATTTTTTGATATTTAGTAAGAAAGTCTTGGGTAATAACTCAAGTTGAGTGGGAAAAACAACCCACGCTGTCTTCACTTTGCTTATACAAAAAAAAAAACTCACGAAGTTATTTCTGTTCTGTAGATTAATGGTGTTCATTTGAAACATTTCGTCTATAGCAAATTTGCTATACTATTTAGAGAGTAATATTTAAAGGTATTGAAAAGCTTGTTAACCAACGAGTATCAGCTATGTTTGATGCCATTTTCAATAATATATATATATATATATTACCGTGATCTGACATGGTATTAGGTGAAATAATTCGTTAACTTTTAATACGACAATATAAAATATTATATTGTAGCGTTATAATATATATATATATATATATATATATATATATATATATATATATGTGTGTGTGTAAATTTCAAACATTGCTCTAAGGACTGGCTGGTTGGTTGACCTGTGATTGAACAGTTAGTTGACTCGTCTTTACTTGTCAGTGTACAGTGTATTGTAGTGAGTGTCTTTATTGTAAATGTGTGAAAGGAATATTAATCAATTGTCTAGTTTTAATAAAAACTAACAATAGTTTATTTGCCCTCCTTTCTCGAAATACTTCCACATTACATAAATATAAATGATAGTACTTTATAAGCTTATGCTCTTACAATTTTGAAACAAATTGGATTAATGGTTATTGTTATTGACATGATCTATATTATAATCATTTAGGATTCTTAGAGAATATTTTGAGACTCGTCTACTGGCGAGTGGAGTTTACCAGTCAATTCTAGATATTTTTAAAGTGTCATAATTATTCATTAATTTTTCAATAGAATTCATCAAATAAACAGATTAACAGTTTTACAGGTAACATTTAATGTACTCTAGGGCTTTTGATTCCTTCATCCAGTGGAAAACTTAGTCTGTCTCTGATTGCTAAAAATAAATGAATGATTCGTTATAAATGTGTTTTCTAAAATTATATTAGTGTAATATATATTTATGTAGATGAATTTAGAGTTTTTTTTTTCATTCATTAATCATATATCCTTTATTATCTTTTCATTATTAGTACTCGTGACAGAAAGAATGACCAATGAATTGTTATTTGTCTACAGTAGAAAATTTATTAAATATTAAAATTTGTTCTGATATAATATACATAAAAGGTATCAAAATGTAATGTAATCAATAAAAATAATAAAAATGAATTCTTGGATTCCACTTATTCAGTGAATTAAATGCCTTACTAATGGGTCTGTTATCAAGTACAATATTAAACAAGATTAGCTTCACACTAATGCAATTTTGGAGAGTGCAAACAATCTAGATGAGAAAAAAAATTATGAACACTTGTGCAATTTTCTTTAATTGGCATTCGCAGAAAACTCTACTGCAGTCACAGTTAAATAAATATCACAAGCCACGATTGTTTCTTAGAACTAAATTGTTTTTTTTTTTTGAATTGTCCAATTACGGCATTAGAATTGTATATTTTTTTATTGTTTATAATTTTTATTTACATACCACTGTTATATTCTTTGACTTAATAAATAAAATATAGCATTATAATGCTGGTTTAATTATAATTCGTAATGTGTAATTACTATTTGAATAATGATTTAGGGAATCATTAAATGTTATTAAGGATAAAATTTACATTCATGGACTGATAAATATTAATAATCCAAATCATAGTTTTACATAATTAATATATTTAACTTAATAATTATGTAGCACCTGTTAAGAATGGAGAATATAATTATTATATCTCACCCACACAAATGTACACACATATAAACGAAGTTTGGTTCTGCGTCAAACAATTCTGTAGGACATTAGAGAACTTACTGTATTCTCAATATTTCGAACTGTTGTTCGTCATCAAGAGTAGACTAGAAGGGAGGACGAATTGAGAGAGATCTCCCCACGTCGAAGGATGACGCGCAAATGTTATATACATATATATATATATATGTATGTATAAAATCAATGTTCCAACCACAATAAGAAATGGAAAAAAAAAGACTAAAATCTTTAAGCCGTAACAAGCGGTATTCGTCAGGGCAAAAACCCAACTGACAAAGACTGCTTGTTACGGTTGAAAGATCTTAGTCTTTTTTTTTCCCCCATTACTTGTTGTTGTTGGAACATCGATTGTTGTTTCCCGTGTTATTCTGAAACCTTGTTATATTTGTACAAATAGCAAATCCTCTTCAATACACATGTTACTGAAAATGGCTTTTGCATTTACGATCCTTTTCAGTAAGTGCTCCAAGGTTAGTTTTGCTTTAATTGTCACTACAACTCTTTTGATGCTTCTACTTAAAAATAATATTCCGTTCACCTAAGTATTCTAAATGCTCAAAAATACCTTTTTTTTTCTTTCAACCAAGCCATATTTATATCGTGCATTATTTTTTAGTTTTTAACGATTAAATATTAAGATCATTCAGTATTTGATGAGCTCAAAAAACCCTGATGTGTAGATTGTATGATCTTGTTTATATTTGATAAATGACATTGTATTTTACATTTGATTATTGATAAGTTTAAAGAACACTTGTATATCATACATAATCTTCTCTATGTTGTTTACACGATATTGAATGATTCCATTATACATATTATTGATACATATTATTATGTATTGATACATATTATTATGTATTGATACATATTATTGTTAAAGGAACACTGTTGTATATTAGATATTGTACTATTACATTATATGATAACGTTATTACATATTATAAAATATATGATTTCACCGTTCTGGTAATCGTATAATGTTAAAACATTGTCTTAAATATCCTAACATATTGTTTTAATACTAATGGAACAATAAAAGACTACTAACAAATTGCTTGGATTGATAAAGTTCATCTTGTAAATAGCATGAAACTACTATTCTAAGAAATTCTTAATAGTTTTTGTACTTTTTTATTATTGAAACGTCAAAGAAAGTGTTTCATTTGCGAATATATTTGATAATTTTAAAATAATTTTAAATGAAAATTTATAGAATCAGTTTATATTTCACAAACATATGCAGTTGTTTTAATTCAAATTTTCTTCCCCAGAACATCAAGATAAAAATTAAATTAAAAAAAAAAGGAGTTTGGGAGAAAAAATATGAATATACATTAATGCAAAAAGTGAGTGGAGACAGTCTCGTAAATCGGAACAACTAATTGGGCGACAGAAATGCAGCTCGTTCGGAATTACTTCAATTTCAGTTTTTACTGCTCCCTATTAAAGCTTGAGTAGCTACACCAGTTCTCTGTTTTCATTAAACCTTTGCCAATATACTTTACACAAGTAATTGTTTTATCAGACTTGTAAACCTAAAATTAAAATCTTTTAGCATTGTACGATTTATTTCTTGAAGCTTTTGATAAAATAAAAACATTTAAAGTGAAATAGAGTGTTTTTTTTGTAATCTCAAGATTGATTGTATTTGATAAATTGTGCAAGACAATTACTAAGGGAAAGAACTGTTTTATTTTAACAGGCAATTTCAATTGTTAGCTTTGATTTATAGTCTCCAAATAGGATCAGTTATAGGGCTTCTTTGTTATATATCAATTAACACCGTATCAACGGTGTTCAGAATGCCTGCTATTCTGAACTGCATACGTACGTTTAATAACCTTAGAATAAACTTATTAATAGATTAACGTGACCTCTTAATAATCTTTCATGCTAACTTTAAAAAAAAACTTAAAACTGGTGTAATTAAGAGACTATAATTTAAAGCTAATAACTGCAAATTTATTGAAATAAATATATCCAAATCTTTGTGTCTATGACTAATTCCAACGACGAACTCAAAGCACACTATGATGTAGTTTATCATTGGCCAGGTTAGTTCAGTGGAAACGTGCGTGCCTCTGAACTGGTTGAGCCACTATCGGGATTTGATATCCACTCTGGTCCTTGATTTATTCAAGTGGACGATAAAATAAAACTGAGTACGCCGTTTCTAAGAGAGGATGTGTTATACCATCCCAAGACTGTACGATGTCAGTTACACTTTTAAGACCTCTTCTCTAAATACAATTGAGTTAAGCAAAATGTATGACTCCCAAAATCACTCTTCTCTGTGTAGTACAAAGGGCCACTGTTCATCCTGTGTGTGTGCGACCTAACCGAACCGTCATCATACATTAGTATTCAGTCAATTTGACAGAAGTGTTTTAAATTTTAAAACCTTTATATCGGACAGTTTAGTTTATGAAATTCATAGCACAATTTAATGATTTTCTTGTTTTATGCATAAAACTAATAAAGTTCACACATTTTAATCAGTGGTCGAGAAGCTATATCAATAAAACTAATAAATGTACTTTATTTTTATATTACATTTTATTATATCCTGCTTTGTTCAGATTACCAATATCTCAGACAATGCCATAGGTGTTTGCACTGTTCAGATTGACACGATTACTCAAAAACACTTAACATGTTAACCCTTTAGTTTTTTCCCCCAAAGGTCACTCTAATAGGATTTATCTTATTGGCCTGTATACGATTTAAAACACCAATAATAAATCATCTTCCTTCAGTCTTTACTAATACCTTCGTACCTGTTTGTACCTAGGCAGATGGCACAGGTTATATATGTAATAGATAAAGATTCCCTTCAAATTAGCATATGATAATTTTTGTTTACTTAGGTTCTGATAAAAATCTTTTAATTTCAGGTTGTCTTACTGAAATATTACTCAGATAAAGCAACTCAGCAAGACTTTTCACTCAACATTCTTAAGTGGAAATCTCCTTCTGGTTATGAGCCACTCCGTCATTCAAGCAGTCTTAAACAGGTCTGTATGACTTATACCTTTTTCTTTTCAATAATATGTGCTTTACAGATATGTGGTACCAAAATTATTTTAAATTGTGGTAGTTTTTGTAAGAACTTTATATATACATTATGTTGTTTGGATCAGTTTTAACACATAAAACATTTATTACTCTTCTAAAGTAATAGATATAATTTTATTTGAATACACTAACGAAATACTAGAGACAGGTAAAGCAAACTAATTTAAACTTCCAGACGAGTAACCTGTAACCACTGAAAATGAAAAGCGGAAAGGTATGACAAAAACAATAAAACTTAAACCAAAAGTTTGTGTGGTTAAGTCAATAAACTAGTATTTCAAGATTTTTAGCGCAATTTTATGTATTACATATATTTTTACAAACCGGCTTTAATTATGTAGAATAGACAAACATAAAAGGTCTATTTGATCTGCATGAAAAAAAAAGCTTTTTTTCGTTGATTTTGAGATCAAAAAAAACCTAGGAAAAAATAGTACAACAATCAGTTACTTTCACATAAAAACCTTTTAAATTTTATTTACCTTACCTTGAGTGCTTAAAAAAATGTAAGTCAAGAAAAAAGCTCATTAAGAAGAACATGTGATTAAATTTTTCAACAAAACATCTTTTTACTGTGTTAATCAATACTGGGATAATTATATCCTTGCATTTGTTTGTATGCTAACTGGTGTAGATTGAAACAAGAATCTATATGGGTCCTGAGCTTGGTGCTCCAGAACGACTTCCACAAACAAACTTTAAGATTATCAGGTATGTTTTAATATAGATTATACTGATTTTCATTTTATAAATTTGATTCGATTTTATTTATTTTTAATACAAATTTTATTTAAATTCAACTCTTGGCATATTGAAGTGTGTTATTTTGATATTGTTTTTTTTTCAAATACATTTAAATATATTTATTTTACTGAAATGAAAAAAAAATGGTTAATTAAAGATAAGTAAGTTTGTTTTTGAAATATTTACATTTCTTCAACATATTACCTTCAAATTAAATGATTTCCATATGTTTTAAGTAGGTATGTGAATATTTATGATTATTTGCATTTATTTGATCGTGTAGTCATAATTCACTTTGTCAGTCATACAAAATCTGGAGACCACAAAGAACCAAGAATTAAGGGATTCGAACTCTTGTCTCAGTGACCGAGATAGTTTTCCTTCCCAAGTAATCAATGCATTACTACCTAATTATGAAAATAAAGAAAGTCTATTTATAAACTATTAAATTTACTTTTAACTAACTTTTTTTTAACTTTAAAAAATTCTACGTTTTAAAAAACTTTACATAATTTTATTTCAATATTTTCTAAAATGTTGTTTTAAATTGAAGAATAATAAAGAGAAGATATATTTTTTTGAGAGTCTATTTAAAAATTACATCAGGAAAGAATAGTAGGGTAATAAAATGTAAACTGACAGCAGTTATCTCATTTGTTATCATTTAACCACACGCGAGTATTTTTTTTTTGTCCTTGTTATAAGTTTAATTTTGTACCCTTTGAACGAAAGGAGGAAATTTGAGTGTTTGGGGTTAATAATAGGCAAGTATTGACAAGTAAATGACCTAATATTATCTTGATTAGCAGATAGACGTGCTTTCCCATAGATTTGGTCATCTGCAGTCCTCCACTAATTACGGTCTTGCTCAACCCTTGTTTACTCTACACCCTTCCAAAATAATGCAATTCACCTTGAATCTATTAAGCTTTAATTGATTCTAAAAAGAGGGGTGACTTTCCATTAAGGGGTAACTTAATATCTATCCTTGCATAATTCTTTTCAGTCGTCCAGCTTTTGTTTCTTATTTCATCTCAAACATAATAGAGAAAACATGGTTGTGAAAATTTGCAAAATTTTTCATTTTATGTCAAACAAAGTAATTACATTAGAATATAAGTAAATTAAAAGTGACTATATATTATGCTTTATTATTCGATATTATATAGTTATTTAGTCAAGAAGGAATATTTAATTAATATTAATTGAAGTATTATATATTTTGGCTTTAAATATATAAAATTTCCTTAAAAGTAGCTAAATATATAAAAAAAAAATTATTTGGTAAGTAGAATATCTAGTTTGCTTGTTTTGGTCATTTGTTATACTTTAATATGACAGCTGGGAAGCTGCTGTCGGCGTTATTATTAAGTGTAACCTTCTTCGGACAATCCTGAATAACTCTCAACTTATATATATATAATATATACTCAATGCTCAAACGACAAAATATGGAAGATCAATCTTTTTTTCCCATTTCATATTGTGGTTTGATCGTTGATTGTTATTTCACATATTTATGTGAAATTTTGTTATATATATATATATATATATATATATTTCTAAAAATTGTATGCCAATTTCATGCTTGGTTACCTTTTTAGAGAGTTTCTCTAATGTCCTACAGTCTCTTCTCAGTTCCTTGGGGAATAAAAAAATCAACTGGCCCAAACTTTTCCTTTCATAAATACACATTTTGACACTATTTATATCTAACACTAAATATTATTTTCATAATATTTAATTATACTAAATATTAATAACGAACTAAATATTATTTTCAATAAAACAACATGTTTCGGTCTTTTAGATCGTCATCAGGCTAAGCTTACGACTAAAGTATAAAGTATGTAATGTAATGTCACATCGTGTGAGTCAATGCACAAAACTGAACTATTCCTAGTTGGAGTTAGACATCTGTTGGGTGGTTGATGAGAGGGGGTGGGGAGGTTTCAGGTATGTAGTGGGTCATGCCCTGCAGTGCCTCGCACTAAGTATTGGCGTTGGCAAATAACTTAAGAACTCTGCTAAGATTCGTACTTTGATTATTTATATCTGGAATTTTCTCTTGGATATACAATGCTTCTATTATTCGTAATCTTCTTTCATCGTTTTCTCTTCCTATTATTTTTGAGTTTTGAACAAGGATTTCACGGTTTATTTTGGATTTATGTATTTCCTGCATGTGGTTCTTTGGCACTCCTGAAGAGATGTGCATAGTGAGACGCCTTGACAAGGTTGTTGTGGTGGATCCAACATTAACTAATATGTATATATATATATATATATATATATATATATATATATATATATATATATATATATAATTTGTTTGAACAACAAATTTTATTTTAAAATATCATATGAGGTTTAAGAGGTTATATTTAAGTCGTTAGATATTGATGACTGATAGAAGATGTTTAAACAATGGTACCTGTATAGTTGAAACTAAAGAATATAGAATAAACTATATTGGTTCACAATATACAACCTACATTCTTGTAGGTTGTATAGATTGATAGTTTACACAAAATAGATTCAGATTTTAAACTCTGGTTCTCGATTCAAATGTACAGAAGGTGAATCTGATGATGTCTTTCCTTGGGGAGGGTGTTAATGAAGTTGATTACATATATTATTAAGGCCAAATTAGTTCAGAGGCCTGTGTGCTTGCCTCATCCAGGGTTCGATGTTTACATTGGCCTCTATATATCACGTACGAAGAAATCTGATCATATCATCCCTCGAAGAGGTAGTTAAGTAGTCGGCCCCGATCCATCACTTTATTCAGAAATTTCCATCCAAGATTCAGAAATTATCATTATAGTATTAAATTATTATTATCTGAAATCTAGAAGGAATTTACTAATTTAGTTGCCATAAGATAGTGGATTCATACCATATGGTAGTTTAGAATATTGCCATAAGGTAATGTTCAAACATTAATATGCCCTAATATAAACTCTCTTCATAATAAGAGGTACATTTCTCGTATTGGAAAAAAAATAAGTAGATATTGTATTGTTACATTTTATAAATATAATTCAGAGTTTATATTGTAACCAAATTGCCTTTACTTATCAACAAATCAACCATTAAATAAAGTTGCAAAAGGGATTGGAATAATTAATTTTATTTCTAAATTTTAATTGGAACTTGAATTTTTTTATTATTATAAGAAAACTTTATTATTGAGAGACATGAATTTTTTTTAATAAATTGTTTAAAAGTTTTATCTTTTTAAGAAATGGAAGTGATTTCTACTTGGCAATAAGGTAGTCAATAACATCCAATTTATATCTAAGCCTGATGACGTCACTAGAAGAAGCCGCTCCACTCTCTGGTGTCAGCGGGTCTTTGTGTCAGAATCACTTTTATATCCCTACTAATCACAGACTAACTGCTCTCTCAATATCAAAACCAATGCTTTTTCATTGTCACACACTTTATTTAAACATTCTTGTGAATCCAGAATCAACCGACTTACTTAGTGTTATGATTCCAAAATCAATTATCTTCTTTAAAATTATTCTTTCTTTATATGTCAAGTAATATTATTTCTGATTTCTTATTTCTGACAGAAAACTTTTAAAAAAATTGTGAAAAACACAAGTAGGATGTACCTTTGGTATCTTCCTCGATGTAAAGGACGCAATTATTATTCTATCACAAATTAATTTCATCCGTGTTAAAGTTAATGTTATAATACATTTCTTAATAACAAGGATCATATTAACCTGATATAAATTTCTTTTAACTGTTGTATAGGACATAGTTCACTTCAGAAGTCATTATGATTTTTACTACTTCGTTGCAATTAATGCATCAGCAAGTTCTTATTGATAATTGTACACTTTCAGCGTTATTTCATTTTATATAAAATGTAGTCTGCCACACAATCAATTCTAATAAATTACAAAAATATTCTTCACAGATATTCAAATACAAATACCCACACACACACACACACACACACACACACACACACTCACACACACACACACACACACACACACACACTCACTCACTCACTCACTCACACACATACACACACACACACTCACTCACACACACACACACACTCACACACACACACACACACACACACACACACACACTCACAGATCAGATCACGATACCTATTTTATTGGACTTAGATAACCTCAAACGTGAGCTCCGGTTGAAAAATTCATATAAAATTTGATATGAACCAAAAGTAATTCTTGCAATACTTTATATTTTATATAGGGACTAAGAAAATGTAATTATTGAAGAATAGTTATCTAAAAATTCTACCAGATTAAGAACTAGGAATTTGGCTATAAGTGCACAACATTTTTGTTGTAACTATGTTTGATTTGAGGATGGGGACATAAAAGAGTATGCAACACAATGCTATTCCTCTTGTAATGTTCATTAAATTCAAGTCAATGGTACTAATCACCAAATAAGTAACCAATCCAACTATGTATCATCTTAAACGTTTTCAATACTATCTTGATAAAAAACATAAAATTTTTGGAAATTATTAAACGCCATAACTTTTAAATATATTTCAAACAAATTTGATGTACGAGTATTCATGCTACTCAGCAAGTTTTGAACGTTTTGAACGTAAAACCAGTAAAGTTCAGGAAATTAAAGGAACAGTTTAGTAAACATTGAAAGGTTTCATAGAATACATTAGACTATTATCTTATAGTGATATGGTCACAGATGCTAGAACTACTGAAGCAGGTCAGCATAGAGGAATCAGTCTAGAGGCTAACGGACAAAGGAATGCTTCCGCTACTTCTGCCAAAGCTCAAAGCAAAGGGTATAAAATAAGACTCAAAGGAATGACCATGTTAGGGATCAATCTATTAGAAATTAATTAACAAAGATCAAGAAGTTTTAGTTTAAAAGTTTTTTAGTTTTTCAAACCCAACCAATAAATCAAAAACTCTATGATCTATATTAATTAAATTATATTTGTATATTTACCAAATAATCTATATATGCATTAGTACATGAACAACTTAATATATACAAAATTAAAACAAAAATCAAGATATTGATTCTTCATTTAGGACTAATAATTTGAAGAATACCTTCATAAATTCTGTTATTTCTTTATTTTGAAATTATTTGTGTCTTAATTTAATAATAATTTTTATTTTTTAATTGTTTTTAATATTAATTAAAAATGTATATGATATATATTCGTGGATTAATGAAATTACGTCATTCGAGTCAAAATTTTGTTACAGAGTTTCTACCGGCGATTAGTGGTCTAGGGAATCCTATGGGAATCCTACTTAATCTATTAAGTAGATTGAATAAATCTAAATGAAATAAATTCAAAAATTTTGTATGAATGCATGTGTGAGTGTGAATGTGGAGCAGTATGAAAAAACAATTAAGTTACTGTTCAGCTAGAGGCCTCACAGAAGCTTGCTAGAAATATTTAAGTTTATTTAAGAGTACTTGAGCTTCAAAAAATGTTCGTACATTGGTTATTTGTTAGAAATTACTATGCATTTCTAGTTTTTAGTTAAGTTTTAATAGATATAAACTGCGGTAATTATTATAAAAACTATTATGGCCAAAAACTATAAAAAACTATTCTGAAAGTATCGGATATAGTTTTTATTAATATTATAATAAATGCAGTATAATATAGATAATACATAAAACAATTCAATCTAAAGTAACGAAACTGGTGGATAGTAGTTATAAAGTTTTGCTATAGTGTATAATAAGCAGCCGATTTCATAACTTAACGTCTTATACTATTAATAGAGGCAAAGGGAAAGGGAAAAGTTCTATGAGTTTTCTTGAAAAGAGTTTTTTGAAAGTTTCTTCTCGAAACGGAGTAAGATTAGAAGCAACTTAGAATGTTTCCTTTTTGTTCTATTAATTTTAGAGCATGTTTCATTGATAATAGTCACTTATGTTGACTGTGCCACTTCTTCTCATATACTATTAAGCTCTATTTTCATACGTTAAATCTGTTCAAGTAGGCTTCATAAAATCAAAGCATATAGAACAAAGAGCAGAACAAAAGCAATAACTGAAACCAACATTTTGAACTGGAAGTTAAAACAGTTGGTCATTTCTCTGATTTAAACAGAGAAAGTCTAACAATCTTCTCGCTTCCAGTACTCATCTACATGATCTCATGTCCTGTACTTCTGCCAGGCTATCAACTCTGCTCAAAATATTGGTCCAGTAAGTGTTTTGTTCTGTTTATTATTCTATTTACAAAACTAAAGTATATGTATAAATATAGATATACAAGTTCAAAATCAATGAAATAACATACAGTGTAGAGAAATACAAAAACTCAAATTTTCGAGCAATCTTTCTTCAGGAGAAAAAAGAAAGAGAGACCAAGTACATTTTAGACGCAATGGCAAGTAACCTACTTGCTGACCTTTACTTGTCCTTGCGTCTATAACGTGCTTGGTCTCCTCTCTTTTCTCCTGAAGACAGATTCCCCGAACACTTAAGTTTTGTAAGTGTGTTTCTTTGCTCTCTGTGCAACTCTTGGTGTTTGTGTCCAGTATGGATCGTCATTTCGATTTTCAGTATATATATATATATATATATATACGGACAAAACTAAAGTTTATCGGGACTCGGCCAGTTCTTCAGATTCAAATTAAACTCTCAATGCCAATGTTTCAGTTTTTATTTAAAACCTTTTTCATAGGCACAAGTATAAATTTTGAAACAGAAAAACTAAGTATTACATTACAAGTTTGTAATATAATACTTAGTTTTGCTGTTTCAAAATTTATACTTCTGTCCATAAAAAACGTTTTCAATAAAAACCAAAACGTTGGCATTTAGAGTTTAATTTGAACCTGAAGAACTGACCAAGACCCGATAACCTTTAGTTTTGTTTCTATTCCACGGTCGATACTTTTATCAATATTTATATATATATATATATTTCTATTATTGAAAATCACAGTTGCTACTGCCTTAACGATCTTTTTAAGCAAGTGTTGTTTTTCCATGTCACTCGGTCGACTGATTTAGTAAGTCACCCAGAGACATACAAACCCTTTTTACTTTCATGCATACATACTTATACAAAACAAGCTTCCAACCTCATCGAACATTTTCAGGATCATGTTTTCAGAATAAAAGATTTATGTTTTTAAAAAGCATTGATATTCTTTAATTAACATCTCATTTTATTTTAGTTTTTGGTAGTTCCTGATTTATAATCCTGAGAATGACCGGTGAGGTCAAAACTTTGTTTTAATTTAACAAACGTGTTTTAAATTTAAATGTGATTACCATATATTCTGGGTGGCTTAGTCTATCGGTTGATAGTGCAATATCAAAGAGTGTTTAAGAAAAAATAGCTATGCTTAAAAAAATCGTTAATGCGGAAGCTGCACTAGCGTTAACAATGTTTATATTCATGTAAATTTGCTCCCTCTTAATACCAGTATATATAAGCTAACAGAAAAATACTTAGGTTTAATATGAGTTTACTTCTGAGGTAATAATCAATGTTTGTGATATAATCAGCTTTTGCCAGAAGTTATCTCCACATGCTACAGAGTTCAGTTGAAATCACAATCGCTATCCTCATTATTGCTTTCACCTTACAAATTTGTTACCGCCTTTCTCACGATCTCAAATCCAGGTATTCATTTTATTTAATGTTAAAAATACACGTTTCATTACACTCTTTAAAAGTTGTTTATTGAATTATTCACGGCATCAAGAAAATATCCTCATCACAAGCCAAAATGTGATTGATTTTTCCAAAAACTGATGATATTTATAAATTTCTATGAATTTAAAATTTGCTTCAACATATTTTCTGAACAGATAAAATTTATTCTGTAAATATAAATATAACCTTTGGTTTACGTTTTATACCCACTGAAAGTCTTAGCATATGAAGGAAACATTCTATGACTATAATGTTCCTAACTCCAGGTACATTGCTTGATTAATTGATAATCACGGGAGCTATCTATTTTTGAGTAAATCAATAGGTGCACATTAAAGCATTGCTGAATTTCTACAAAACATTAAAGAAAGTTTGTTATGCACCACAACATTTTTATCTCTATGTCATTATTGCAGATGATTTTGAGAATAATTGCCAACTGAAAAAAATGTTTTTTCAACTTAACGTGCTATAAACTTAATCATTTTGCAGAACAAAAATTTAAAAGTAGTTCTTTTGATTGAACTTAAGACTTAATATATTCGAAAGAAATTCTTGAGAACATACAGTAATTTTTGATTATATATAATCATATATTTTTCTGTCTTTGCAATTATTCACAATTTAGGGAATTAAAATAATAGAGATAATAAAAAAAAATGTATCTTATGAATGATGGATATACATTTAATTTTGACCCCCAAAGTCCATTTTAGACGTTTTTTCCAATGATGACTATGGGTGTGTGTATGAATAAATTAGTGTGTGTAAATTAGTATGAATATTAGTTAATATGCATAGTTAAATTAAATTAATCAAATAATCTAATTAAATTAATTAATTAGTTAAATTAGAATTAGTGAATAAATTAGTATGAATAAAAGTGAGTGTATGTGGGAATGTGTGCATCCAAAAGGTTATGGATGCGGTACAGGCCACACCGTTTGATAGATTAAATTCATAATTCATCCAATTTAGAACATCTAGATTATATCAGTTCTGTGGTTTATGTAGAAAACTTCATCGTAAGAAAGTCTAATGACAAACACTAAATATCTGGGGAAATAACCACCTACTCTACTTTCAACATAGGAAAGTTATTAAACAACCCTCTGATGAAATTTTTTTTTTCCAGAAAGAGATAATTTGTAGTCTATTGAAATTATTAGGACATTGAAATGTCTGTATAAAAGAAAAACTTTTAATAATTTAAATACAATAAAATAATAATATTGTGGACTAATGCTTCCAATTACAATGTTTCTAAAAAATAATTAAACATTGTCAAAAAAGTGACAAGAAGTCATCAACTTAATTTCGATGGAAAGGCTTTTGCTTAGTACACGATGAGTCAAAAATAATATCAACACTAGAAAAAATAAGTTGTCTTACTTGAGCACGTGGGTAAAAGACAATGAGGCAGTAAAGAGGTTGAAAAAGTTGGAGTCAAAATCCTCCTGCGGCGTGGAGTCTAATTTCATTTAACAGCTCAGGTAGAAGAACCAAAACTAAATTACTCTAACAACCTAAGTCCGGACTTATATTACTAAGAAAAATTATAAATCCCTTCAAAAAATAAAATAAAAAATAAAAATATACCTAGAATATCAAACAAGATATTACTTTTGTGCACCACTAGTTATGAAAACTGGAATTAACATTATAGAAAGAAGTTAAACTCTGATTGCTAAAGCCGGAAAATTTTGAACATATTCTATGTGATATCTATGTGGGATAAATTTCCATTTACAGGTTAAATATTTTTGGTAACCATACCTAGACAAATTTGAGTTTAGGTATTGGTTTAGAAAAGTTATACAGTTCATTGATGAATTTGAAATCTGAAGTTGAATTTTAATATACAAAATTGTTGACTTCAAGGTAATTGAACATGATCAAATAGATATGGTTACATTAAAGGAAACAAAAAAATGTCATTGATTATAGGGTTTTTATAATACCTAATCAAAAAGTTTGATAATAATCTGTGTGGTAGATTTGGTTTTAAAATAAAAATTTAATTGGTTGTTAACGAGTTTGATATTATGATTATTTATAGTAAATTTTAGTGTAGGCTATTCCAAGTTTTTTTTTTTTTTTATTTTGAATGTAAAAGACTGGAAGTGTATCAAATTCTCTCTCTTTGAAATTTTCAAATTTACTAGATTTTTTTTTATCATGATGGAGATAAAAGCGTTTGATACATTTTGTTGACTTTTCAGTTTTCATATGAAGCACTTTAGTTGAAGTAATGAGAGTTGGTCCACCAGGTTCAGTCTTCTCTACTCCACAACCTCCTTGTCCATTATACGTGTCTGAGACGAAACCTATTGATGCAATTTTTAATGAAAGTCTTTTTTCAGTATAAAATGTTTTTAGTTAAAAACGGTTTGTAGAAGAGAAGCCAACAAGGTTCATGTGTTTTTTTGCGTGATTATAGGACTCTATAGGGTTGATGTTTTGTTTGTTTTACTCTACGCTAGACACAAGATTCCATTCATCATGATAACACGTCAAGATAACGCAGTGGTATTAAGCTATTGCATTATCACCATATTCTACTGAAATGTGTCTAATCTCTAGACTCTCTTTAAGATAGTTGTAGAGGCTTCTCTAATATAGCAATTGCCGTAAGTTCTTTCCTGAATATTGTCATATTCTCTTATAATAGTAGGGTAAAAAAAGTCTTAGTAAATAGTCTTATACTAGTGTTATTCTAAAATTTACTAGCAATAATTAACTCTTACCAGTTAATTCATTTGAACTGTAAACAATAATAGGCGTTTGGCTTGCAATTGTTAAATGAAAACAATTAGCAAATGAGAGTTTTTGAAGTGAGTTCTTCATTTTTGAAGAAGTTGACTCGATTTTGTTCATTGATTATACTTCATTCTTTAACTGCAAGAAAAAATCTTAACCGAATCATCGTTATACAAGGATTTCTTACAAATCTGTTGCAACATCAAATTTAGTAAGATATTATTATTAACTGTCATACCTCGTCTATCGCTGGTAAAGTCGTCCGACCGGTTTCGCAATGGCTGCATCATCAATGGAACTAACCTTACCTTCAAAAATCACGGATATAAATACTTTTTATTGTCACGGATAAAAAAAACTATTAGGTAGAAAATTTAGGCATGTATTGGCACCATTGAGTTAAAATAGCTATTTATATCCGTGATTTTGGAAGGTAAGGTTAGTCCCATTGATAGGTTACTCCACTGGTTATTGTTGGGTAATATATAGGTTACTGGTTCAGTAACTCCACCAGCGATAGACGAAGTATGACGGTTAATAATATCTTATTTACTAATCTCTATGGCACCAACAATATGCAAGTATCAAATTTAGTGGTAACATTATGATTTTTTGTTATTAGAACGGAATATTTATTCAATACTATAACTAAACAATTGCTAATAATTATAACAACAATAACATAATAATAATTGGTAAATTATTTTTTTTTTTGTGAACTGAAATTTAAGAACATAAATTTTAATTATTTCATTGTTATAAAGAACTGAAACATCAATCTGAGTTTAAAAAACAGTTACATTTTAAGGCAAATTGTTTTCTCATTGCAAAATATTGGGAATATTAATACAAAATCCCGAAGTATCAAATATCCTTTCAGGGAGTATTTTATAAAATACTCGAGACAAATTTATTTGGGGAGCTTGAGTAAATAAGTCGAGTTGAAAGAAAAAAGAATAAAAGTTAGGTTCTAATCTTAAATAAAAGCAAAAAAAAAAACTTTACTTAAGGTGGAACTAATCGAAATATTTTTTGTAAAATAAAATTTTTTGTCCAATCATCGAGGTTTTTATATAGATGTTTAAAAAAAAATTCTCTGTTAAAGAAATGTTTATTAAGAAATGTGCTTTATTTTATAACAGAGAAAATTCTTTGTAGAAAAAAAAGACATTTCAGATCTTAAACTAATCCAAAGTCAACCTTATAATAAACCCTGCTGAGCTGCTAGCTTAGTGAAAACTAATTTTCGTTCATTCCTTAATGTTTCATTATAAAATGCCTTCAGAATTTTTTGAATAATAACATTTTTATCTAAAAATGTTTCTTATAAGGAACATAAATCGAACAGTAGAGCTCACATTTATGTTAAGTTGAAAGTCTTTGTCATTTCTCAGTAATAATTACAAATATACAAATAGTGGATATATCCTGAAGAAGCATACTGCCTATTTAAACATATTGTTTTTAAAAAAATACATGTTTGATTGTGAAGACTTTTATTATTGATTTTAACATGGGCAAATATCATAAAGTTACTGTTTGAACAACATGTAAATGATTTCATTAACTGTATACGCAACCTAGCAGATGATACAACAATCTACTTTTACAAATTAACATAAAGACTGCGCTAAATAAAATTTATTAAATTTTAGTTTTATTAAAAGCTAAAAATTTGGTTTATCAAAAAGATAATGTACCATTAAAATTTTAATTGTTCATGTTTATCATGAATAACCATATGATTCATGATAAACATGGACATGTTAACCTTGTCGTGAATAATGTTTTAAAAAAATTAAATATTCACTTGCTCCTCTTAAAAGTAAATTCGGCAGTTTAAAATATAAACAGGAAATGAAATAGTTTGCCGTGATGCTATATTTGGTTCCAGGTATCCATTTGACTCAATGCTTCCTTTGAAATGCTCAGATAGAATGGTATTTAAACTATACTAATTAGACTGCCCTCTCTTGTTTCTCAAACTAGTTAGATTTAATCATCACCACAGTTCATTACAAATTTCATCTCTTAAATATGCCTTATACCGCTTTCTTTATAAAGTTAGTTTATTAAAGAAAATCTCATACAATTTTATTGAATATAAATGCTTTTTATTCCTACATTAAAGCTTTAATTAATTATTGCTTTAGAGAATTAATTATTGTTTTATTAACAATAAAGGTTTAGTAAAAGAGTTAGAAAATAACTGGAGTGTACATAACCGCTATGATATCTATATATCAGTTTTTGTATTTTTGATAAGTTATACCTGTCTATCGAAGCATTTAAATACATTTCTTGAATAAGTTCAGTAAATCCTATATGAAAAACAAACAAACTATATGCTAACAATTATTAATCCTTACATATCAAATCGTCCTTAAATGGACAAATGAAGTATATCAGAAAAATCAATTCCTTTGTGAACTGAACCTTATCTAATTAGATGTTTTACACAGACATTTGATTTTCCTTGACTATAAGTTTGTAATCAAATCCTACTAACTCTATCAACCAAAAAAATAATACAATAATTAACTAGCATGTCCATATACATAAACAGCAGGAAGTTGAACAACAATGCTTAATTGTTAACTTCCAAGATAATTCAGTTTATTAATCATATATCTTTGATGAAAAGCTTTTGATGACATAAAGTTTCGAATATTCCGTCAAATCATGTCAATCAAGGTCTTGGACATCAAAAAGTGATAATGCTTAAAATCAATTGAACATTTTGTTATTTCATAGAAAAAATGTGGTTTTTTAAAAAGAAACGACTATTTTATTCCAGTTGTACAGGATTCGACTTGAGGAAGTAATTCTAGTTATCATTGGTTGGTGCTAAGTGTATGTTTGTAATGTAGTTTTAACCAAGTTGGTTGGTAATATCTTTTTTCATAAAAAATGAGTCCTAATTTGTACCAGAGTTCATTATTTTACAATGGACTCAAACTCTTGTAAATATAGTTTACTCATGGTAGTTATGGTTGAAATGATTTCGGTCATGCAACCATAGTGGTTATTCATAAAGAACGGTACTCAGTAAAACAACAGAATGTTTGATACTCATATGCTTAAAGAAACAATACGTTAAATACTAACGTTACACTTTTTACGTAAGCTAATATATATGCATGGTAGGATTTTCATTTTTAAATTATTTTAATGATATAAGCTTTCTACTTTTTGCTTGTTTCGTAAACACTGTTTAAATTAATGTATTATTTGCTTAATTTTTTTCATTAACGACATTTTTTTTACTTTCTTTTTTGACTTTAACTAGTACAGTTTTGCTTTGAAATCAATTTAGTTAATCACATAATTTTATTTTGTTTATTACTAAAGAAGTTAAATATATTACCATAGACGTTAAGCATATTGATAATGGACTATTGAAGTTGAAAGACAAATACTTTTTAATTCTAAGACACAATGTAAAAGTTAAATATCTCAAAATAACTAAATTTTTCAAGGATTTTTAAATAAAAAAATATACTCCGACAACAATGTTTTATGAACTATAACAGATATGCACTCCTAGTAAGGATATGTTTTCTAACATTTTAACATAGAAAAACTGAAACAAAAAAAATTATTTTTTTCCAATAAACAGATGATTACATTATTCAATGTCAATAACTGCACATCTGGAAAACAAAAATATATTCTGAATAAAATGGATTAAAAACCTAAAAATTACATTCCTCATGCTATACTCAATGAAAGAAAATTGTCTATTGTTTGTTAATTGGCAACCTGTGTTATTGTTTGGTAGATTCGATATAAGGATTTATTATTAGAATAAATAGTGGAATATTTCTTCAGATTTGTGAACTCTAAAGGATTTCTCATGTCATACAGATTCGAAGCCTATAGGTTTGCATACTCTGCAAAAGAGAACAGTTCACATAACTCCACCTGTCATACATAAAATCTGGGATAGGAGTGAGCTAAGAATTTAGAATTCTCATGAAAAGTAGCAAGCATGTTAACCATTAGACTACTTTTAGAGTTTAATGGCTAACTTCTAAACAACATTCACAATGTTTGCATTAATGTACTTTATCTTCAACAATTCTCATGCAGTTTCCTTCACTGTGTCAAAACACAACGTCTTATTCACAGAAAGATGTATAATTAACATTAAAAAAGAAAAAACTTATAATCTCCATCCATTTCATTTAGCATATAATTGCAATCTTATATGAAACATAATTGGAAGAAGTAAATTATTTAATTTAGATTATTTGTAACATAGGTTTATTTTAAGCATTCCTACTTGAAATAAAAATTTCAGTTTTATACATTTGAAATTATTTTTGAAACTTTATAATGATTTCTATTCATTGATTTAATCAAAGACAAAATGACGTCTGCTTAAATTTAATTAAATTCCTACCCTTCAACCAGCTTCAGGGTTATTCTAATAAAGAGAAAACATTCTCCAGAATGATGGCATTTATGGTTTTAATATAAGTTCTTAACAATGGGGTTGGGGGTTAATGTAGTCATAAAGTTGTAGCGGGTAGGCGCGGTAGTGGAGATTTCTGGAAACACTAATCTCGTTCGACTTGACTTCCAGGCGGCCAGGCTTTTACAGCCCCCAATGAAATTATCCTGTCTTCTTATTTCATTTCAGTTTCAATGTCTTTATACTTAGTTAACGCATTTTTTATATACGCACAAAGATTCAGTTTTATTAATTTCTGTGATTAGTAAAAACAGATTTGAGGTATTTTAATTTTATTATAAGTTAGTGTATTATCAAAATCGTGGGTTAAGAATAAAATTATGGATTCACTTTAATATAGGTAGTACTGATTTAAGAATTTTGATAAAAATGTAGAGAATACTTGTAGCGTTTAAAATAATGCCTAAAATTTGTAAGTAGTTAAAGCATCCCTCACCAAAATAACCCAGTTAGAAAAAACGTAATACCACCTAAACAAGATCAATTTTGTTAGTATTTCATTAGGTAAAAGCAATGAAAGTTAGCTTAATTTATATTAAATTGGAAGGTTATAAACTCTGTTGTTATACCAGTGTTCATAATGTTAATGGTAGGCAATAAAATTTATAATTAAAAATCAACAAAATAATGAAAACAAAGCTAATGGAAATGAGAGTGAATTTAATTTTTTTAGGTCAGTGGTGAAGAGTGTTGGTCACATGAATACCTTCAGTTTTTTGACTTTTCAAAGCCATTTTTAATATCTAGCGCATTTAAACTATTTCAAATCGCAGTGTGCTACTTAAAAATTGAATTAAATGTTAAAAAAACAAATTTTTGCTGGAACACTATTATTATTAAGAAAAAGTCAGAGTCCCTACGGACTCGTGTGCACTACTGGCAAATTAACATGTACTACCTAACTAACGAACCAACAAAAGTGAGAGTCGGACGATAAGTTCGCGATAGGCCATTGTCTCGTACACTAGTAAGATTACTGGAGTCAGCTCTTGGTGTACTTCTCTATGGAGGTACGCCAGTACTCCTACTGGGATGAAACATATAAAATGCCTTTCTTCGGGATGTCAAATTACAATTTAGTTTTCTGTATTCAGTTCCATATTTTCTGTTAATATTTTGAAATGTAGATTTATTCTTGGGAAGAACACTATGCGCCCTAAAGGCGTCAACGTTGTATAAAATCTTTTGAATAAAGCTTCGCGTTCCTTTCCCTTGTTTCAACAATATAGGGGGATAGCTTTAATGACCGGTAGGGCCCTTGAGCTGACTAACTAGTCCTGCATAACTAAGCAGTCTTTTATCACTGTCCCAACATTTTTATTTTTTTTTTGCATCTATAAAAGAGGGATAGAAACGGCCACTGTGTTATAGTTCTAAAAGATCAAATACTCAGTAACTGTGAAGTATCCTCTCACTTTTTTTATGATCAAACAAAAAAGAAATACGGAAGCCAGATTAATCTTGCTACAATCCAACATTCCATCTAAATGTTTGTAATGACAAATTGTAGTGGTATTACATGCTATTTGGCTGTCATTTTAGAGGTCATGGAGAAGCCAGCTGCATGTATAGTTTCTTACATTTTGTAAAAGGTTGTAAAAAAAATGTATTTTGTAAATTTTTTTATAAAAGTATATTATAACATGTTTCTTATATTTTACTGTAATATACTTTCGTCAATACTCTACATAGCTTGTGTATTTACATACTTTATAATAGGATGTTGCCCTGTTAATGCTTTGCGCAGAAAACAAATTGTGGGCAGTTTGGTGACAATCTGATGTGGTACACATTAGAACTGTCGTTCAGGTGACACTTATACTTACTGGAATCAAAGAAAAAAAGTTATCCTAATAGTAGGATTTCACAGTTCTACTAAATCATTTATAAACAATAGGTCTCTCCTGAGTACTTAATTTAGTTTTCATATTCTATGCGCATTTATGAACACTCCATACTAAATTCTTGCTTCATACTGTAAACAGATTAAGAAATTCTCTCATTTATTTCACTGCACCAAGAAATCTACCATCACCACTTAAATACACTTAACATATTAATTTTACGCCTTCACGAGATTCCAAAGGCTACATCCTCAACACTTAAAACCATCAAGAGCAATTTCACGCTGTACTATCTAAAGACATATACTACCAGTTCTTATCTAACTGGGCTAATTCTACATATTTTTTCTCCATGAATGGTAGTTGACACTCCCTTACTAATTTTCAGACACTGATCTCTTACTTTGAAAACTGTACTTAAATATTTGTGAACAAGTTTATGTTCTTTAAAGCATATTTTTGTTCGTACTATCAATTAATATAATTTCAAACAACTTATTCTTTTACTGAACTATTAAATTACTACTACTGCATATAATAAGCAAATTATAGAATATATCAGCTGTTTTCTTTGAATGTGGTGTAAGTTCATAATCACAAACAATTAGGTAACGATAAAAATGAATACAATTACTTCTGAAATTTTTACTTATAAACTTTTTCCAAAAGATATGTTAAAATTAAATGAAATTTTGAACAGATTTTTTTAGAAATATTTTTTTAAATAAAATGTTCATGGTAAATTATATTCATTTTTATCTTTTTCTAAATTTTTGTCAAAATGGACTTAGTCCACATTCAAAAATGTATAACTCATATATCTATAAATAATTTATTTTCCTATCAGTCTTTTTTATTTAATGCATTGTTCATCTGAAGCTGCAAAAAGATTAAGGGTAATAAACAAGGAACTTATCATGAGTCCCGAACTCTGTTTTATATACAGTACAGTATATAAAATACAAGACTCTGTTGTCTTTCAACAATGTAATCATGTCAAAATATTGATATATCAAATAAATTGATGTATAATTGAATAATTGAAGTTTGAACTACAAAGAAAAAGGAAAACAATAGAAATAATTGTCTGAAACCTTTCAATTTATTTCATCACAGAGTAAACAAAGTAAAAACAGAACAGATAACATGCAAGGTATGCAGAAGGAAGGAACAACCTTTTCCTTTATTTATTGTAGTTTAAACTTCATTGATTCTATCACATTTTTATTTTAATTCTTCTGCACTTTAATAATATATATATATATATATATACATATTATTAAAATAAGCAGCAGCATCTGCATTGACCAGTTTCTTGCTGACACTCTCTAGTTTTCGTATCACTTTGCGGTGAGACTCTGGTAGCTTCCAAAGATGGTTAGCAAAAGTCATTAATACACACAATAAACTTTAGGTCAAACACGAAAACACTTGAATAAACCACTTTTTTTAAAATACCGTTCAAATATTTTATTCTATTTTAACTTCAGTGCATTAGCCTTAATTAATTTTAGTTTGTACCTGAGGATGGCGAATGACAGCCGAAAGCTTGTACGTATTGTTAATTTAGTTTGTTATTTTAGTGATTAAAACGGCATTTTAAAAAAAGTGATTTATTCAAGTGTTTTGTGTTTGACCTAAAGTTTATTGCGTGTGTTAATGTCTTTTGCTCACATCCTTTGGAAGCTACCAGAGTCTCACCGCAAAGTGATAACGAAAACTAGAGAGTGTCAGCAAGAAACTGGTCAATGCAGAAGCTGCTGCTTATTTTAAAAACATATCTTAAGGGAAGACCTGCTGCCATTGTACACACACACACACACACACACACACACACACACACACACATATATATATATATATATATATATATATACAATAAAATAAAAAACGAAGGAAACACACAGAAAGACACAGACATAACTCACATCGATATTTCGACAATCGTCGTCATCAGGAGGTGCGAAGAGCGAAGAGCGAAGAGTCCCGCAGGAAGACAGGGCGGTACTGAACTCGGAAACCGCAGCCAGTACCCCACCACTTACCACCAAGCGGGGGAAGGGAGGGAAGGAAATGAAGAGCCAAATTAAGACGTAAAAGGAACGAGTAAAAATTATAACTATAAAAAATTATAAAAAAGTAGATAAATCAAATTAAAATTAATAAAAATAATAAATAAAAAGTAAAATAAAAAATAATAAATAAATAAATAAAAAATAATAAATAAATAAATAAAAAATAATAAATAAATAAATAAATCATAAATAAATTATCGGTTGAGGTTGAGTCCGGGGGAAGAGCGAGCATCAAGTAAGCATATGTATGCCTCCTCTGAAGCTCTTAGGGTAACTTTATTGTTGGATTCGGGGATCTGTTTCAGGATCTGAACCCTGAAACAGTCATTGAAACTGAGTCCATGCGAGTTCGCATGGATGGCTACAGGATAGTTACTGCGTTGACCGACTGAAGCCCTATGACCATTCATACGAAGGCTCAACTTATTAGAAGTTAAGCCAACGTAAAAGGAGTCACACTGAGTGCAATCCAGTCGGTAAACACAGTTGCTCGAGGTACAGGAGGAATTGACCTGAACCGGGTAGGAACTATGGTGGAGAGGGGAATCGAAGGAAGGATTAGGATTTACAATCAGGCAAGTTAGACAGCCACGGCGTCCACATTGTTTCATTCCAGGAACAGGATTGGAAGGCTGAGGGGAAATATGAGAGAAAATGCTTTTTAGATTGGCAGGTTTACGGTAGGAAATAGAAGGGGGGTGATTAAAGATGGAAGAAGTAGAAGTAGAAGTAGACAGAATCGGAAAAGACTCCTTAATAACAGCACGAAGCTTATAAGCGCCAGGGAAGTAGGTTGTCAGGAAGAAGGAAGTGTTACTTCTATCCCTCTTGGGTCTGGGTTGGTGGGAGATGTCAGCCGGTAAAACGCGACTATCAATGAAGGAGCGAGGATAGCCTCGTTCAGAAAATTTGTCCTTTAAGAGGTTAAGGTGATGTCTGCGGTCTTGGAGATTATTGCAGATATTGTGAATACGGAGGGACAAGGAACGAGGTATAGACTTTTTAACATGGGATGGATGGCAACTATTGTAATGGAGGTACTGTTGGGAGTTGGTGGGTTTTATATGTACGGAAGTCAAGAAGTGCCCATTGTCTAAAGTAACGTCAACGTCAAGAAAGGTGATAAGTCTGTCGGAGATGTCGTAAGTGAAAGTGATGGAGGGGCAGAAATTTTGAAAGGAGTGTAGGAAAAGTTCTAAGTTATGTTTACCATGGGGCCAAATGAAGAAAATATCATCAATAAAACGGAGATAAAGGAGTGGAAGAAGTTGACAGGTGGCCAGGAAATCCTGCTCTAATTTGGCCATGAAAAGATTAGCGTAAGAAGGGGCCATAATCGTACCCATAGCTGTGCCTCTGGTTTGAAGGTAATAACGACCCTCAAACTGAAAGACATTATGCTGTAGCACGAAATCAGCCAAAGAGACTAGAAAGGATGTGGAAGGATTAAGGGGTGCTGTTCTGCCATCAAGAAAGTATCGCAGAGCGTCCAGACCTTCAGAATGAATGATTGAAGTATAGAGAGAAGTGACGTCCATGGCAACCATGAGAAGAGGATGATCAAGGGTAGAGGGAAGAGAAAGATTTTTAAGAATTTGGAGAAAATGGAAAGTGTCTTTGCAGAAAGAAGGTTGGTTCCGAACTAGAGGCTGTAGGAAGTGATCAATGAAGGCGGAAAGTCTTTCTGTAAGGCAGCCATAACTGGAAACGATAGGTCTACCGGCGGGAGGGGAGTCAGGCATGTTGAAGGGCTTGTGGACTTTAGGGAGCAGGTAGAAAACAGGACATCGGGGATTTGAGGGAATGAGGGTGTCAATATCCTGGGGAGAAAGGCCCTCACACACAGCACTGTTATTAAGAAGAGAAACTAAGTTCTTGAGGAAAAGAGGAATAGGGTTGGAAGAAAGCTGTTGATAAAAGGATGAGTTAGAGAGTTGTTTCATTGCCTCACGGTGGTAGACAGAACGGTCCATGAGGACTACAGAGGAACCTTTATCAGCTGGCATGATAAGGAGGGAGCTGTCTCTTTTCAAACTGCTAATCGCTTTTCTCTCGGGAATGGTGAGGTTATCCGGGGGAGATAGGCTTCTGAGGAAGGCAGGATTAGAACATCTGCGGACAATAGAGGAGATGAAGAGTTCGAGAGGATGTGATGCAGAAAGTGGAGGTGGTTCGTGGGAAGATAGAGGTTTAAAGCGCTTGAGGGAAGTGTGAACTTTAGAAGTTGTATCACCGGAGCTTTTGTCATTGGAACTCCAAAAATACTGCCAGCGAAGAGATCGAAAAAACATCTAGAGATCCTCCAAGATGCTGATGTGATTAATTTTAGGGACTGGACTGAAGCTAAGACCCTTAGAAAGAATAAGCTCCGGTGATACAACTTATTCTTATTTACAAAATCAAAGTTTATCAGGACTCTGTCAGTTCTTCACTTTTAAATTAGACTGTCATTGTCAACCTTTCGATTTTTATTTAAAACGTAAGTTTTATATAAAAACCAAAACAATTGCAATGAGGGTTTAATTTGAAACTGAATAACTAACCGAGTCCTGATAAACTTTAATTTTGTTTCTATTTCACTTTTAATAACCTTTATACAAAATATTCATTTGCTGTACATTTCTACAGGTAATATTAAAGATATTATTGCATGCATTTAGATGTTAGTTTTCACATTTATAGTGTTAGTAAAGATTCTTTTTAGTTTAAGTTCTGTACCATGTATTGATTATTACAGAAGGTTTTTTGTTTGAGAATCACGCTGTACGAGTATATATTTAATACTGGAGATTAGTTACTGTATATAATTTAATAAGTTTGTCATATGCAGAGCATTAAAAGTATGTTTCTGCTCAAGTTGGAAAGGCAATAAACTACATGCCAAGTAGTCATTTTTATAAAGTCATAATAACGTACGGCAGGAAATTACATGCAGCCCTTCGGATTGTTCAAATCATCTAGAAAAAAAATTAAAGTACAGTCCAGATTAATTGGAATTTAAATTTAATTTTCATTAACATATTTAATTGAATAGGAGATAATAAAAATTTGTTGCAACATTTATATGTTTAATAAATAACCAGTACTATTATAATTAAAGAGTGTTTTGTTTAAAATCCACTTATCTGTGTAGTTATAATGGGTAGGCCAGGTGATGGTTGGGCTGCAGGTATGAATAGCCATGCATTATGCATGAGGCATTCTTGGAGCCTGCTAAACCCCATGCTTTCAGCATACCTCATTTGCAGACAGACGACCGGAAAAACCTTGCCCCAGTAACTCTCTTTCAGCAAACATATAGGTTTCCGCATCGCCTCCACAAGCGTCCATGTTATCCCTTAATCACTCAACCCCTTCACAATTTACTTTCGTCATACAAAACCCTATAAGCCAAATTTAATGTCGTAACTACATATTTTAATCGTGAAATAAAAAAAAAGTAATAACTTTATATTTTATAATACTTAAGTTTGAGGTTTATAATCTCTTACCAAATTGTTTACTTTTTTCTGAGTGTGTATCAGCAATTAAGAGAAAAATATTATTACCTAGTTGTTTTTTAGTATTATATTTCTAAATGTAAATTATACTACATGCAAAGACAACAAACACACACACACACACACACACACACACACACACACACAGACACACACACACATGAGTATTGAATATTTTAATTATTTACTCTGAATACAAGACACAAGTACTGTATGTATTTCCGAAATTAAATTAACACTGTACAGTAAAATACAGTGAGAAATGAGAAAGGAAGAGTTATTCTTTTCTTAGTCTTAGTATTTTTTCTCATTTCTTACTGCGATTTGGATGTTGGACATATGGAAGCATATATATATATATATAACTTTAAATTACACAAAGCACGACACAGAAAAAAGAATACAAGAATAAAAAGAACACTTACAGAATTCAATATTTCGAACTGTTGTTCGTCATCAGGAGTAGAACTACTCCTTCTTTTATTCTTTTTTCTGTGTCGTGCTTTGTGTAATTTAAAGTTTTATAGTTCTTGTGGACCGTTTCTTATATTTAGTAGTATATATATATATATATATATATATATATATATATATATCGTTGAATAATTTACCATATTTTACTGAAGTCATTTTCTGCATACATTTTTTAAAGTTTCTAAATAATTTCTGTTTTCAATTTTTTAGTTTAATAAATAACCGCAATTAAAGACGTGATGGAAATTAATGAAATAAATAGACACAAGGAAAAATGAAAATAAAGTCGTTTAGGGTTTAAATTCCAATGATTTTTAAAGTAATGCTCATTTTTTGGTTGGCACCCATTTTAAATATGGATGACTCGTATTTCTAATTTTTAGGAAGTAATTTATTAGTATGTTTTGTACGAATCAATAACGTAAAAAACGAATCATAGTGCTCAAAAGAAAACTAAAGTACAAACAAATAAAACTTAATATTATCTTTTAATAATGTATACTTACTAAGGCTGCAAATTACACATCATTGATTTAAAATGCTGTTCAAATAAGTCTAGTTTTATTTGTCATGGATGAACATAAGTTATACATCCAGATGTTGAAAACTTGTTCTAATTGAAAGGTGCACGACTGGTAGTTGTCAACTAAAAATGTCGAAATCGTCTAAACTGTACAATTTTTATTACATTGTAGACAACAGAATAACATTTTCATCGGCTACTCAGAGAGGGGCAGCATCTGGTTAAGTGAATCCCGTGTCCTATTTTTACCCTATTCTCCTTTCAGTTATTTTATGTAAAAAGAAGAAATTGTATACACTTCTCCATCTAGGGTGGACTGAAATCTTCAAATAAATTATAGTTTACTGTAATTGTATGAGATTTTCTCTCAATTTTTCTAATAAACTTTCTCGATGTTTGTAGAACAAGATAGATTAGTTGATCAAAATTTTTATTTAAATAGTTTGGCATGTTTCGGTTCTCACTGACCATTATCAAAGATTATAGTTGTACAAATTTTGTACAACTCAGTACAAAGTACAATTTTGAGACTCAGTAGAAAAGCTGTGACATTAAAAATAGGCACACAATTTAACAAGACATATATATATCTTTAATTTATATTTAAAATTTGTCTCTTAATTTATCTTTTGTTTACTTATGTATTTTTATTTTTGTTTGGGGTTTTTATCTGTGGTATTAGTTTTTGCTTTTATTTGTTATTATTTATTTTGTTTTACTTGTTTTTCTATCCTTGTCGCCATTCCTCCGTATGTTGCCTTTGTCTGCCTGCGGAAACTCGTTTCTATATTCCTGACGAAATATAGTAGTGAGGTCCTGTTTCGTTTCTGTGTGTTTTTTTGTCAGTATAGTTTATATATGTATATATAAACACATTTACAATAAAAATACGATCTAAAACGGACAAATAAAGTTAATGTAGATAAAGAGCATAGACAAATTAAAAACACACTGACAGTATCTAGTTTTTGATTTGACACATCATCAGGTAAGGCAAGAGAAGAAAACCAAATGCACTGGTTCAAAGACGGTTGGAGACCCAACTGTCGTATTCATACTGGTTGGAACGAATAGAAAATTCTTAGCAATATAAAAATAATAACTGGAGGAAAAGGACCAAAATAGACTGAGAATACTCAAAGCATTCTAGATCTTTGAAAAAATTCCGAAGATTGATGGAGAGGACAACTTCAACAACTGGCTACGATTGTTTGGGAACCTCGTGCACGCCAAGAATAAAGAAAGATAGCAAACTCAACTGCATGAGAACACTCCTGTTGATGAACAGATAGAACTTGTCTAATGAAGCGAAGATGAACACAACCTGACACGGATACAATGTTGTGTAGTAACCTTTATTCTGATTTATAGTGTGAAGTAGTTATGTTAATTTTTTTAATTTTATTTATTGTTAACAAACTTCGCCTGAATGGTCAATTCTGTGAATGCATAATGTCATTTTCAATTAAATTTTATCCTGACTATATTGATTAGTGAGCAACGAAACTTGTTTAACAATTTAATAAAATTCACCATACTTTAAGAAGTATGGTGAATTAATTTATGAAGTAAGAAATGCTGAATTAAAAAATTATTTCAGGAAATTGGAAAAATTCTCCATCAAACTTAACAAGAACTTAATACCAATTTGATGTTTAATTACCTTATTACGGACTTTCTCGAATGTCCTAGATGCTCTTCTAATTTGCTCAGGATATAGAAAGATCAATCGACCAGAATTGTTTCCTTCGCATTTACTCGTTCTAACATTATTTATATCTGAGGGGTACAACTAACTATTATCTTAAATAATATTACGACCGTTTCGTCTTGTAGACCATCCTCAGGCTAAGATTACTACTAAATCAGAATGTAAAATGCAATCCAATATCACATCACGGGAGAGTAAATTCACAAACTGAAATGTGTCCAAGTTGGGGGTTGAGACATCTGTTGGGTGGGTGGGTTTTTTCACGTAGTAGGCTATTCGCCTGTGCTGCCTTCACTGTAAGTATTGGTATTTACAAATAACTTGTATAACAACTAACAAAATAACAAATAACAAGGCGTATAACTTAGGTTATTTTGTAATCAGGTGGCTCGTCATTCTGCTGTTATAATAAACTAGAGTACCCGTGACCTGTTAGATCATCCATAACCTTCCTTTATACTGCAGTCATGTTCACATAAATGCAGATAAGCTCTAAATTAATTCATTTCTCATAAAGAGGATAATGAACATATTTTTAAGATAGTTCTCTTCATTTGACCATACATGCACATGGCAACAGTTTCCTTTTTGAGTTCAAGCTTATGTTGGAGCAATCCAGACAACTCTAGTGAGTCAAGAAATTCTTGAAGGTAATGTGTGGGCTCTCGTCCTACAAAAAACGAGTTATATGACAGATATTGTTTAATTTCTCCTGAAAATATTCAATAAACCCACGATTGATTTCACTGTGTGTCTCGTTAAATGGGACTTGTATAGAATTGTCTGTGAACAATATCTGTAGGTTGCCGAATGAAGAGAAATGTATTTAAAGCACTTATCAACATTATGTGCACAGATAAGCATGTCTTTGGGCAGTAATAGCCTCTTTATTTTCATTATTTTTAACTCTGTATTCACCAATGTTTGTTAGAAATTTAGGGTATTCTTTATTTTCTTCTTGAACTCTCATATTGTTAGTTAAATAGAATTTAGTAAATTTGCTCCACAAGTAAGACTGATTCAAGCGTTATAAATATCAGCATCAGTTTCTCCTTGGACAACTGGAAAAGTTGTGAATTCCTGAGATACCACAGCTAATGCAATTAGTTTTGAACTCCTTAATTTAGAGAGAATTTGTTTTTTTAAAAACTTTTCTGCACCTTGTTGGATCGGGAGCTCTACTCTATCACTTTTATTGAAATAGATACATTAAAAGAAGATAAAATAGACATTATGACAGTGTTTCTTCATTGCGGACATATTTGTGTGGTGTTAATATTTTACTTATATTAATATGATAATTTTTTAAACTTCTGTTAACTATAACAAATATCATTTGTTGATATATTAAATAATTATTTGATATTATCATCGATTAATCATTAAATTTCCTCTTTCCAAATCTATATAAATAAAATAATGATTTTGTCTGTACATTGCTTAGAACTGACTCATTTCAAGTTTTCTTTACGTTTCATACACTGGAGAAACAGAATCCACTCTTAGGAAAATTTCTGTCGGTTTGTCGGTTTGTCCGCAAAATTTTATTACAAATAAACTAAGCTACCATAAGACATATCAAGCTGAAACCTTTACAAAAGATTTGTGTATATCTAACTTAAAATATAGGCTCTGAAGTGATTGAAAATTCAACGTAGAAGTGAAGTTATGGACGTTTAAAGCAAAACGTTTGTCACAAGTAAACTCAGCCACCACAAGGCATAGCGAGCTGAAACTTTGACACTAAATTTGTGTATGCCACACTTAAAATATAGCACAGACAAGTTTTTTTTTTTTATACACAGGTGTGACAAGTAGGTATTGTTGATTTTAATTTAATTCGAGCATATGAATATATTGACATCATTGTAAAGTTGTTTCCCAGAGTTGAGCATGTACTATCTATTAAGAATAAATAGTTTTCTGAACGAGCAATTCTCAGCCCTTAATACGAACAGGCAGGAAAAATCAACAAACAAGTTCTTAAGCTAGATCATTCCGAGGAAAGAAATTACAAGTCAGTAAAGAGAGTGATTAGTGATGAGGAAGCAGTTCATTATGTAACTGGATTTTTTGACTCTGAATTTATTTCTCCTGGACTATCTGCTCATGAGCAAAAACTTAAAGTAGGAGCACCAATCATGCTGCAATTTAGTATCAGTAACATACTTCATGTTACAAAACGTAAGTGCCCCAAAACTGTGCAACGGGACACGACTCCGAGTTCATGCTCTGCACAAATATTTCATAGAGACCGACATCATGACTGGGTGTGGAATGGGGAGTCTGTGTGTATACCACCCATACCATTGATTCCGAGCCACCCTCTGTTTCCGTCGAAGCGATTGCAAAGTCCCGTCAGAGTCTATTTCGCATTGACGTTAACTAAGTTGCAAAGGGAAACTTCATCTAACGCAGGAATTCAAGTTAGCGAGACCAAGTTTTTCTCACATGGTCAACGTAGTTTACTTGTTCAAGATTCATAGGTTCCAACTGTTTGTTTTTCCATGAACCTGAAGGACAGACGGCTAATGTGGTGTATACAGAGACATTTGTTTAACACTGTAATAATAATGATATTTTCTACTATTCTGTAATTTCTAATTATAGTATTAGTATAATACTATAATTTGTATGGTATTCCATGGTATTTTGGAATACCAAGTAGAATAGAATTTTTGATTCTGTCAAAGACGGGTACGTTGCGTTGTACGTTTTAATTATAATTAAATCATTATAATTTATGTAGAAAAACTATTATTTAATGTCTCAACGTCGTTAATATCAGGTTTTGGAAGCTTACTTTGCAAAAGTCCACGTGGCACATTCGGTTGCACGCGCTCTAGACTGGAATAGCTTGGTTGTGGTTTCGATACCCACAGAATTCCTAAGCTTTTATTTAGGTTAGATCGTATGCAAATATTTAAACGCGAACAAGAAAGTTTTATTTATAAGTATATAAATAATTATATTTATTTTGGTTCTATTTTTTTTCAATAAATATTGTTCTTTATAATGATCTTCAGTATTTATTGGTCTGTTTTCTAGGTATATATATATATAAATGAAAAACACAACACATACAAGAAACGAGAGAACTTACTGGATCAATATTTCGAACTGAAGTTCGTCATCAGGAAGAGAGTAGAAGGGAAGAAGAAGAGGTACGTGCGTTCAGGTCTACTAAAGGAGTCGCATTCCATTGGTACACTTGAACGAACGTACCTCTTCTTCTTCCCTTCTACTCTCTTCCTGACTACGAAGTTAAGTTCGAAATATTGATCCAGTAAGTTTTTTTCGTTTCTTGTATGTGTTTTGTATTTCATTTATTTGTCTGTTCGGTTTGGACTGTTTAGTATTTTACTCTGCTACAGTAGCAGTTTGCTTCTCAACGCGAGTACTTCGCACTTCCCGATGACAACGGATGTCGAAATATTCACTTCTTCTCCTCAGGACGTCCACCATTACGGTTGAAATATTGAAAAATGAGTCTTTGTTATGTTTCTTTCTATGTATCACAGTTTATTTTATATAATATATATATATATATATATATATATTATCAATGATTTCCAAACCACAATTGGAAATAATGGGAAACAAGTAAAGATCTTTCAACTGTAACAAGCGGTCTTTGTCAGAGTCAAAAAATCCCAAACTGAAGTTATATATATTATATATATATATTTATACTTATTAACAATATTATATATATATATATATATATTATATATTATTATATATACGTAAAATACTAATTTATTTTTCACGTAAATATGACCGCATATCTCGAGGAATGATGGGTGAAGTCCATTTACTGGTAGGGCATTAATAGAAGTTTAAGTAAATAGGACTGTCGAGATTGGAGGCTGGTTATTGCGGTTAAGCGGCAAGATAAATGACAGAGCGATAGTGTCGTGGAATAGAGACGTCAGCGCCCGGAGCAACAGGTCTGCCCCCCTGCCCAGCCAACCAACCCCTTTTCACTGCTTGCTCTCACTCTTTGCAAATTCAACTATTTTTCCTTCGCTCTTCATTGTATTATTAGTTCGTTAGTTAAACATGTTTCAAAAGTTTATGTCATCTAAACACTTTTTTTTCAATCTAATTAAATTATTAAGATATTTAATTGTCTGTCATTTAAAACAGCGAGAATGAATTATATTGTTGATTAAAAATTTCTCTGAGTAATAAATTGCGAACATATGAATAGCTTATAATTAACATTAACTCAATATTGTTTTATCTGAAATTGAAAAAAAAAGAACCACAATAATTCCTTCCGGCTTAAAATAAAAGTACTCGTGCATTGAATCTACGTTTTCAACATTACACGGCATTAAGCAGGTTATAAAAGAAAATCCTTGTAAAAAAAATAGGCTATGGTATATTAAAAATAGTAAGCAGCGGAGATTTTTTGGGTATGTACTCCCATAAAAGATTGAAGGTTTATGAAATTAAACTATATTCTACTATTGACATTATTAACAAAATGATGCTATCTTACATCATTCGTTGCTTTTATGATTTGAGATTCATAAATTATTAAAAAGAAACTGCTGTCGAATGTTCACCTGCCAGTTTAAGAATTATGATTTATCTCAAAATGAAAAAAAAAACGCGATACTGCTAAGATCAGCATAATAACATGTTAACCTTATTATCACAGTGGTTGTTTATAATATAAACAACACTACGTTTTCATATCTCATACATTGTTTTCATAACTCGACTAGTTTTGAACATGTTTGCTATCAGAAGAAAACCAGCAAATTGACTGGTTTCAAACAATATAAGGGGAAAATGTGTATTTTTTATAATAAGATCAGCATTATTATACAATTATTATACCAATGTTAGAATTACAAAAGTGCTTTGTTGTATTGTGGGAAAAATTTCGAGCTTGTAAGATTAGTAACCTTCGAAACAGGTAGAACATGGGATCGAAATCTACAATTTATAGTATTTATATTCTCAGAATTCAGATTGATTTCGGGAGGAAATACATTATATATTATGATGTTATTTTTATTTCGTAATACTTTAGGAGCATTCAAGCTATCAACTATGTGTAATCCCCATGTCTTTAATAATAATTTAATATACATTTTTAACTTTTTTGTGTTGTTTGAAAAATTACTTTCCAAATTGAAATTTTTAGAGTTTTTTAAATTAACATCACTTATTATACCAAGCTTTATATAAAGTTTGGAAAAGAATGAACTTTATAGACATATTGTTGTATTGCTTACAATGTAATGTTAACATGCCTATTTAAATTTCAAAACTTGGTTGAACATCAGATAAGCAGGTTTAATGATTTTTATTTTTTTTTTATGCTATTTTAACTGGCAATATTTAATGTTTCTAAAATAATAAAAACAAGACAAGCTGATTGTAGGCTAGTGGGTCAATGTGGAAGCGCGACTGTTGCGCGCGCTAGGTGTCGGGCGCGGGCTTTGCAGGGTGGAGTCTATTGATTAAAAGCGTCTAACAGGTGGGCACTGGCTTGCGCAGGCGCTCACGAATCAAGCGTCTGCCTGTGCCAGAACATCCACTTGCCAGCAACTTGCCGTTTGCAAACTCTCGCTCCACCTAGGTAAGCTTCACTCAACAAATACCACCCTCTTCATTTATTTTTTAACATTTTTTTTTGTAAATAAAAATAATGATTTCTAAAAATCTTCTATTTAATTTTTTTTTTTTTTTTAGTTTATCTTTCACACATTTTAATTTTATCCCTTCCTATATTAAAAAAAAAACAATGTATATATATACAATGTATTTTAAGTTCCTTTATTTATAAAAGTTTTAATTTATGTTAAATTCAGGAATGGAATTTGGTAAATAGGTGGATTGCATGAATGGGGAGAAAGCATGCAATGCGATAGGGTAGGGACTTGTTGATGGGCGCTTGGGGTGCGGAGGGGTGAAGAGGCCCGCTAGCAACAAGTGCCCGCTTCGATGTGACCAATTAAACTGCTCCCTAAGAGCCAGCCTCCTGTCTTCTTTGAATCATGTCATCCTCCAGTTATTCACTTCACATTATCTTTCCTTCAACGGTCAAATTAACACAATTATTAATTTCATTAATAGCTCATTACACATTGTCTAAATATATTTACCAATGTATAAGAAAAAAACTTTATTCTGGGTTTGGGAAAAAAAAATTATTGGACTGAATGAAAAAAAAAAAGAAACTAAAATAAAATTAACATGAGCCACTACTTTTGATTAATAATTTATTTACATTTTATGGATTATTTCTTTTATTCTCTAATATTACATGTTATTCACATTTTAACACTACATTTAAAAAAAGCATCAAACATTTGACTGATTTATTATACTGGCAGCTAATACACACAATTCAGGTTTAACTTAAGTTATATCGGGATCTGCGAAAGTAATAATTAATTGTATAAATATTTCAATGTTCTTGATTGAAGTCTCTTTTAATCAAGTCTATATTCCAATGAATTTATCCTCTATTGATTTTTATCAATGTAATTATCAATTTAAAAATATAAATTAACATTTATTTTTGTTATTTTGTTATCTATACTAAAAAAAAATATTTTTAAATAACCCATAAAACAAATTATTAAACATATAAATTAAAAAAAAACACTATAAAGGCAATAGCAAATTGTAAATTTGTATAAACTTTTTATATTTCCAATGATTTTTTTTGGTTATTTGTTTAATTGTGGAAAAACGTGCGTATATAGAGAAGTTTTTTTTATCAACTTAATAGTAATAAATAGAAAACTAATGAACAGACCATACTTTCTGTAATGTGCTTTATGCTTTTTTAACATTAGGGATTCAAAGAAAATTTGTATAAATATGTCTAATGACATCTATGTGTACTTTTTCAAACAAGAATTATGGCATACAAATTTATTTATGTGTCAGAAAAATTGGCTCATTTTATTTTGGAGTGGAAGGGATGTAAGGGAGGGAATTTTGGGTCTTTAGAATTATCAGAACAATTATTATTATTCTCTTTTAGAAATAACATTTATTTATTTTTCTGAAACACAAAGAAAAAGAATTCTAGAGAGCGGGAAAGTAAAAGGTAACTTTTATCTTTTTTTCTCAAAAAACATCATATTGAAGACAGGGAAGATACAATCTAAACATCTTTCTGAGCAAACAAATTACATGCTCGTGTTAATTTACATAATGAAATTATAATTTTAATTTATTAAACATGATAAAGAAATTATAGTGTTATAAAGTATAATGAATGTTATTACATGAATTAAGTCATTGCTCAAATATTATGACAACAATCAAATTAACTATTCAGTTTTATATCAGACTGAGGAACTATTCAGGCCATCTTTAAACCAAAATTATCATCGTACAATTGAAACAAAAGTTACCAATAATATAGTTTACAATAACAAGATATGATGCAACTTTTTGTATTCATACTAAATGAAATTAATCTTAAATTAAGATTAATCTAAAATCTTAAATCTTAAAGATTTAAGATTTTAAAATAATTATATTAATAAATATGCATTTTTATGCCTAATTAACTATTAACATTTTTTTATATAATACAGTGATATAAGTCTTATATAATCGTTCTTTAATTAATAAAAAAAAATATATATTCCCTTTCCTGTTACTTTTACAAAAACACTATTTGAAATGTACAACATTTCTAAGAGCATTTCCGAACAATGCTAGTGGAAAAAACGGTAAGAATGCTTGGAAAAATTGATTTTATGTACCAATATACCAAAAATCAATTATTTCATAAACAACTTATTTAATATATGGAAAATAATATATATATACATTTATATATATATCAACGTCCAAACCGCAATAAAAAATGAGTGTAAAGACCAAGATCTTTCATCCCTAACAAGTGGTCTTCGTCAGTCAAATTCCAGCTAAAATCTCGTTATATATATATATATATATATAACAATTAATAATTAGCGATAACTCTTGATATATTATATCAAGGGGTTGTTTCATTTAGCTCTCCGATGATATTGTAACGAAAGGCCTTAGAGCATTTTAACTAATATATATTGTTTATTGTGGTATTTAATTCATATATATGTATATATATATTTCAATGTTTTCTTATTTTGATCACATATATTTATATTGAATAATTTTATATTGAAAGATATTTTACTTTTTTTTATAAAGGTTTGGTCTAGTATCAAACAGTAAAACACCTTTCAGTTGACGTTTCGTCTATATTTATAGACATTTCCGGAGCTGAAATTTCTGTACTAATGCAGCTTTCAAGACGTCTAGAAATATAGAAGAAACGTTAATTAAAAGGCGGTTTACTGATTTATATTATAATTATATTATATATATACATATATATATGATCAAACCACAATAATAAATGGGAAAACAAGACTAAGATCTTTCAACCGTAACAAGCCGTCTTCGTCAGAGTCAAAAACTCAACTGAACATATATATATATATATATATATATATATATATATATATATATAATATATATATATGCATATATGTAAGGATATATGTAATAAACAATACTTTATGATAATTGTATATAAAAAAAGTAATATCTATAGAACAATATGAATTTAGAAACAGGGCATGATTTTTCGACTAAGTAACAGTCGTCATCACAATTGTTGAATTAGAATTTCCACTTGATTATACCACTCTAAAGAAAACTATTAAGTGATCAATAAGTTTTCGCCATTTCTATTTGGTTACTGTAGTTTATATCAATTTATATTAAAACTTGTTAATGAAGTTGGCATTCTAATTAAACAATAGTGAATATGACTGACATTTAGTCCTGTTTCTAAAGTCTAATTGTTCTATAGATGATAGTTTTTTTTTATGACTGTTATCATAAAGTATTGTTTATTGTGTATATAATATAGAAATGCTTGTGTTGATGTTGCCCTGAAGTTGCCTACAAATAGAAAGACGAAACGTTGACTTAAAGGTGTTTACTGTTTGACGCTGGTTTAATCCTCGATAAAGAAAGAGAAATAGTGTTGAATGTATGTGATCGATATAAGGAAACATTGAAATATATGTATATATTATTTCTAAATAAATAGAAAGAAGACTGTCAATTATACATGTATTGAAATGATGTAAATAATATATATTGAAATGTTTTGTAATGTATAACATTTTAAATAGCATTACGTGTAATCAAGGGCATTGATATAACGAAACTACAAACACTTCATCATCAGGCAATGGTGAAGAGTTGTGCTTTTTACAAGTTGAGTAGAGCATTTTATTCTTCTGACGATGAAGAGGTTAACATATTGAAATTAGTTTTGTTATTGTGGTTTAACCGTGTTTTTTTCTTTTAATCTTATGAAACAGTATCAAATATTATAAGATTTATAATATTTATCGAAAAACAGACTTAAGATCTTTCAACCGTAAGAAGCAGTCTTCGTCATAAGGATTGACTAATCTTAGTTTTTTTTTTTCAATTTATATTGTGGTCTGATCATTCATTGTTATTTCACGTGTTTTCTGTGAAATAACAATGCCAACTCATTAGCAGACCTTTCATATATATGAAAGGTCTGCCAATGAGTTGCGATGATATTAAAAATTAATAGGTATTTAAAAAAATACATTTTAAAAACTTTATTATAATAAATGGAATCTACATTTTTTTCATTTTATGAAAAATGAAGAGCTATACTATTTTTTTTAAAAATACTCCTTTGAAATGGTGGAATACTCCACCATTAGTGGTGTGGCATTTTTGGAGTCGGACGCAAATGTTCTCTATGAATTCATGCAGCATATTTACCGGTGTTGCTTCAATCTCGTTTGTACCTGGTCATTCATTCAAAAGTTGTTCAATGGAGGCTGGTTTTCTTTCTTCCTACACTCTTTGCATGGCTACACAAAATTGAATTCATTGTTGGCAATCTGCTTGGTAAAGTTCCTGTACAATCTGTGATTTGAACGGATGGAAATTTAGGTCTTTATGATAGATCCTTCTTCCTGAAGTGTCATAACTTTGCCTGGTTGATCGGCGTGGGCATCTGACCCTATCTTGCAGAACAGCTTCAATGTTTTCTGGCGATTGAATACTCTTTTCACTTCTACCCCTTTCCTTTGTTGTCGATCCAATTTACTCCAAGTTATATATTCAACTTCCTTTAGCATGATTTGATGGAATATGTTATCTATGTAGTGGATTAAAATGGCGTCGAAAAGCAGTCAGTCGTGCCTGAACAAGACTTTCACCATTTCGATAGTAGGCTTTCCCTGCGTATCCGTGATGCTCACACGTCCATTGCTTCATAATAACTGAAGCTTGAAGGTAAGGCTTTCCTTCACAATCCTACCTCCCAATAATTTTTCCATTTAAAAAAAAATGGTAAAGACTGTAGATTACATTTATATATAATAATGTTTTTATAATCTATTTTTTCAAAAACTAATTACTTTTTAAAATCTTCCCAATTCATTGGTGGACCTTGTATAATATGAAAATGCCATTTGTATAGTTATAGATTTAACAAATTGGATTCAAAGAGATTATAGAGAATATCTAAGATGAGTATTGTATTCAGACGATTTGGAAACGTGCCTGCCAGTCCCTCTTCGCAATATTCCCGTCCACCACAAACCGCAATTGCAACCACTCGAAGCATGACTCAGGAAGACAATTAAATTTTGTCAACTCAAGTAAAATGTAAGTCTCTCAGAACGGAATAGAAATTCCTTTCAATCCTTAAGATTAGATGAATCCACCTAGATCATCTATAGTTGAATTATATTATTTGATTAAACTTGCTATCCTGGTAACAGATTGTATATCAGTATCATTAATTACTATAAAGAAATTAATTACACATGTGAAAAAATTACAATAAATTTTCATACTTTTGCATAAATGTTATTTCTGTTTAATATGATTACATTGATATATACATTTACAAATAGTGTTTTCAAGCTGAAAGCAAAAATAACTGTACGTTATTTAAACATACTTAGAAATTGATGTTTACACTTCCTACCGTCTTAAGAGAAAAAATCCACCATATATAGTAAAAAAATCAGTTTACCACCGACACCTTTGTTCAGTCTTTGATCTCATTCTTTCTTCATTCTCTAAATACAATTTCGACAGAAATTTATGGACAGTAAAAAGTTTCTTTAACTTAATGCAGAATATTAAATTACTACAGGTTTTCTTTCTATAAATACATTTACCTTGTCTTTTACAATTGAACTAATTTATTCAATTAGTAATTGATTAGGAATTGATTCTTGTTTATGCAATATATCTCAGAATCAAAGAAAATATGATGAAGAAATAGTTTTCATTTTTTATAACACAATACAAAGTATAGTGATAGTTATTTAATTTTACTTTATTTAATTTATTCATTAATTATATATTTGTGTTATTTAATTTTAGAGCACAATAATAAATCATATTGAATTGTGATATTATGACGGATTTATAGTTTTGAACGTCTGAATCATATTTGGTGCTATATTTTTGATGATGTAAAAATGAATATTGGAGAGTGTATAGACATGGCAGTTACTGATAAAGTTTGACAAACATACACACACATATATATATTTGTATATATATATATATATATATATATATATATATATATATAAATATTTAGTAAGTTTGTTTGAAGGCTAGGTCTTTCAATTGAATACTACTGTCTTTGCTAACGTTCTGATGTATTTTTACACCACCTTCATAGTTACAAAATCATGATAAGGCTACAATATTTTAGCTTAAAAATATGTCTTTTCCATAATTTGCGTATCAAAACCATTTCCAGCTCCTTCAGAATAAGCCACCTAAGTTCAAACGTAAAACCCTTGGAGAGAGTTTACATATTTAGGAATGTCACCTAGTAATTCAAATTTATTTTGATAAATGTTACTAAAAATCATTTATGATTCAATTCTGTTCGGAAATGATTGACTATCTTTTATGCAGAGTTTATATACAATTGCAAGTAAAGTTCTAGTATAAATCGTCTTTTGTCACTTTTAGATGTATGTAATTGTTCAGCATTCTACTTCATGTTATGAAGTAGAAATAATTTATAAATAATCATTTAAGTGAAGAAAACATTGCAGTAAATACTAGGGAGAGTTTGGCAGTATTCCATATGGTAGTTGATTATTATTTTCTTGTGTTTATGTGAAATAAATACTAATTTATGTGAAATAAATAAATAAAAATAAAAAAATACTAAGATGTTTGAACCGTAACAAACAGTCTTCGTCAGAGTTGGGTTTTTAACGCTGACGAAGATCACTTGTTACCGTTGAAAGATCTTAGTCTACTTTTCCCATTTCATATTGTGGTTGTTCATATATATATATATGATTGGTTATACACGACTGAATATTGTCGATCGATGATCTTCTTCTCCAACTTTTCAAGTTTGCGGAAAATTTATTTTCAGCAAACTTGAAAAGTTGGAGAAGAAGATCATCGATCGACAATATTCAGTCGTGTATAACCAATCATGTATAAAGGAAGGACTGCTACCGAAGTACACTAATATATATATATATATATATATATAAAAAGATTTCACATAAACACGTGAAACAACAACCAATGATCAAACCACAATAAGAAATGGGAAAACAAGACTAAGATCTTTCAACCGTAACAAGCGGTCTTCGTCAGACGAGTTGGGTTTTTGACTCTGACGAAGACCGCTTGTTACGGTTGAAAGATCTTAGTCTTGTTTTCCCATTTCTTATTGTGGTTTGATCATATATATATATATATATATATATATATATATATATATATATATATATATATTCACTGTTTCGTTATTGAGGGCTAGGTCAAATTTGACCTAGCCCTCAATAACGAAACAGTGAATAGAATAGAAGAGGTCAATAACAATTTTTGAGTTTATATATATATATTATATATATATATCTGGCAGATTCAATAATATATCGACCGTTTGATAGAATAGGTGTGCTCTCTAATCAGGATTTGGTCAATTTTCCAGGATAAAAAATAGGACAGTCTAGTCAAAGGTTTTGTCTGGTTAACATTGTTGTTCCTTTAAATAATGTAAATTTCATTTTCTTAGTTAAAAAATTCTTACTTCTGCCTATGAAAAAGGTTTTAAATAAAACCGAAACGTTGGCACCGAGAGTTTGATTTTTTTTATTCTAGAAAATTGACCGAATCCCGATTACAGAGCACATATATATATATATATATATATATATATATATATATATATATATATATATATATAATAAAATAAAAAACGAAGGAAACACACAGAAAGACACAGACATAACTCACATCGATATTTCGACAATCGTCGTCATCAGGAGGTGCGAAGAGCGAAGAGCGAAGAGTCCCGCAGGAAGACAGGGCGGTACTCATATATATAGGGCGGTATATATATATATATATATATATATATATATATATATATATATATTATTAAAATAAGCAGCAGATTCTGCATTGACCAATTTCTTGACACTCTCTAGTTTTCTTATCACTTTGCGGTGAGACTCTGGTAGCTTCCAAAGAATGTTAGCGAAAGACATGAACACGCACAATAAACTTGAGGTGAACCACGAAAACACTTAAATAAATCACTTTTTCAAAAAACTGTTGTAATTATTGAAATCACTATGACTTAACAGAATAATACAAGCTTTCGGCTGTCATTTGGCATCCTCAGGTACAAACTAAAATTAATTAAGGCTAATGCACTGAAGTTTTTTTTTTTTTTTTTTTATTTTATTTTACATGGTCACAACAATGCAAATGTACATTACCAGTGACAATGATGAAGGAAATATATACATTACACATGGAGGCAGGAGGGAAGAAATAATTCAGTAATTATACTTCCTGGCGTGAGAAAACTGAAGTTAAAATAAAATAAAATATTTGAACGGTGTCTACACAAACACTGTGTGTATTTGTAAATACAACTGTGCTTTAGGAAGCAAAGCTAAGGTAGGAGTGAGGGGAGGGGGAGGTATGCATGGTGACAGGGTCGGCCAAAACTACCTGTGGTCCATTCACATTTGTTGTACACTAACATCCTGATAGTATGTATACCATTATTAACATTTAACTATTATTTATTTGACACGAAAAAATGTATATTAGAATGCTTGTCACTGTTACTCTAGTTGATAAATAAATTTGTAGAGAAAAATAATTTACTATTTATTGGAAAAAAAAATTTAATGTTAAAATAAAGTAAAGGTATATTCAAAAAGAAAGCTGTCCTCACATCTATAAAAAATATTTTGAAACTGAATAGAATATTATTTGAGTAAAAGATTTAGGAAAAGGAAAAGATTAGTTGGAAAAAACACGTGAACGAGTGATGTCAAAGCAAATTTGCGTCATCCTGGTTCTGTGGGAACACTGTCTTTCAAAATTCTTCTTGAAGATTAAGAGTAATATGAATTTTTTCCTACGTTTTTGCAGAATAAGTTAGATCAAAAGGGTTTTCTGTTGTTGCCATTTGAGTACTTTATTCTATAGTAGTAATATTAATACATTTAGGGGAAGCAAACTTAATAAAATACATTTCGCAATAAGCTAGATACACTATTTGACATTTTAAAATTGTGTGACAAAATTTGTTATGATCCTTATTGTGTGAACAATATTAAAAACTTGAAGGCAAAGACTGGTGAAGACTGGTGATATTAATCGACGAATGATTTGAAAAGTTTCCTTAATATTAACGGACTTGTGATGTTGCATTGCAGTTTCTCTTAGCATGATTATGGCTAATTTAGCGTGACATAACAATTACTGGATTTTTTCTTAAACTTCATAACACCAATTGATTGCGGGCCACTGTTTAAAAAGAGCTGTTACGGAGTACACTTTCTGCCAGGATAATTTTTGTATATTTCTTCAAAATTGAAACTTCTTACTTGTTACTTATCAAGAGATTACAATGACTGTTATGGCATATGTGATATATAAAAAGCCCTGTTCTAGAATATTTATTTGAAAAAAATAGAACAAGAGTTTTTTTTGTCTTCTTTTTTAAAAGGGCTGAGGAACTGACAAAGTCAGCCCCCCTCAATGAGAATATTGCACTTCTCATTGATCTACATTGAGAGCCCAAAATTTTCTTAACTGAAGTGTATTCAATGTAAGGATCTTAAAGAAGTACATGATAACGTATAAGCTCGGGACCGAAGGTTTAAAGTCCTATCTTAGGGACGACGTGCTCAAATTTATTTTCCTTTCACGTGAATACATCTAGGCCCAGGGTGGGTATCGGATCCCGGATCTACCAATTCCGAGCTAGTTGCCACTGAACTAACCTAGCCTCAATAACAACAGTACGTCTTAACATAAAACCTCATGTCACGATATATTTATATATATATATATATATATTATATATAATAAAAATTATAATATATAAAATATATTTATAATATATAAAAATTATATTATATAATAAAATATTATATATATATAAGGAGGAAATATTATAAATACGTTCTCTTTATCATGCCAACGTTTCGATGTATGTATAGATCTTCATTAGTGTTCTTGACCTCTTAATTCAAGACAGTATTTGATATGTGTACATTTATTGGAATATAAATATATATATTAAATTTTTTTTTGTAAAAACAATATTAGTTGTTATAACAATTGTGATTTGCGAACTTCGAGAAATTAGGATCAAATGTTTTTATTTGAACCCAATTGACTTTTAAATTTAAGACACAAAAATTTTAATTTTCTATTTAAGAATATTTATAATTTTTAAATAATTTCTATTCAGTATATCAAACAATTATTACATTCTATTTTATTATTATAAATATATTTATAATTATAATATGATAAATATAAATTTTATAAATATAATATAAATATATATTATATTTATTAACATAATAAATATACATTCCACATATATATATAAATATAAATATTATTATAATATTTATTATTATTACTATTTCTGGTCTCCACCTGTCAAGATAAAGAATCATATAAACTCCAGATCATCCTCTCCCCGATTCCCGTAATATGGATACAATAGTGCTGATTATGAACAAGTGATTAAATAAAATGAACTTCTACTTAAAAAAAATAAATTCCTATTTATACATTTAAAGAGTTATATATTAGATATTTTATCTTATTAACACAACCACAATTTGACTGAATAATTTATTTTTATATTTTTAGTTATTTTATTGTTAATACAATTATAACTAAAACAATTTTACCTCATTATTAAATCTTTTAGTTGGAGAAACACAAACATATCTCATGAATTCTGATGAAAAATTGATTTTGATATTCTGATAAATTTACACGTATGTAAATTATAATGACTGTGATAATATTATTATCATTGCAAATATGTGATTACAACAGTAATAATAATAATAAAAACAGACATTATTTTAGTATTATAGGCAATGATAATAACAATTTATAATAATAATAAACCATAGTTGATACAATATGAGTAAATGATTAGTCTTTTTAATGATATCAATATGTTTGTGTGTGATTAGTTGTGTTTTACTACAACTTGTTGTATCGGGTTTTACACAATTTGTGTATTCCTTTATTTCTGCATGTTTTACAAACATATTATATGCATTTTCATGATATATGCTTGTTAATATGGAAGTTTTTACAGTATTGTAATACAGTAGAGGTCTCTAACTCAATTTCCCACGAGGGCCGAATGAAGATTTTTACAGTAACTCCAGGGCCTCATTATGACAATGATAAAAAGTTGGACTAAATAAAACATACAATACCATTAACAGAACAAAAAACCATTATCGAACAAAAACAGTAACAAAAATAATTAGATAATATAAAATGGATTATTTTGGATGATACAATTATTATACAGAGCCTGTAATTATTAACTGTGATCATAGTATCAGTCAGATGTTGTTTTGACTACTCATCTGGCAGAGTTTTGAATCAACAAGGTCATATATATTATACTTGAACTTAAAAGTAGAAACTGATATCAGTGATGATTGCGAATGTTTATCAGTAAGATTTGGTATTAGTGCAGGTTTATTAACTTTTATGGCTGAGAAAAATTGTTCACATACAACATATGCACTTTCAAACATTTTTAAAATCCTTGCAGTAGCTACAGGATCTGTAGAGTTGACAGTGCTATAAAAGTAATGTTTGGATTTTTTACTAAATAAAATAAGTTAGCCAAATATTTAAGCCCAACCAGTGATATTTAATTGAATTTAGTTAGTAAAAATTCAACTGTTGGCGGACTGGAAAGAAATACGTCGCGGGCAACTTGCTGCCCGCTGGCCGCGTGTTTGAGACCTCTGTGTGATAGGAATGTTATTTTAAAGGTAATCGAGAAGGATACATTGGATAAATAAATAAAACCTTTTCTTTATATAAATTTTGAATATTTAAAATGTTATTAATAATTAAATTAAACGGACATGATTTTGTCGTTATAGGAGATTTTATTATGAAATTATAATTATATGAAAACATAGTCAAAACTATTTATAAACTGTTCAAAGATGTTAGACATATCTTGGATACTGATTAAATCATAAGTTCTCTGGAGGCCACTTCAACCCTGTGTTCAAAATCTCCTTAATTAGACGCTCGCTTTGTTAATCACACTGTAATCCAATATTATATTTAACTATGTTTGTGAGTTTGTGTTGCTACAGGAACAACTAATCATTGTCTGTCACTTTAAAATAATACAAATATGCGCTATTTCTTCTTTGACTTGATAGCTCTCTTGAGGTATTTTATGGTCAATATAATAGAAGATCTGGTTCTATGAATTATTTTTGGAATTAAGCTTTTGAGATGTAACCTTTTGTTGATTGTGACCATTTTTTGTCCCACTTTTTGAAAAATTTTATTGTACAGAAGGTTGCCTGTATGACACTTTAGTAATATGTAAATTATTAGTTGTGCAATCCGTAATTGTGTGGTATTTACCCATTCTGAGGTAAAATGGATAAACAAACAAAAGTCTCCACACAAATGAAGTTTTATTTAATAACAATAACACGTTTCGAACACTTAGTGTTCATCATCAGGAAGACACCAAGGATGTGGCGCTGAAGGGTTGCTCCAGCGAAAACCAACCATACATATTTTAATATGTAATAAAAGTATTGTATGTTTTAATTTTCCTATACCTACTATATGCTATTTGGTTAGCCATTTCGTTCTCAGGTTAGCCCGAGTGATTCTGGTCATTCGAGAAAAAAATTTAATGATTTTACTGATGGATAAAAATAAGAAGTTTTCTTATATTTTTTATAAGAGTTGTGTGATTTTTACTTTTGTTTATTGAATCCAGTGGTACTTGACTCCCAGCTATGATAGTTATTATTTTTGGTGTTCTTGGGAACACTAAAAATTGCCTGTTTAGCTATTCCAGGTCATGCAGATTTCTAGTTTCTTGACATGATTTTTCTAGAGTTTTTGTTAGTTTAAACTTTCTGCCAGTAAGAATTATGCCAAAAAACAACAGAAGCAAAAAAATCTAAACTACAAAACTATAAAAGGTACTTTATAGCTCTTTTTTATGGCATCTGTATGTATTTAGGGTGAAGAATCGGAGTATAGTGAGTATTCTTTTATTAGTATCTCAGGTATTTTTCCAAGAAGAATCTTACAGAAAGCTTACAAAATGAATAAAAATACACCAAGTAACTCTTCTATTTGCCGTCCTAGACAGAGGCTGAAACAGCTGCTATTCTAACCATAGTTTACATAAAAATGTTTTGCGTAATGATCCATAAGTATTTTATTATAGTAATTTCGTATTTTTAGCTGATTTATTTGTTATGATAGATGATTAAGGAATAATGTATTTTGATTGTATTATCATGGAGATGACATATTTCTATTTAGAATTGCCAATGTAAAGTTTAATTAAAAGTTAGGGAATGCGTGAAAGATAATCCAACAACATGGATGGCTAAACAATGCAAAATATGTAAACTTTGAATATGCTTAACTGACAGGCACATCACACTGTCGAAATATAGCAGAAAAGTCTAGTTATGAACTCCCCAACTTAAAACCCTCTACTTAATAATATTTTTATTATTAAGTTTGATGTAATATTTTTAAAATCAATTTGTAATTTTAGACTTTTATATATTAAATTATCATTTTTGGGAAATTGAAAAAAAAATTCTTGATTTTGATCATGCTAATTAATAGCAATTATATCTTCTAGAGTATACGATAGCCTGAAAAATGCAGATTTAGTTGTACTTACTTCACAGGTACTACGATTGAAAATGTCCCCTTTTTTGGGCAAATTTATCCTACAGGAGGTTGCGTGTATAGCGCTTTAGTATTATGTAACAAATAAATTGTATGTTTTCATTTTTCTATACCTCATTCTCATCCAATTACCTAGCAGATTAATAATACTAGCTTTTCCAGTTTGAGAGCTTTTTAGTTTCCATGCGCTTTATATTTATATTAATAACATTATAATGGAACTTCAAAGTGTTAAATGTTTTAAATGAACTAAAATATGAAGTATTTGGGACACATTATTATTTGAATATTGCATTTCATACATAAGATTTATCGAAACTAAACTAAATATGTTTATTAATATATAAAATGTCACAACTTAATTTTCTTATTAAATAAATAAACCTTATGTATGAGTACATGTTTCCAATGATAAACTTGCTAGTTCTTTCAGTCTGTAATGAAATATTTTCGTGTGCAATAAAATTTCTGTTTTTTTAACTGGCTATTGAATAATAACCAAATTAAAGCTATATAACCATTTTTTTTATATAAACAAGTATGTTGAAGTATTATTATTATTAGCATAGTAATTCATATTAACATTATATATAGTTTGTTGAAAACAGTTTAGCCTTATTCTATTTTGTAGCCCTAATGATAATGCAAAAATACATCGAAACATTGGCAAAGAAGGAGAAGTGGATTTCCGAGACCTAGCCCTCAAAAAAACTAACATATTACTGTATATATATATATAATATATATATATATATATATATATGTATATATAGAGCGTCGCCCCTCTGCCTTCCTGCGGGACTCTTTTTTCATAGACATTTTTAAATTTTTAAAATTTATTTAAATTCTTTTTATTTAAAACGTTTTAAAATAAAACCGAAACGTCGGCAGTGAGAGTTTGATTTTTGAACCTAGAAAATTTGACCGAATCACGATTAGATAACACACCTATTCTATCAAACGGTCGATATATTATTGAATCTGTTGTATATATTATATATATATATATATATATATATATATATATATATACATAAATATATATAGTTCAAGTCAGATTAATAATCAGCAATAACTCTTGATATAATATATGAATTAAAGACCACAATAAACAAATATATATTAATTACAATTCTCTAAGACCTTTCGTTACAAAATCATCAGAGAGCTAAATGAACCAAACAAAAAAAAAAGAAAAAAAACATCCTTTTTTTTGTTTGGTTCATTTAGCTCTCTGATGATGTTGTAACAAAGGGCCTTAGAGCATTGTAATTAATATATATTTGTTTATTGTGGTCTTTAATTCATATATATATATATATATATATATATATATATATAAGATTTCACATAAACACGTGAAACAACAATCAATGATCAAACCACAATAAGAAATGGGAAAACAAGACTAAGATTGTCTTATTCTTGTCTTGTTTTCCTGTATATATATATTTTTCCTGTTTCTTAATCTTAGTCTTGTTTTCCCATTTCTTATTGTGGTTTGATCATTGATATATATATATATATATATATATATATATACGTTTTTGTATAGGTTGGTTGACGCATTAATGTCTCCTTCGTTCAGTTTCTCTGAATCATCATGAAATTATCTTCTAGAACAACTTTTCAAACGATTGAAAGAAAAGAACACGGAGAAGCAATAAAACTCACAGTAACTTGTTGTTTACCAAGGAGGACTCATCCTTTTCCTCAACCCCTGATGACGACAATAGTCTTTTTTCTAATCCACGGTCGATACTTTTATCAGTATAAATATATTCAAATTCAATATTCATATCAAATACAAATATGGCATGGGAAAACAATACTAAGATCTTTCAACCGTAACAAGCGGTCTTCGTCAGACCAGAAAGGGATGTCCCTTTCTGGACATTAGTCCTTTCCTGCGCTTTCACCCTTTTAAAATACCACTCTTCCCTCTCACTCTTCTCAACCCCTCACCAGATGTTTTCTGCATCTAGTGTTTCAGTTGAGTTTTTGACTCTGACGAAGATTACTTGTTACGGTTGAAAGATCTTCCTCTTGTTTTCCAATTTCACATTGTGGTTTGATCATTGATTGATATTTCACCTATTATGTGAAATCTTTATATATAATATATATATATATATATATATATATATATATATATATACCTCATTAAAGATCTTGCCAACATTAAGTTTAGTATGTTTCCTACATACCTTTTCAAGGTTTCGAATGCTTCTTTTCCATCTTTGTGGTATCATATAAATTAACTCACCGATTTTTTTATCTTTAAATATATTTTTCATTTTACATGTCCGACGTTTCAGTCTACGTTGACCATTCTCAAGGATTCTATATACAAGGTTTTTTTAACAATTCTAATAAATACTTATTTACAATAACAATTACATCACTTCTATCAAACATAACTAATAATACAATATTCTTTTAAAAAAACACTACCTTAATAAAATTGAGTAACAGGTTTGCTACAAAATTCCCTACATGAACTTTTTTTATATATATATAAAGACGTGAACATAAACACGTGAAATAACAATCAATGATCAAACCACAATAACAAAATGGGAAAACAAGACTATGATCTTATTCTTGTTTTCCCATTTTCTTATTGGGGTTTGATCATATATATATATATATATATATATATATATATATATATATATATATATATATATATATTATAATTCTTGTTTAAATAGAAAAAAATGAATATAAGTTAATTTTGGTATATTTTTTGAACATATTTAATCTTTTATAAGTTGTTGAAAATTCGAGTGATGATGCAAAATGTGGTGTTTTGGTTTAATGATGACTATACAAAGGAATCGCCCTAGGTGTCAACACACTAAACCAGCGTGCAGTTATTAGAATGTTGCGTGCCGACCCACTCAGTGTCTCTAAACCGCAAAGTTCTTTCATTTCAAGCTGTTTAATACAATAGTAAGCACCTTCGTTTCATTACTACCATAAAGAATCCTTTATACATTTTCCCCGATGTCTTTCTTCATGGCATGTACTATTTTTGTTTTTTCTCTTTTTCATTTAATGAAACTCTAGAAAGATATATATATCTGGTAGAATACACTGAAAGTTAATATTTGTGAACTACAATATTCAAATTGTCAAAAAATTAAAATAAAATATTACAAAATTTATAAAAAAAACATACATTACAATTATTTAATGGATAGTTAATTACAAAAATCAATAAAAATTGAAGATAAAACTTCATTTTTTTAACAATCCATAATAGATATAATATTTTTAATTAAATTATTCTGCATTTTGCGCATTTATGAGTCCTGAAAATTATAGTAAATTATGAAAAATTAAATGACACTGCCATTTGTCAGTTCTAGTCAATTGAGTACAGTCAACTTATTTGGTTGACTTTAGCCCCAAAAATGTAATTTGTGTAACAGATATGTCATCATACATGTATATTGGTAATACCATTAGACTAGTTGAAGCTGCATTTGTAAGTGATACCTATTACTTCATACATGGAAGTAGGAGATAAGTAGTTTTACTTGAAGGCGGACAGACAACACCTGTGACCGGTGGAAATACTCCAATGAGTTAAGACAGTATCACCTACTATTTGCATAAGACTTCCCCTTAAATAAGAAATATATAGATTTATTTTAATTTATAAGATAATATGTCTTGAGTTATCAATAGTTAATCCGACTAAAGACATTAGAGTAAGGATTTTGTTGCATTCATCCTCATTTCACATACATATTATATATCAACACATATAAACCTCATTCATGAATATAAATAATTGTCTAATAAAAAACTTAAAATTAAAAATATTTGAGAATTTTTTCTTTTGGTGTTTCTGATATGTAATGAAATGTATATTTCAATGAAAAAGTATGGTTAACCAGCAAGTATAAAAATTATTAGAAACATATTTTCAATGAAAACGAAAATATCATACGTTACTTACTTAGACATTTTCGTTTCAAATCTATCTTCCAGAACGAAAAGGTGTAGGATGCAGTTTTCCTCTGAAAGATGGACAAAGTCCAAATTCTATTGACTGCAGAAGGAAATAAAGATTTTCCTAAGAATATCTGCTTTAACTTTTACTAAAAATCTCCACGAACTAAAAGTAATAATTCGATTTCAAACATACTATTATCAAAACTATTTTCAGAATTACTCTCTAGAATTTATTCTAGTACAAAAAAAAAAAAACTGATTCATTCAATATATTGAATAAGGAGGTTTAAAGTCAATAATGAAAATGTTTTATAAATATGTGAAAGATATGAGTCAAGAATAATTACAATTCTAATGATAATTTCTTATTATTTTATTCCTTAAATATGGTAAAATTTGACTGTATTATTTGCCATTTTCTTAAATAGTTGCACATTTGAATTCAAACAAGAACCAAAAAACTGTTCATGATACTTTTTCGTGGATTTTTATTATTTTAGTTAGATATTTTTATAATACATATTATTAAAAGTACGATTCAATTAATCACAAATTGTAATATTGTAAGTTGTTCAGTGGTAGGGTGGGATTACATTTTTTTAAGAACCGGTTTGTGCAAATCAGTGCTTAAAATATTATGAGTTCGGAAACTAAATTGTTTAGTTATATATAGGCTATATACATGCGCAAATTACGTTGTCATACATGCAAAAGTTACGTGAGTCACGTGATACTTGTGGTATTTGATAGTGGGTTAATTAATACAGGTCTGAATAGGGGTTTACGTAATTTTAACAACCGGTTCGCCGAACTCATAATATTTTAAGCACCGGTTCGCACGAACCGGCGCATACCGGCTGAATTCCGGTGGATCCCATCACTGAAGTTTTACTGAGAACTATTTACAACTTTTATTTTCAGTAAAAGTAAAACATGTTTTCTTTCCTCATATTTTTAATTTTTTTTTTGCTTTTGTATTTAATTACCAATATTTATTTTTATAAAATACCTAAATTATTTTAAGAAGTAAAATCACTTTTTTTTGCTTCAAGAAAAAAAAAGAAAAAAAATTATTATTTCTTTTACTTAAAATTGTATAATTTTATTCCATTATAATTGTGAACTTCTGACGATTCCAACAAATAAATGTATTTAAAGTATATTTAAACAAGAAAATAAAATATATTTTTTATTTTCTGATAATATATGAGTAGATTTAACTAGAAGTTAAATTGAAATAAGAAGATTTTCAGATTAATATTATAATTACGTTAATGATTCTACTATTAATTTTTAATAATTACTGTTCAAGTAAAAAACATTTACATACTAATTATTCTTTCTTTTAGTTGTATTTAGGTAAAATTATTGACTTTTTATGTTTTCAATTAATCTAACAGCAGTTTTAATATAAAAATCAATTTAATGTATAGACATATAAATTTATATATTAATCCATCAGCTTTAAATACATATAAATCCTTATTTTTTCTTAATGAAAGTGTATGTAATAATTTCCAGATATATAAAAGAAAGTTGTTGTGTTCTGATTTAAATTTTATCTTTAAATAGTTAATTTATATCTTTAGAAATAAAAAAAATTGAAATTACAATAGGTAAAGTTAGTTGATTTTAGGTTAAATATGAGACAAGCTAACAACTCTAAAATTGAGAAAAAAACGACTGTAATATCCTATTTTATTTGCGTTCAACATTCAATCTTATTTCAAACAAAAGAGATATAGTGAGATAGATTTTGCTGAAAAAAGAAAACCAACATCCAATGAACTTTAATTAAAAATGCTTTAGCTGTTGTGTCGGATTTCTCTTTAGATGTTTGCAATAAAAATCTTGAAAGAGAAAAGTTAAAATATTGTTGAAATTAGAATGAGGATATGCTGATTGCGATTGAATACTGTATGCAACAGGCATCCTTTGAATTCTCAGCAAGTCGACAAGTCCTGTGGTATTCTACCAGCCTAATACAGCAGGCGAATGTATGTTGGCTGGATTGAAATGCACGGCTCTATGTTAAGCTCTCTACTATTCGTAATTCCACTCACCTTCTCTTCGAATTACTCTTGCTCGATAAAGTAATCCAAACCAATAAATTTCTAATTTAATATTTATAAGACAATCGTAGTTTATTTCATACCCTTCAAAACAAGGATTACAATAATAAATCAAGTTATATATTAATGATATAATAATATTTCTCATGATTAGAATGTACAAAACACTAAGTATCCAAAACAAATGATTTTATCCAGTCAACTTATTTTGGAACGCTTAGTGTTCATCATCAGGTTACATATATAATATAAAATATGAATGGAATATGTGAAATTGAATACAGAAAAACAAACAATAATAAAAAAATAACGTATAAACTAGAAAGAGTTGATAGCTGCCTTAGTAAGGTGATATTGAGTGATCTACAATATTCACATTTTATATTGTAGATGTAACCTGACGATGAACACTTAGTAATGGAAACGCGTCGATGTTGGATAAAATCTTCTGTACAGATACTAGAAGACCTCGTCCATATTTAGGGTATCCCAAGCGTCTTATCTTGGTTCTACTCCATTTCAATAAAACCTCTTCAATGTCTGGGGTAGGTTAGGTTTGGTTGCAGTGGCAGTTCCACAAGGGAACACACTTAGGCCGAGCCGAGCATTGGCCCTTTGTGATACCACACAATGAAGATTGATTCTACAATGGGAGTCCTAAATTTTGCCTAACTCAAGTGTATTTAGAGTAAGGATCTTTAACGAGTACCTGACATCGTACAGGCTCAGGACCGACAGTTTAACGTCCTTCTCCGAGGGACGACGTGCTCAGATTTATTCACCTCCCGCATGAATAAATCGAGGGCCAGGTGGGGATCGAACCCCGGTCCTATCAGATCAGAGGTGAGCACGTAACCACTGAGCTAGCCTGACCCCCTGATGTCTGGGGTATCTCAAGGATCATATTTTGGTTCTACTCTGTTTCCATAGAATCGTTTCCATATCTGGCGTACCTCAAGCATCATATTTTGGTTCTACAAGCATCATGTTTTCTCACATTTATAGCTCATATTAAGTATAAACTGCTTTGTTAATACAAGCAAGCTTGGTTGTAGTAATTCAAAATACTGTTTCGGCTTCCTTATGAGTTTTATAAGCAGTTGCTACATAGTTTACAGATATCATCATACAACCTTATATAAGAGTTTTCTATAATCATGTTCCACACAAAGCTCTAAAAATGTATGTTTTCTCATTTATGATTCCTATTTCTTAAAGAAATCGAATGCTGTCACCATTTTTTGTACCTTTTCGATAGTCGAGTTTACAATTCTCATCCATCTATTAATCCAAGGCATTTTCGCCAATCAGTTCCACGGCATTGAAAAAAATACAGCAGAGATTCTTGTCATTTTCTAGCTGGTTTACTACACTTAATTTTTATATTTCATCAACTATAATGCGATAATATATATTACTTTTTATAAATCTAAAATTATAAGATTATAATCTAAAAGATTACAGAAACCTATCATCTTTTACAATAATCAATAGATTTGTAAAAACTAGCTTAGAATTTTAGATTTATAGTTCTACTCGTAGGAAACCTAATTTTACGATCATCTCTTATTTTTTATTATTCCAGAAACTCTTTTGCTATTTTTGCAAGAGACCTGCATATTTCCAGTATAAGTTAATAAATTCCATGCATATCATACAGTATTAGTACACGGAATTAATTTAATGATACTTCTATAATTTTCACATACAATTATAATTCCAAGTTATATTAAAATATATAATTTTCTTTAAAAATCTCAACTGTTAATAGAATATTGAATTCGGTGAATAATTTTGTTCTTTTTATTTTTTTAGCAATAATATTACGAAGGTAATTCTTAACGAAATTTATGTTACATTCTATATGTTTTCTAAGTTCTAACAATATTTTATCACAATCTTACATTTTTATGTAACTTATTTGGTTTATTTTAAAATGGTAAATTCAGAAATTATATTACATACATTTATATTTGTATGGTTATTATTGTCTAATTTTTTTTAACAATATTTATTGACTATGTATATTTTTGAATTTTTATAGTTTGATTAGTTTAAATTTGAATTGAGAAATTGTTTAAATGTGTGATTAAATAAATTTAACATTAGCTGTCAGCAATAATAAATTATTCGTTTTTGAATATTCAAATAATTTATATAAATCATCATTTATTAAATAATAAAACTAGTGCATTCAAGATACTAAGAAATTTTATTTCTAGAGTGATTTATTTAAACTAAATAGTTATCTTTTATTACATAAAACATCTAATAAAAAATACGAATTTCAGAAGTAAATTGGAAAATGTTTGCAAAACCCAGGGACGCTTTGGTTGATAGAATTGGAATAACATTGTTTTACGGGTATAAAATGTAGAGTAAGCAGTTTAGAGAGGCCCCTTCCAGGATGACGAAAAAAGTCTTCTTTCACCTAATTCAATTTGTTGAAGTACATTGAAAATTTTTCCCTCTGACGAAGTATTTGGGTCCAAAATTTTGCATTTATTTATGAAATAAAATCCTAATTTCATAAATTTATTCTTCCAATAAAGTCATATATTTATATAAAAGCAAAAAGGTGGGAATAAAAAGAAGTGATGCACTTCAGAATAAAAGAAATAATCCTCGTATCAATAGAAATATGTAAATTTCTAGAACTTTTTGATGACTTTCAAGCAAACTATAAACATAATCATTCACATTGGTATTGTGATTTTCTGATTGGCATTGTAAAATATATATATATATATATATATATTATATATATATATATATACTTAAAAATCGGAAGGACGATCTAAACTGGACTCAATACGAGTTCAAATCAAAGACACAGATTAATGAAACATACTTACAAACCCAAATTTTTGGGCAATCCATCTTCAGGAGAAAAGTGAAAGGGAGACCAAGGACGTTGTAGGTGCAACGCAAGTAACCCTTGGGTTGCATGTATATAGGCAGCAAATATTGTTAAATACAAATATTACTGAAAAGCAGAGCCACTTCTGCATTGATGATCCTTTTAAGTAAGTGTTATTTTTTCTAGACGTGTTACGATGTAGCAACGTTAACTGATAAAGTAACTTACCGAGGGACATATTTAATATTTAACACTTTAAAATGTAAAACTTAAAATGAACACATTTATTAATCTGAATCAAGCTTAGATCTCACTGATCATCTTCAGGATTGTATAGTGAATACAATAAAAGAATAAAAAAAAATTAAGAAAAGTATGTAAGTATTGAAAAGATAGCCAAAACTATGCAGTGATAACAGGTGACAGAAATTATTCAAGAAATTCTCTTTTATTAAATTCTTTTTTATTCTTCTAATTGAATTTACTTTATCATCCTGAAGACGGCATATGCAGTGTTGTCAAAAGCATAATTAAGATTCATAAATGTTTTTTTTTTAGATTTTAATGGTTTAATGGGTTACTGGGTGGGTTACAACTAAGTAACTGACACTCAGTGAAACAGACACACTTACTAACTCAATAAGTTTGGTTGCCAAGACGGTTTCCTGCCGTTGCGTTTCTGGCATGCTTGCTGTTCTACTCTCTTTTCTCCTGAAGAGGGTTTATCCAAAAATTTCAGTTAGTGTGTCTCTTTCTCTATGTGTTACTATTCTTCAGTTTTGAAGTTGTTATTTATATATATATATATATATATATATATATATATATATATATATATTATATATATAATAATATATGAGAGTTATTATGAAAGTAAGGTCAAAATGTTATATTTATATATTATATATTTATATAGAAAAGCAAAAAGGTGGCAATAAAAAATAGTGGTTCACTTCAGAATAAAGAAGTTACTATAATTGATTATAGTAACTAATCTAATGTTGAACAAACAGTGGTACACACAGTGTTCTATTTTCGAATCCACACGCTCATGATTGAAGGCAATTGTACTCTAATTAAAATCAAAACTAAGTATTATAAATCTACTGATAACTTTCCTTCTTAGTCAAAGTAATTCTTATTTTATTAAGACAATGAATACTCTTCTTACTTTAGTTATAGAGTAAACTATCAGAACCACAAAACGAAATTTTCTAAAGGGCCATTGAATAAGTGACATTATTCCCTGAAGGACAATCTATCAGAGAAGAGATAAGTTATTTAAATTAAACATCTATCTCTAAGCTATTAAGGAATATATAGTTGGAATTCAGTTTTTTGATCCCCAGGAGAGCCTTGTTGAACTTCATTATCTCTGTGGATATTAATCCAACTGATATGTATTACGTTTTTATAACTAAAGCGTCTATAGATTTTATAAAACTACTGGAAATGTTATCAGGGTATCTCTAAATATTAGGTCTAAGAAATTTATGTCATAATTAAGCTATGTGACAAATTCTTCCAACTTAATATGATTTTTGCAGAAGGGTACCAGGTTCACAAAAACAATGTTTGTGAATTCCCTTCCACAACTTTTATTTATCTTATTGTAAACTGGTATCTGCCTTGGCTTTTCCCGGCTGAAAGAAATAATGAAAAAAAATAAACAATTTTACTTTATTTTTTGCATAAAATTTTGGCAATCCCACTTTTTCATGTTTGTAATATATATAATATGAGCTTAATTTTGAGTAAATTATAACTGAGTATCAAGCAAAAAAGAATTTATAATTAGAGGAAAAAACATAAGAAATATTAATTTTTATATAATATATTAATTTTTACAAAAAATAATATTATTAACTTACACTTCTTCATTTTGCTAAATGAAGTTTACATTATCAGATCATAGAGTAAAAAACCTTAATCTTTAATGTGGCGTAGTCACTGACAGGAAAATAATAAAATAAATAACAACAATGGGGCTCACAAATTTTTAGATATAACCTATATATAAATGATACTTTTGTCTCATGCCTCGGGTTATAGCTCGGAAGCTTGTCACACTGTTTTTCATAACCCCCCCCCCAAAAAAAAGCTATGAAAAGTACTACTTCTAAGGTCATGTGTGGGAGAATCTGGCTAATGCGGAACATTTAGAAACCCGCATGGACAAAGCTATAGTGAAATTATTTTGCATTTTTTTATTTTAGGATTTCTGAAAGTATTTTAAAGTATTACTTTGTCAAGCCTTAAAACTGAGAGAAAAGTATCTATTTAGTGAAGTAGAGATCCAACACAAATATATGGGAAGAGATTAAGGGAAACATTTCAGGAAGCACTTCACTATATTTGGAGTGAGTTAATTGTCACATTATAGAATTAACAGAGACATTAATAAAAACTTCGTTATTATAACTATTTTATAATATTTACCATTCTTATCTCAACACACACACACACACACACACACAATACAGAATGAGAGAGAAACAAATTCATCAACCTTTTTTTTTGGCCTCTTTCAGGCATATTAGGTCTCACAAAATGACCTACATGTAATACTTTTATTACACTGTATTTTTTATATACTGTAAATGAATGTAATAAACAGAACTTTGAATAAGATCAATAATGGTTATATCATGGCAACAAACGTTTCGTAATTATATAATACTATGTACAATAGTAGTATATAATATTGTTATTTGTTTTATTAAGCTATCAAATACATGTATTTATGAAAAATATACAAACCATTAGATCACTAAATATATTCGTGAATTAAATATTAATTTTTATATAATAGGTAAATGTAGGTAGCAATTACCTTTTGCAGGAACTTAAATTTTTTAATTGGTTCAACTTCTAAATGATAATCTAAAATGCATTTACTAATTTTATTGTAGTAGTGGCAGGCGCAGGAATTGAATATTTAAACAGTTTTTCGTGCAGAAAACTTGAATATTTCTATCCTGGTATAAAAGTAAATGTCTACTTAACATGAAAGGATATCATAGTTTTTTCCTCAAGTAACTGCATTAAAACAGGTTTAGTTAGTTTCAACTTTGGCTTTCATCCACTAATGTTGTGTCTGTGTTTGAGGAAAGTTATGAATGTTGGCCAGAAGCTGAGGTAGACTGAGGGACGCTCCACTGATTTTCTGATTCACAACCACCACTTTCAATATTGATCACAATCCTAATCATTACTAGAGTCACCTCTCCCTCCCATGTCTCTCAACCATGGACCCAAGTAAATGAACCATGTCCAATATTCCCTTTTCTAGTAGATTTTAAAATATTTTAATTGAAATATCATAAAGCATATGCATTTAACAATATTAGTGTTCCGTTCATAAGATAGCATTCCAAACAAAAATTTTAAAATCAAATACAATAAAAATATGTATAGAAGTTCCATAATTATAATTATAATATTTTTTACGCTGACTTTTCTCCTAATTAAAATGAATTCTAAGTAATTAATTAACCACACTTTGCGCCTTACAACTTTAATAAAGATAAATCCTGTAAATATGAAAGTTGAAAATTATATCAATAAAACAATTTTGTGTTGTCTGTTTACATATTTATAGATTCTTTTATAATAGACTTCACTATAAACACGAAAAATAAAAATCAACGCCCAAACCACAGTAAGAAATCAGAAATAAAATACTTGTTATGGTTAAAAGATTGTGTCTTTTATCAGATTTCTTACTGTGGTTTAGAAGTGGATACGTTTTTGTATTACTCCTTTTATATTCAGGAGAAATTGTTTTAGTGGAGAATATTTGGTATTAAATTCCATCTATATCTTGCAATTTTGAAAATGTATAAACAATTTCCTATCTTATCAAATATATCTTACATATATTATTATATACTCCCATTATATTAAGTTGGGGAATTACAAAAATAACGTCTCCACACAGGATAGCTTGATGTCAAAACTAAGATCGCGATACGAACACTTAGTATTCTTCTTCAGGTTTACATCTGCACTGTTGAGAGGGTTATCAAAACAGGACCTAAGAGTCGTATGGAACCTGTGTTGATGTAAATCTGAAGAAGAAAACTAAAGTGTTTGAAACGCGCTGTTAATTTTGACATAAAGTTCTTTAGTGTTGAATCGTAATTTTTGAAATTCCCCATCATGAGTAAATCCCACACTATAACAGATTGCACAAGTAATGACTAGTTATGTTATATTAGTTGTGCAATCCGTAATTGTGTGGTATTTACTCATTCTGAAGTACAATGGATAAACAAACAAAAGTCTCCACACAAATGAATTTATAAATTTTATATCAAAATATTATTATATTTTAAGTAAAACTTCTTTTGTGTGGAGACTTTTATTTGTTTATTAAAACTTCATTTGTGTGGAGACTTTTGTTTGTTTATCCATTTTACCTCAGAATGACGTCAGCACCACATCCTTGGTGTCTTCCTGATGATGAACACAAAGTATTTGAAACGCGTTGAATAAAACTTTATTTGTGTGGAGAATTTTGTTTGTTTATCCATTTTACCTCAGAATGAGTTATTTTATAATTATTTCTAATCATTAATCACATCTGTTTTTGTCTTTTTATCTGACCCGTTTTGAATAATTTCCTTTAGAATGCTACTTTATTTTCTGTTAAACGCAGCTGTAGTGGTCATCCCATAATTGTATGGTAAAGCAGGCAGGGCAAATATAATAATTATTTTTTCCCCTTGCATTAAGTCAGGACATGAATCTGTATAAAATTATCCTTCTCATTGATTTAATGTTCACAGTTTTACATTATTTCATAACTCCTTACTTTCATTTACATACTATGTGAAATGTGTGTAGAGAATTAGGTTTTGCATTTGGATCAAAATTTTGAAATCGAGTTTATAACGGGAAGACTCATTTTGTGGTCCTCTGAGAACCATAAAGAGAATGTTGTAAATTGGAGTCAATATGTATGTATATATGTGTTTGCTTATTTGTTTTGTGTCGTGCTTAATACATTTATTCCTCATGCCCCATAAACATATTACATGTATTTACATTTTACATAATATTTGATGTTATTATCTAATCACAATAATTTATTTCTAAGTATGTTGATTATAATACAATTTATTTTAAATAATTAAAATAATATTTATCATAAAAATAATGTAAATATTATTTGTGGCTACAATTCTAATTTATATTACAGTTATAATTATATTGAACTATGAATCATTCAGAGGTGTTACACATATCTCGGGCACTGATTAGATCATATAAGTTCTCAGGAGGCCACTTCAACCTTCTAGATATAACCTTAATTAGACGGCTCTTTGGCTGCTAATCATACTGCAGTCCAATATTATAAGTGACTATGTTTTCAAAGTTGTGATACCACAGACACATCGCTCATCTTGTGACACTGTGAAATATCCCTTATTTCTTCCGTGTCCTGATATTGATTGAGTTACGATTTAGTACAGGAATTAATTCTATATAAATTGTTAGAATGAAGGCTTTTGTAAAAATTCCATTTGTTGACCGTCACCAATTTTTGTCCCATTCTTCGACATATTTACTGTATACTAGTTTGGCATAATAGCTTTTCGCGTAAAAAACTTTCACTCCTTGATATAGATAAGAAGTAGCTTTGTGCTCCTTATAGAAGTTCTGTGATCAAATAGAATGCTATTTGACTGTCCAATATGATAGGATTCCTTTCTGGTCGATTTATATTAATTTTTATATAAAAGATTATACTAATGCAATTTTAAATATGTTTTTAAAACTTTTAGTGTAATATGTATCGTAAGCTGGATCAATCTTTGTTTCTAACACTACATATTTTGCCTTTATGCCTTCTGAATCATTGTTGGGCTCTCCGATATCTTCCTTAGACTTTTTCATTAGCACATGCCTTCCAAAACTTCACTCTAGTGTTTTTTTCGAGAATCAGTTTTACAATTTGAACAATTAGCAAGTTATATAGCATATTAATTGTAATCTCACTGGCCATGTGAATTTTTTTTAGAATCTTTTTTCTTTTATATAATTTCCACGGAGGCGGTTGCTTTTAAGATCACGTTCTGTTGGGCTTGGTTGGTTGAACAGTACTGAGACAACCTGCACTTAGCTTCTGATTCCGCTACTAATTCTCTCTCGTCCTACACTACATTACTGCAGTCTGTATATATTTCTATCCGTTGATGGAACTATTCTCTTTGGATACTCAGTATCTAGTAATGTTTTGTGATGGATATAAGCAATAGGACGATCCCGCATTTCCACAAGTAGCCTGATAAGTTTTTATAAATTTACTATTTCATTAATCTGTGAATCGATTGGAGAGATCCCAGCTGGTTTACATGAAACAGTATCAATCTTTCATATGTTAAGAGTTTATAAAATTAATGCCATTAAACATTTCAGTTTGTATAAAATTTTGCTCGTATTTATAAGTTTGTTCCAAATGAGAGATTTGGTGAACTTATTATCTCTTAGGCAACTGGTTCGCAAGTATCCAAGAGTTACTTATTAATTATTATTTAAGGTTTTTATAAAATCACCAGCACCCATTTCAAATAACTTACTTTAATCAATGTACACGCGAGGGCCAGGTTAGCCCAGTGGTTAACGTACTCGCCTCAGAATTGGTAGCTCCAGGGTTCGATAACCACCTGGCCCTCAATTTATTCGAGCGGGAGTTGAATAAATCTGAGCACATCATCCTTAAGGGCGTTAAACCGTCGGTCTCGGAGCCGGTACGTTGTCAGGGACCCGTTAAAGATTCCTAGTCTACATTCATACTTTTGAGTTAGGCAAAATTTAGGACTCCCAATGCAGAATCACCGATCAAACAAAAAAAATTGTAAAGTGCTGGACGTTTTTAACCCGCTAGGAGATCACTTTAAGCAATAAAAAATATACAATTGATTTTTTACCTTCCTTACATACATAATTTACTGTCAATTGTTACACATAAATATTTTAATTCTCTGACAATTTCTATTTCACTCTCTACAAAGAGCACACACAGTAACACTCAATGGGTGCTCTGAACTTTTGCTCATCTTTTAGGGATAAATATCCCTTTCTTTTCAAACTGTTAAAACTAATTTGTTTTCATAACATAAATGTTGCAAATTTGACTTTATAGTTAAGATTTAATAAATAAAGAATGCAAACACACAAGCATTATTTTTAAAGATTAAAGGTTCAAAAAAAAACTATTTCAAAAAGTTAAGCCATTTTTTATAGGACATTAGTTTGCATTGATAAAAACATTAAACAAAAGGGAATTACATATGCGTGATAATGTTAAATTAAGATTTGAATACATTAAAGTGACAAAGGTAAGGAAAGAGAGAGAGAGAGAGAGAGAGTGAGAGTGAGAGAGAGAGAGAGAGAGAGAGAGAGAGAGAGAGAGAGAGAGAATGAGAGTACACGAAAAATAACATTATTTGTAAAAATGCAAGTGTATAAATGTTTTTTTCTATCTTTATTATTGCAAAAATAATTATTGCTGTATTAATGTCGAACCTAAAAGAAGGAGTTATTTCTTTTAAGCCATAGCAAACAATGTTTATAAACAAAGCATTCAGGAGGTACAGTAGATATTAAATTCTAGGCTCCTAATAAACTTTTCTTCGTGTCATGCGGTATTAAAATTAAAATTTGTTTGTTTTTAAGCGACTAGGTTCTTTTTGGAAATTGCAATCATGAATAAAGTATTGTAAAATACTAGGAATAGCTGTTTTAGGTTTATGCTTGGCTAGCCTAGAAGCCACTGATTCTACTAAGTTGCCTCTTGTGGTCCCCATTAACAGTGTTTACTGTTTTATACCTATAACATAGGTATTAACAACACCACTGTAATACAAATATTACTACAAAACCAATCTACTTGTGTTTATAACCAAGCAAATAAAAATAGTACAGCGACTCACACTAGATCTTTTTATACAATTTTTAGGATTCTACTTTCTCAAATTGAGTATCCTATTTCAGTAATAATACTAACCGTTCAACCACAAAAAATAAGCTAAGCTAACATATCTGAATAACTTAATCTAAAAAGTTGAAAGAAAGAATTTTCCTCTGATGTATCTCAATATTCAATATTTTCGACAAAAATGTATTGGAGGCGTGTTGTATTTGTCCACTTAGTTAGATGGATATTGTTGTATAGACTCAGCAGCTGTTATATTTCCTTCTGGGCTCAATACACATTCAATATTGAAGTCTTAACATTTTTGTATAAGATATTTTCTCCAAAAATGTTTTCTACTTTCCATCCCTGAGATACGTTCTGGTAACCTTTGTTTCAGTTTCTAATTTTGGTTTAAAACAGCAAAATAACAGTAATAACATATGTTAAATAATAGAATAATAACAGTTGTTTAATAATGACTGTTTGTACCATCCGACTGTGTTGTCCCAAATTGTACTTACAGTACACTACTTCTACTATACTGATACTGCACTATATACTACCATACTATATACGTATATTATACTTATACTGTACTATCTACGTATATAGACAGTTATATACTATATACTTATACTTATACATATACACTACTTATATTATTGTACTTATCTACACTATTACCTTTAATACTACCTATGACACCTACTATACATATAACACTAACATTAATTTAGTATACCTTTAGTATAACTAAATTTATAAACAAAGCATTCGTGAGGTACGGTAAACATTAAATTCTAGGCTATTAATAACCTTTTCTTCGTGCCATGCAGTATTAAAAGTAAAACTTATTTGTTTTTTGTTCTTTTTAACTTTATGTTATTGAAAATTGCATTCAGGAATAAAGTATTTAAAATAATTTATTTAGTATTATTAGTATTAATGCTAGTATTAATTAATACTAATTTATTAGCATTTAGTATGCAAATTATTTAATTAAAATAAAATATAAATAATTTAAATTATTTTAGTATTAGTATTTAAATTAATTAGCATTAATTTAGTATAACTAAAAACTTGTATTATATATGGCCAATTAATTGTTTGCTAGATTTATATCCTATGTATCTGCACTATTACCTTTAATACTATCTATGACACCTGTTATACATATAACATTAACATAAATTTAGTATACCTTTAACTAAAAACTTGTATTGTATATGCCAATTAATTGATACTAGATATATAAAAAAAAAGAATTATGAATAATCTTTATATATAGGTATGTATAATCGTTGTAATACTTTTTTATATAATTTTTTTCAAAATGAATTCTAAGATTTAAACATTTAATTAGTAACATGTTGGTTAGTAACTATAGTTCTTGTAAAACCAGTACCAATGCATATTTTCTCCTGCTATAAGAAAATGATTATAATGGTTGATTAATGATTTTCATTTAAAATTTTAATTCAATTTATATTTATATTTTAATTTTTAATAAAGAAAACGGTTATCACGAGTATGTTTAAAGAAACACAAATACTAATCGTGTCAATTTTTTTATGCATCAGAATGGAATTACAAGGTGGATTAATTGGGATAAATATATACTGCTATTCAAGGTGTTCTTACACTCTACACTCTAAGAGTGAGTATACGAATCGTTAAAAAAGGGGGTTTCAAGATTTAAACTGACTTAAATAGCTTGATAAACTTCCAGTTGTTTTATTAGTTTTTTTTATAATATATTGATATATCAATGATATATTTATACACTTTTTGATGAAAATACGATCTGAGACAAGTAAAGTTTAATGTAGATAAAATGATATAAAGAAATTAAAAAAAACCTACTTACAGTTTCTAATTTTTGGTTTGAATCGTCTTCTTTTCTCTCCTGAATACGGTTCAAACCAAAAATTAGAAACTGTAAGTGTGTATTTTTAATAACTATGTTTCTTTATCTACATTCAACTTTATATGTCCGTTTCAGATCGTATTTTTATGGAAATAATTGTTTATTAATAATATATAATGATATACTCAGCAAATGAGTTGTTGTTTGCCAGCCAAGCAGAACTCATTTTCTTCTCCTTTTCTTAATTACAACGTGGTCGACATATTGAAGTGAGTTATGTGCTCTTTCTAAGCGTTCTTTTCTTTAAATCATTTCATAGCTTGTCCCAACAGACCATTACATTTATGATGTTTGTATATATAGAACTACATCTGATGATATAACCTAATTTAACTTCACAATATTTTTTAGAAATATCATCATGTTAAATAAATAGATGTATAATATAATACTCAAATAAGAGCCATCAGAAATATGTATTATTATTTTGAGTAATATGCTTTTTGTTTTTTTTTATGATGTACGACTCTGGATTACATTGTTATAATAGTCTTAACTTATATATGATATGATTCAAGCATGAAAATGGCTGTTCATTATAAGATCGTAAATCTAAATTGAGAGAAAACACAATATTTGTTTCTATTTATTGAAAATTCTTTCTTGGAACAGTTTTTCATATAAACAAGGCTATATTTTCAAATAACTTCTTTTAAACATGTGCTATTGATCTTTCAGTTATATCCTTTTATCAGAAATATATCAAATCGGAACATTTACAAGAAATACATTTTATATGAAAAGATTTGCTTGCAAGTTTGATTAAGAATCACTCAGCTGCCGGTGCAACTACAGTATTTTTCTGTTAATCAGTCAAAAGACATGCTCATTAGAGGTTCTAAAAATACTTCTGTCTCTACGTTTTTTAGTTTATAATTCAAGCCATATTATTTTATATGTATTTGTAACACATGATAGTGGAAGAGGGAAATTTTCTTTTAACTGGTTAAATCACAGGAAGATACAAGCAATGAGCTCTACGATCCTGACGAGAAGACAATTCCCGTCTAGTAACTGACACAATGCGTACGTCAATGTATTAGGTTTATTCTTACACTTTTGTATACAGAGAAAAGAAATACAATTATAGTAACATACTTGTGGTGAGTCATTACACTCACCATGAAGTGTTAATATCAGAAATTACATAATAATAATAATAATGAAAAAGAAACACTCTAGATATTTACATGATAAAGTTCGGACCATAATTTTTGTTATTAAAAGGAATTTCCCAAGCAATTAGAATTCTTTTGGAAATCTTAAGACCGTTTAATGTGAGAGCAGAAACCATTGATTCAATTTTTTTTTTTTTTTTGAGCTATGGCTATATACTGCAACAACATGATAATTTCAAAATTTGTGTTAAATTTTATAATAAATAACTACAATAATCATTATAAGTAACAATAATAATTATAATATTTATGATAAACCACTTTATAATAAATAAATTTTATATGGTTGTAAATAACCTTCGTAAAATATTTCTTATGACAAAATTGTTTGTCTTCTTCCGTTTAGGGTTAAATTAATGCTGAACCCTATACGTAGGATATATGTACATTATAGCATCAGAGATTAGATGGCGGGTTATAACAGTAATAAGATTAACATTTTTCTACTTTCAAATTATTCCAAATTACTATAAGAAGATTGTTAAATACCAATATTTTGACTTGTATTACATATTACCCAGTAATTGTTACTAGAGATATACAAAAATATGAAACAGGAATTCATTATTTTTATAACACTTTTTTTAACTAATTAATTCAAAATGAGTTCTTAATTATGACATTTAATTAGTAATATACAGGTCAGTAAATGTAGATTTTTGTAAAACAGAAATCATTGAAACATTTTCACGAATTCTGATAAAATATCCATAACCATTAATACTCGATATGCATCACTTCAATTAAGATGTAATTAAGTACAATATAATCGTCGGTATGTCTCAGGAAACTCAAATGCAAACTATTTCAATTTTTGTATGCATCAAAATGCATATTACAAGAAGAGTTGATTGGAATAAATATATAATTGTGTTGGGATTTAAAGTAGATAGGGGTGAAATAAAATATGCAGGGGTTGCAGGTGAAAGAGACAGTAAGAGAGTGATAATAAGAGAAAGTGAGTTCATGAGAAGAAAGAGAAAAGGTTTCGGAAAAAAGTTTTAAAGAAGTATTATTGAAGAGTTTGTATAAACAAGAATTGTCCACAAATACTCTCAACCATTTTTCCATGATTGCTTTAATAGTTTTATATTAAATTAATTGCTTTATATTTTTATAGAAAGTAAAGTAATATATATATACTTTTTGAAATATAATCCATATAATCCATTGAAATGGAAAATAAAGTTCAATGTTGATTAAAGAAACATAGAGAAATCAAAAACAAACTCTTACGGTCTCCAATTATTGGAGATCAGTTTCGGATTGTATTTTCAACAAAAATAAATATTGTATATATATATATATCTTACTTCTGCCTATGAAAAAGGTTTTAAATAAAACCGAAACGTTGGCAACGAGAGTTTGATTGATTTTTTATCCTGGAAAATTGACCGAACCCCGATTAGAGAACACACCTATTCTATCAAACGGTCGATATATTATTGAATCTGTTATATATATATATATATATATATATATATATATATATATATATATATATATAGTATAGGTTGGCAGCAAATCTTATTGGAGGCATATTTTCTTGAAATGTATCGCAGCTTCGGCATTTATGACTTTCAAAATAAGCTGTTCCAGTCTCCTGAAAATCTTACGAATAGAAGGTGGTAATTCCCAAATAAGTTGTCCAAAGGACATTGAGACACCTTTTTTGAAATACTTTAATAAATATCACCAGTCTTAATATAACTAACTGAAAGACGAAAGTCACAGGTAAAGAATTTAACATAACTTACTACACCATTAGATAAACACAAGCATTCGACTATGCAAAAGCCATCTTCTTTTTTAAACAAAAAGTTTAATTTTGTTGAAATTAAACTCTCATATACAAAATATTGATACTTATATCAACATTTATATATTTGGGATAATAATTATGAGTTTCCAGGAGGATATAAGAAGAACATACGGTTGTGATACGAGCCTATGAAAAAGGTTTTAAATAAAAACCAAAACATTAGCAATGAGAGGTTAATTAATTCACCATCAACTATGATATGTTTGCCGAAATCCGATTTTATGATGTTTCGTGTGTCAAATTCTTGAAGGATTTATAACATCAACACTAATGTTAATTTAAAGAACTGTACATAAAAAAAAAGATTTTTTTGTCAAAATTTATATGAAACAAAATATTTTTGTTGATTTTTATGGTCATATATTGACCATATATATTTTATAAAACTCATCAGTTACCATTAAATAATTTATAAATCTTATCATCATCAAGGTAAAACATAAAAAATATTGAATATGTATTTTAATATATTTTATATGTACTTTTACTCGTTTTCTTTAGTTTATATTAAAAGAGAACGTACGAAAAAAACTACTGAGATTTCTCTAGATAATATATGCAGCCTCATTAATACTGCAGTTGTATAGTATTACTCAAAGCAATACGTCATGAGAGAATTAATATAAGAATAAATAGTATGGAAAATAAGGAAGATAAAGTTTATGTTTGCTTCCTGAATCGTAAATTGAATTGAGGTTCTAATGAATTGGAGTTGGTGTAAAAAGAGAACTTTGATAATTGACTTCAATCAGACATGTTAAATATCATCTATTCCGTATAACGATTAACTTTCTTTTCTTTGTTATTTAATGTGATATATCATATTAGGGATAAACAATTACAATAACAGTATATTTTATTTTCAATTTCAATAATAATATAGTAAAAAAATAAAGTTTTTTATATTGTTCGTATTTATTCAAAAGGCATTTTTCAAGAAGTCTTAAAAGAGTTCAGAAGGTGAAGATAAGAAAATTTCTGTTGAGAAATGACTGGAAAAGTGTGACATACCATACAAGCAAAAGGATAAGAATGAGGACAATATACTGTGAGATGTGCTTAAAAATGTAATAGTGAAATAAAACTAAGAGACCAAAAAAATAAATGTTCTTTTTATAAACATAAAAACAACAAATTATTTTGGAATTAACTATATTATGGAAAAAAATAGACTCATAATTACTCAATAATTCATTAATTTAATTACTATTTCATTATTAATTGTATATGAATTAATTACATATTAATATTCTTCAGTGTTAATATTCTTCATACACTGAACTGTTCACTTTAGATTCATATCAATGTAACGAAACAAAACAGTCAAAATTCATTATAGTAAAAATGTGCTAGCTCAGTGGTTACGTGCTCGCCTCTCAACTGATAGGACCGGGGTTCGATCCTCAACTGGCCCTAGATTTATTCACCTCCCACGTGAGCGCGTCGTCCCTCGGAGAAGGACGTTAAACCGTCGGTCCCGAGCCTGTACGATGTCAGGTACTCGTTAAAGATCCTTACTTCTAAATACACTTGAGTTAGGCCAAATTTAGGACTCCCACTGTCAATGAATCAATCTTCATTGTGTGGTATCACAAAGGACCAATGCTCGGAATACGTGTGTTCCCTTGTGGAACTGCCACTGCAACCTAACCCAACCTACATTCTAAAGACTTCAGACTTATAGTAGTATTTTGTAGGATGAGTCATGAATTAGGTTTTAATCTTCATTGGAATTTACATTATTGTGGAACTGGTAATAACAGTATTTAGGTTGTCAATATATTTTTACATTTTAAATTTTTGTTGTCGTGAATATTTGATTAATTGAAACCTTCTAAAGTTTCACATATTCTTTTATAATAGTAGAAAACACAACAAAAAATTTGAAACATACATTTTTTTCTCATCTAGTGACTTAGTTATTGTTTTTCAATTCGGAAACATTTGGGTATGAAACTCGTTCACTCTTAGATTGTGATTCCATAAAAAGAAGACTTGATTCTACATTGGAAGCCTTAAACTTCGCCTAACTCAAGTGAATTTAGAAGTAGGAATTTTTAAAGAGTACCTGACATCGTACAGGCTCGGAACCAATGGCTTAGTGTCCTCTCCAAGGGACGAAGAAATCAGATTTATTCACCTCTCATGTGAATAAATCGAGGATCATAGTGGGTATTGAATCTCGGACCTACCAGTTGACAGGCGAGCACGCTGCCACTGAGCTAACCTGGCCACTTTGTTCTTCCCTGAAGACATCAAAAATCAAAAACTTCCCATTAACAAAAAATCAAAGTTTACTATTTTATTGTTGATAATAGTCGGGAATAATCTTATTTATTTATTATCTTATGATTTATTTAAGATTATAATTAATATAAGATTACCATATAGCTAAAGATATCCATAGTTAAAGATACTATACTATAAAGTCACTTAAAACTATAAACGGTTGAACAGGCATCTTTTGAGTCCTATACAAGTGAAAGAAAAATGTGTAATGTTTGAATATGAAAAGTTTTAAATTGCTTTGGCAATTTTAAATGATCTAAATTAAGAAATTTAATTAAGAAACAGTAGTGGAATGCAGAAAATAACACTTATGACTGCAGCTTGGATAATACGATGAGATACACAACTAATTATAATTTATTACATGAGAGATCTTTTTTCTTTTTTAATAAAGTTGAACTCTATTCATATGGCAATCAGGTGGCAGCAGCATAAATATCTGTAGGCTCAATTTTATATTTTGTTAATTTTAAGAAAGAGCTTTATTATAAATCTCAAAATTTTAATATTTAGTTAAAACATCGTTCCAAAATCTTGTCAAAGCAATAAAATAATAAAATAATTAGGTTAAAAGTGGATAGAAACTAAATTTTTTTTATAAAATAAAATACAAGTATACGACAAAATAAATGTGAAAATATTAACATCTATTTCAAAGTAATAACAATATTTCATCGGTTTTTTTATTCACTTTATTAAAACTTTATGTTGGGACACAAAAATAATACAAAATTATGTAGACCAGCAAAGAGGACATGTAAAGTTTGAATTAATATTTGAGGGGTAAACCATATATGATGCTAATGGTAAGATGATAACAGTGGTAATTTTAGTACATCGTAACTACGTGGGCAATAAACTTTGAAATAGCATCATTTTCGCTTACTTGAGATGAACTGAGGGGAAATATACCTAATGTTCTATTTATTGCTAACTTAGTAAGCTGTTTGTGATATTTTGAAATTCATTTATTCAAATATATTTATTTTTTTAATTTTTAAACAAAAACAATTTTTTTTTAAATTGTGTGAATCAGAAAAAGTGAAACTCCATGTTTTACAATGCTTTGGCGAATTATACTTCAATACCAACCAATAGCCATATAATAAGTAACCATGCTTAATACACAGATACTCTTCAGATCTACAAAGTTAAAGAATATTGGGAGTGTAACCAGATGGATGGGTGACACACTTGAGAATGTAGTACACACTTGGTTAATGGATTCTCAACAGTAATAACCAACACTTTCATCTCTTAGATACTACAAAGGTCTTAAGTCAATAGATATATAGATGTTTTTTGAATTAAAAATTTTTTTTGACTTAAAGATGTTTTTAGAGAATTTTCTTTCTGTAGGAATATATGTTACTATTCCTACAGAATAAATGTGAATCAAATCTCAGAATTATACTGGGCAAATTTTTGCCACCACTGGTTGTTTGATCTGGCTATAGAACTCAAGCTACTGTCTTTCTCCGAAAACAAGACACTGTCTTACTTCTTTTTTAGGTTTAAAATACGTGCTAGAGCTTATTTTCGTGGAAGGGCTTCTAGTACAATAAGTAATAGGTAATTAATTAATCAATATAGGCAATAATTAGACTTAAAAGATGGAAATGCACAAACACTGTACCTGCACCGTCACTCTATGTACACTGCTGCCTTTAATTATACTTTTAGGTTAGGTTAGGTTGCAGTGGCAGTTCCACAAGGGAACACACATAGGCTGAGCATTGGCCCTTTGTGATACCACACAATGAAGATTGAGTCTACAGTGGGAGTCCTAAATTCTGCCTAACTCAAATGTATTTAGAGTGGGGAACCGTCGGGACCGACGGTTTAACGTCCTTCTCCGAGGGACGACGCGCTTAGATTTATTCACCTCCCGCGTGAATAAATCGAGGGCCAGGTGAGGATCGAACCCCGTTCCTATCAGTTCAGAAGCGATCACGTAACCACTGAGCTAGCCTAGCCCCCTATTATACTTTTAAGGTAAATTCTACTTTATTCCAGGTATTAATTTTGACACGTGCCTCTGCATTGCATGAAACGAACTGTACAAGTAAACAAGGAATTTCTCAGAATATTTTGTTTCAAATAATTCTCTGAAATATTTGAGCTACTGGAGATACCTACTAAATTCAACATTATTCTTTAACAAATTGTATTTTTTACATTATATTAACTAGGGATTATGTTTGGGGGAGGGCTTATATTCTAAAAATAGTCCCCAAAATCAGGGTAGGGCTAATTTTTGAGGGATGTCTTATTTTCGGAAAAAGGCGGTAGTTGACCGTCATAAGATTTTAAAACTTGTGTTTTTGAGTAGCTATTTATTTTTGCTACCATTAATTCGACCTTTATAAATTCTACTCCAAATATTTTAAACCCTCTTCCTTAAGGTATGGTAAACGGAAGTATCATTCATCCTTTTTTTTCCAAAATGACAAAGCAAAAACTTTTTTTTTGTTTTTGAATGAAACAGTTTTTTTTACTTAATAAATATTCATCTTCCTAAAATATTATATTTAGACTTTAGAGCAGATAACCAATCAGCTTAAAAAAAAGGGGTTGTTTTTAGTTGTGATCAATGAATGATGAACTTATCTATTACCCTGATAACAGTCGATCAAAAATCACAACTTGTGAACTTTTGTGACAATTGTAGATGCCTCATCAGAATAGTTATGAAACTATAACTGTACCATTTAACTGAACCTGCATTCAACAAGATTTAACGCGATTGTATCAGTGCATTGACTGAATAGAGACGAATGCCAGTATTTAAACTTCATATATTTAGCATCACAAGGCAGTTCTTATTTTGTAATCAGCGTGGTATTGCACTAAATAAACCAGCTGATCCATTTGAAACTTAATCCATTGCGAAAACCAAACCTTAACTGCAAATGTCCAGGACATCAGATCAATTCATTTCTGAGAGAGTGCAAGAAGTATATGCGTGCACAAATTTCATCTCAGACAAGACATCGCATATTTGAATAACAGTTACATTTAGTTAAGGTTACATTAGATAGTTTTTCTATTCCAACACAGGAACTCTTCATCAGGACCGTATATCTACAGTGTGCTCTTACGGATTGCAAAATAAACACACATAATAACCATATATAAGCATAAAACTTACTACATTTAATAATTTATAAAATGTCTTACAGTCAAAGCAAATATAATTTTTATAATCATTAAAATTCAAACAATTATTAATAAACATCAGCAGTGATATTTGTGGATTTATTGTACTTTGTAAATATCATAAAAACCCAAAGTGTCTTTTATTGATTGTGACATTGAGTACTGTTTATTTTTTTGAAAAGTCATTTAATATACATTTTACGGTTTCAGATAATATAATAATGTTAATAATTAATGAATAAAATAGATATAAACCTGAAAATAGTAGTAGCTGATTAATCAACAAGCTACAATTAAGGAAAATAAAATAATTTGATGTGGAACAATATTATAAATCAGTAAGAAAAGTGAGTTTTTAGAAGATAATATTTCATTTAACTTTAAAAAAAGTATCTGTAATATAATATTTTTAAATAATAATAGTTCATAAAATATTAATATTTACCTGATAAATAAAGCACAGGTAAAAGTTTTTAACTTGGGAAAATATGATTTCAGTTGTAAAAAGTAAAAGTAGCAAAATATATTATACATTTAAAGTGGTTTGGAGAATGAAATTGGAGAGGAAAAGTTTGATTCAATGGAAAGTAGTCTGAAAAATAAACTGAAACAAAGGCAAACCCCAAATGAAACAAGAAAACAAATTGGATATGTAATTTATTTGGTTGCATTGCTATCAGTAAAGTTGTAAATGGAGTAAAGAAATTGTTTTTAGAAAATAAATGAATATAGTACTCCTGAATAATTCTTAAAATTATTTTAATAAACGAATATAAACACTTATTATTCATACAACTTTTTTAATAAAGCCTTATTTTAATTTATATAAAATAAGTGATGATTTATTAAGTATTCTAACAGTATTAACAATAGTTTCTTTCTTTGATTAGTAAATAATTTAACATATTTAACTGTTTAAATATAGTAATAAAGAGGTTGTCATAGAAATATCGGCTGAAACCCATTTCCTGTACCTCTTTTCGTAGGATTGGTAGAGGCTTCTTTATAGATGTGTAACCAGTCTTGTTTGGATGTCGTGGATTGTTTTTTTTTATTTTACAATAAATAAACTATTGTAAAAAAAATTTGACTATTTTGACAAGATTTTGACATTTTTAGGTTCCTTCAATTAATGTCGAACATTTTTTTTGTTTAAATATTTAAATGTTTTTTGAACACATATCGATGGATTAAATTTATATTTTAACCCAAAATGTTTCCTCTAATGCAGAAGTGCAATATATAGTTTTTAGGGGTGATATTATATCAGTAAAAGACAACATTTTGGTTAAAATGTAATTTTAGGCAAAATTTTTTTTCTCCTCAACTGCTGGCTTTAGAGCGTTGTTAATGAAAGTAATAGTACCTTTTGACTGAAAAGAAATTTCAGTCAGATATTTTAAATCTCCGGAAATATCAGTGTTGCTTTGCTATATTTGTGCTGATGACATAAAGTGAAAACCCTACGAACATTTATTTTAATTGCTCTCTTTTTTCTTTGTGATTTTATACTTCTTATATATGTATGAAATATATATATATTTCAGGTCGTTGTTTGTGTACTGTAGTAGTGAAGTTCTAAGATTGCATTTATGCGTGTTCTTTCTGTGAATCTAGTATATATAAAAAAAAAAGTGTTAGTGTGAGAGAGAGAGAATGAGACGAGAAAAGTACTGAAAAGATAAGACCAATGTTAAAAATTGTAAGTTTATATTTCTTTTTTTTGTCATTTTTATTAACTACCAGTTGAAATTCGTAGTATGTCTCAAGTAAACGTATTCATATGTACTTAAATATCGATGTAATATTTTATGACAAATATATGTATATATTTCACAGACTTCATTTTTAACAGCGTTCTTTTTCTGAATACACTGGTGGCGCCTCGAAGAATAGAGAGTAGATTAAAAATCGAACCGGAGCGTAAAATTCAGGATTGTCTTTTAATCTTTGATGAAATACTAGTGTTTGATTAAAATTGAGCCCTCCAAAATCAATGTCCTAAGTCAGTCTAAATTAATCAAAAACGAAAAAAAAAAGAAAATGCAAAAACAAAGAAAGATATTTTTATTTAAAATATATCTTTGGTATGATAAAATACTGCTTTGACATACAAATGTTAAACATATATAAAATAACGTAATATATTTTCAAATGACAGATTTTGTTAAGTATATAAATGGTAGTTACACTGAAAATAGCACATTATATACAATTTTAGTATATTTTATTATTTATATTAAAAATTAAAACGCTGTAACTTGCACATTAGTTATGGGTCTGTTTGACAGATTTCTTACTTTTCTGTCCACAAAACAAACTGATCTACATTGTTGCTAGTATTTCACATTAATAAAAAATTTGAATCAGTTCTGCTTGAGGATGGACACCTCTGAAACCTGCTGAACGACATTAAAACCACTATATGAGGTCAGACGGTTCATGCATTTCTTCACGTCTGACTGGCATGATATGTGATCCCACCCTAATAACAATAAATCAAAAGAGATACAATTTCAGTTACAACATTTCCAATATTATTTAATAATCATATATATGTCAAAATTTGATTTCACCATTCTTAAGACAGTACAGGACCGGGTAAATATATATATATATATATATATATATATATATATATATATAATGTATTTACCTTTTGTAAATTATATTTACTTTTGTAATGTTATTTTATTAGTCTAGTCCAAGGTGCTGTCCGGTTAACATTGTTGTTCTTTTAAATAATGTAAATTTCATTTTCTTAGTTAAAAAATTCTTACTTCTGCCTATGAAAAAGGTTTTGAATAAAACCGAAACGTTGACACCGAGTTTGATTTTTTATCCTGGAAAATTGACCGAATCCCTATTAGAGAACACACCTATTCTATCAAACGGTCGATAGATTATTGAATCTGCTATATAATATTATATATATATTATATATAATATACATATATATTATCAGTTGAGTTTTTGACTTTGACGAAGAGCGCTTGTTACGGTTGAAAGATCTTAGTCTTGTGGTTTGATCATTGATTGTTATTTCACGTGTTTTTGTGAAATCATTATATAATATATATATAATGTATTCTATAAAATACCAAATACAAATTTTAAACATTATTTATATAATACTGCGGTATGAATAATATCTGTATAAACTTAATCGAATTAATTTTGGAAAAAATAAAATTGAAATTTTTTTATTTCTATATTACAAAACTTTTTTAACATGTTAATTACGAAGGATAATTTTTTCACAAAAAATTCTTTTTAAAATTTTATAAATTTATTGTTCTTATGACCTCTTGAATGTAATATTTAATATGCCCGTACATTTTCGATCCCTACAAAAATCCAAAGTTACAGTGATATTGATAAAATTCATGTCATGCTTTTACCACATTGCTCTTGAAGAAATGGAATATTTGTGTTCCTTGATTTGCTGTTCTTCCTTAGTGAGAATACAAGCAGTATTACTTGTATTTCTTTAGCTGGTATTAATTATGTATATTATTTTAAACTCATGTATTTATATCGGAAATACTCGTTAGATTGTTGCAAACTATTCTATTGTTCTTGGATTAAAACATCTGATTCAATATATTTCAATGCATTATTTGAAATGTTCATTCCATATTTATTCTTCATCCCAGAGTAATTGTTTTGAGACATACAATTTTTCGATTTTGTCAACCAAAACATTTTAGAACTGTTAATAATACACTACTAGCATTTATATCTTGTCCCTTACGAAAGTGCTATTTCTCATGTTAGTATTAATAGAACATAGCAAAATTATGTATTAAAATGTAACATTAGTTATTCTATATTTAAAATAATCAAAAATTTGTATTGAGATATTAGATAATTTAAAATTTTAAGTTTATTGAATCAGAAGGGAATTGGCTTATAACAAGTGGCAGTATTGTTATTGTGTACAAAATATTATCATTTTTGTTTCAATATTACCAAAAACAACGGAATTCCCAAAAACAACCGCAACAAAAAATGAATATCTCACATTAATATTTGTTAATAGAGACTTATGAATGTTAATTACTCTTCTTGTATAACTATCCATCAGAGTTTGGGAAGCATAAAATATATCGTTGACTGATCTTTGTCTTCACAGTTTTAAGAATTAAATCTTACATATCACATTAAATCATTAAACAACTTCAAATTTCTTGTACTAACAACTCTTTCAAGAAATTTTAAAATCAATGCAGACATATCTAACAAGTACAGAATATTAATCACTATTCCAAGCAGAGGTTTTAATTGTTAGAACAAAACTAAGCTAAAACTTCCTGTAAAAATATTCAAAATTGTTGTATTTTTTTAAGCATCATATATTCAAATAGATTTTTTTACAATATTTCATTATTATATTGTCACATTCAGCAATTATAAAATAAACCTTAATGTGCCTAGCCATCCAAATGAATTCAATAATAAATGTATCAACAACATATTTTGTAGTAGCCGTCGCTGTTTTAAAAGTAGTATTAATATCTAATTTATTAAAAAATTAATTAGTAGACTAATTTATTTAAAGACATGAAAAATTAATAACTAATAATTTTTCATGTTTTTTTCCGTATCAGTGAAAAGGTCATTGATCAAAATTGATATTTAACCCTTTCTGAATAATATTACTAAATTAATTATTACTAAAGAGAAATAATAGTGGCATCGGAGTTATCAGTAGTTACTGATAGGTAAGCATAAAGTAATACATTATTTTCATTTTTTAACATTATTTACATTTTTACAGGTTTGGTTATTATTTTAGAGCGTTTATAGTGCTATTATTGATGAATAAGAAAGTAAATAATAAAAAATTATATAGTTTATTTCGTATGATACTTAGAAGTATAAACCTTTTTTTCTTAAACTACTATGTCTAAGTGTTAATTAATTAATAAAGATGGGCATTAATATTAATTTGACAGCAATAATAAATGAAATTACAAGTATTGTGTATAAGTATAAATACAGGTTAAAATGACTTGAACTCATTGATTATGGCATTCACTTAGAGTGCAAGAGACGTTAGAGTATATTTTATAATTATATAATATGACTAAAGAATAATAAAAATCGTTATTTCACATTATATATTTTCAATAATAATGTAAAAAAAATATATTTAAATATATTATACTAAAAAATAGGAAATTACAGAAATTCTGAGTTTTGCTTGTGGAAGCAGAGTTCTAATAACTAAAAACTTTACTTGGAATAGTGAATAATATTCTGTACTTGTTAGATATATCGGCATTGATTTTAAAATTCATGATTTTACACTATTTACAAATACAATTCCTGGCAGTTGTAGTTATTTATATTAAATAAACAAGAGTTTCAGTGTTTTGGATCTCTTTGGGTTGCGGAAGTTTTGTATAAAGTTAGTCAGATCTCTGTTTGTGCTCAATACAATTTTATGCATCAGTTGTTTCGAACAGTCGGCCAACTTGCTTCATTTTCCTTAGGTCTCTCAATTAAGAAATGACATTTCGGAATTGATTACTTTTGTATTTCATGATCACTAATTATAATAAAAGGATTACAGTGCTATTAAATTATAGCATAAATTATTTCTTACGCTAAAAAAGTCATTTGTTTGTAAAAGTAGCTAAGAAAGATAATTTCAACATAAAAAAGTATAAACATTGTTTGCTTCAAATTATTGAGTTTTCATGTTAAGTAATAGCATTTACTGTTTATTTATCCATATTTTACTTTTATATTTTCATCTGTTGTTTTTTGAAACTGTTAAATGTCTTGAAGCTCAAATCATTTGAGCTATGAAATTAACAATATTTAATTATATATTTAAATTTAGAAGTACAACAATTTATTTACATATTTATACTTGATGCAACATTTTTTTACTCTCAGAAGTTTATATTTATATTTATATGAAACAACATTTGCCTAATATAAATTAAACGTATAAGATATAAACAATTCAATATCGTCTCTCATAATTAACTTCTTCACTAATCCTGTGTTGGATGATATCGTCTATAGTGTTATTTTATGAAAATCTCTCAAAGTAAAACAAACAGATGACGGAAGAGTTAAATTTATGAGATAAAATATTTTAGATTTAGTGGCAGATTTTGTGACACAAACAATAATATTGTTAAAAAATAAAATAAACAAATCACTCAGTCTTGTATTATAAGAAGTCTTAAAAGAAGTGTTCGTGTTGATATAATGATTCAATGGTACATTGATTTAAAAAAGAAATGTTTGGTGCATGTTGATGAGAAAATCTTATATGTTATGTAAGGTATTAGACTACATCCTATTTGCACTATATATATATATATATTATATATATATATATATATATATATATATATATATATATTGTAAAAGACGAGCCAATCCCTGTTACGTATTACTTTGGGCACTTCTTATTGGTTGTGGGTGTTTATTCGTTGAACACGTTTCTCCTTAGCACACTCCGTCTGCTCGGCCGCCTCAGCCTTCACTCCGGGAGAGGGCTCGCAGTCCCTACTTAATTTTCCAATAGAGTTGGATGAAGGTCTTGGCGTCCCGGCTTGGAAGTGTACCTCGTCGAACTCGGTGTTCACTATGGGCTTAGTGGATTTCATTAGATACTGGTTGTTGGTGTTTTTTGTAAATTCTATTGATGTGGGTGTATGTAGACCTTTCTTCACCACGCATTCTTCAAGAAAACACTGCAGTAAAGGGGTCTAATGACAAACGCCACACACACTCAACTTCAACTTCAACTCATAATGCCCATAGCCCGGACCAGATTCTTACGAGGAACTCTTCTGCGTGAGGACGCCTATGCCATTCCTGCCATCTGTGAAATTAAAGTAGGGACTGCGAGCCCTCTCCAGGAAGGACGGCGGATGCGGCCAAGCGTGTTAAGAAACCGACGGGGAAAAGGTCTACATACACCCACATCAATAGAATTTACAAAAAACACCAACAACCAGTATCTAATGAAATCCACTAAGCCCATAGTGAACACCGAGTTCGACGAGGTACACTTCCAAGCCGGGACGCCAAGTCCTTCATCCAACTCTATTGGAAAATTAAGTAGGGACTGCGAGCCCTCTCCCGGAGTGAAGGCTGAGGCGGCCGAGCAGACGGAGTGTGCTAAGGAGAAACGTGTTCAACGAATAAACACCCACAACCAATAAGAAGTGCCCAAAGTAATACGTAACAGGGATTGGCTCGTCTTTTACAATATCTAATCTGGCATTCAACATATATATATATATATATATATAGTTCAATGTACATAAAGAAACGTAGAGAAATTAAAAACCCACACTTACAGTCTCTAATTTTCGGTTGAACCGTCTTCAGAAGAGATAAGAAAGGGAAACCAAGCGCACTGGTACAGAGACGGTTGGAGACCAACAATGTTGCCACATACGCGCCCGGTCACAGAAACATTGTGGCAACATTGCACATGTTGCACCTCCCGTATGTGGCAACATTGTTGGTCCCAACCGTCTCTGTACCAGTGCGCTTGGTTCCCCTTTCTTATCTCTCCTGAAGACGGTTCGACCAAAAATTAGAGCCTGTAAGTGTGTGTTTTTAATTTCTCTACGTTTCTTTATGTACATTGAACTGTATTTGTCCGTTTCGGATCGTATTTTCATCAAAAAAGTGATTATATATATATATATATATATATGTATATTGTTTTCACCTTATCATAGACGTAACTATTGCGTAATAATGTGTGTACGTGGAAAATTAGTTTAATTTATTTTTGAATTTAATTTTAATTTTTTTTTTTTTGATAGAGTTCAGGGACTGACAAAGTCTGCCCTTTGATGGTGATGCCTCGAGGGAATATTGCACCTCCCATGGTTTCGACTAATCCCTGTCATATGAATCCCGAGTCTCTTAAGAAACTCAAGAGTAGCCCGACATATTCTTTGTTTAATTTGTCAATTCTAGTTCTTAATCCTAAACTTGAGATCCTTTTGTGAGCCAAGGCTTTACATTTGAATAACAAATGATGCAGTGTTTTCTCATTTTCTACAGAGTAGAAAACAGAGTTGATTCATCTGTAAAGATCCCCATCTATAGAGATGTTTTTTAAAGTAATGGTGGCCTACCATAACTCTTATTTGATGTCTACTTACTCTTAATAGGTGAGTTTTCGTTTTCATATAAGATTGTTTGATCATTACCCTTGCAAGTTTTTGACGGTATTGGAGTGCCACCGTTTTTTCATTTTATTAACCATCCAGTCTTTTGTGCCACCTTTTGCTGTGGTAATAGATATCTCACTGAAAGATTCTGTTCCCTGTAGGTCAGCCTGTCAGCTATTTCATTACCTTCTATTCCACTGTGATCTGATATCCATATAAGGTTGGTCCTATTGTAGGTCGAAACTGTCTCTAGAAGGAGTTAGCACTCCTACACAAGTCTAAAGTTAACTTTGTAGGAGTTTATAGCTTAAAGTGCTGCTTGGCTGTCAATTTCAGTTAGTTAATGGTTGCGAAGTGTTTTCAATTAACAATGGTAATACCCAAATATCAATAGAATCCATGGACGCCCAACTTTTAGAAGTTAAGGGCTACTTCTATATATAGAAAATCATTACAATTTTCTAGTACAAGGTACATAAAAATGTATATTAAACTCTGTGAATAGTTATTTAATTAACAATTAGTTATATAATAATAATAAGAATGATAAGAAGTAGTAAACAATTAATTATTAAACAATTTATACTCAAATAATAAATATACAATATAATAATTATAAATAATATATAATAACTACGTAAATATAAATAATATATGTATAACAGTATAATTTTACTCTAAGTAAAGTATATTGATCGTTAAAAAATTCGATCTCGAGATTTTGACAGCACTACATGTTTTGAGTTCACAAAAGTTGTTTTATGAAGTTTTTTTTGGTGTCTGTGTATGTGTGTTGTTGAGTATGTATCCAAAGTTTATGATCACGCTACGGTCCAGAATTTTTGATGTTTTAAGTTGATATTTCACTCCAAAATAGACTTAATAGTTTAGATAAGCCTATTGTTTGGGAGCAATTATGCATGATGGGAAGTCAGTTTTTCTACAAACAACCTATTTTAAAATACATTTTTTTCTTCTGAACTAGTGATTTTAGAGTCTTGGAATTTTGGCATTATCTTTAAGGCCACAAAAGCAATAAGGAAAGAATAACTTCAAATTTTTAAAACCGCCCGATATATATTTTTTTCCAATAAAAAATAAAAATTAAACTTTTAGTTCAATATGAAACATTCTGAGAGTGATACAAATCATACTGTTTAACTGTTCTAAGTGAAACTATAGCTAAAATAGAACATTTTGAGAAAAATAAGTTGAGACAATTTTTTTCAAAATTTCTTTCACCAAAACGGCGCCTCGCAGTACGAGCTTTTTGACGCTAAATGACTCATTAAAAACCATTAAAACTTGCCAAAAAATTTAGCAAAACGTTATCAATTTATAACAAAAATGACTTAATTTCAATTACGGTTTGAGCAATAACTCCATAAACTGATAGTTTATCCTAGACTAACAGATCACCATTATAATATTCACCATTATACTTGTCGAAATTATTGGTATTTTTTTACATTTTTTATATTGACATAAATTTTCTGAGGGAATCACTGAAATATAACTGATTGCTTTCCATGCTCTCCTAAAATGCTCTGTTCAATCTATATATTGAACCCTTAAACAAAACGTAATATTAGGTATAAATTATTTTGTGTTTATGAATCATAGCAGCTTTGGATGATATTAAAGTGTAAGGAATGTACTCTTTCCGCATTAAAGAGAGGTTGTGTTTGTTGATTAATATCCAGGTTTTTCACTATTCTAGTCTAATTCCTTATATCTATTATTTTTGAGAATTAGAAGTTCTCAGCTATAAAAGTTTTAAATTAATCTGAATAGCCGTCTTTGACTTTGATTTGAGTATGTAAAACTGGCTAATTACTAATATTTTTTTTCTCAAGATATATTCACAGTAACCTTATAATAGAGTAGAATACGAAAAAATATGTAGTACAGTACATAATTCTTAATCGAAAACATTATTTCAGAAATAATAAATGTAATTGTTCTATATCTGAAATTAAAAATTATCTTAAAACGACATTATTTTTTGTTTCTGAGAATTTTCAGATAAGATAGGAATATTTTCAAATTTTCGATGCGAACATTTGTTTTATATATTCAATATGGAAGGTCAGGTAACCTATGTAACAGATCCACTGGCGATTGGAACAAAAGTAATTTTCTCCTGTAAGAGATTATTTCATAATACGAAATCTACAATTTCGCTTTTTAAAAAGGTTATTACTGCTTTAGTTATACTAATGATATTATATGCATCAGTGACGTGGTATACAATAATAAGCGCATATATTGATAAGTGAATCAATCACTATCTGTACTTTCTAGGAATGAAAGTCAATAAACATCTCCTATTTAGACATTTAAAGGATACATGCATATTGTTAGTGCCACAGAGATTAGTAAATAAGATATTATTATCAACTGTCATACCTCGTCTATCGCTGGTGGAGTATGACTGTTGACAATAATATCATATTCAATGGGTAATTAAATAGAACATTATATATTATATACCCAAAAGGATGATATTAAGTTACTTATAGTAAAGTTGAGTGTAGGCCACTCCAGATTTTATATATCATGTATCACAATATATTTACACATTTTTAAACTTAATTATTATTCTAGTTTTAATAAATGCAATATAAAATTAAAATATTTAAAGCTCCCATAATGTATGCTACCTTGAATAAATTATTAACGAGATAGTTGATGCAATATTAGCGAAACTTGACACATCTTTCAATTATTTGAAAATTAGAAAATTGAGTAATTGTAAATGTTGATTTAATTTGGTAAAGGTTTGTTCATGATGATACCAAGTATGTAATTCACCCCTATCTTCCCATACTGTCATTGTATCATCTATGATGAGTTACTAATATCTTCAAGGTTGTCAAATTTCATGTTACGTTCCAACATATGAGAGAACATTATGAAATAATATCATGTTGTCAGTCTTAAACAACTTCAGCTGTTACATCTTTCCTGAATATACGTAATTCTATTCTTCTTAATTTAAAATATGATTCAACATAGCGCTGTTTAAAGTAATTAAAAAGCCATAATTATTTATTTGAATTATTTTTGTATTTAAAAAAAATATAGTTTAAATTAATAGGAGTCATAACATTTGATTTATTTAATTTTTAATTTATTTTTTATGAAAAATGTAAGGTCCATGTAGGTTAGTTTAAATTAATGAGAGTCATAATTATTTATTTAAATTTTAAATTATTTTGTATTAAAAGAAATGAATGAATGAATTAATTAATAGTTTATTGAAATTAATGGTAGTCTTAATTAAACAGCAATGTTCGGTTACAATTGATTTTTTATGTTAGTAGTAAAGATATTTCAATTTCTAAAATGATCATTTGAAATCGAAATTGTCGATATGTTTGCAGAATGCTTTTTTAGTTCTCTCTAGCGGTCAACGTTTGTGTAATTTACCACTGGAGCTCAGATTACTTCGTCCGGTTGAATTATAATTTTACGGCCAATGATTTATTACCGAAAATGTCAGCCATTCTCATCAGATTACTCATGGCAAAGAGAAAACACAATTGTGTAACTCACAATGCGGAAATAGTATAAAATGTTATACAAAATAGTTGGGTAATTCTCTAAATAAATTTATCCAGTCCGGTTTTTATTTAAATAAACACTGTATGAAGTGAAACAGGAAAATCATGGGTTAGCTTTCCTCCTTTCACGAGCAATTATATTGGAGCACACTATTCATCCGTCCACATTTCCTAGTGATTTAGCAACTTCCTAAGTATAAATTAAACTCAGTTCACCTGCTTGTCTATTTTACCACAACCTGAGTTTGTTAATAACTTATGTTTAAACTGAAAATTGCAGTTGTCAAATTGCTTCTGATTTGATTAAATGCTTATATAATTTTTTATTTTAATGATTAATGTTATAAAACACTCAAAAAACCAATAGAATTGTTAAATTACTAATTACTAAAGAGTTTTTAATGTAACTACTTCAAAAAAATTGGCTTTCTTTTAATAGCGGGTATGATTCCTGTATATTCGTTTACAAAACTCTAATTAATAATACATATATATTGTAAAAGCTATTGAAACTTAGTATTATTAATTGATTACGTTCAAAATAAATGGTTACACCCTTCTAATGAAGCTCTTTTACTTCTATAAGCGATTATTTAATCATTAATTTCTATTAAGATAGCAAAGTGAAAGGCAGTAGTCTGGAACTACGAAAACCCTGTTTTTCTAATCTTACCCGCATTAGATCACGTAGTCACCAGACTATTGACTTTCAATACTGATGCTTAATCTAAGCCCTAGAATAGGATTAGCAGCAATGCTAATGTAAGAAGCAGCTACAAAGAATTTGGGAGTAAGTTAAGGGTAGGTTGCCTTTTAGTCAACATAGGAAGTCAAACTTATCAAAGGTCTCAACTATGTCGAGAAAGTTACCTGCCAGAGCAGGTGACGTCCACAATGTTACTTTAGAAAGTATCATTTTTATTGTTATCTTCTAGAGTATTTTTTTGGACGATAGCATGATTTATTAGTCTTTTTTTACCATTCGAATATTTGAATGTTTTTAGGCTATTAGAATCTACATGAATAGTATCTTTTTTCAGGCAGATTATTATGGGGTAATGACTATAAAAAAGTGGAATCACTTTTTAGCAGGGATCAGAATATTTGTATTGTTAGACCTAATTAAATGTCTAATTCCTTTATTTCTTCCTTTAGTTCTTTAGTAAAAATAATCGAGATTTCTCAATTTGCTCTTTTCTCTATTAGTTGGTAAGTATGTTAACTGCACTTTTATAAATTACGTACACGCATTTCACCATTGAATGAACTCAAACATTTGTCGTGTCGGTTCATGCTTGGCTAGAGAACTTTTCCTCCTCTCAGCTTTCTTAAACTTCTTTAAAAAGAATTGCAGTTTACTACGTTTTAAAGAAATATTAGATGAGGTCTTTGTTGCCTTTGTGCTTGCTGTTAAGTTTGAGTTTCATATTGAAGTTAAGTTAATATTGTTGCCAGTTTTAGTTGTTTCAACCTGAACAGTGAGACAAAAAAAAAATTATTTTGTAATTTAAAATTTGACTGTGTGTATGAAATAGCTGTGAATGCACCTCTACTAACACGAATATAATATTTTTATGCTTTCGTGATATCTAGATCTAAAAAATTAGCAGCAACGAAATTATTATTACACGTTTTCTGATACTTTCCATGGTATGATGGATGGTTGACCAACAAAGTGTTTGACTAATCAAAGTGCATATTCCAACCTCGAACAAAAATAATGTCAGATGTAGTTTCATCCCTATCTTTTTCTGTAGTTAAGAAATGGATGTACTTTTAAAGAATTATTTATTGCAAAAAAAAAAGGAATATATATTACATTTCTGTAAACTCAGCTTTAACCTTAACCGGATTAATAACCCATTTGGTCTCATCACAAATGTCCTATATTTCATGTAATGATTTGATTACTAGTACATTTTAATTAGTGTTATTGATCTGTGGCTCGTTAATGTTACCTGATTCTATTTGATATACTCAACAGCTTAATTACAGGATTCTATAAACGATCATTTTACCCGTACATATTCATTATTAAGCCACTGTCATTAGAAAACAACGTAACTCAGCATCGTTTATTATTTGTTCAAATGAATCATTCCAAGTACATTCCAACTTAATTGGAAAATTATAGTCCGATTAAAATAAATAATTAAATTCATACTCTATAATTTTTGCTAACGACTATATTTATAATAAAGAGTTAAGACCTTTGAAACTTTTTCTATTACTAGATAAAAAGAAATACATTTTATTTATTTATAAATTTATGAATGTATATAATAATTTTTATTATTAAACTTTGTAGAATCTTAATAGTAAGCTTAAGAGTTAGATAAAAAGGAAAAAATTAAGTCATGCTAAAAAGAAAATCTAATAAATTTAAAAATAAACTGAAAGTAACACTTGTTTAATTTTATTGATTGAATTTATTATATTAATTAATATATATTATATTTCAATACTAAATTGTACTCTGCAGATTTTAATAAAGTGAATATAATAAAATCTGACAAGTCATTGCAGGTGCAATATGATGGTGTCATGACGTTGGTGTTGTATTTCCTCCCTTAATAATGCAATATACATTAAATTATTACCAGACAATACTTATATTAAAGAAATACTATAATAAATTATTCAAATTGCTAATCAAACTAGAAGAGATTGACAAATATATAATAATTTTGTATTATGGCGTAAAAAATTATTTTTATCTTCAGATGGGTCGAAAGTAAATTCTTACGTCTAGTATTCGTATAATAATGTAAGTCGTTTAATCCCCATAATTAAAAACGGGATAGTAATGAAAAAAAAGGGGAAAAATGGCAAAATCATTGGTAGTATCCAGGTTGTCCAGCCTAAATGTTTTGTTGATATCGATTTTTAGAAATGAAGTGAAATGAGATAAGGAAGAGTAGCGCACAAGTTTATTTACAAATCCAGATGTATAAGTAAGTTATTCTACCCTGTTTTGTTTACGTACTTTTATTTTGCTTTCGTAAACCTTTATTTTCGATTATTAAGAGTTACTTTTAATTGTTTTTTTATTAATTAACACTTAGTAATTTATCGTTAAGCCTTTTCTGGTGATAAAATATTGTTTGCACTTCGAGAATAATGATCCGTTATTCGTTCACGTAGATCTCCCTTGGCTTCCCCTCGAGAGTTAATCGTCATTAATCCCTCGACTACCCCTCGGGATTTAGTAGCCTTGATTCCTTGGGTGTTGCCTCTGTAGTCAACTGTTTTTTTTTTCAACGCTCATACTTACAAGACTTTTACCTTTTAGTGCTGTTCTAGACTCATTTATTATTTAGTACCCATTTTACTAATGGGTAAGCCATATTACCTTTTGATTCTACATTGGGAGCCTTAAACTTTGCCTAAAAGTGTATTTAAAGTAGAGACCTTTAATAAGTACCTGGCATCGTACAGGCTCGAGAAGACGGTTTTAGCATCCTCTCCGAAGGACGAAATGCTCAGATTTATGCACCTCCAGCTTGAATAAATCGAGAGCCATGTGGGTTTCGAAACCCGGGACAACAATTTTAGAAGCAATCACGTTAACAAGTGGGCTAACTGGGCTCCTACAGTAACCAACTAAAATACTCGGGAAATAATAGACCTCATTATTCCTTAAAAAGTGCATAAATATCTATTTTTATGATATAAAAATAACTTGGGAGATAATAGACTCATCATTCCCTAGGTGCATAAATATATATTTCTATGATTCAATGTTACTTGATAATATGTTAATCTCCTATTATGGACCATTAAAAGTTTCATAAACTGAATAAATAATTTCTCTGGACTCTTTGAGTGTTATCTGGTTAGGAGTTGAGTTTTTGAGCAGATAACTCTCAAAGAGTTATTCTATAATCGACTACCTGCAGTCAATCTTACTATAAGTCAACATATAATGGAACTTATCAGTAATATACAGACCTTTGCCACTTTTGAAGAAATGATTACAGTGTACTTATCTTGATAACTCTTGAATAATGACTGAGAGACGTCATTGAAACTATGAAGAAATAGTATTGATTACAAAAAATTGTATTGAAAAAATATATAAAAATCACTAAACATTTTCAAATGTTGGAAACAAGTGTATGCAATTTTTGTATATTTCTACATAGTTTGTCCATGGCAACATAATTTAAATTAATTTTATGATCAATTATTTGCGTTAAAAACTTTATCAATAAAAACAATTTTTTATATTCTTAATACTACTCTTGTCTGATTGTTCTTTTTAAAAACTCTTCTATTTATTTAATTCTGTTTCTGTTTTACTATTTCATCTTTGATTATAAAAAAATCTTTCATGTATAATCATTATAAAAAACCAATTCAGAAACATATTAATTACAAATAACTCAAATCAAGCAATAAATTAAAAACAGTTGTATACAACCTTAGCTGAAGCAGAATTTAAAAAATAAATATATTGAAAAATATTTATTTTAATAAATTTGAAAATAAATTTATTTTTTCTATTACTATTAACTAGTATTATTCATTTCAGTAAATAAACAAATTCTTAAGTAATCTTTAAATAAATATTTTACAATGAACACAAAAGAACTAATTCAAGGGACATTTAACAACAAAAATTCAGGACTAAAATGTGTTGTTAAAATGTTGTATTCAATATTTAATCGCTTATTTTTTTTACTATTTAAGGGTTTGGGTTTAGTTTAGTTCTAAAGAAACAGCCTTTTTGTGTAGCATTTTACAATAACAGTTATTTAAAAGCGTTTTTTTTTTATATAGTACATCATAAAGTTAGTTAATATTCGGTATACAGATTATGTGATTAATCTGAATGTACTTTATGGTTCTTATGTCCGTATTGTATTTACTCGGTATTTTCAATCGAATACTCAACGTTATTTTTTCATTAATTTTTTTGATGTTATTATCGAAAGAACAATGTTAACATTCAAACAGTTTTCTCAAAATAATTCTTAAAGTAATTCGATTAAAAGTTGACTTATTATCAAACCAACAACATCAAATTGATAAATATGTTCTATAATGAATATTATTGGAGCTTTAACATCACTTAACATTAAGTGTACTTACTTGTTTTCCTACAATAATTCATATTCAGTATATTCCTTATTGCATTAGAAGTGATAAATACTTCATAAATGTATCAGAGTAGAGGGTACAACTACAAGGTAATTAGAAAACCTTGTTTAAATGTAGGCTTTTTAAATTTACTACACTTAATTTAATTCAATAACTAATTTACTAAATTAATTTAATTGCGCAATTTAGCTGTAGTAGTTGTTAAAGAAAATTTTAGAAAATGCACAGGCTCAATGAAAAACATTAACTTTTTGAATAATAATTAATCCCTATGACTCCCTCTCAAGAAAATCATAAAACAATTGCTCAGGAGATAAGGGTGTCTGAACATTGAATTCATATTAAAGAAGTATATATAAATATTATGAAAAATTAATAATCAACAATAACTCTTGTAATAATATATGAATTAAACAACCACAATAAACTAATATATATTAGATACAATGCTCTCAGCCCTTTCGTTACAACATCATCAGAGAGCTAAATGATCTAAACAAAAAATATAATAACAAGTTAAACTGGTTGATTGAAGTCTTCAGTATTGCTAGCATCCCTGTCTGAATTTAAGTTTCCTAAAATTGAAGGAGTCTTGATCTGCTTAGTTATTTCTTAATATATTCTTAATGGGAAATTTTCTCTCTCCAGTATTGAGTAACATCTATATGGAGTTTTTGAGATAACCTATTTGGCTACAATTCTCCCTGTTTTTTGCCAGAAAAACACAGAAAATAGTTGATGTCACAGGCTATTTAAATTCTAATTTTTATATTGATTGTTTGAACATATTAGATCTAGTAGTGTTAAACTTAAAATCGTTTTAAAATTTGCTTTCATCATACAAAAAAATCTACTTCTCTTATTGACTGTTTTTATTTTGCAATATCCTGGAAAAATGAATCCTCTATTCTATCAACCTGCTGGACAGCTTAGGAAAATTATCGTATATTGGCAAAGCACAATTTACTCAAATTACTCAAATACTGTACAAAATTTGCTTTTAATTATGAACATTAAACATTCTCTTCATATATATGACGAATGTGTGTATTTAATTATTTAGATTTATAGAAGCATTCTTAATGACATTAATTTACTGTTAATTATGGTACTTATATGCATAGGTGGCCATTAGGAAAGGGGTAAATTAAGTTTGCATCGTAGATGCCATTTCTCCCTTGGATGATGCGTTTCCTACTCCACTTTAAAATCAACATTAGAGCTCTTTTACTTCAATAGTGTTTTCAGCATTAGAGAATTTTATAGCAAGCTTCTATTTAGTTAATATGCATTAATTAACAGATGAAATCCACTGGAGGGTTGGTTTGATATTTAATGCCCTGTATTTTGAAACCCTTGTCTATTGAAAGGACTTTAGGAACTATCTGACAAATGTCTAATATAGAGTTAAGTTTAAATTTACTTTATTGGCAAAAGTATTAAATATAAAAATATTAAATTAGTGGGAAAATAGTTATTAGTAATTCAACTATACATTTATAAGGGTTTCAGGGAAGCCCAGTGTTTACGTTCCCATTTCTCGACTGGTAAATCTGGGGTTCAATACCCACTCTGGCCCTCGATTCATTCACGAGGGAGGTGAGATATGAGCACGCCGTTCTTCGAAGAAGGCGTTAAGGAGTCGGTCCCAAACCTGTATGATGTCAGTTATTCGTTAATGATCCCTATTGTAAATTCATTTGAGTTCGGTAAAATCTAGGATTCCCAATGTAGAATGTTCATTGTGTGGTATCACAAAGGCCAGTATTCGGACAATTTGTCTCGTGTCGTGGGATTGCTACTGCAATCTATCCGAAGCTAACTTATATTGATAAGTTATTCATAATCTCTTTGAGAGGGGTCAGGGTAGCACAGTGGTTTACGTGCTCACTTCTGAACTACAAGATCCGGTGTTCGATACCCACTCTGGACCATGATTTATTCACGCAAAATTTAGAACACACACACTCATACACACAGTTATTATATATACGTTGACACCATTAATGTATAAAACTCTTGAAACTCTTTTTGTTTTAGTTAGTCATTTATATTCATATTTTTAATGTTCGGATGTTAACTTACTTAATCTAAGTCCTATCAGTATATTATTTTATAAATATTATTATTTTAGAGTAACTTTGTTGTTCTATACACGTTGTACCGTGTGTGATACGTGTGGACATAAATGAACCTGATTATAACAGGGTTATTGGTATGAAAACACGTTGGGAGCCTCAAAACGTATACATAAATCTGTTAAAACTCGATAGCGTTTTTTTTTATGATTACTATACTTCACTTATAGTAAAGTAATAAATGTCGGATACATAATATTTAATATAGGAATTTATGATTAAAATACGTTTGTAGGAGATCATAGTCTTCTTCTAATATCCATGAAATAGTCCTACAAATGTTGAAAATTGTTATACTATATTAACAAATCATATCAAATCCATGAATTTCAACGACAATTAATAGAAATTTGAATGACTTTTAAACTACTTATTTGTAACGAATGACAAAAATTGAAGAATAATACTCCCACTAATATAAATCAAATTGATGATGAAAAGATAGTAATTCTGAGCGGATAGCCGAAATGATGTTTGAGAGCCTCGGCAACGTAGCGACCATTTGGGTCTCTTATTCCCCTGATGATCTACTTTTAACCTAATAATAGGCTGTTTTCTTTTGGTTGTTAACTTGCTCTCGTGCTTCAAACAGTTACATACATTCCACACACACACGTACACACACACACACACACACACACACACACACACACACACACACTTTTTGAACCTCAAAACATGTCATTCTGTTAAAATCTCAAGATCGAATGTCTTCGCGATTACTATACTTTACCTATAGTAAAGTAAAAAACTGATTAGTGAGATCAAACTATGTAGAAAATTTCATATATCAACAGAATAGCATCGTATAAACAGGGCACCTGAAAAAATGAAGGTAGTAATTACAAAGATGTAACTTTCAGTTTACACATTTACTATAAAACTGAAAAACCTTGTGGCCTGTTTATAAGGGAAATCAACTGATTGGTTTAGATCCATCATATTCATATTTTGACCTCTAGTGTTAAATTTACATTTTAAATTAGGCTTTAATAATCATTTTATTTATCAACCACTTCAGTTTAAATGTAACCAATACATTCAATGTTATATGTAATAAACTTTTTCAATGTAAATTCCATAAATTTATGAGCAGAACATTGAAACAATTTTTTTTATGTTGAAATTACAAATATATAAAGTAAGATTAGTCCCATTATTATAATATTTACATTGTTATGTAAGTTTTGAGACTCAAAAATCATTATTGAGGAAGCATATAATGATATGCATCCCAATTTAGGTAATAACGGCTCAACCCTGAAGCACACTCCGATGTCAAACTTCTATTTTCTTCGAATTTAACCGTTCAGAAGCCTCCTTCATTTTATTAGTTATGAAATTTTATATAATTTTTAGCAACAGCCTGTATCAAAAGAAATAACTTCGTGATTTATGTTTTTTTTTGCAGAATATAAGCTGGTCTTTCATAATATTCCATAATATTAAAAATAAGTTGTTAATTTACTCTTATTAATAATTAGTTAACCAGAAGTAATTTATATTAGTTCTAAATATATATTTTAATATCTAGGGTAGTCTATATTCCACTTTAATGCAAATATGCTTATTTACAAACTCATTGGAAATCAATTTATTGAATTGGAATCGAATATAATTAATTGAAAATATTTTATTTTACTCAATACATATCCACACATTATCAAAAATTGGTTCTGATAATATACATTACCAAAATGTATAAATCTCTCAGAATCTCAATATCGATTTTTTTTCATGTTTGCTATACTTTATTCATCATTGCTAAAAAACAAAAGATAACTGGAGAAAAACACTATATGTAAATATATTTTTTTGAACCAATCCGCTATTGGGTTATAACGTCAGCTTTCTACCGGCTTTTTGTTTGATGGATGATTCTACAGATTCTATATTGGGAGTCATAAATTTTACCTAACTCACGTGAACTTCGAGTAGGGATCTTTAACGAGTACCTGACATCGTACAGGGTCGGGACCGACGGCTTAACGTCCTCCCCGTACTCAGATTAACGGAGGACGTACTCAGATTTATTCACCTCCCGCGTGAATATATAAATTGAGTAACGTAATAAAGTCTATTACGACTTTAGAAACATAATATAAATAGGCTTGACTTAATGTTTTTGATCAGTAGAAAATAGAACTTACCCAGCCAGGTATTAGTATTTAATCTAAAGAAATTTTGTCTTTCGTGTGTATATTAAATAATAGATTTGAAATACGGTCTTTCTGCTTTTGAAAGAGAAGATGAGAAAATTATATTCAAAACTACAGGTATATTAAAATATTAATTAGTAATAATGCCGGAGTTTAAATACTTTTTAAAACTTTTCTTATTTATTTAAATATATTACAATACTAACGTCTAGAAACCTGAAAAATTAACAATTCCTAATAGAGGCTGATAATGACTCATACAGCAATTCAGTGGACATAATAGATGAATGTCCTTTTGGGCATGCTGAATAAAATCTGTTAGCCTTAGAATAGCAGAAATAAATTAGAAGAAATCTTACAAATGATAGTTTTTAGGGTAATTTTAATATAAAATCAAGTCACTCCCCGTCAGAGCAATAAATTTAAGAGAGCTGATGTTTTAATACATAATAATTAAGTGGTATGTAATTATTCTTAATTATTAAGCATTGAATTCATTGTTCTTTACCTTTTCTAAAAATAAATATTTTTATTTTTACCAATTAGGAAGGTGATTAAATGTTAGTATCAATATTATTACAATACCAATATATCGTATTGTTATCAATAATTGGAATTTTATTATCATTATTATATTATAATATTATATTATTTTATTATATTATCCTTATTATTACAATATCTATAAATACGTATATTGTTATAATGAGTAGTAAGTGTTGTCCTGCTAAATCTAAATACTCTTAGTTATTTCTATTGCAGACATAACTGATATAAAAAGAAATTATACATTTATTATAAAAGTAAAGTAAGACAGGATATATTTTAATTAAAGACACTGACAATTTGAAACCTGTTCAATTATTGTTATTTTGATTTAAAAATATTAACATTAAGATTTAAAATAATTTTTAAAAATAATTAACATTATATCATTATAATTGAGATTATATAATTTATTATTGCATAAGGTACAATAAAGTTGTTTTATAACATTTCATGTTCTTTAATTTATAACATAAAATATTATAAATTATATTTTACAACATTTCATAACAATATTTCAAAATTATTCCAAATAAGAAAAAAGCAATTTCTGAAAATCAAACTGTGCCTTTGGACTTTAAAGTATTTTCCTTTTCCATATAGATTGATTTACCACCCATAGAAAGTTTTAACGTTAATATAATTTCCCACAGCTAACAATATTAAGCACCCGGAAAACTTTATTACTTACAGGATACTAAAGAGGAACTATATTATTTCAAATAATTTTGGTTCCTATGCACTGATTTTTTCGCTTTATAACGCCATGTAAATAAGTAGCAACAATAAAAAGAATTTATACTAACTTGCTTTTTAATTATTTTTTTAAATTATTTGAGTTTCAAAAAACAAATTAAAATTATTTTAAGGAAATTTTGTTTTAATAATATTTTATGATTTAAGGGAGTTTTACTCGTATACAGGAAACACATCACAAGACTAAAATTAGAATAAACATTAGTTAGAGGACATTTATAATAAATAATAATACAAAACAAGTTTGTTTTCATTAATTATTATAATTGCTATTATTACTATTATAATTGTTTTCATAAGTTAAAACTTTATATATTATATAATTAGTTAATTCGTTTTTAAAGCCATAATGAATTGAACAAAACAAAATTATAGAGTTATAATAAATGAAACAATGGGGATCTTATCATTCTATATAAATTAATTTTATTGTACAAAAATTCTACTTTTTTTTTAGTAGTATTATCGTTTGGTTTCGTACGAAAAAAATTACTCGCTTATTCAATTGCATTTAGACTTCTAAAACTACAATACATCCAGATACATTTGTGTAATTCTTGCCTGATGGTTATTTCTGTACTTTAATAGTTCAGAGAAGTCAGAAGACACTTAATACAAAACCACTTTACACACAAGAGAATTAGTTTACGAAAAACATTTCGGATATATCCTGTATGACAGTCCCCAATACAGGTAATAAGGTAAAAATCGTTACCTTACAGGAACAAAGACGTAAGGGAAATTTATTACCTAATTTAAATACTACCTAAGTAATTATAATTAAGTCAACACATAGTTATAAAGTTACCGACATTACTGACAATGAATTAAGAAAAAGATGAGATTGAGATTATAGTATATAAGTATAGTATAATACTATATTATATACCATTGAGATTATAGTATCGGAATGAATCATGTATATCACGTCAATCAACATTCATTAGTCTAGTAATGAATCTATCTACTTTTTCAATCTGATTACTTTTCAACATTTCATGGTTAGTAGTGAGAAATTTTCTTTACATGAATATTGAGATTATAGTATCGGAATGAATCATGTATGTCACGTCAATCAACATTCAGTAGTCTAGTAATGAATCTATCTACTTTTTCAATCTGATTACTTTTCAACATTTCATGGTTAGTAGTGAGAAATTTTCTTTACATGAATATTGAGATTATAGTATCGGAATGAATCATGTATGTCACGTCAATCAACATTCATTAGTCTAGTAATGAATCTATCTACTTTTTCAATCTGATTACTTTTCAACATTTCATGGTTAGTAGTGAGAAATTTTCTTTACATGAATATTGAGATTATAGTATCGGAATGAATCATGTATGTCACGTCAATCAACATTCATTAGTCTAGTAATGAATCTATCTACTTTTTCAATCTGATTACTTTTCAACATTTCATGGTTAGTAGTGAGAAATTTTCTTTACATGAATATTGAGATTATAGTATCGGAATGAATCATGTATGTCACGTCAATCAACATTCATTAGTCTAGTAATGAATCTATCTACTTTTTCAATCTGATTACTTTTCAACATTTCATGGTTAGTAGTGAGAAATTTTCTTTACATGAATATTGAGATTATAGTATCGGAATGAATCATGTATGTCACGTCAATCAACATTCATTAGTCTAGTAATGAATCTATCTACTTTTTCAATCTGATTACTTTTCAACATTTCATGGTTAGTAGTGAGAAATTTTCTTTACATGAATATTGAGATTATAGTATCGGAATGAATCATGTATGTCACGTCAATCAACATTCATTAGTCTAGTAATGAATCTATCTACTTTTTCAATCTGATTACTTTTCAACATTTCATGGTTAGTAGTGAGAAATTTTCTTTACATGAATATTGAGATTATAGTATCGGAATGAATCATGTATGTCACGTCAATCAACATTCATTAGTCTAGTAATGAATCTATCTACTTTTTCAATCTGATTACTTTTCAACATTTCATGGTTAGTAGTGAGAAATTTTCTTTACATGAATATTGAGATTATAGTATCGGAATGAATCATGTATGTCACGTCAATCAACATTCATTAGTCTAGTAATGAATCTATCTAGTTTTTCAATCTCTTTGCTTTTCAACATACATGGTTCTTATATCTCTGCATCAATCAACATTTTAGCCAGTAATGTTTCTCTCTGTTTTTTTTTCAAGACTTCAATATATTGCATGTCATTTTCAAAATTGTGTGTATCGGCAAGATTGAATTCTATAATGTAGCTACTAAATATTTCCGCCGAAATTTTGAAATATTGTCTTAAAAATTACTTACCAATATTCCAGTGTCTCTTAGATTATATTATTTTTATAAAATGTCATCACTCAGTCTTAGTTTAGAATTAGGAAGGTTCAATGCATCACTGCCAGTCAAGGGTTTTCATAACGACTTATCCGTCAATTGAAGTTGCAAACTTAGTCCTGTATTAGTTATCAAGAAGTTGGCACTAATCCATTTTGATGAAGTTCAATCTACATTACACCTCCTCACCCATAATTACATTCAGCTTTGTAGGTTACTTGAATACATTTGAAATTATTAAATAATATTTTAGCTAAGCACATGATTTAATAATTGCTTGCAAAAACATCGCTGAAATAATTTGCTTATCGATTCAGAATGAAATTAAATTTAACTATACATCAGAAATTTAATAAATAATTACTGTTAAATAACTTAAATTTCTTAATTTCACCAATGGAAATGAGCATCAAACAAGACAAATGACAAAAAAATTAAAAATAACTGAAATTATTGTAAAAAATTATGTAAAAATATCTGTCACATTTCCAAGTGAATGCCAAAACGTAAGCAGATAGCAACCACCAAAATTTACAGTTGCACATTTTCTAGAAAATGTGCAAACATATTGAAGTTGAACTTCATTTTAATGGATACTTATTAATATATTTCATTAAGGTCATTTAATTTAGAAAGGGTTTACTATCAATGGAAAACGCACATGCAGTTTTTAGGTGTATTCAAGTAATTCCGTTCACAGCTCAGTATGTGGGGGGAAATATGAACAAAAACACAATAATTACTGCACGTTTTGGTTGAAAATAAAGTCTTGAGTTCACCAGTACATTAAATAATCTGCCTGTTTATCAACATACCCCAATATATTTATAAAGTTTTTCGTGGTATATAATATGACGTGGTACATGATTCAATGACGAAGTAGTTCATTACTGCCATCTACAGCTGTTATCAGTTAGGTGTTTGATCTTATTGAAATACTTAATCATTCAACACCATCAAAACTAACCTGTTATTGTACAATATAGTTAAGCGCAATTTTCACACATGGTTATATTTATATATATTTGAGAAGTAGAACTATTACAAAAAGGAAAAAATTATCGTATACCACTTTCTATTTGGTGCAATAAATTCTAAGAATTAGCATTGATGAACTTGTTCTACATGTTGCAACATTGATGCTGATTACCTGAATTAATTTTTTTAGTTTTTAGTTAATTAAATATAATTTACATATTTAATTTAATATCTGATTTTACTTATTATTTATTAATATATTTATATATTATTGTGTATGTAATTGTTTCTTTTAAACATATATAACAGAAGAAATACGGTTGAAAATAGCTTAGTCATGTCTTATTATTAAATTTCAACGTTTCCAAGTATTTATGAGCACCTTTTTTTTTGTATTCATATATTGCTGTTATACAATTTTAATTAAAAAAAAGTAATAAATTATTATAGTTTATGTAAATTCTCGTGAATCAGATAATGAGCAGACTTTATCTGAATAATTATTTGAAGAAACCAACTGAGGAATGATTGTTGATAGAGGTCCAAGTTTTACTCACAAACTTTTGCACCTAATTCAAAACCTATCGTTTAATTGGATGAATTTGACAATATTTTCGAACTCATTACTTTAAATTAATTACTGATCCAGACGTACTACCTTTTAAAATTATAAACATTTTTATACAAAAATTATGAATCGTAGCTATTGGTTTTTTTAAAAGTATTGTTAGATTGTACTAGAATTAATCAATTTTCACTCTTATAATTGAAAAATTTCATCAAAATTTCATCATGTAATAGCTGTTTCTAATTAATTGTTTATTGTTTTCTAAGAAATTATCACAGCTGTTTTCATTCGATTCATTTTTGTTTTTAAGTTAGGGTTATATGAAAACTCATATGGAATTATTTACTTCTGTATTTCATCTCTTCACTCTCATATCCATACACTCACATACACACTCACACACAAACACACACACACACACACACACACACACACACACACACACACTCATATATATATATATATATATATATTAGTGTACTTCGGTAGCAGTCCTTCTTTTATACATGATTGGTTATACACGACTGAATATTGTCGGTCGATGATCTTAAGAAACGCCCTCATACACCGCACATACAAAACCTCATCTACGTGGCAGATATTCAACGAAAGAATAAATCAACTCAGGCAAACCTTTGTGAATAATGGCTATACAAATAACGCCTTCGATAAAGTCCTGAATTCCTACTTGGTCAAAAAGGAACGAAATACTAATAATGACCCAGACGGAACGGTGTACCAGCTGTACTACAGAAACAAGTTCACGAGGGAGTATAAAACAGATGAAGCTGCGCTTAAGAATATTATACAAAGAAACGTAAAATGCAAACAGCCCAACGACAGGATAAAATTACATATCTATTATAAGCCCCGGACCACAACAAATTTAGTCATAAAAAACAGCCCCATCACCGAAACCAGCGATCTGCAGAAAGTCAACGTCGTGTACGAATACAAATGTAAAAAAGGAGTGTGAGCTCCTGGCTAACGCCAAGTATATCGGCATGACGAAGACTACGCTTTCCAGACGCCTCACCATGCACCTTCAATCAGGAGCTATAAAGAACCACACCAGACAAGCACACAATTCCGACCTATCCCGCCAGGACCTTACAGAGAACACCACCATCATCAGACAAACCAATGATTACAATAGACTCCCAATCTATGAAGCAATAGAAATATCCAATAATAGTCCTATAATCAACAGACAACAAACTGGGATGTCAAGAATACTCAAGCTACTCGGAGAACAAGCCCCAGCAATAGGCCAAACCAATGAAAATAGTCGAAACGCGTCGACAAGAAGAATTCATCCCTGAACCGTTGTTCTCACAACGAAAAATTAATTTTTCGCAAACTTGAAAAATTGGAGAAGAAGATCATCGACCGACAATATTCAGTCGTGTATAACCAATCATGTATATATATATATATATATATATATATATATATATATATATATATAATTTAAAATAAACACGTGAAACAACAATCAATGCTCAAACCACAATAACAAATGGGAGAAAAAGACAAAGATTTTTCAACCGTAACAAGCTTTCTTCGTCAGTTGGGTTTTTGACTCTGACGTAGACCGCTTGTTACAGTTGAAAGATCATAGTCTTATTTCCTATTTCTTCTTGGGGAACAAGAAATTTGAACATTGAGATATATATAAACTATTAATAAAATGCGATCCAAAAGAACTGATATCACTTAAAATAAACTGTGATACATAGAGAAAATGTAACAGAGGACGAAATTTTCAATATTTTCACTGTTATGGTGGTTTCTTTCTATGTGTACAGTTTATTTTAACTTCTTTATATTATATTTATATATTCAAAATAAAATAGACGAGTCAGACGCCTACATCTACCCACACATATACAACACTGATAGAAGTAAGTGAACTCACCTAGACGTGATCGGGTCTAGACCCTTGGCCACTATCACGACTGTTTCCGTTGGTTAAGCCACCATATCTCCCATACCTAACTATGTTTAGAAATAGTATTCACTTTGACTCCTTTTAAATCCTTATATCTGTTATAAACACTTAATCTTATTAAGTTATCAAATCACGTATTTATGTAAAGTACTCCAAAATCACATATAGTAAGTGCCTACAGTTATATATATATATATAAATGATCAAACCACAATAAGAAAATGGGAAAGCAAGACTAAGATCTTTCAACCGTAACAAGCGGTCTTCGTCAGAGTCAAAAACCCAACTGATATAATATATATATATATATATATATGAATTAAATACCAAAATAAACAAATATATATTAATTAAAATGCTCTAAGGCCTTCCGTTACAACATTATCAGAGATCTAAATGACACAAACAAAAAATATAATAACAAGTTAACCTGGTTGATTAAAGTCTTCAGGATTGCTGGTATCCCTGTCTGAATTTAATGTTCCTAAAATTGAAGGAGTCTTGATCTGCTTACTTATTTCTTTAAGTTACGAACATTATCAATTTTAGGAACATTAAATTCAGACAGGGATGCCAGGAATCCTGAAGACTTTAATCAACCAGGTTAACTTGTTATTATATTTTTTGTTTGTGTCATTTAGATCTCTGATGATGTTGTAACGAAAGGCATTAGAGCATTTTAATTAATATATAAATGTTTATTGTGATATTTAATTCATATATTATATTAAAAGTTATTGTTGATTATTATATATATATATATATATATATATATATATATATATATATATAATGTATTTTACACATTTGATGAATAAGTTAATATATTGGATTTATATTTAATAGAATTTTTAAGAGTTATATTTAAATAGGGGTAATATTGTTTAGTAGTCTAAATAATTGAGGTTTGTGAATATATTGCATTAATTTTTCTCAGTATGAAAAATTTCAAAAATGCATTTAGTATGCAAAATGGAGTATGCAGAATTAAACGTTCTATAACAACAACAAAAATAACGAGAAGGAGTGAGTGAGAGAGTAAGGGGGGAGTCAGAAACACACACACACATACACACACACACACACACACACACACACACATACTTGTCCATCAAATAACAAATGACGGAACGTCTCAATTAAGCTATCTTTTCCATCCTTCGTAATTTTATAAAAGGAAGCCTAATATCAACTGTGATAGTTCCTCAACGTAGAGATTCGTTTGTTTGAGTCTCATTACTAAACTCAGGCATTTACTCTTGTAATGTCATTTAAATGTGTAAAGTTTGTTGATTTTTTTGTTATACAGCAATATAAGACATATTAAAACAGATACACCACAGAAAGGCAAATTTCGAGACTTATGAGGCTCAGGTGATTTCAAAAGCTTTATGTCTTTTGAAATAAACCTCTAAATAGAAGTACAAGTTTCTATCCAAATGCAATATCTTTAATATTTAGTGTTTCATACTGATGATAATTGAAAATAATAAAAGTAAGCGATAAAGTAAACAACATTACAGGTTTAATAAAGTATTTAATTTTTCAGTCTTATGATAATAGTCGTTTAGATAAAAAATCAATAATTTAAAAGATGAACTTTAGCTGAATTACTTTCTCATCTAGTAAAAGACATTGCGCTGCTGACTTAACCCATTAAGTCCCACTGTCCTATATATAGGACACTAATTAAAGTAACTTAAAAGTATATAAAATGATACACAATAACACGTTTACCTGATAGGCCACTCTCATAAAGGCATAAAGAGTTATTATAATTGTAAACCTAATCCAGGAACTTGTTGCAAATACTTTAAAATTTGTTATAAAAATGCATGAAATATCAGTTTTCCAGTGGTATACAAACAATTACTCATAAAATCTAACTATATGCCTCTATTGACTTCTAGATAAATAGAACATATTATTTAAGGTTTAGTTCATATAACTAAATACAAAGGTTTTGTAGTTATACCTATTTTTTCTTGTAATAAGCGTCAAAACATTGCTGTCCTATATATATGACGCTGGGATCATGTGTGTATAAACGTGTTACTATCTGGCGCGTTACATGTTGAGACAAGAAATGTCATGTGGAAGCATGAGTTACTTCATTGTTCCGTGTTCACCAGCAATCATTGAGTAAGCAGCATTCCTAGAGGAAGGACGGCATATACAAGAGCTCCCTGACTCCATAGAGACTACTTATCACTTCAGTTATTACATACCAATATTCAAGGTAGGAGTGAGCGTTTTATTTACATTGAGAGAAATTATAGTTGAGATTAGAATAATACGCCTTTTTTGATTGTATAGGATTTTGAAATAAAATCTTTCTTGGAATATGGAAAGTTACTATATATCTTTGTAATAGAAAAAAGGTTCATTTTTGTCTAAAGTAAAAATCATACTTATTTTCAAATATCAAATACCGATCATCTATGGAGGAAAAAACAGCCTGTTTACACGAATGCAGTCAGCAGAACTGAGAGTTATTTAGAGAATTTCAGAAAAATGAAAGATGCTTTGCACCATTGCAGTCTACTGAAAATATTTCACGAAATAATTACTCCAGAAATATATGATCACATAATAAAAGAGAGTGTCAGATTCTTTGCATCAAGCAAAAACCAGATTGAAGTCCTGTCAGTGGATGAACTAAAAACATTTTTTGGTATCCTTATGTTTTCAAGCTACTGCAAGTTACCTGCAACGAGAAATTACTGGTCAAATGACGAGGATTTAGGCCAATCCATAATAAAAAATGCTATGTCACGGAATCGCTTCCAACAACTGAAGAGCATCATTCATTTTTGTAATAATGAGGAGTGGGAAAATAACAAATCTGACAGAGGGTACAAAGTTCGTGCCCTCATGCAAATGATGCAAAATTCTTTTAACAAATTTGGAATTTTTGAAAAATTTCTCTTAGTAGACGAAATGATCATCAAGTATTACGGACATAACTCACTGAAACAGTTCATAAAAGGGAAACCCATATGATTTGGATACAAATTTTGGGCTTTGTGTGGTGTATCTGGTTACTGCTTCAATTTTGATCTGTACTGTGGTAAAAGTAATCAGGAAAGTCTTCATGCAGACCTGTCACATGGAAGTAGAGTTGTATTACAAATGCTGGAAGTTGTAGAAGACCCTCGGTCGCACTGCGTGTTCTTTGATAACCTTTTTACAGATATTGATTTGCTCATTCACCTTAGGGACAAGGGGTATGAAGCTACAGGAACCATGAGGGAAAACAGACTGAAGAAATGCCCCCTGAGAGACTCAAAACAAATGAAAAAAGAATCGCAAGGATCTTATGATTACAGATTTGATGCCAACAACGAGATTCTCATTGTCAGGTGGCTTGACAATAAATGTGTCACAATTGAAACCAACTATGATACAGTTGAGCCAATTGCTAATGTGCTTCGCTGGAAAAAACAAGAAAAAATCAGAGGGAATGTAAGCCAGCCACATGTACTACGTACTTACAACACTTACATGGGGGGAGTCGACAAACATGACTGGCTACTGTCAAAATATGCTTGCTCCATTAGAGGGAAAAAGTGGTATTGGCCACTCTTTACTCGACTTCTCGATATGGGTGTAGTGAATACATGGATAATCTATAAATTAGTTAATGACGAAAAAGGTGAAATAAAGACATTGCTCGACTTCAAAAGATACATACGAGTATGTACTGCATGCCTAAAAGGATCGTCAAAACCTGCGAAAAGAAGCTTGGCAATACCAACCAGACCAGTGAATGATGTCAGATATGACACGAAAGGTCAAGTAATTGCTAAGCGTGAAAAACAGAGACGCTGTCAAGGCAAGTCGTGTACGAGAAAACCTCTGACTTACTGCGCAAAGTGTAATGTTACCCTCTGTGTGAGCTGCTTTGCTCCTTACCATGAGAAATAAATTGATTTTAAATGTATATTGGCATGAATGCAAAATATATACACATTAGCCCAGTGTCATATATATAGGACAGTTGTTTTTTATTATTTCTAATGAAAATAAATTATTTTTGCCATTCAATTCGTTCTTTTAAACCTTATTTTAATAAGTATATAAAGTTTCAATGCAATATTCAAAATATTTAGCATCGTGGGACTTAATGGGTTAAAATCAACCTCCAAACCACAGTAAGAAAACAGCCTAAGACAACGTACAACGTACACGTACAAAGGACAACCATAACAAGCGGTCTTCATCAGAGCCAATACTCAACTGATTAGATTTTAGTATCAGTATCTGACAAATACCGCTTCTTACGATTGAAAGATCTGAGATTTTTTCTGATTTTCTACCGCGGTTTGAACGTTGATTTTTGCTTGAAGTGTTTATGATGAAATATTGTTACTGTTGGTTGAATATGGAAGATAGATCCCGGAATCTATTAGAAAAATTGTGAATAAATTGAATATGAATTGTTTAGCAAATGACATATATATATACAAATATAATCATTAATCAATATAATAATTAAAAAAGAAATGAATGAATAAATAAAAATATATAGAAGAAAATGAGAAACTTAAATATAATTTCTTTAGTATTTGAAAACATACGCATATTTAGTTAATTATAAAGAAGGAATTGAAAAATTAATGACTAATATGTCAAATAAAGATACTGAAACAATCTGACACTTAGGTGTAACATGTCTGGAAAATGTTTCTTAGTATAAATCTCTTTTAATGATGTACAAACACGTACGAACTGCACGTACAGGCTCATACAATTTCACTGTCTGGGATAACTGTTGTCATTTTCAAAAAACTTGGTGCGTTTACGGGATTACTCAAATCACAATCGGCTTTTCGCATTATAGCAGTATGAACGGATAAGAATTGAGTTTGAATTAAGGGGCTCAAATTGTGCTTGAACTTAATTGACTGAAATGTATTTAAACTTCAATCATTCGCATATTACATATTTGCAATGGATGTAATATTTCCTCTATACATTTGAGATAATAGCTGAGATAAATTGTTAAGAAGGGATTTATCATTGGGTACGATATTATATTGTATTGTGAAAAAATAAGAAAAATGAAGTAAAAAAAGTCAAGGTTTAGCTAATGTTGTGCAAACAAGTGAAAGATATTCATTTGACTTCTCTTCTGACTTTCACAACTGTTGTATTCCCTCTACTCCTGTCACAAATCCTTTAACCCTCTTTAAATATGCATTTCTTTTTAATTACACATGAAATCCCAACTCACGTCCCAAAAAAATCTCGCTTTTTTTAGAATCTTTCTTCATTACAGTTTTACTCTTAGTGATATAAAATGAAATTTTATCTCCGTCCTACTTATTTTTTTTAATAAAAAAAAAGGGACAACACATGCCAGATCTATATGCAGACGACATCTATTGTCACTATTTATAAAAACCTGTCTACATTTTAAGTTTTTTTATTTTTTTTTCTGTTTGCGTGACATAAAGGAATATGCTTGTATAGAAGGTCCATCTAATATACTTCACAGAACATAGAAGTTACTCGTATCTTTCTGACTACATACATATTTTGATATTATGTTGCGATCATACCAGAAAAATGATGGAGCAACCAATCTGATATTCCTCTAAATGTTAGTTTAAAGGATATGTAATTTTGTTTTGAATAAATTTACCCTAGGCACCCTTGAGAGTTGAGATACGAGTCACATTGTCATTTCTGAGGTATATATCTTCAACTCAATAATATTTACAATTGATTTATGAAAAAAAAATAATAATGGATATCAGTTTATTGAATTATTTTATGCCAATACTTTTATGTCTTAAAATTAATAAAAATAAAATAAATATAATTAATAAATGAGTTTAGAATAATATGAACTTTTGTAACTTTTTGATTTTAAGTTTTACTACTAGAAGAGTATGACAAATATGAAGTGAAAAATATTTTAAAAACAACATGATCATAATTTCCTACAATTTGATCTACTAAACTTACGATTCCTAAGCTTTATGTATACAACCAAATTTACATAAACATGTCTGAGTAATATTATCATATAACTTTGCAGTAAACGAATACAATCGCATGAAAATGGCTACCTTCCTAAAGTATCTTTTGTATGCGACAGTGCCTTATGCAATATGTAATAAGCAAATACATATGAAATATATCTTATTTTCATTTTACAAGTGTTTTATTTTAGTTTTATTTATATTTGGTTATATACAACTCGCTGGTTGTTTGGTAATAGTTGATAATCATTTGCGTATTGTTACTACCACTGATTTTAGTAAAGAAAATATTCTTATAAACTTTTGAAATATCTTATAACTTGTTGATGAAGTCACACGATTGTGCATAGACTACTCTACCAAATACGATTTTTCTTACAATTCGATGATACAGCCTATGCCAAAGTAGTTGGACGATTTCAGCAACAAGTTATGAGCTACCTTGGAAGGTTATAATAATATCATTTATAGATAATCAATTTATTAACTTGATTTGTTTAATAAAAGTGTCTACTATATCCGTTTTGACAGAATAATAGATTATTCTGAAACAGTTATGTTAATACTTATCGACTGATCCTTATGAAAATATTGCATACGACGGTCACGAGAAATGTTTTGTTTGTCATATCTGAAAACAATTTTGGAAGTTAAGTTAATCATTCATTAATTAATGGAATATTTGAGAAAAATAAAGAAAGTTGTGCAAAAAGGTTCTCTGCCGTAGAGGATTGATTTCAGTCCATTTCAATACATCCAGGTTTCCATATCAAACCAAACTAACTTTTTTTCTGTAGATTTTCAAGAAACATTAGACACCCACAACCTTTTAATTGAAAACTATATATTTCATTTTCTTTAGTGAGACTTGAATTCTAGTAAAATGTTTATGTTAGATATATTTTAGCATTTTTTTTTAGAATAAACTCCATATATTACTTCATTGCAAGCATTTTAGGCTAATAGAACAAAGTTTTTTTTTTACTAAAGCCTTAGAAATGTTGAAATTTAGTACTTTTGTACACAATTCAGTTTCATTATTAATTTATGGTTGCTGAGTACCATTAAAAAGGTACATCAGAATCACAAAATATGCCATTTTTAATGGCATCTTAAACTCACTTATATTCTGAAATATACCATGTCATATTCCACAAATGCACTTCAACAAAAAATGTAGATCTCTCCTTTGCATAAAAAGGGTTACTACTCTTTATGATCAGTCAAAACATGTCAGTAGTATTCTATCCAAGTAGTAGGCTTTTAGAATCAATCATAATTCATAACTTGTGCATTTTATTTTGCAAAATTGATCTTCAGCATTATTCAAATATTTTAAGTTTCCTGAGTCAGATGCTGCTAGTAGTATAATAATGATTCCAAAATTGTACAATTCTAGAGTTTGCAGTTTAGGGGAAAATGTATCTACAATCACATATTAACCAAAAAAGTGAGACTTTTCCTAGATACAATATTGCCCAAAAATAAGAAAACACATCTACCATAATGGGGTCATTTTTTTGATAAAATTTATATAAATTTCATCAATCGTCATAATAATTCAGTATAACTTTCCCCAACTACATAGCCGGACTCAGATATCCTCTAAAAAACGTAAAAAATAAACTTTAAGAGGCTGAAAACGTAAAATCTGTCAAAATCTGGAGATTAAATTTGTTTATTATTATTACATTTTATTTATAGTAAAGTCAAATCATTCCTGACTTCTTGTATATTAATTATCTTTTCACCTATATGAGTGCCTGTCTTCATTCTTGTCCAACATTATTAAAAGTCTTCCTTGGCTATACTGGATGCAAGCTGCTATATTTTGTGAAATTAAAACTTTCTAGAAAGTTCTTTGTGTGTAATACTAACTTCACGTGTTTTTTTTTTTACAAAACTTCATTCTTTTATAGTTACCAATTTAGTGAAATTTTTTTTCTCATAAAATGAAAATAAGATAATCCAGGTTAGATGTTAAAATATGCAATGCCTCATTCCAACATTGTATTTCAGCAAAAGAAAGTGTCAGTTCAACCAGGGAAAAGCATTTGCTAAATTTTTTTTTAATATTTGATATTATTTATTGCTATTAAATTTGTTAATAACGTGAAGTATGAAATAGACACCTGTAGAATAATATGAAAAAAAATCGAAAACGTGCACTTACAGTTCTATCAATATTTAAAACTTTTCATCTGGGGTAAAAGAAAAGAAGGAAGAATTGTTTTCCTGTAGGTTTCATCGATGTTGTAAGGTTTTCATGTAGTGATAACATGAAATATATAATGAAAAGACAAAAAAAAAAAATGTATGTATACTTCCAATGCAGCAATAAACATGGCTATGCACTTCCCCCTCAAGGTGACTCTATTGGCATCTACCCATGATGCTACCCTATTCAGATTAGAGTATGACGAGACATTCTATCACAAAAAAATAAACACCATTTACTTCTTAAAAAATAATATTTTATCTTTTTTGATATGGCTCACTTTTCTGCCAAGAAATCGTCCATATCATATAAATACTCCCATATTGTTAAAAATAACCGTGTTTCTTACCAGTAATTACGTCTAGCATAAATACGCACAAAAGACAATATCTATAAAATATTTATGACAATAAATTAATATCCTAAAGCATAACATATTTTAGTGTAAAGTATTCATGAAATTTTTCTCTTTTATATATTTAATACATGAGGGTCTAACTTTTATTTGATAAAAAGGGCAATTTTTTACGCTGAAAACCTCTTTAATACATCCCATTGATAAAATACATGACGTATTTTGTTAAGAGGATAAAGAGAGAGTTCACCAATTATTAAAAGAATTTTGTTGGAATTTGACTTCTTTATATTTTTCAATATAAACTACTTTTTTATTGAAAGAACCCGTCTTTTGCCCTTCTTTAATTTAGTTCATATTCATAATACAAGTTTTTCAAGACAGTATATTTCAAAGAGTTTTATTCTAAATAACTATAGTAAGTACAAATATTTTTTTTTCAAAGAGGAATTTAACATTAAAACTTACTTACCATATAATTATAAAAACCCATTTCTGTAGGTAGCGCTTTTATCGTGAAGTAATTTAGTTTGATACTAGATTTGTGTAAACATACATCAGTAAATAATCACTTGCCTGTTGGTTGATAAATAAGTTATTAATTAACTATCAGTAGTTAATTAAAACATCTGTTCATTATGTATAAATATATAATATTTCAATTCCTAATTGCGTTAAATGTAACAATGTATTCTGATTAACTAGCATACGTAATTATATATCTATTACTAAATAGTGAAGAAATACCAAAAACTCGCAGTTCTGACAATTTTTAAAACATTTCATTCCTGGTAAAATAAACGAAGTGACAGTTGATTTCTTGTGGGTTTATATATATATATATATAATAATTAATATATTAGTAACTATATATCTTATATTATATAGTAAAAAAACTGAAAACGTACACTTTTAGTTTTATCAATATTTAGAACTTTTCATCTGGGTTAAAAGAAAGAAAGGACAATTGATTTCCTTTGGTTTCATCGATATTGTCGGTTTTTTTGCTTGCTCTCCTCTTTTTTATAATGAGAGAGGTTACAAAATATTCAGACAGTACGGTCAAGTCAATTTTTGCATATATTTATGCAACAAAAAAGAACAATTTCAATATATTTCAGTGATCAAACCACAATAAGAAATGGGAAAATATTCCAGATACATTATTGGAGAAATACAGATAGTTATTATTTATGCTTACACGTACATTCTGGAAAATTAAATATATTTCCTTCTTATTATATTTATTTTTTGGATATTTTAATAAACTGGACACATTTTTATTGAGTTTGCACAATGTATTTACACAACGCATATTTTAACTAAACTGGAGAGGACCAGGTTAGCCCAGCCAGTAATTAGCTCACCAATGGAGTGGTAGATCTGGGGTTCAATACCCTCTCTGGCCTCGATTTGTTCACACTGGAGGCTAATAAATCGGATCTCGTCCCACGAGGAGAACATTAAGCCGTCGGTCCTGAGACTGTACGATGTCAGGTACCCGTTAATGATATTTATTCTAAATTCACTGAGGTTCGGAAAAATTTAGTACTACCAGTGTAGATCAATCTTCATGGTGTGTTATCACAAAGGCTAATATTAGGCCGATGTGTGTGTTCCCTTGTGGGACCTGCCACTGCTACCTTCCCAAACTGAGTTAATACTTCTTATGACTTTCCATTAATCATTTTCAGATTTTATTTTTCTTTTAAACCAAAAATAAATTAATAGTTGACACTTTTTTCTAGTCCAGTATGGGATTGATATCACTAAATTGGTTTTCCAATGTTATACTATGAACTCATATCTCTCCTTCTTTATAGTAATGGTCATATCTGGTCGATTTTAACCGATTTTGGTAGTTCCTGAAATGGTTTCACTTTATTCAATTGTTATTCTGGTTTATTCCAGAATGCATATTTTAGATATTATGCAGCTCCTCTTCTACTCTATAAATCACCTGAGTATGTTTGTGAGATGTGATTCAAACAAAAATAAAGTATCAAAAGATGTTCTGTTGCTAGTGTTGCTAGTCTGTATCAGTTACTTATATATATATATATATTATATAATACGTTTCACGGTGAATCACAAACACAGAACTAAGGAACAAACACACTTACACACTGACTGTCTCAACTCAGGAGAGTTGAGATAAGGACACCAAGCGAACTTGTGATGTGATGGTTGGAGACCCCTGTATTTGTTCCTTAGTTCTGTGTTCTTAGTTCTGTGATTCACCGTGAAACGTTTCTTGTCCTTTTGGATCGCTTTCTTGTTTACAATATATATATATATATATATATATATATATAACAAGATTTAACATAAACACGTGGAATATCAATCAATGATCAAACCATAATATGAAACAAAGATGTTAGTTTTTTTCCCCCATTTCATATTGTGGTTTGATGTGATATATATATATATACAAATTATTTTTCGGAACAGTTCAGTGTCACGTGTTTATTCAAATTACAGTTGTTTAAATCCACAGACTATCTTTCTTCGTAAAATAATTGGTAATGTAAAACTTAGTTTTTCTGTTTCAAAATTTATACTTCTGCCCATGAAAAAGGTTTTAAATAAAAACCAAAACGTTGACAATGAGAGTTTAATTTGAACCTGAAGAACTGACTGAGTCCCGATAAACTTTAGTTTTGTATATATATATATATATATATATATATATATATATATATATATAAATGACAAAAGTAATATTTTATTATTTATAGATTTGAAAACTGTTATTTTGCACAATGAGAATTAAGTTTGTTTTGATTTGATAACTGTCTTTAAATGAGTAATTTACCGTAAACTCGTCAGTATTAAATTTGTTTTTAATAATCTTTTGTTTCATGTGTTTATTAGTAATGGTAGTTTAATAAGTTTATAACTAATTTTTCACATAAATGTTAAAATTTTAATTTTTTTTTATTAATCTTAATGTTTTAATTTTTCAACCATAAGATATTTTACACCAGTAAATTACAGATGTTGCAATAGGGGATTGTAAGCTCTAAGATTCTGGGGAGTGTGTTAACAGGTTTTGAAGAGCTTCGTCCTAGGAGGAGATACTCAATTCTATTGTTTATTGAAACAACACAAGACTTGCTATTTGTCTTTACCCTAAACCTTCAATTTTGTCATGCTTAGTTTCTCTCAGTATCCCACAGTGTCACTACTCAAACTCCCAGTCTTTGCATATAAACAAAGTTCAAACGTTTATTTTAGTCAACAAAGTTTGTTAAAACCACCTGTTAATCTGTAAGTACATTTGCTAAATGAGTAGTCTACTTTTAACAGATAGAAACCCAAATATATTATTTGAAAGATGCGAGATAAATAATTACTGAAAATGCTTAAAATATTATTAAATAGAAAACTACAATCAATTGATAATTTAAAGCAAATCCCTTGAGGTTATAGTAATGTCAGCAAAGCAGGCCTCTTTGGAAAACGAATCTATTTATTTCCTCACTAATAGTAGCCTTAGTTCTGTGTCATACCAGCTTCATATTTATTCACATCAATCAACGGTTACTGCTTTAGTGTAATCAATATTCGTAATAAAATGTAATAAATAAGGATTCTAAAAATTGTTTAAATCCTTGATAAAAATCATTTTTAAAATAACTGTTGTATCGTGTTCTGAGTTTAATTCCCCGATTAGCCTTGTTTTTATTTAGTCTTTGTTTATTTGAGCTTACAAATGCAAATATCTTTTAACACGCTTGATTCTGCTTTTCAGAGAATAGTCATTATTTTTTCTAAGTGCTATCACTGGGAGGATTTTTAGATTTTATTCTGTTTCTACTTCAAGGTATTTACTTTCAGGAATATATATATATATATATATATATATATATATATATATATATTAATACAATGCCGTGTATTTCGGCAGCAAGTCCTCTTTCAAGCATATATTATTGAATTTGATGGCAGATTCTGCGTTCACGACTTTCTTACTTATAGAAAATAGAAGCTATAAGTAAGAAAGTCGTGAACGCAGAATCTGCCATCAAATTCAATATATATATTCATGAAATTTTTTTAAACCCAGCTGAGAATTTCTTCCAATGAATTCCTCCGATTTCGTTCAATTTTGTGATAATTCAATTTATCTTTCTAGGATTTAGTGGACTTGTAACCAATAGTTTACGACTTTTTATAAATTTAGCCTATTTTTCGAACTTAATCTCTTATTGTAAGAACACTTTGCACTTTGATTTGCTCCTATAAAATATCTTCCACCTTAGTTATCTTTTTGTTATTGTTTATATGGATATTTCTCTCTATATTTCTATTGAACTTTCCAACAGTGATACTTTCATCATCTCAGAATTCCTACTCTAATTTTTTTTCGCTCCCCATACAAAAATCAAACGAACAGAACAATACAGACGATATAAACTGTTACTACACTTCATGGATCTACGCTCAAAATTAACGACTCACAACAAACTATTACTTTACAGAACTGTGATTATGCCTATTTGGACATACGGCATTGAGATATGGGGAACTACAAAGAAAACTAATTCTCAGAGGATACAAACTCTTCAAACAAAAATCCTTCGTAAAATTCTTCATTGACCCTACTATATACCGAACCAAACAATTTATTCCGACTTGAAGTTCCCAACAGTTCAGCAGGTAGCAATAGCCCGCTATAAAACGTTTCACAAAAAACTTCCAAAATATATTAATCCCTTAATCCTAACATTATCCTCCACAAGCATTCCAGGAAATCCCAGAAGACGTCTGAAGAAGATGTGGCCAAGAGTCTTATTACTATGAACCGTTCTAAGTGATTTTTTTTTTATTTTGTTTTTATTTTTTATTTATTTATTTATTTTTCTCCTACTTAGACCCACGCCAGGAAGTGTAGTCACTGGATTGCTTCTTCCCTCCTGTGTTTCTTCCCTCATACGTCTGTGTTATCAGTGTCACTGGTAATGTAACACATACATTGTTGTGACTTAAAACAAATAAATAATAAATAAAAAAAAAAAATTTTTTTCTTGTTTGCTAGGATATTTTCAACCTCATCCTCTATGACTTTCAATTGTGTCGTATTTTTTTTCTCCTGGAGGTACTGATATAGTTATTATTGCGATCCTCACAAAGATTCTTTGTGATTAAACAGTTTAAAGAGAGAGATTACAAAAGAACATATATTGGCTGAACATAGGTTTTTTGAGATACCAAACAATGAACATTATACATTAGAAACTCTAAAGTTTATCTAACTCAACTGTATTTGGAGTAGGGATATTTAACGCGTACCTTACAACACACAGGCTCTACTCGGGAACGTCGGCTTAACGAATTTTTTTGGTTTGGCGGAAAGGCTTATATTCATGTTTTAATCAAAACAGGCTTAACCCATTACTCAAAGAAACGAGATGCTCAGAGTTATTTGCACTTTGTTGCATATATAACATTACTCTGAAATCTTTTGGAACCTTCTCTTTTATATTTGGAATAGAGATTTAATTTTTCTTTTCCTTTAAAACGCTGAGTGAACTTGAGATAAGTGTCTTTTGAAGAGTTATTAAATTGTTTGGGATAATACTTCTGTATATGAAAATTTAAAAAAACCTTCTTATCTTCAACTTCTGTGTCAGTATTTGTGCGATTTGGTGGCTCTTGTTGGTGTCTTAAACAATTTCAAAAAATGTTCAATCAGAAACTTTTATTATGTTTCTACTTCAAGGTCGATACTTTTATAAATATATATATATGATGTAATTGTAATGATGTATGATGTATGATGTAATGATGTAATCATGATGAATATATATATATATATATATATATATATATATATGTTTATATATATATTCATGAAATTTCTTTAAACCTAGCTGAGAATTTCCTTCAATGAATTCCTCCCATTTCGTTCAACTTTGTGAAAATTCAATTTATCTTTGTAGGATTTAGTGGACTTGTATCCAACGCATTTTGACTTTCTTTTAAGTCAGTTTAAAATAAATAAATGGATGAAAGAATCATTTATTGATGTCCCGGCTCATTACGTATACATTACACTGTAGAACTACGGTGGTGAACAACTCCCAACCATCCATCCCTTTACCCCTTTGTAAAATATTTTACATACTTTTGTACTACATGATGACATTTATTATAAATTATAATAGTATTAATAATATTATAAGTGCAATTCGTCATTGTGTGGTATTTACTCATTCTGAGGTAAAATGGATAAACAAACAAAAGTCTCCACACAAATGAAGTTTTATTCAACAGCAACAACGCGTTTCGAACACTTTGTGTTCATCATCAGGAAGACACCAAAGATGTGGTTCTGAAGGCTTGGTCCAGTGAAAGCAACTCTTGTTTTCACTTGTTTCTCTTGTTGTTTTCACTGGACAACCCTTCAGCACCAGATCCTTGGTGTCTTCTTGATGATGAACATAAGGTGTTCGAAACGCGTTGTTGTTGTTGAATAAAACTTCATTTGTATGAAGACTTTTGTTTGTTTATCCATTTTACTCAGTAGTTATAATATTAATAATAATAATGTTAACAATAGCAGTGATCAGTTAACTACAATACTAATATAAATTAAAATTAATATTATTAACAAATAAATAATAATATTCTTTAAAAATATAAGTATTACTAGATACAAATATAAAAATCTGCAGTGGCCTACACTCAACTTTACTATATGACTTAATATCAAATTTCATGAGTATGTAATATATAACGTCTCTTTTAGGTATAAGTAAACATCTAAATGGGATATGATTATTAGTCTTTCATTCCTGAGGTAGTACAGATAGTGATTGAAGGACATATCAATATATAAGCTCATTTTTGTATATCACACACCTGATGCAAATAATTTCATTAGTATAACTATAGCAGTAATAACATGTTTGAAAAACCCATGTGAACATTTTTAGAAACGAAATATTCTCCTACAAGAGAACATGGCTTTTATTCAAATAGCCAGTGGATTTCTTACATCGTTTACTTGACATCCTTCTACATTGAATATTAAAGTAAAATTTTTAAATTTGAAACAGTAAAATACCCTTTTTTTCTCTGAAAAACTTCTTAAACAGCGAAGAAAATGTTGTTTTAAGGTGATTTGTTAATTAAAGATGTACGATAATTACAGTTATTAATCTCTAAATGAAAGATTTATATTTTGAATTATCTTTTACATTTTTGGTTTTTAACAGAATTATTATACTGGGAATTTTATGGCTTCTTAGTATTTAATAAGATCATTTTCCTTCCCCTTTGTCAAATAACATATATACGATTTTTTTCTGAGTGAGTGTTATCCTTTTCCTGCCTCCTGTACTGTGTTATAAGTTTGCTATGAATGTATATTGAGAAAAAATATATTAGTAATTAGCCAGTTACATACTCAAATCCAAGTTTAAACCAGCTATTCAATATAATTTAAATCTTTTATAGTTGGTAGCTTCTAATTTTTGAAAATAATAGATATGAACTATTAGACTAGAATTGTAAAAAAAAAACTGGATATTTCTCAACAAACATAAGTCCTCTTTCTTGAGGAAAGAGTCATTCGTCACATTTAAATAGCATGGAAAGGTACTATATTCACAATGATAATGTAATTGTAACTGATATTAAGTTTTGTTCAAAAGTGCAATATATAGATTTATTAACATTTTATGAGACAAATCCATCATGTCATGGATGACAAAGGTAATTTATTTATGTTTATTGCCGGTGATTTTTTTACATGTAACAATATTATTCCTCTTACATCTCGTTTAAGTCAATTAACTATTTAAATTGTTCCTTTATAAATATATAATTTTATCTCAGTGGATTCGCTCAAAAAATTTCTAAGTCAATGTAAACATTGTAAAAAAATATCAAAACTTCGACAAGTATAGCAGGTGATCCCTTAGTCTAGGATAAACAAACAGTTTTTATAGCGTTATTGCTCTTTCCCGTAATTGAAACTTCATGAATTTTTATGAATTGCTAATTTTGTATTCCATTTTTGGTCAAATTTGCATTATTTTTTAATGAGCCGTTTAGCGTCAAAAACACATTTTCTGAAAACAGAAATCGTACTGTAACGCCCCTTTAGCGAATGTAATTTTGAAAAAAAATATCCCAACTCATTTTCCACATAATGTTCTATTTTTTTTTAGGCATAGTTTTATTTTGATCCGTCAAACAGTATGGCTTGTATCGCTCTCACATTGAATTATTGATTTGATTGAATTATAAGTCAAAATGTTTACATTTTATTGAAAAAAAAATATTTCCTGTTGTTTTAAAATTCTGAATATATTTTTTGTTTGTTGCATTTGTAACTTCAAACATAATGTCAAATATTTAAAACTCTAGGGTTATCAGTTTAGGAGAAATAAATGTTTTCTAAAAAACAGTTATTATCCCATCATGCATAATTCTTCCCAAACAATAGGGATCTTTGTCTTTATGGGGCCCATTTTTGTGTAAAATATCAACTTGATCCATCAAAGAGATTCTGGATCGTAGCGTGGTAACAAGCAATGCTAACACACTCACCCACCCACTCACCCACACACACACAGACATCATCGAAAAAACTTCATAAAACGACTTCTGGGACCTCGAAACATGTAATTCCGTCAAAATCTCGAGATCGATTTTTTTCACAAACACAATACTTTACTTATAGTAAAGTAAAAATGGTATATACCTTGAGACTTCCCCTTTATATTCTACAGCATACATCAACCCCTAGTTTACAGAGAGCAGTGGTGAGTGCTCCTTGTTTTCTCGGAATCTTTAGTTGTCGCAGACCTATCTGTGAGGACAAAATCCCCCAGGAGAGATTAGTACTATTAAAGTATTCTGAAACTCTTATCTCAAACAGGCTTATCTCAGTAGCGTTCAACCCTCTGACAGACTCACAGGGTCAGGACATCTACTTATGATGTCAAAGTCGTTGATTTACAAGTCAGGAATTCATTTCTCCTAGAAATCATGTGTAAAGTCTATTTGGATTTACAAAACCGGGGTGTTTTGAGCTAGTTTGTTGAAAAAGCATGGACAGAACTTTCTTTAGTGAAAAACACTAAAACACACTGAAAACACTTTCTTTAGTGAAAGTCATTTAAAGTGTTACGAGATGAGTCTAAGATAAGTCAGATAGTGTTTTCTTGAAACAAATAGAAACTTACTGGCGTAGCCTGGGAAACCTCCAATTTCGTGAAGACGGATCTCAAGAGTATACTTTGATCTTGATTCATAGAAAGAGAGTGTAAGTAGGCTTCATGGGTGATAAATGCCACTCTTGGCACAGTAGGCTTTCTTAAGCGGGGGTAGCATATAATCATTATGTTATTATAATACAAACATTCTAAAGGTAGTTATATCTGGTATGTTTTGCTAGTGAATCAACCTTGTGGGTTTACAGTATAAGTGCCTTAGAATGGATTAATATCCATTTTCCACACCTTAAACTCAATTTAGACGCGTGTTTGGAGGTTTCTTTTATGAAGGAAATTGTGTGAAAGTCCTATTTGGCTACTCAAGCAATGTTGCTATATTGTGTTTACCTCTGCTTTCCAGCTGATGATGAATGAATTAGCGGATAATACTTCTTATTAATTATTTTAAAATCTTCCGCGATTTCAATATTTCATTATTATTATTATGTTTTGTTTTTGAGTATTTTTTACTAAATGCTTTTTTTGAGAGGTTCCTATTGTGGTATGTCTCTTGATAGATCCAATTTGTAGGTGCATCGTCACTGATATAGATAGTGTCGTTGTAATCCCAACGTATTTCACAATTAATAAGAACATAATTAAAATTAATTATTCACGTTGTATTAGTAACACTTTTTGAACAGGCAGACAAGGCTTTCAAATTATTTTCTGACCGTTATAGGTGGCCTGCCAATACATTCTCACAAGACTTGCAACATTTGAAGAGGACAGCTGAAATCATTACCTAATAAAACCTACTAAACTGTTGTTTTTGACAAAATCAATGCATTTTTAGCAAATTTCTATGTAATGAGAGAAAAATCATTAAACGTTAACACTATTTTAAGTTCAACCGAAACATTAAATCCAAAAATCAGTTATCCAAGTATACACAATTAAACTTGATTTTTCAGAAAACGCATGAAATAAATACCAACTTCTCAAGACTTTCAGTGAAACTATATCAACGACTACATGTTTTGATTGATGGATCTGAATTTTTTACTGGGGTTTAGGTTCTAACATGCTTCAAAATTCATTTTACACAAATAATAAAGTTCTGATGCCTTATTCATTAGTCTAGGCAGCTTTTACAAAGCTCAGGTATACTTATTGAATAGAGAAGTTGAAAAGAATGGGCTATTATTGTTCACAAAACTATTATAGTTTATTAAATAACATAAAAGTATAATTTTTTATAATATACAATTTTTTAATAACCAGTTATGCCTTGTAAACTTAGTCATAGTAATTTAAATTTAGAAAAATTATTCTAAAATGTTGGTACTTTATTCTATAGTAGTTGAGAGAGTGGAGGTAAATGTTTCCAGATTATTCCATCTTCTGAAGTAATTGAAACACCTTGACACAACTCATCCACTTTTACGAGGTAGGGAAAATAATTGTATGCATGATCAAGGATACAGACCCATGTGAAAATTATTTACTTAAAATCCAAGAATGATTCCCCCAATATATATATAATTGATTTTAAAAATTGCTAGTGATTAAATAAAATCATTGTAGTACTATGTATATTATAGTTATATATACGACGTAATTCTATAATTGTTTATAATATAATATCAATGTAACAAAATACATTGAAGTTATATTATAAACAGAAATATTGAAAAGTTTGCTTGCTTTGGCTCCCTTTTATTTGCTGTCACGTTTGATTCATAGGTACCGCGAAGCCTGCTAAACATCAACATGGTTATAGGTTCTTACGCCGATTCCTCAGTTGTCGGAAATAGGTAAGACTAAAAACTATACTTTACTAAATTATCTGATACCTTTGAATGCTCATTAGATTCTATTAGTAGTAGAATACTTCCAAATACACCCAGTAGATCCCCTTTAGCCCTAGCTGAATTATAGCCACTAGTAGATTGCTTCAATTTTTTAAACTGTTTTGTAAATGTTATCAACATCCAATCATATAGATCCTATAGTTTTCATATTCATTAATACACTACATACATATTATTATAGATAAATTAAAAATTATTGATGGTTGTTGAATATTACATTGCTATATTTACTATTCAAATCACTTTTTTTATCTATATAATCAATAATCACTAAATATCAATTATCAAACATTTTTTTAATGTAAAAATAAATATTATATGCAAAATTGTATAGTCATTTCAAATTGATTCACTTTTTTTTTTTGTTTTGATAAAGTCGATTTTCTTTAAAGTGTTACTCTTGCATTTAAAAACTAAAATGTTGATAATTTGAAGTAATTTTATGAACTCTAATGTAGAACAATTAGTTATTATGTGGTATTTACTCATTTTAGGTTAAAAAATTAATGAAATAGTGTCCAAATGTGCAAGTTTAATTATTTTCTAAAAGTACACGTTTCGAAAACCTAGTGTTCTTGTTCAGGTATAAAATTAAAAAAATCCAGCGACATATGAGAGTTAACTGTGATATAATATAATTAGTACAAAATAAAATAAGGAAACAGGGATGTACATACCCAGTCTTTGGAGTCTGTAGTACAACTCTCTAGGAATATCCACTCATTTCCATCCTATTCCAGTAACGTGTACCACAGACTCCGAAGCTTGGCTATGTGCATCTCTGTTTCTTTATTTTATTTTGTATCATGTATTTTATACCATAGATAACTCTCTGATTTCATTGTATTTTTTAGTATTAAGCCTGAAAAAAAACTATTTTGAAATGTGTTGTTTAGATGACTAAACTTCTATATGGGGACTATTCCATTAAATGTTTGACCTACAATTTAATGGACTGTGAATTAAAGCGTAAATACAACAGTCATACGAAACCATTGGACGTGGTTACGACATTACGTGTAAGTTATATAGGTAAGTAGCCATGAAAACGGGAAATATTCAATTGAGGTTCATTGAATATACGTAATTGAACATAAGAAAAGACATAATTGCCATTGTAATTACGTTATATTACATAGTAATAATACAATTATTACTTATTTTTTCTTTATAAATGAAATTCTATTAACTTGTAATTAAATAATATAAACAATATTATTATGTATTAGTATTTCCTAAAGAATTTTATAAAATAAGTACTTTTAGAGTTTGCATTGAAAGATGGCATGGATGAGCTATTCGAAGCACAGAGGATAGTGAAAGTCGCAGATAGTCATTTGCGGATTGTCGATCGATTTTCCCATAATTAGTACAGCAGGGGCTTAATTACAAAAGGTAGAGGATGTTGTTATCCAACTGTCTCTTTGTCTGTCACAAATATTAATACATCGGAAGCTACAGAAAATTACAAACTTATTGAAATGTCAAATGACAAAAATTATTATTCTAAATGGCTTTTAACATTCATTTAATGGAGAAAACAATATTTAAAGTACGTTGGTGTTATGAAGTGTATGATAATTAATGCTTCGTATAATAAAAATCGTCATCTATTAAGTGAGCCCCTCCAAGTACAACCAACAAACTTGGCTTTCACCTGCCGACTCAAACAGAATATAGTAGTGAGTATTGTACTCTATTATCTGATTTATTTTCCTGTTTTTTTTCTTATTTACCGTTTTTTTTGAACCGTTTCAAATGATTATAAATATATCATCTAAACTACTGTAAAAAGTCGGAAAAAAGACTATAATCTTTCAACGGTAACAAGCGGTCAGAGGTAAACTCAGTTTCAGTCAAATTCAGTACGTTTGGTGTCCTTATCTTACCTCTTCCGATGATTGTTAGGTTAGGTTTGGTAGCAGTAACAGTTTCACATATATAAGTGGGACATTGACCATTTGTGATGCCACACAATAAGATGGTGAAGATTGATTCTATATAAGAGTCTTAAATTATGCCTAGCTCAAGTGAATTTTACGAATACCTAACATCATAAATGCACGGGACCGATGGCTTAACTTCCTCTCCAAGAGATGATGTGCTCAGATCAATTCAACTCCCACGTGAATAAATCGAGGACCAAAGTGGATATTGAAACCAGACATACTAGTCCAGAGACGAGCATGTTGTCATTGTACTAACGTGCTAATTAAAAAAATTAATGCTGAACTAAAATTAAAAAAATAACAATGAAAAAAAATAATAAATACGTTATGTAAAATATTTTGTGTGAAACTTGGTTTATCTTTCATTCATTGTAATCATTAGTAAATATCACGCAATAAAGAATTATTTATTATTTAATTGACTTCTCCATATTTAAATTTTAAATAATTGACGTTGCCACTGGACTAACTTGATCTCTCTGGTGATGGTTAAACCAAAAATTTGAGACTGTAAACGGATATATACATTGTTGAAAATTAGACCATATTTACCTGACACTTGCTTTTTTCATAAGTTTCTCGAGTTTCCTGAATAATGATCTATAGTTAATTACTAATCGATATGATAAATGAACACATGTTTCTGCTGTCCTCAGACATTGTCAAGATATAATGAATTTTGAAGTTTGAAGCTTTACATAAGAAAGATGAAATGTGTTGCACTTGTAGGGGGGAGAGGGTAAATTTGTTTTTCTAATCGGTGAGGGATGAGTGACCTAGGGCGTCGTTGTAGCTACCGGGAGAGGCCCTAATTGGTTTATGGTTTATTTAAACAATTTCAGAACTTATGTACTAATTTCTAATTGTTTATTAATAAATGGTTTCTTTTTGTTAATAAGTATGACTTCTGTTATTCTATGTTGATCCCTTTATTTTTTTATTATTTTTGTTCCTTCAAAAGAGCTTCTCCAGTTAACTTTGTATGATGGACTTGCTCTGTATGCTTTCTTGAGGTTCCAGATATCAGGTCCATACTGAGTCTCCTAGAAAGGGCAGTCGTAGTCACTCCAAGGTATGACTAGGGTCCAATGTGCTCTCTAAAATCTCCAGATATCAGGTGCATCGTGAGTCTCCTAGAAAGTTTAGTCGTAGTTACATCAAGGCATAACTAAAAAGCACTAAACAATTAGAATTTTTTTCAAAAGTTCTAAAATTGTTTAAATCAACCTCACTAATTAGGGCCACTCCTAGGTAGCTGAAACGACGCACTAGGTCACTCAACCCTCACCGATTAGAAAAACAACTTTAATCCCCCCAACCACAGCAACACATTCCACCACCTTCCTTATATAAAGCCTTAAACTTCAAAATGCATTATATCTTGACAATGGTTGAGGACAGCAGAAACATGTGTTCATTTAGCATGTCGAATACTAATTTACTATATTCTGTGGATACGGTAGCAAGATCGTTATTCAGGAAACTTGAAAAACTTATAATAAAGCAAGTTTCAGCTAAATATGTTCTAATTTTCAACAATGTGTGTATACAAGAAGGACTGCTACCAAAATTTACAAATATATATATATATAAATTTCACATAAATACGTGAAATAACAATCAATGATCAAACAACAAAATAAAAAGGGAAAAAAGACTAAGATCTTTCAACCGTAAAAAGCGGTCTTTGTCAGATCGTTGGGTTTTTGACTCTGACGAAGACCGCTTGTTACGGTTGAAAGATCTTAGTCTTTTTTTCCTTTTCATTTTGCCGTTTGATCATTGATATATATATATATATATATATATATATATATATATATATATATATCAATGATCAAACCACAATAAGAAATGGGAAAACAAGACTAAGATCTTTCAATCGTAACAAGCGGTCTTCGTCAGAGTCAAAAACCCAATTTTTTATTTCTTATTGTGGTTTGATCATTGATTGTTGTTTCATGTGTTTATGTGAAATCTTTATATATATATATATATATATGTACAAGATTTCAAAACAAGAATATATGTGTTGAGAAATATTATCGAATCATGTGGAATAATTTAATATATTAATTACTACAAACATAGTCATGATTTGTTTCAGCTTGACTCATTATTGACAAAGGCATCACTTAAGAGGGTTGACAGATATCAGATAGTTTCATTACTTATTTCTTCCTGTACTACTTTTGTTTACCCAACCATCTCTCTTTGGACCATTCACCTGTCCTGCACTTTAGACCCATTAAAATAACTCTCTTGCCTCCCACTCTTCTCAAAACTAAACCAAATGTTTCTACATCTTTAGTTTCCTTGACCAAGACCGATTTGATAAAACTATAAAGTTTTCAGATATAAAAAATACAGTTGAACATGATATGTGCATTCTTTGGAAAATTAAAAAAATATATTTTTTGCTATTTTTTGCATCTACAACATTTAAAAAAATAAGAAAATTGTAAAAAAATGTTTGGTATTGATTTTAATAGATCAGTTAATTTGATCATTTTGGTTATTGATTAATGAATAATGATACTGATATTAACTTTGTTATTTATGGTAGTATGAGTGACGAATTTTTCTGTAATTCTAACAAAGAAAAAAAGTTCATACAGTAGACAATATTAACAAAACAAAAGTGCTTGCTTAATAGAATACTAAAAATCATAAAAGATTAAATACAGTTGTATGAGTCTTGAATATAATTCAAGAAAATAAAATGACATTTAATAAAGAAAATATTTTTCTAATTTGATATAATATATATTACATTATCGAACAAAAATTATATTAGGATGAAAATTACTTTGGATTGTGTTTATTCAGCCTTTAAGGTAAGTCAGTCAAGAATGAATCAGTTATTACTTTATCCATGAAGTATATATTTTATTAATGTATAATTATTGAATACTGACTTTTTAATGTCGTAAAATGGTTGTTAATTGTACGTTACATCACATTAAATGTCTCATTATTCATCATTACTGACTGTAATAAACATTGTATATAGTTCATGAGGAGCGTTAGGCATGATATGGCTTCAACAAGTTATGAAATATCCACTAGAGTTTTACTAAAACCTGCTAAGTGTACCCTAGACGGGTATTTTATTTACTAGTAAAGAACACAATTGGTATGATTCACCATCACAGTCTTAACTTTAAACATTAATAAACCACCTCTAACCATCATTAAAAATTATAGTGGCCAAAGGGGTCTATATTGATCCCCCTCCCCCCCCCCCCCCCCCCCCCATACACCAAAGAGTCGTTAAGACTACCATCGGGGTTGATGAATATAATAGAAGTCGATAAGTTCATAGTGGTTCATAAATCAGAGGTTCATAAGGCAAACAAGGTTCAAAAGAGTATTGATAAATTATACGTACACAGTTGAAGCTTGTTTTTGGCACATAAAAGCAACTTTAATAAAATAAAGCAATAGGCTGAGATTGAAAAAAAAGTGGTGATTTGCGGCTAATAACTCTGAATTTGATGCCAATATCAGCACTTTCATTGTTGCTTACCAAGGACATTTTTCTCGTCAATGTGATCTGTTTTACTAAAAGAGGTATGCTAGCATATTCTTGTAATATTCTGCCGTAGTAAAGTGTCAGATAAGATATTTTCATCATATTCACTCTTGTTACATTTTCAAACATATTTGCTATATTTTAGGCATTATGACAAACATAATATCACAATCCCAGGTAAACAGTCTTAAATCTATCATTCTTTTTTGCATTATAAAATAATTCAGCTTTGATTGAATTTATATACAGATCATTCAGTTTCTTGACTTACTAATGTGAAGAAAGTATAAGTTGTCATCAATGCGAAATGAAAATACACTATGCTTTCTATAATAATGTTTTTGTAGGTGTTCATAAGGAAAAACACATTTTGGGAAGGGGTCGACATGATCAACATTTTTGATCCTACACTGAGTTTTAATTACTTTCACATTATCAACTGTTGGTAATATCCATTTGATAAAATACCTTTCTTTACTTATATTGCTAACATACCAGCATCGTACTAACTCTATGGTCAGTCACTTCATTTACTTTCTCCTCATCTTTAGGACTTCTCTTTTCGTTCATCTTTTCAGATGTATCTTTGTTTATTTTCTTAGATTGATAAGTTTACAGTTATCATAAGCAATGTTCTTAGTTGGTGCATTATGTTGCAAATAATATTAAATTTCTTGGAAAATTTCAATTTTTTACATCTCGAGGGTTGAGATCAATACTAATTTCAAAGGTATATTAATAAGTTACCTATTAGTAAGGTAAATTAGTTACCTATTGTTAAAGTACCTTAGTTAGTTGTAATTAAGGTATCTTTGTTTTAAATTATATGGTATGCCAGAAATTTTGTCTTTACCTATTATGAAAATAAATAAATAAATTTTCTTGTTGAAAATGAAGCTCCTTGAAGTAGAGGAATTCACTTATGATAGGAAACACTCCGGTCACCAACAAAGTTCGGCTACTATTGCGACACCCTGTATATGTACTGTCCATATTTAACATATAACAATCAAATAATTCGCACATTCATCGAGAACGAAAATAGGAAACAACATTTAGCAGCAATTATATAATTTTATAGGAAAGTGTTGCAGATTTATTATTATATGCAGGAAAAGTTTTAAGGACTCTTGAAACGTTGTTTCATAGCAATCATTAATAATTTAATTTGATTAATTGTTTCTAAATAACACTTCATTTAGTAATATGGTTTCTGTATCTATCATTTCTATGATATATTATTGAATGAAATTTTTTTTGTGGTTGCACTATATTACTTTAAAAAAAAAAACAAAGAATTATTTTCAGATACCATATGCTTTTATGATGTTATAATTTTAAGGCTTAAGAAAATTTGTAAGATTTATTAAGAAAATAATTATATACTGAATTTGCTTGCAGTTAAGGGTATGAGAATTTTAATAAATAATAGCCAAAGTTATTTTTGAAAAAAAGAAAACAGACAAGGTGATTCAATTTAGAACGAGGTTTAAAAGTATTAAATAACATTTTTAAGAGCAGCATGATATCGTATTATGTAAGGTATGGTAATACACATACTTTAAACACATTGTACCCTTATTGTCAATATACTAGACCAGTAAATCACATAGGGTCAGATTTTATCACGTAATTTGGTATTATTACAGAAAAGGAAGGAAAACATCAAGATAGATGTTAGGAAAGTTTTGGCAGGAGATTAATAAATTTTCTGAAGAGTGGGTAACGAGGCACAGGTGGTTCCATCCCGACCTCAATATCCCTCTGTCCCTGGCCCAACAACTTTATTCATACTTCAGAAAAACAATTCTTATCGTCTCATGTTTTTCGTTTGTTTTTCAGTGAAAACTCTTCAGTTAAACTGCCCATTAGACTACTTTCATCAAACTCGTTTTTTAAAATATCTTGGAATGTTGCTTGAGTAGAAGACAATATAAAATACAATGCTTACCATAATATTAGCCTTATATCTAAGGTCATTTTAATTAATAATTTATTTCTCATATTAAATATCCATCAACAATATCTTAGTATTTATTCACTATTATTATTAGTGATGAAATAATGAAAGATTCATTTTTTATTCATGTAAAATAGAAAGATATTTAATTCTTTATAATCACTACTAGGTCACATATAAAACAAAAGTAATTTCTTCTCTTAGTATTCGATCGATGGATAGCGACTACTACGCACTACTAGTATAAGCCGAAATTTAACAGTCTTCAAATTACAAAATTTGTTATTTTTAAACCTAATTATTATGACTTGATTATTGTAACATGTCATTAAAGTTTTAATTATTTATTGCACTTTGTAATATAACAACCTTTTTGTATAAAATTCAATTTCTTATGTTACAATGAATAAAGTATAGTAATAATGAAAAAATAAAATCTCTTATTTTTGATGGATTTGCTTGTTCCGTGGTTCACAAAGAACATTTTCTTTCAGAGATGTTAAGTGTGAAAACACCACAAGTTACCTACAGCTGTTCAATGTTTTTACTCCAAAATAACACCTATCGTGTAGATATGCTTTAATATTTTTGAGAAATTTTGCATGATCGGTCAGTTACTTTTTTTGCAATATGTCAGTCTAGATATTTTTTTTCTTCTAAACTATTAACTATACTACTATAAGGGAATAGTGTGTTAGGTATATTAAAGGGTATATAGAAAAGTTGGATTCGTCTTCATAATCTATCTGGTAAAAGTAAGTTAACTCTAATGATGTGGTTAGAGATGTTTAGAGGTGGATTCATTGAAATATAGGAAATGAGGAAGTGGACCGATTAACAAAGGTTGGACCGAAATTGTTTTGGTTAGAACGCTTTCGCCCAATATCTCTCAACTTTCCTAAGGGAGCAATTGACGAATCGATAAAGAGAGAAGATGATAAATTTGGCTATAAAAGGAGTTTAAATCAACCTAAATAGTCACTCCTAAATAAGCTTAAATTTGGAAAGAAACTAATAAATCATAAAAGAAGAACTTAAAAAGAATAGTTGAAAAAATATCTAACCATTGCCTCCTTTACTACTATTTACGTAAACTAAATTATTTAATAAATTCAGAATGCGGACTCTGTCTGGTAGAAAAGACAATATTTGATGATATTGTTGGTAAAATACCATTAAATATTAATAATTTTTTGTAAATAATTTCTGAACCTGAAAAAGTGAACAATAGTTATCCAAGTACATTTATAATGTTTATTAAAGTACTTAAAATCTGAAGTTGTTTTAGAATCAAATAGGGATGCTTAATAGGACATATATGACTGATTAATGCAAGAGTCTGAGAAGACCCAGGCTCTCAGTTGAATTCACCTAAAAACATGTTGGACTGTTACATAATCATTATTCAAACTTTAATATACCTAATAAATTGAATATTGTTACAACAAACAAATAAAGTCATTCAATTGGTTATTTATAGGTTTCATATTACTTTAACAAAGATTTTGATTATACGTCTTCAATATATTAAAATTAAAACAATGCAATATTGATTGTGAACAAGTTTGTAGTTGGGATTGCTTTTAGTAAAATATCTTTGAATGTTTGTTTAGATTTTGTATAAAGCTTAATTCAAACTCACAAAGAAAGATCATACATTTATAATTAAATGACATAAAAACCGGGAGATATTAAAATTGTTCTAGTTCAATTGAAATACTTGTTACAATTGTAATACGAGTATGACTTGTTATGTTATCACGAACAAAAAACTTCTGCATGGATTCCGATTTTTTATGTTTGTCAAACAACTTAATCAATATGCCTGATGGCAGGTATTCCTAAAAAGACGAATAAAAATCCTTAAATGTTTCAAATTAAATTATATCTTTCTTATAATACCGTACTTGTACGTCAAATAAGAAAATCAACGTCAAAATCAACGGCAATAAGAAATGTGAAAAAAGACTAAGATCTTTCAACCGTAACAAGCGGTCTCCGTTAGAGTTAAATTCTACAATTGTTTCTTACAATTGAAATATTTAAGTTATTTTTCTCATTTCTTATTATAGTTTGAACGTTGATTGTTATTGCACGTGTTTATTGTGAAATCTTGTTATTAATATTGTAAAATAATAAATATAGCTCATAACACCCAAAAATGTATATTGCATCAGACATCTTTGTATGACTACAACCGATTTAGCAGCGTCATTTTATAATAAAGTTTAAAATATCCATATTTAAAATGTGCTGTTGCTTTGATTATTATTCACGATTATTCAGAATTTATGTTTATTTATAATTATTCAGTAATGCTGCATTATTAGATAAATTAGTGCTCTAAAGAAACGTGGTTACTTTACATTGTTAGAAATGGTATACTTGTTAGAAATGGTATGATTTTATCATTTTTTTCTGTGAAAGAAAAGGAATGCCGTTTTAGATAAAACTAAGTTTGTCTACTTCAAAATAAAATTTTCAATGATGGCAAGGCAAATGTTTTTATTTAATGTATATTGGGAAATTATATGTAAACACCATATATTCTACAAATTTATCATCAAATGAATTCGACAAATTTTATTTTTTTTCATGCAAATTAAAAATTTAAAGAAAGTAGATTTTCAATACACTAATCTAATCCAGTTGAAAATTTTTTCCGTAAGATCAGTCTTACTTGAAAATTCACTACGTGCAAAACCAAGCGAACTAACTATACAGTAACGATGCAGGACGTTTAGCAAATTTTTACAATAATAATATAAATATTATGCACTAGAGTGATATAGTGTATTTTCAATTACTTATAATCTCTCTAATAAGATTAATTAAATCTAATTCAATTATTGAAAACCAATAATTTGTTGACAAAAACACCTAAATTAAAGATATATATAATAAAAATGATTAGACAATAACAGATATCAGTTGACAGTGTCAGTAGTATATTGTTTTGTTATTTACTTTTCGCTGGTTGATTGAAGTGATTATTTGCACAATGCAATCAAACAGGACTTCAGTGGTGAATACATTTATACCAGTTGAATCCCAGCTTTTAGCTTATTAAATTGGAAGAGCTTATTTCAAATATAAAGTTAAACATTTTATTTACGTATATAAAAATATAATTATTTAGAATAATATAAAGTAAATTTAATGTTTCCAGACTATTAAAAGTTTTTAATAAAAAATGCTTCTGTAAATATAAGTGATTTTGTTTTATTTTTCGTGTATACTTTAATGTTACAACATATATAAACTATAATTCTTTTTTGAGTAAATAGTTTAAAATGTTTATAAGTTACAAATATTATATATTTCAATGAAATAATGTAAATATGGTAATGTGCATGATATGAGCTTAATAATAAGCAAAATGAGTAAGCCTAGAAGAAAGAAAACACTTTTTGTGTTTGACCTAAAGTTTATTGTGTGTGATAATGTCTTTCGCTAACCTTCTTTGGAAGCTACCAGGGTATCACCGCAAAGTGATACGAAAACTAGAGAGTGTCAACAAGAAATTGGTCAATGCAGAAGCTGCTGCTTATTTTAATATATATATATATATATATATATATATATATATAAACAACACAGCAACACTGGTTTTCTATGTCCTATTTATTAACTTTCATTTTCTAAAACATAGTAAGTAGATCTTTTATAATCATTTTATCTTTTACGTGAAGATAAATTTGTAGTTACTTCATAATTAGGTTGCATATATCATACAGTTTAGCATGGATATATGTATTAATTAAATTTATCAAATATATTTATCCATTCTTAAATAAATTATAACACTGTTTATATAATTAACTATTGATAAAACAAAGAACTGATAAAAGTATTTTGTAAACTATTTCATCATGCATTCTTTTCTTGAGGCATTTAATACAGTTCTAGTCAGAAGTTTTTAGGTGCTATAAAGCATTACGTTTTGAAGCTCTTGACAGGTTTTTGAACAAAGTAAATTAATTTTTTACTATGAAGCTAGGGTATAAGTATTTAAATAGATTCCATTAATAATGATATTTTTGCAAGTAAGCTTTGTAGATAATAAAATTACAAGTGTAGTCAGCATTAAAGAGAAAAAGATATCATTTGTTTTTTTTTATTTTTATTTCTTTGACTTTGAATCAAGACCCTTTAACGTGAAATAGGGAAATAAAAGGACGGAAGCAAAAGTGATGTTTGTTGAGTGAGAGAGGACGTTGAAATGGTTAGTACTGGCCATTTCAGTAGTCTTAAAGACCTAACTGAAATCGCCCCCCAATCCACCAAGATTGTTCTCTAATGTAACAGCCAGACATGGCAGATTCTTCCTTCTTACAATGTACTTGTTCCGTTTATCGTAAATTCAATACTTGACCCTTTCCAATTTGCTCTCCACTATAAGATTTTTTAGAACACTAGCAAACTCTAATGTACCAACCTTAACAACATGACATCATGGTTATTTTGATCATGTGGCTAATAAGATAATATTTTACTGTAAACTACTTCAGTTTGGAAATTAATAAATAAATTAACTAATATTAATTTCATCAGTTACGTTAATCAATAATTTAAGTAACTTTAACTTATTAGTTGTGCAATCCGTAATTGTGTGATATTTACTCATTCTGGGGTAAATTGATAACATAAAATCTCCACACAAAAAGAAGTTTTTTATTCATACTATACGTTTCAAACACTCTGTGTTCATCTTCAGGTAAACTTCTAAAAAAACAAATTACCAATTAATCTTTGGTTTATTTTCCAATCATTTTATTTGTAATTTGTATTGCAGAAGTTTACCTGACGATGAACACGAGGTGTTTCAAATGTTTTAATAAGTAACTTCTTTCTTGTAGCGACTTTATATTATCCATTTAACCCAGTATAAGTAACTTTCCATTATAAGTAAAATAATTTGATTATTCACGTAACGTAAAATAATTACAATTTGAGAGTAATTATATGTACACAGAAGTTTGAATTTGAAAACCTTTAATTATAAAATGTTGAAGTATCGAACACATAGTGTTTTACTGCTTGATTGATGGGAGCTGACTGATGAAAAACTAGAGAAAGACTTTAAAGAAATGATAGTTGTGTCATCATCTCGTATTCATAACAGGACATTAAAATCAATATTCGATTTTTGATAGAGAAAAACCTGTTTTGTTATATAATAAATAATTCAACGAATTAGAATGCTATCTAAGCAGTTCTATATTTATTTTACACAGCTTGTTTGTTAGTTATTCTTCATTACTTTTGAGAATATAAATGTGCTCGAAATTTTTTGAGTTTTCAAACTACTTTAGGTAGTAGGAGAGAGGTCGTTTTAGTTGAACGATTAGAATAAATATAGATAGGAATGACTCCAATGTTGATGTTTGTAGCAAAAACCAAACTCTATTGTCCGATAAATTTTTAAGAGATTGGTTCTATAGGAATTTATTGCTTTTAATAAAAGCAATAAAAAAATATTAATAAAAGTAATAAATTTATTCCTTTTACTATGGTGAAAATTAAACATCAATACATATGCTAATCGGGGCAAATAAGAGTCTATACTATATTGTGAGGTGTGCTCAAATTATATGATTTGTATGGATAGGTAGCAGATCTTATTTTAAACAAGTTTCATTGCAGTGAACTGCAGTCTTGGCACTCACAATGTTCAGACTGAGAGATTCCATACCATATACTAAATGCTAGCACAGTTTTACTAAAAACGGAGCTGGTCTAATGACATGTTAGACAAAACCAAAAAAATGATTTTTTTGTTCATTTTATTATATAGACAAAGAGTGGTATTAATTTGGGGAGGAAAGAAATATATAGAAACCAGTCAACGCGAAATAAAATTAGTGTTAAAAGATAATAAGAAGTATGGGGTAGGTATAAACGTAAAAGAAGAGGGCAAGATTTAAAGGCAATGAAAAAGTACGTATTAGTTCTGAATGCTTTCGATATAACGTACATAATCTTATATTAGCATTATAATTATAAAATTAGTTATAATATTAATAAATCTGAACAGCTATTTATTGCAAAATGGCAAGTTCATTGACTTTTTGGTCAATTTGATTGAGGAATAGCTATGATTTTTTTTTAATAATATATAACTGAATTTACTTTTTACATTGCTTAATGACTTCACATGTCTTAAGCTATGAGAACTATTTCATTGATGGATATTTTTGTAATAAACAAATATGATTTTAAATAATACAATTTTAAGCTGAAATAATATAATTGTCTGTAATAAAACATTTGTGAAAACTTGGTGAATATAAAAATGAGCTTAAGATTATGTCGTCTTAAAGTAATTGTAGTCAATGTTCTGAAGGTACAAGTATGTACAAACTGTAGCTAAATAAATAATGCATTTTGTAGTAAATTTGTAGTCTCAATATAATGGGAACGGTTGTATAATGCATAATTTTTTTTATTCTACAATTATAATAAACTGTTTAGTAATGTGGCAAGAATTTATTGTATGGACAAAGAAAAAAACATCTGAAACACAAGAAAGAAATTTTTTTCAAAACAGTTCAACAGTTCAATCTTTAGGCTGAAAGTAAATAAAATGTTACCTTGCGTTAACACAGACAATTCTAAAAATTAATTAAGTTATTTAAAAACGGAAGGTTGGGTATTAGAAATTGAATATGACGCAATGGAGATACCACTAGCAGTGTTCTCAAGTATATGTACATATACACGAAATGCTGAAATGTAACATTTAGACTTAAATATTTTTAAATGTTGTTAAAATAAAGCATCTTAAAAAAAGAAATAATCAGTGTAATTTACAATATATTGTTATACAATACATAATGTTTGATGAAAAATATTACCAACACATTTTACAACTTCAATGAAATTATTCCTAACATTGATGACGGTGTAATTTGCATGTAAATATCTTTGCTCATGCAAGCAGTCCTTATTCAATTGAAGGCTGTGCTTAAAATATCATGTTAATTGTATTTGATAAAGTCATTCATTCTGTTTGAATATTTTTTTTCATAACGTGGATATACATATACAATAATTTGTTTTTGTATATGCATAGATCCAAAATTTTATATGCATAAAAAATATGTAAAACATATCAAACAATTACAAGAAAAAAACACGTAGATACAACACACAATTCTCTTTACTATTTCAACCACTGCGTCATCAGGAGAAGAAGAAGATAAGTTTGCTCAGCTGGCAAATAGTAACTGTTTAATGAACACAATTGCAGTAGATATTTAATTACAGAAAACCGTTAATTTCCATAAATGTTTAAGATTAAACAATTGCTGTTTGCCAGACAAGCAGAACTCATCTTCTTCTTCTTCCTCTCCTTCTCCTGATAAGGACGAGGCCGAAATATTAAATTTAGTTGTATTGTTTATACTTTCTTTTCTTGTAATCGTTTGATAAAAATACGAATTTATATGTATACATACACAAAGACATATATACAAGGCATACATTTAATTTTAGTTACATTTTTTTATAAAGTTTAATTTGTAATTCTTATAAGGAAAAATTAATTTTAAAACGAAAATATTTAATTGTTTAAGGATATACATTTATATATAAATTCTGGTTAAATGTATGAAATAGACAAAAGAAATGTTTGTACATAAGGACCTGATTCTGGTTGGATACCGCACAATTGAACTTTAGTTTTCACTTGTCGTGAAGAGAAACAGGAACATGTAGGGCTGTTATACGGTTAAATCCTTTTAGCTGCCTGCAGGGGGTGGTCAGTCGGGATAGGGTGGGAGGAAATGAAAAACACCCATCTGGGTCTCCTGATTAACTTACTTCAGCCAACAAATTAGCAAAACACATTACACAACCTATCACTTTCTGCTTCTATTTCAAAAACCACATTCAATCAACTTACTTCAAAAAACGTGTAATTTCATTCAACTATTTTTCACAAATATTGCATAAATATAGCAAGTTATTAATAATTGAGATACCACAGTTACAATAAAGATTTTTTTGGAAAAAAATAAAATTAATAAATCTAACATCATTGGTCACTCTATAAATATTCCACATGATTTAGAAATATGTCAACAGTACTAAGTTAATATGAAGAAGATTAGATAAGAATATCCCCATTATAATGCTTGATAGAATAGAGATAAAGTTATTTGGATAAAATTTACATATATCCTTCTAAATTTTCAAATCAATTTGGATTATAAGTTAAGATTTTATTTACTTATATCTAGCCTCTGTTACGTCTTGTTTGGTGCTATATGTCGTGACGATATTTCCGATGCAAAATATTATCATTCAATATTACTATTTATTTATTATTATTTTCTTCACGAAATTGTTAGTCATATTATATAAACAGAAGCTTTTCTAAATTAATAAAATATATCATTACTAATACTACCAAGTACTAATAATACTAACTACTAAGTCCATGTAATTTTAGCAAAAAAGTATTCAGACCATTTCCTTTCACAAAATACAATTTTTTGTAGAAATACTAAAAAAGTACTATTTTTGAGTGTAACCTTATTATGATCCTTGAAATGGTGTGACCTGTATCGTTTCTACAATTTTTTGAAATCAATCATAAGTATTTTTTTTATTACTATACTATAAGTAAAGTATAGTGAAAGTGAAAAAATTCGATCTACAGATTTTAACAGAATCACATATTTTTAGGTCCCAGAAGTCGTTTTATGAAGTTTTTTTGATGATGTCTCCGTGTGTGTGGGTGGGTGAGTTCGTGGGTTGGTGAGTATGTATCCAAAAATTGTAACCACGCTGCTACCCAGAATCTTTAATGAATTAAGTTGATATTTTGCATAAAAATGGGACTCATAGTATAAATGAGCACTATTGTTTGGGAGATATTATGGATGATCGAAAAGTAACTTTTTTTTGCCAAAAACCTGTTTTTAAAACTACATCTTTTTTCTCCTAAACTACTAATTTAAAAGTTTTAAAATTTGAGCATTATCTTTGAGGTTATAAATGAATAAACTAAAAATAACCATACATGTTTAAAAACACATAGCATTTTTTTTTCAATCAAATCTACAAATTTTGACTTATAGTTCAATCTGAAAGCTTGCGGGAGCGATACAGGACATACCTTTTAACGGGTCAAAATGAAAATATAGCTGAAAATAGAACCTTCTGAGGTGAATGAGTTGAAATATTTTTTTTTCAAAATTACATTTACCCAAAAGGTGTTACAGTACATTTTCTGTTTTCTGACGCTAAATGGATCATTGATGAACCATCCATATTTGCCCAAAAATTTAACAAAAAATTTGCAATTATTAAAAAAAATGTATTTCATTTCATTTATTGACTAAATACACTAAAATAAAATTGACGTTTAGAAGTATAATGAAAAGAATTGAATAATTTTTTGATTTGTTAGTAATTTTTTGATGTTAGAGTATTTGATCTGTTGAATAATATTAATTAAGGCTTGACACAAGTCTGCAACAATATGGATCTTTAAAGAACCAGCATTACGGCTTCTGCCCCAAATGTACTAGATCACTCTTTTTCAACCTTTTGTGAGTTTAATATACTTCATTAATATATTTGGTTCTCTATATTTGACTGCATATCAGTATGTTTCATCAGTATAGATATTCCTCCCAAATATAATAGATCAGTGTTTTTCAACCTCATTTGAGCCAAATATACTGGATCAGTATATTTGATTCTGTACATTTGACTGCATATCAGTATATTTGATCAGTATAGATATTCTGCCCCAAATATACTAGATGCGTGATTTTCAACCTTTTTCAAGCATATTCCTTTCATTAAACATATCCCTCGGTACACCACCAGGTGAAATTGCAAAAAAAAACTTCAGATTAACAATATAAGTGTGTATTTTAGCATATGCTTTATTCTAATTATGCGGAATGATTCTATATTACAATGTTTTTATAAGGAATCAAATAAATACAAAGAAAAAAATGTTTCACAATTTTTCTTTGTGTAGATTTTGGTCTGTTTGGTTGAACACAGAGGTGATGTCCTGGCAGGAATCGATGGAAGACACACTAAGAATTCCTCACTCCACAGTTCTGAATCTACTCTTTTATTTTTTATAACAATCAGGCTTGAAAAGCTTACCTCACAAGATATGTTGTCAAATGGGAGTATTGTCACAATAGCTCTGTTGGTCTATGAGGAAGTTATCATCTGTCCACCAAAATCTGTTGAAAGGTATATTAGCGAAGCTTAGTTTGAGATAACGATACTTTCTTAGTTCAGTTAGTCTTGCTCCTAGTGTGGCCATGCAGCTATATTCGCAGGCTGCATTGGCTTACATATATCCACAGGTTTTTTGAACCAGGGGCAAAAAAAGCCACTGACCTTACCTCTATCTAAGCAGGTTCAGAGGCTTAGGACCTTTGGTCTGGAGTTTGATCCGAAACTGTTAAAATAAATTGGTAATTTGGGCGGCTGGGGCCCATGGCGGGTTCTCTCTCCATCCCAACTGAGTTGGACTCGCAGTGGCGAGTTCTCACCCAAGTTGGTTAGACCCTTGTTGTCGCTGTGTGAGAAGCAGTAACTTCTCGGGACGATGCCTGCTTAGCATCCAGGGGAGCTAGAGATCCCAAACCCTTACCAGAGAGAACTGGTCTTGAACTCGGCTGATTAGACTGGACATCTGTACTTGCCTGGTAGAGGCTCGGGCTCTTATCGGGATCTCAGAGTGAGGGCGATTAGATACCACTCCTTTCAGCCATTTTATGTTTGAGTACAGGTGGCAGTTAGCCAACGGGAGACCTTTGAGGCTCTGATAACCAGACCAGACAGGTGGCGTTTAGCCAAAGAGGGATTTGTAATCTCTCTTTATGAGTCGTTTCACTTCAAGTACTAAGACTCCTCACAATGACGCCCTGATGGGGTTTGATGAACTACTAGTGGTAAGCCTTGGTCCTGAAGTAACGGGCGTTGTCCTCTTTGGAGGGGGAAGACCGAGTTCTTAAGGACACTAGGGTAGCCATAAAGCTGAAAAGCAGTGTAGGAAACCCTGTTCATTCATTCTTAGATCAGTTAGTTCCTCCTGCTCCTGTAATGTCATGTCCTTTTCAACACCTGAAATATTCAGGAGCTGAATTAGTCAAGTCACTCCTTGGATTCTGAAGAGAAATAAAATAATATCTTCTCCTCAAAAGTTTTCAAATATCTGTTACATCATACAATGCAGTAGTAGTAACATCTGCCATTTATTGTTGAGTAGAAATATTGTACGATTAAAATAATGACAGCCTAATACCCGCTCCTTACAAATATTGTTCCTGTTTTCAGACTAAATATAAGCTATTCACTTTGCCTAATTTATGTAAATAATTATATTTTACATGGAGCCTTAATAGTTGTGTAATTACTGTAGTATCTAGTTTATGAAATGTAAATACATGACAAATCATAATATTAGAATGACTCACAAAATGAAATAATCCAGTACTTCATAGTACTAATAATTCTAAAAGTGATTTAAGACATATAACTTTATGTATAGTAGTTACTTTTATGTTTAAATGAAAAAGTTTTTCGATATCCGTTTCTTTAACTATGTGCCGTGTACGCAACAATAATTTTAATTCAATGAACCAAAGTTGCAGAAAACAATAAATTAACATGTTGGTAATGTTTTAGCGAGATAGGTAATGACGGCAGAGGCCTTAGCTATATAGTGTGCACATTTGACATGGCGTAATTAGAATAAGCAAAACAATTTAGTGAATGATAATATATAGAATATAATTTTAACTTCTTTTTGAAACATTTAACATTTGTTTTTAATTCTTTTAATTATATACCTGATAACGACGCAGTCGAAAGTTAATAGTGTGATTTGGTGGTTATTTTTCAGTAAACATGATGTTATAAATAATATATCTATATAGTTCAATATACATAAAGAAACATAGAGAAATTAAAAAAACACACTTACAGTCTCTAATTTTCGGTTGAACCGTCTTCAGGAGGTTGAGTTTCCAACCGTCTCTGTACCAGTGCGCTTGGTTTCCCTCTCTCATCTCTCCTGAAGACGGTTCAACCGAAAATTAGAGACTGTAAGTGTGTGTTTTTAATTTCTCCATGTTTCTTTATGTACATTGAAATGTATTTGTCCATTTAGGATCGTAGTTTTATCGAAAAAGTATATATATATATAACAATTTTCTTCATTATCTTCAGTATGTATTGACTCGTAGTATTTTACCAAATTTTATATATCTACTCATATACTCGCCAACAACCTACATACCAAAAATTACATCTAAGTTTTAAAGAAATTTGTTTATAGGTTTTTCAACGCAAAGTAAATCAGTAGAAACATCGTAATCGATTTTTCTTTAATGATACACTTTAGTTATCCCAATGCAAAAATTGGATCTAACTAGAGAAATTGAATGATTGGATGTTAAAAAATTGACTTTCCCGAGCTATATCTCATTATTGGAGGGAGTTAAAACGACGTTATTATAAGTTTTAGTCCTGTACATCATTAAAGAGAACTTTGATAATGTCGACCTAAACGACATGTAATTAAAACTTTATCACTAACGACATTTTATCACTCATCAATTACATGTATATTAAAATATTAAATGTTGTTATCTCATATACATGTGGCTAATAGCATGTCATATCCAAAAAGTTAAATTATTCGGCTACATAACTTACATAATATAAGCAATAATTAATATATTTTTTAAAAAGTTTAAAATTTGAATACCTAATTACTTACTTTTACTAATTAAATAACCAATATTACTTAATTGCTGCTTACAAAGTTATTAGCAATATTATACAACAAATGTATTACTCCAATCATGAAAAAACCTAACTAATATTACTCTGTTATTATAATTTAACTTTCAATATCCATACTTAATATTAAAAAAAGTATTTATTTTTCTTGCATAATTGTATTCAAAACATACTTTTTTAATAAAGAAGATTGTAGTGAACTGTGTTAAGAATTACTAAAAAAAAATGTTTCTTTGAAAAATATATACTATTATTTTTAATCTACTATTTAATATAATAGTTAATTGATTTTTATTTAATTTTAACATTTATAATGATTAGCATTTACTATATTTGTAATTCCTCTTATTTAAACGCATAATTAATTAATTTATTTTAATTGTTTAATTTATTAAATTAATTTCAGTTTTTTAATTATTCTTAAGACTTATTCATATTAAGACAGAATTAAATTAAAATTGAAATATTATTTTAAATCCTCTATAATTTATAAATTATTTATATTATTTTATTTATATTAAATTATTTATAATTATAATTTATTCCTCTTATTTAAACGCATAATTAATTAATTTAGTTTAATTGTTTCATTGATTAAACTAATTTTACTTTTTTAATTATTCTTAAGACTTTTTCATATTAAGGCAGAATTAAATTAAAATGAATATATTATAAAAAGACATGAAGAGGTTGTTCAAATTAGTTCCTCTTTTACAAAAAAAAATAGTTATCTTGTTTATGTTTTAATTTATCTGTATACGAAAAGGTTTTTTTGTCCACTAAAAACTATATACATGACTATGAAATGATATAATTGTCAAATAGTGCAACTTGTGGACTAATAAAATGTTTTTTCATATAAATGTCCACTAATCATTTGTGTTAATATCATGTTCTATTCTATATTAAGTAATTTAAAAAAAGCCCATGTTTGTTTAGAATAAAGGAATCCATATTTAAATTTACTGACACAGAAAATACACATAAACTGTAATTACAGACCATAATTGTATTACAGAATTATAGATACATAATTTTACAAATCTGTAATATTTCCATTTAGTTATCCATGCCAGTGAAAGAGATATGAAGGATGTAATGTTCCTCTTGAAAGAACTCATGCAATCGCATATTTATCATAATAGTCTAGAGGGGTAGAGGTGGTTTGAGGAGGTTGGACGCTGTTTATCTAAAAGTGAAATATTTTCTACTGTTAGCGTTTCAAAATTTTCTCTTGATAGAATTCTTAATTTTTCTAAAAATAAAATCAATTTATTTTGCTCCCTTCTGCCAAAAAATGTTATAAGCGGAAGTAAACAAATTAAACATGTCGGGTATTAATTAACAATTAATAAAATTATGTTTAGCGTGTTCGAGCTATATTGCCTCTAATATAGTAGATCTCTAATATTGCCTTAATATAATCATCTAATCTCTAATAATTGACATTACTTTGGTAACATAATGATTTTAGGTTAATGATGTATGAACAAGTTCAACAGTATAGGCTTAAAACTGTAAGGGACTAAAGTTATTGGACAAAATTTACTATAATGCCCCATTTTTTAAAAATTAAATTTAAAAAAAAACAATCCTCTAACATCTTTCAAATTTTACCTTTCATAACGTATTCATTTTTGAGTAAAACTAATCTTTCTTATTTACTAAAAGATTTCAATCAATTCTGTTCGAAAGTATAACTATTTTCTTACAACAAACTTGTTTATTAGAAGGTTAATAATTATTTTTAAATTTTGACTTTTTAGAGTCAGTAATTCAAAAAAGAAAAAAATGGTGTCTAAAAAATGTAATGGGGTGTTAAAGTGGATATTAGAGAGGTAATTTAAACAACAAATTATTCAGCTCATTTTGACTTAATTTGTTGTTTTTGGTCATAATACGAAAATAGCCTATTTAGTATTGTGGCTGCTTGCCTAATGACAATCATTTAAATATCCAACCACACATGGTCATAGAAACACATGCTCTGACACATGGACACCTTAAAAAAGACTAAATAAATGTAGTCAAAGAAGAACAGAACCGTAAATTTGTTAAAATTTTGAAATATTGTATTTTTAGTATACTTATAGCAGTGTAACTCGGGTCATTATACTTAATTATATATGTAAAACTAATTTTTTGATGATAAATATTTGATGAAGTTTGGTAGATTGTTTAGGCTTTAGTTGGTCAAGTTTTGAGTAGAGGGATATATCTAAATGTTTTACTCAACAAAAACATAAAATTGAGATATAAATAGTTGAACAAGTTTTAGTTGAAGTTACTAAGGTTATTTTTGATAACTATAATGATAGTGTGTGAATGTAATTCATAATCTATGAACTGAGCAGAAATTTTTCCAAGTCAGAAGAAGACCCCAACTGTTTGGTAAAAAAGTGCCAGTATGTGAATATTTCAGCGTTTTAAATTAAATTAAAATAACGTCTTATTTCGGTAATTAATCTCACTAGAAGATCGATTCACTTCGTTCTTCAGAGCTGATTTGGCCAATCCAGAAATATGCTTTATGAGAATATTTTTCTAGTGAGTATTTTATTTAGATTAACCAAATCCGTTATACTCAAAGTGATTAGAGTTATTTGGCAAACAGTTAAACCCATGTAATTTGATAATTTTTCCAATATCTATGGTTTTATTTATATACTTTTAATGAGTTCAAAGTCAAAAAATAAACAAGTAAAGTTAATATACGGTTTTGGACAACTCTATGAAAAAGGAGAAGAATAATCTTATTGTAGAACACAAAATCATGTTCTTTTCTAAGGACAATGCACCGTTGCAAACGTACTGCTTGTCCTGATGTTTCTACCCAAACATAACATTCCATACTTGACCTCACCTAACCCTATCTGTTCCCAATCTCTACCATATATTAGACAAAGCAAGATTTCAGACCTTTAAAGCTGTAACTGAAAAAGCAAAATAATTGTTGGTAAAGCTACCTAAATAAGTTTTATAAAAAAATTTTTCAACAATAGAATCAACTACAGCAGATAATACTAATGAAATATATTCCAGGGGATAATAAATATTACCCCTGAAATTTACAAAATTATTATTATCTTAAAAATAAACTATTATTAGCTTAAAATTATTACCCCTTATCAAATTACAGAAGTTTTACAGCACCTAACTCTTTATTTCATAGGCGCACATTGTAATACTCTAAGAGAAGATATCTTGTGAGAGTGATAGTGAATTCTTCTTAAATGAAGTGCAATACAATTCTAATTACTTCTCTTGCTTCTAACTACAAACATATGAGAAGTAAGCAATTATATAAAGCATTGCAACATATTTAAATAAGCTTACTGGGAGAAAGAGAGAGAGAGAGAGAGAGAGAGAGAGAGAGAGACGTGTCTTATGAATAAACACATATTTAATAGATAATGTAAAGATATTTTTTCTCAAAATATATTACATTTTAACTTAAAATCTACTTTAAGAAAGTTTAACATAATAAATAATGATTACTAACTATTTACACATCTATTTACAAAGGATTTAAAAAAAGGTATTCATTTTTCACAAGTATATCCTTAAATTTATTTCTTTTTGTAAGAGTTTTACCAGCTTAAATAAATCACAGGCATAAACGAATAAAACACGATATAAGAGTGACAGGTAAAAGTCGGATTATGTTTGGCGAAGGAGATGCTGCCGTAAGAAGAATGATGTCTTCATTTGACTTGAGAACTGTAACTCTACCTTCCAAGCCTTTGTAGTGGGGACTTCGCTCTTTGACGTAGTTTTCAAATATCCTGTACTCGCTTAAAGCTGTAAAATAACACACCCGTGACAAACAAACATCACATTCCTTCTTATTCAACCAGTTTATAGTATAAAATATTCTTTATAATTTTAATTCAAATATCTCTGAAATATTCCTTACCATATAATCGGATATCAAAATAAAAAAAAAGAAAGTAAGTTCACATTATTATAGGAAGAGCAACGCAACATGTTATCAATTATTATACATAGCTTAATATAAGCTATTTACACTACTATTCCCTTCGAGCTAAATGTTATGAGCTTATCTTGCTGGTTCATTAAGCTTATCGAAATTAATTTCAAATCCTGTTACAACTTAATCAGCTAAATATATTAATATGTTCATAAGTATTTGTATCACAAAATAATTAAAGCATATGCAGATTAATTACATTTAAATTGTCTGTATTAACTGATAATACCATACAAAATTGTAAAAACTTACGAAAAATATTCTCCACAATTATTCAAAATTGTGTAAAAATGTATGTTTAACAAATATTGGTCAAAATTAGTATTTCGTTGTTTAATATGCTTTAATGACTAACGATATAAGACTGTTTTTAATTTATTTGAATACTATTAATTTTTGTAATTAGTATTCTTCAGAGCTTATTTTCATCATTACATATTAGTAAAATAGCAAAGTTTACTTTTTACAAGTTTGACAGTGTCCACTCATTGAACCGGTGTTGAATCTATAGCCAAAGTTAAACAGTAGACATAGGTGACATCAAAACTCCTGGTAATGGTAATTCATAGTTTAAAAGATGAATAATTATCTTAGACTTACTTTCCTGACATGAGTCTGTTGAACTTTCTATTAGGTATTGCATCTTTAAATGAGTTTATTCTACGCAATAGGTCTATTGTACCTCATATAGGTGCAATAGATTGATATCTATTCTTGATAATGATAAAAAGGTTATTTATTAGAAATCATTTTAAAGTAAGTTTCTTTTAAAAGCCAATAACACTATATTTTAGATTAAAGGTCTGTGAAATACAGCGGATCTGATGAGGAGTAACAATATGATTCAAATATTCCTGCTACAACTCTTAAATAACAAATACGACAATATGATATTAATAAGTTAATGCTGAAACGTTTTATTTAAGGTCCATTTATCACATTTGAAAATGAAACCATTCATGGTTCTTATCTTTAATAAATTCACGTAAAATGAGAAAATATATTTGTATGTTAAAATGATTTATTAACTTACCATACAACGCAACCAATAGAATTTTTAGAAATATCTAGTTCTAAATGTGTGCATGCTAAGATATGCAATGAAAATGGTAGTACTGGAACTAGTTTACAACAAAAATATTGTAAAGGAAATTATTTAAAGAAATATTTGTAAGTGTAGAGTAAATTTGTCTACATACGAAGAATTTCTCGGTGTAATGTGTTATTAGCGAGCATAGAAAAGCCGTCGCCTCCATTGGCAATGTACATATTCATGATGACAGTGACGATCATGTCGTCCTGCAGAAGGGTGTACTGCGGTTGAAGGCAGTAACCACAGCGCACCCACGCCCGCACTACACGCCTGCCTGGTCTCTTTGTCACATCGTAGATTACTCGCAGGCCTGCAACATCAAACACCTTTGACATCCTTATCGCCAGCAGACAGATCATTCCTGCTGAATAATCAATTATCAAAACTTATGTAATCTGGCCCTTTGTGAATATATCAAGATCAATATCAGATATGCATTCATATTAATTCTATAGTTAGATCCTTGCTTAAAATCGTTTCCAAGGTATGTCAAAGTAAACATAAAATCCATTATTCACTGCATTATCTTACAGTACTGAAAAGCATAAGCTATGAAGGTTTAAATAAACTCAATATGAACAAGATTACCTCTCAACATGATTATTTGGTTTCATATTGAGAGATTTCAAGAATTACGTCTCCATACAAAAAAAAGGTTAATATGAAACTACCATTTGTTTAGTTCTTGAATCACCAATATGAGTAAATACCACACTATAACAGATTGAACAAGGGGTTAAGTTAGCTCAGTGGTTAACGTACTCCCTCTGAGCTGGTAGTCCAGGGTTCAATTCCCACCTGGTCCTTCATCTATTCATGCGGGAGGTGAATAAATCTGAGTACGTCGTCCCTCGGAGAGGACCTTAATGCGGTCGGTACCTTAGCCTGTACGATGTCAGGTACTAGTTAAAGGTCCCTACTCAAAATGCACTTGAGTTAGGCAAAATCTAGGACTTCTCATTGAGAATCACTGACCAAACAAAAAGCTGGTAAACGGCTGACGTTATCACCCTCTAAGGGATCGGTTTAAACAATAAAAGAAAACAGGTTGCACAAGTAATGAATTATTTGATTTCAATTCTACAACACCAAGACATTCATATCACCATGGTAACATTACAAATTGCAATTAAAAACTGAGCGTACATGCAGTTTATAAATAAAATAAAATAGACTAATAATATTAATATGTTAAAAATATTTTAGTATATTTATGCAGTTATTAAGGTAATTTTTTATAATATTATAAACAAATATCCTGTTTATGTTAAATGTTTGTTTGGTAAGGCACATTCAAACATAATTATATCTAATGTAGTGCAATCAGTTATTATGTGGTATTTACTCATTGTAGGGTAAAAATCTAATGAAATGGTCTCCTCATATAACAATTTAATGATATAAACATCGCGTTTCAAACACATAGTATTCTTCCTCAGGCATTAACTAAAAAATACAATGACACAATCTATATCTTTGTACTATAGATAACTCTCTGGTGTCATTGTATTTTTTAGTTAATGCCTGAGAAAAAGGCATTTCGAACTACGTGTTCGAAACGCGTTGTTTATATAATTAAAATTTTTATATGTATATCTAATGTAGTGCAATCAGTTATTATGTGGTATTTACTCATTGTAGGGTAAAAATCTAATGAAATGGTCTCCTCATATAACAATTTAATGATATAAACATCGCGTTTCAAACACGTAGTATTCTTCCTCAGGCATTAACTAAAAAATACAATGACACAATCTATATCTTTGTACTATAGATAACTCTCTGGTGTCAATGTATTTTTTAGTTAATGCCTGAGAAAAAGGCATTTCGAACTACGTGTTCGAAACGCGTTGTTTATATAATTAAAATTTTTATATGTGGAGACCATTTCATTAGATTTTTACCCTACAATAATTATATCTGATAAAATGAATTTTGAAAAGAGTAACAGAGCTTTCTTTAATGAAGACAAATTAAAATCGTGGTCAAATATAAATGAAAATAACATCATGAGATAAACTTATTTTTATAACATCAAACTGATGCTAAATTCAATAAAAATTAAAAACGATAGAAGAAATCAGAGCAAACATATGTTTTTACAAAGTAAAAATAGTTGCATACTTAATGTCTTGTTTATATTCTTCACTTATTATTGAGTTATAGTACTTAAATAATAAATATTGTATATCTCATAAGTAATTCGTTCAGAAAATGATATTTCTTTATTTTTTAAAAAACAAACAAAAATATTTAACTCACATCTTTCTACCTTATGGCCAGGCAATAAAAATATGATGGAGAGTTTTTGTGATATTTTTTTATGCATCTTCTTGTGAAATATTTTATTTAGTTCGTGGATCCATTATATATATATATATATATAATCATTTCTGTTTCTATTTCATAATTTGTGAATTAGCAAAAGCATATATCTATTGGTCGTACGCGCTACATGGTTAGTTGCTGTTTTCAAACCGAGCAGAAGTTGTCTTTTTCTTCTTCTTCTCTTGACGACGACAAGGTCAAAATATTGAAGTCAGTTTTGTTGTTGGTTTGCTTGCATTATTTTCTTTATTCTTTTGAATGAAAAATATGATTACATCCCTATAAAAGTTAAGATCAAAATTACATGGTCTTGTGGAGGTCGATAGTACCGTTCCCTGTTATCAAGCCGTCGGTCACATCCTATAATCTAACGGGCTACTGAATTAGAGGGGCAGACTCTCTGCTTAATTACCCTGAATCACTGGAGTCAATCCTCCAATATGCTTCGTTATATCTATTCAACTTAAACCAATTAGGCACTTCACTGAAATATTGTTGGAGAAAATATACATTTTTCTTTCAAATAGTTTATTATTATGTAGTGACACCTTAAGGCAATGTTGAAAGTGAAATATCCTAAAAGGCATTTCTTACATCTTGAACTGGTCGATACCAACCAGCACATCTGCCACACCAGCATCCACTACATGGCCTCCTATACATCCCTCAAACATTATTTTTCATGAAATCCCCAACATATCCATCTGTCATAGCCACTAACTATTTTTTTACCCAGTAAAAATAAGTTGATATTTCTTATTCATTCTCTGAAATAACAGCAATGTTTTATATTTCATACATTAAAATTTTATCATTTTTATGATAAATAAAATATCAACCATGATTTTAATTCAAAGGAATAATAATATAAAACAGTATATGTAATATTATATTTATTTAATTCCTTTCTAAAAAAATATAGGACAATATATTCATATTTGCAATTTAAATACAAACTTAATTGAATAGTTTGAGTATTTACTGTATTTTCAGTTGAGAAACCAATACAACATTAACACAATCACTACCATATTTTTAGCTGTAGTTGTACTCAGCAAAGAAGAAGTAAACAAAAATTAGTGTGCATCCAATAAGTTTTACGCTTACTGAATATGAAACTTCCTAGTTTTCCTTCAAATAAAGTCAACAATAGATGGAAATTATATTGAGTACAACATCGTAGTACAAACAACTGAATAATGAACTCAACAATTGCATTTCCTCAACATTTCCTCAAATATCCTCAAGTTATATACACTACAACATCGTAGTACGAGTATTTCATTAATGAACTTAACAGTAGCTTCAAGTTATATACAGTACAACTTCGTAGTACGAGCAATTCACTTTAAGAGCAGGCATTTGTAAGAATTTTTATTTAGTACAAGTAAAAATTCATTGTACGACCAAACATCATCCTCACGCCTAGATCGTTTCAGTTTTAAGTTTATTAGCTTATTAAAATATGATTATTTCTTGTATATATTCATTGTTCAAGTAATATTATTCATATTAAATGTGCAGTATTGTTTATTTCTTCGAATAGAACATTTTCTGTTCAATAAAAAAAACTTTAAAATCAGCATTTTGGGGATCTAACGGATTACTTATTTTCTTATTAATTTCAGTGCAAAAAATCGCTTTGTAAAACGAGTAAATCGAATAGGAGATCGGTCTGGCAACGAACTAAACTCTTACTGAAAAGTTCCACTGTAATAATTTTACTTAATATAACATTAAAATATTAATATTTTAATATTTTTACTTATTATTTATATAGTATGTTTATACTCACCAGATGTTTGAAGGAATGCCCCATCTTGAAAGAACCCGGTTGGGTCGTAACGACGTACGCTGGTTTCTAGAACTTGGTACAGAAGTGTACCAGTCATTGTTACTTTGGCTACTGAATTTTCAAATGGAAGAGTTGTCAAAGTTTGTCCAGCACGAATGACACCTAAAATAAATTAAATATGAGTTACTACAACTAAATGATGTAAAAACCATTATCTTTATTCTATTAAATAAAGACTTTGTTGTAAGCTCTTGATTAAATATGCATTATAATAATGCTTAATGCATTAAATTATAATAATAATTATAATTAATGCATATCTTTTAAGGAGTACTAAGTACAACTCACTGTATCTGTAAATTATTTCTTATCTTAAGTTCTTTTATATAGAAAAAAGTTGTTATAATTATTTATGATAAAGGCAATGAAACTACTACAGTAAAATATCACATAATAGTTCAGAAATTTGTTAAAAATAAAATAATCTTAACTGATCAAATTTTATTAATGAAAAATGTAAAATTATTAAGAGAAGCATTTAAATCTTGGATATGTCATGTTGTGATAAGAAGAACTATTAAAATATTGTTGCAAGATTACATCTCACACTGTTTTAGGTATTATTAAAAATGCAAAGACTTTCAAAGTAGGCATACTAAAAACAGAAATAACGTAGCAGCTTTTCTTACGTTTTGATAACTTTTATACTTGTTGAATTTAATGTTAAAATTTAAGCTGAATAATTAACATTTTATTTCTTATATAACTCACGCAGTATTTTTGTAGTTGTATATTATTCCTAGCTTAATTGTAAATATATTAAACTAACAATAGTTCTTGTTATTTAAAATTATAATTGAACAGAATCATAAATATTTAGCATGTTTGTCATCTAATCAATAAAAAAAAAATATTTTCTTTCCTTCTCAAATATATCTCTTATGAGAAGATGTACTTCCTATGAGAATAGGAAGTACATCTGTTGTCCCTCTTAAAAAAAAATACTTATGCATAGTATTTATTTTGTTTTTTAATGATTATATGTATTCTGTTCTTTTCCTAGGGAATACACATATCTATAAATACGTTCAGAAACACACACACTCAGATGTATTTAATAACTAGACTAGGTTATTATTCAAACCAAGTTTTTTATTGATAAACGTACAAATATGAATATAATTTTTGCTGTTAGAATTCCGCTTTACTCAGTGATGGGATTCAGCCGGTTTGCACCGGTTCGTGCGAACCGGTGCTTAAAATATTATGAGTTCGGCGAACCGGTTGTTAAAATTACGTAAACACCTATTATTACGTAAAGCTTCACAAGTGTCGCGTGACTCACGTAACTTGTGCATGTATATAGCCTATATATTTCTAAACAATTTAGTTTCGTTTGCGTAACTGTTTCAGTTCATTACTAACTATTTATGAGTTAGTAAATATGTTAATAAATAATAATAAATATGTATTACTACATTTAGTGCTCAAACTACTCATGACAATGCAGATGTTGAGTTGGTCGAGCCTACATCAGGCCTAGTTTTAACTTTTGGTTCTGAATGAAATATTGAATGTTTTTGGATCTAATTTCCTGAAATCGCCGGATTAAGTAAGTTTTTTTTTAGACAAATAATTCAGGGATGGCTGCCCGTCTTTGCAACAAAAATTTTCTGAAGGACCTAGCTTTAATGATTGATATTTTGAATGAAATGTCATTGCTCAGTAATGCCCTCCAAGAAAGTGGCACAACTTTATTCAGAGCAGAAAACCTCATAAAGAGGTTTATTAAAGCATTTAAATTGCTAAAGGACAATATAGGGATATTTGAAAAAGAAATTGATGAGAAGGGTTGCTTCGGACGCATTCAAAGAGACCCTGTTTACTGAAAACCACAGAATTGTTAGCCTACCCCGTTAAAAACTACTGGAAGGAATAATAGGAAATATGAAAAAAAGACTGATCGCTGGTGATCATGTTAAAACTACAAGCAATGGGCAGGAAAACTTCCTTGAGTTATTTAACTCGCCGAACTCGTAAGATTTTAAGTACCAGTTCGCACGAACCGACGCGAACACATGATCTGTTTTCTTAGAACCTCTTCTTAAAAAATTTGAATCCCACTACTGGCTTTACTAACAGATAAGTGTCAAAATATACAGGTAAATTTTGCATTGATACAGTTACTTAGGAATTGTGAGAGATTAAGCATATTATATCTCATTTTACATTTGAGGGAACCTTTTTTATATAATGATTAATTTTATAGTGGACAATGATATTTCTTATTTAGTTGCAGAAAATACAATCTTTGACTAAGCGTTTTCTTTTTTTACATTAAAATCAATTTTTTTTCAAATAATCTTATTTTAACATAATTTTATAATTTATAACCATAATTCTTTTTATTTTACCACCATTTTACTATTATATTTAATTTTTATTTAATGATATTTTACGATATCTTTATTATAAATTTTATCACTTATAGCTTTTACAGATTTAAATGTGGACTCTTCGAACATTTATTCAAAAAGAGATTTTCAATAAATATTATATCTCATAATAACAGTACTGTCTGTTATGAATCAATTATAACACAGAAAATGCAAATTGTTATTCAAAAATTTATAAATTGTTATAAAAATTGTAAATTTTAAAAATTTTACATAGTTATAAAAATGATGAATTTCTATAAAATTAACAAGCATAATTCAGAAATGGAATTTACGTATCAGAGTTGTCTGGTTCATTTCTTTTCAAATATCTATTTAGTAGTACTGAATTATTTTTATCTGATTGAACAAATTTTTTAATTAACTTTTATTTAATTGTGTATTTATTTATTTAATTCAATAGATTTATTAAATTAGGATCATTTACAAAAATTATTAATATCATTGTTTGTAATTGTTATAAAAACAAAAAAATATAATTCGTTACACTAGATAAACAGTGACTGCAGTCACTGGCTGACAATGTAAAGAACTGATAGGATTCAATAGTACTACAGGTAGTAGACTTTTCAATATTCATCATCGTTGATGCATTGATATTTGCCAATATTCGTATTAACGAATTCAACATACCGGATTGCAAATCGGCGATATTTATTTTTCTCGAAATTTTTTTCTGAATAATATTTGTGGTTCGTATATGTTTTCCATTTGCACTTTCAAATTTATTTTTCTTGACTTCTTACATAATCCCCACAAAAACTTTTAACATATATTATTCTTTTTATTAAGATATATTAAATAGATGATGTAAATAAATATTAATAATTTTTTTTTACTGCTTGAATTATTATAATATTCTTTGATAATAATTCATAGAATTGTTCTGATCGTGTTTCATTTTGTTTCTTAATCTGCAAAGATCAAAGTAAGAGAATATGTTTAAATTCCATAAAAACTTAGTATAAATTCTCAAAGAAAAAACTTATAACTAAAACATTAACACTCTATCGAATATGAATTTTAATGATTTTTATTGAATTAGTTCCATCACATTGACAGAAAACTATTGATAAAAATGAGTTTCAGAAATATTACTTTATAAATATATAAATATAATTTGCATTCGAAATATGGATATAAGAAAAATAAAAAATTTTACTACAATGTAAACTCTTAGGGTATGCACCAAAGAGAAGCAGAATGAATACCTATTGCATTGGTATTAAAAACTTTATTAATTAAAACTTCATTAATTTCAACTTAATTAGCTTAATCTTTTAACTTTATCAATAATTATTAACGACTTCTTTAAATTATTTCTTTTTACTTTTATCAAGAAAAGAATAGTTATTAATTTATTAAAATATATGCATATAAAAACTGCTACTAAATATTCTCGAACATATTTATTCATGATAATATAAAAAAGATAATCATGCATTATCTTTCATGATTCAAAATTTTTCATAATGTAATATTTATCAATCATATAATTATCATAGTAAAATTATATATATACATATAGTTAATCAACAGGAAAACTATCCACAAATGACAACAAACGTTTGTAAGTAAATTATAGATAGACAGTAAATAGAAAAACAGACCTACAGTTTTTAATTTTCTGTTTAACTGTCTTAAGCAGAGAAGAGATAGGGTCACAAAGCACACCTGCAAAGCGCCGGTTGGGGGAGGACGGTTGGCTCACACAAACCGTCAGTTCTTATGTGAGCTTGGTGTGCCTATCTACTCTCTTCTGATGATGGTTAAAACAAAAATTAGAGGCTGTATCTCTAGATTACTTTCATATATATATATATATAATATATATATATATATATATATATATATATATATAAAATAATCAAACCACAATAAGAAATGAGAAAACAAGCGTAATGACCCTAACAAGCGGTCTTCGTCAGAGTCAAAAACCCAACTGACGTACCAGTACCAACTGACTCTGACGAAGAGCGCTTGTTACAGTTGAAAGATCTTAGTCTTGTTTCCCCATTTCTTATTGTGGTTTTATCATTGATTGTTATTTCACGTGTTTATGTGAAATCTTTATATATATAGTTCAATGTACATAATGAACATAGAAAAATTAAAAACACAAACTTACAGTCTCTAATTTTCGGTTGAACCGTCTTCAGGAAAGATAAAGGAGGGAAACCAAGCGCACTGGTACAGAGATAGTTGGAGATTAACAGTCTCCAACCGTCTCTGTACCAGTGCGCTTGGTTTCCCTCCTTCATCTCTCCTGAAGACGGTTCAACCAAAAATTAGAGACTGTAAGTTTGTGTTTTTAATTTCTCTATGTTTCTTTATGTACATTGAACTCTATTTGCCCATTTCGGATCGTATGTTCATCAAAAAAGTGTATATATATATACACATATATAATATATATATTATCATAAAGGAATCGATTCAGAAAAGACAGCAAACGTTTCAGAGTAAACTATCGGTACACAGTAACTAGAAAAACATAGAGTCTCTAATATTTGGTTTAACTATCTTAAAGGAGAGAAGAGATAGAGACACTAAGCGATCTTGCGAAACAACGGTTGGAGAATTACATTGAAATAAATAAACACTTATTTTAAACTAAAATTTTGCTGACAAGACTTGAGCGAGCACAATTGAAAAAGTACACGTATATTAAACAATACATCTAAATGAAAGTTTACTATATTCAAAGTGTAATGTTCTAACGCCCATATAATATTTGGAAATTTATCTAATACAAATGTTTTGATATATTGTTTTTGTGATAAATTATAAGTTCAGTGTGATTTAACACTAAACTTTATACTTCATCACAGATTAAACTGTGATATTAAGCTTAATTGAAATCATTAATTTTAATTTCATAATGATGATATTTTATTTCTGTTACATGTAATTATTAAACACTTTAATCTGTTTATTCTAAAGCCAAAATTGGGCTTAATTTATTTAAATATCAAGCATTAAGGTCAAAGAGACTAGGAGGAGAGTAATTAAATGAGGGGTTGTTTCGGCAAGTGGGAAATAGAAAGTCTCTTTTTGAGACAGGATATCTGGGGAGTCAGCACGGATATGGTTAAACCCCTAATATATTCAAACAGTTTTAGAACTACCATAGTATCCTTATGAGTTTTGTTGCTCCCACCCAGGTCCGAAAGTAATTTCTGTTATTTAAAAATTAAGTGCTCTCTTGAGATTGAGTACCAGTTTTTTTAGTTCATTACTAGTAACATGTACATATACTAATAAAAGTTAATTCATGATCACTGGTTTAGTATAAAGCTGTAGCGTGACATTAAGGGTTAAAAACTACATTAATGTAGTGTTAAGAACATGGGCTCTGAGAGAAAATAACTGCACCTCAATTAGCAAAACATCTACTTGTGGTAAAGGAGGGAATCAACACAATCTTCTAACCAAACTTGGGCAGAGAAACATACCCACCTTTACACAAAATCCGCCTGAGGGTCGCAAGCATCGAAGTTCTTCAGGCCACTCTCACCAACGTTATATTGATAGTCTTTAGAGTTAATATACCAAACTCTCCATCAATGAGCGGATGGATTTTATTATTCCCAAATTCTGGAGCATATCATAGCCAACCATTTACACATAGTTTTGTGTTTTTAACTCAATGGAATTCTGTACCAGATTTTATAGGTGCTGCACAGAAAGGCTATGGCAGGTAGTCACTTGTGAATTTGTGCATGTGGCACATTTACAATGTTAAGAGAGAATAGCCTTCCGCATCTTGACGACAATTCTTGATTGAGGGAGGGGAATTAGAATTTATCATTTTGACGCTGCTTCCATAAATTTTAATATCAAGCATTCCTTTACTCTATCCATTCATTTTAGTTATAAAATGAAATCGAATTTTATCACCTTTGAATGAAGTATTCTCATATCCAAAAATGTGGTTACCACTCATTAACCATCTCACGACCAGCATAGAAAACAAAATAGTGCTTTTGATCTAACCAATCCCAATTTCACCCCTTTATATTTTGTGCACAATAAATTTCAGAAATCCTGCATATTTATTCTTGTTCAATATGCAAATATGTTTTATTAAAATTACTGCCATAAAGAAATTTGTTCTCTAATTATGTATAATATTTAATTTATTACTTTACGATAAGCAAATTGTAGTAATGATGAATAATTATTTTTGGCAGAATAAATGTATTGAGGTTGCCAAGGTTCTGTTTATCGATTTACTGATTATTTATGTGTGCATGTGGATAGGTGAAAGGGTGTGTAGTTGTGTGGGTGGATAGTTGTGTGTGTGTCTGGAAAGTTTTTGGACCCGCTAAAGGCCACAAAAACAAGTGTGTCTGTATATAACTTAATCAATGATCAGGATGGAAAAACTAGATAGAACACAGATATTTTTACCAAGGATGATTAATTGTCCATTTATTGAGAATTACACAAAATAAAAACAGATCTGTGGAAGATAAAATGTTTAATAAACGAATGAAACATTGTAGTTTGGCATAAAAGTTTCGTGGATGCATTAGCTCTTATACACTAGTCTGCACTGGTCGTATAAGTGAGTACAAATGACTACCTGGGTTGGATGCTTTTGAAATTCAACGAAGTGTTAACAAGTAATCATGAAACCAGTGTAAATTGACTGACTCTCAGGTGCGTGACTGGGAACAAGTGAATTCTGGGGAATGAGGCAAGAGGTCCTTTGAAAAAATGTTTGAACTAAAACCCCCGCGATGTTACTATTTTTCAATATACACCCACGCATTTAATGGTGTGTAACTGACAACTAGATTAAGCAAAATGCAGATAAGAGTTAGCTGACACTAACAGGTCAATTAATTTATAAAGCTGATTCTAATTTAAATGGCATTTGTAAGTAAGTAATATATCCTCAAGAAAGGAGTTAATAATATAAGTTGAATATCTATCCGGGATTTTTCTTCTCAACAATTACCGTTACTTTCTTTATTGCCTTCTAAACTATTTCAAGCTGTAAATGACATAATATAAAGAATGCAGTTTTACTGTCTAGAACAGTTGAAATTGTTTCATCACATTGTATCATAAAGCGAGGCAGTCGCCTTGAAAAGATATTTACAGGAAATTTACAGCTAAATCCTATTACTTCTCTGAAAACAATTATGAAGGTCATTAAATTATTAAATCATAAATTAAACTTAATTTAACAACAGTGAAATGCAAATATGACAGGTATTTGCGGAGCATAGGAGTCCAATAATACTCAGACGTTAGAATTAATAAATGTCATATCGACCAATACTTGAAGATCCTTATGACCGATTAAATGATTATTACTACATTTAAACAGATGTTACTTTCTTGATCATCCATAGTCTGATATTACGAGTACGTCTATCCGATTGACACATTAAAATATATATAAAAAAAAATACAAATCAAGACTGCATGTCACTACAGTTTTTTTTATTTTAATTAACCTTTTATGTCATTTTTGATATTTAGTTGATGATTCTTTTTACCAGTTCTAGTTTTTTAATTGTTTGTCATGATGATAATAATACTGAATTAAAACTTATTTTCAACTCTTGGTACGGTTATTTTTGCCTCTGACCTGGTGGATCCGGTGTCCAATACCCACTCTGGCTCTCGATTTCGTCATGTTGGAGGTGAATAAATCTGAATAAGTCGTGCCTCGCAGAGGACGTTAGGCTTTCGTTTCCGATATTGTTTGAAGTCAGGTACTTATTAAAGATCCCTAATCGTAAAAATACACATGAGTTAGGCAAAATTTAGGACTCCCAATGCAGAATCAATCTCCATTGTGAGGTATGACAAAGGGTACAATGTTTGGCCTATATGTGTTCTCTTGTACGACTGTCACTGCAACCTACAGCGTTGGCTACTACTATAATATTATACTACAGTCACTGCAGATATACTATAGAATAGTTCCTATACTATAGCAACTATGGTATAGTTACATATATACCCTACAATATATTTATTATACCATAGTTACGACTAGTATTACACAAACTCATTGTAAACAATGCAATCACTAGATCTTAATTAGTTGAGAATTTTATAACTGGTCTACATTATTCAAATTACTTTCACAAATCAATTACATACTACAGTAAACCTGCAACACATAGTCATGTTTAATATTAAATGAGCTGGTATTTTAGTCAACAAGACATTTTTATTATTAAGAAATTAAAGTAGAACTGATAATTCTACTACCTTATTGTGGACGTTGGATTCTATCCAAAAGAAAGGAGCTTAAGTTTATGTACTGTCGCAAAGTTTCATTAAGACTCCGCTGGTATAATTGAAGAGCTGGTTTAGGTTTTTTCTAGTTCTGTATACTTTTTATGATTTAGTTCTTAAAAGAAAAGTTAGAACAAGAAATATTACTTTTTACTAAACACTTCTAATATGAGTTTAATCATAATTAGAATAATTATGATTCTAATTATGATGATGATGATGATGATGATGATGATTAGCTGTTTAATCATAATTATGTCTTCATACAAAAGATACACCACACATACACTCTCTCTCTCTCTCTCTCTCTCTCTCTCTACACACACACACACACACACACACACATGCAATACAAAACTCCACACAAGTTTTTGTAATGATTAAATGTGTATATACCCCACAATAAATGATTCCTACTCATGAAGGAGTTATATAATGTTCATTGCCTTTTATCAGAATTGCATAGCTAAATATGTTTTTTATGTCTGAAAGTCCATTACTTTCAGAAAAGTCATAGTTAAATAAGAGTTAAGTCTAACGTTTTTTTAACATTTAGATGTTTCATGTTTATATTACATGTGACATTTAATCTGCCTGGATCAGCAAAGCAGTTTTGTTTTAAACTAAAAATACCCATGAGATGCAGTATTGAACCATTTCAATTTATTTCCTTTAGGATAGCTAAAACAATCATTTACTCAGCAGATAAAGAGTTACAGTGAAATGACGTTCTTTTTGCTTACCATTTGTTTCATTAAGGTAAATGCTTGCTCGTATTCCCCCACCGTTAGAAATGGCTATAGGGGCATCAGTCCAGCCGACTGCTTCTTCTCTTTTTCTTTCGTTCCATAGTCTTGCTCCCTAAACAATTAAAAAAAAAATATTCATTTCAACATAAAATTATAACGCCAGAAGTAAAATGTTCTTCAAATGGACCTGTGAAAAACAAATTTTTATTTTCAATTTATATAACCAAATACGCTATTATCAGCATCATATATAGTAACCCATTACAAAAATTGAATTGCTATATTTGTTATGCGAATATAAAACCATTTTCTATTTGTTTTTCCGTGCTTATACTTATAAATTTTCAGCTTTTATTGCTGTTCTAGGAGGGGAAAGATTGGATAATTTATTACTTGGAACCCATTTTAGCAATGGATAAGTCGCATTAACGAATGCTATCTACATTGAAAGTCCTAAAGTTTGCCTAACTAGAAAACATTTAGAGGAGAGTCTTTAAACATGTATTTGATATCGTGAAGGATTGGGTTCGATGGCTTAACACCCTTAGAGTTTGTAAAATATCAAAAAAATCAGATTTTTTCCCCTTCAAAGTGAAAAAATTGAGGGCTAGAGGAGTGAATTAGTTGTAAACAACCACTTTTAATAAAACTTGTAAAGGTGTTTTACGCCAATTTATTTACGTAAAAATCAACAATAAAGATAGCTGTTATAATGATATTCGCTGTACACAGCTAAATAGAAACCTACTCGAAAGAGACATCAACTTAACAGAGAAATAAATCTGGGATAAAACAAGAAAGAGGTAGTAAACTACAATGAGATATAAAAAGTAGCAAAATTGAAGTGACAAGTTTACTAGTCTTAAAGTTGTAATTCAAACAGCCTCAGTTTTCTTCTAAAGAGACTCAATGATGGCTTCATATTGAATACTAGATAAAGAATCACGTCTTTTCTGTCAGTATGTACATTGTAAACAGATCACTGATAAAAACTAGTGACTTTAAAAAATAATGTCATAATAGTATTTTTGTCATAAACAGTGCACTTGTATGAAACTTGTGAAAATATTTATTTTTAAGACCACTTCTTCATGATTGAGCAATAGTCATTTCACAATCTTTCATAAAAAATTTGATAAAGTGTGAAAAATGAAACATTAATTTATTACAAATTATGATCAAATCACGTATGTAAATGGTTAGCAATAGAAGTTGGGACTTCTATCTGCAGTTATCATTAATTATTTGATTATATTGAATGCACAATATAATATATATATTATATATGATCAAACCACAATAAGAAATGGGAAAACAAGACTAAGATCTTTCAACCGTAACAAGCGGTCTTCGTCAGAGTCAATAACCAAACTGAACACTAGATGCAGAAAACATCTGGTGAGGAGTTGAGAAGAGTGGGAGGGAAGAGTAGTCTCAAGAAGACTCTTCTCAACTCCTCACCAGATGTTTTCTGCATCTAGTGTTCAGTTTGGTTATTGACTCTGACGAAGACCGCTTGTTACGGTTGAAAGATCTTAGTCTTGTTTTCCCATTTCTTATTGTGGTTTGATCATTGATTGTTATTTCACGTGTTTATGTGAAATCTTTTTATTATATATATATATATATATATATATACGAGTATATACGTATATTATATCAATCTGGATGAATAGTTTCTCTCTAACTATTGTAGGTGTTGAGTGTCTATCTCCTGATCTGTATTAAAATGAATTCCAAGATTTGTAATTTGCGTAGATATTTTCCCTTCATAATAACCTTGGTGTTCTTGACAAAGTACCCAATTCGAATAATTGTATTATGAGCAGATTCTACATGGTTTCTTGGAGTACTTGCGGCTAAATACGCAAGTACATCGTTAGTCTCTGGGCTAGAAAAGTGGTCGACGTGACAACATACCAATTATTATAGGCTTTATTGGCCCCAGTTCAGCAAGTGTATTCCTACACAAGGCCTCCTTCCTCTCCGTTTTTTTTTATCGGAAATATGTTTTACCATGAAAACAAAATGTGTATATTATATATCATGTTTTAGGATAGTGACTGACATTATTTATTTTGGGATATAGAACCTGTAATATATCGAAAGATCGTACAGGCTCTGAGGCGTAAAGGCACTAATCTTGGATATTAGCGTCTCTTCTCATAACCTGCATTGACAACACATTTTAACTCCATCCTCAACTTATTGATTTACATGATAAATAAGAGCAGCCAATATTTGAGACCTATATCTGGCAAGTGTTAGTAGTAAAAATATTAACAACTCCTCCATTTCTTATAAATAATTGAGTATAATAATACTATTTTGCAAATCAATACATTGCTAACCATTTGCGTACATGATTTGTTCATGATTTTTACAAAATTAATGTTTCATTTTTCAAACTTTATCAAACATTGCATGAAGATTATTATAAGGAGTTTATTATACTATTTGTCCAATAATTATTAATATTATTTCATTTAGAAAAGGTACAACTTACAATAAACACCACCACATAACTTAGAAACAAATTAAAATATCTTGTTTTCTCTATATCAAAGTTTCTTGTAAATAAACCCATTTTCAAAAATAAATAGTTATTTTATGAACTAACTTATTTATTCATATTATTTGAGTTATGTAAAATGTTTCTACTACATATTTTTTATTTGTCATGTAACTGGGATGCTTGTTTAGAATAATCGGTAAGTTGATTTATCAAACAAAAAGAAACAGGTAGGATTAAATTAAATCAAAATCAATTATAATTTATATAGATATCAAGATTGTACAACAAACACGTGAAATAACAATCCACGTTTAAACCACAATAAGAAATGAGAAAAAGATCTTAGTTTTTTTTCTCATTTCTTATTGTGCTTCAAACATTGATATTTATGTAGAAATGATAGACTCTCTAAAAACTGAGGTTAGCAAGATGTACGGGAAAAGATTATCATAAACAAAGTAAAAAAAAATATTCTGTTCTAAATTATTGTAAGCTTCCGGATGTTTTTGTGAGTTTAGCTGTGAATTCAACCACAATATTTCGTTTTTCAGTAGTTTATTTTTTGTCACATGCTTTAAGAACTTTAAAAATATCTTGTACAATGGTTGGATTTGATTAATGGTTTTTGGAAAATGAAAGATAAATTGGAATTGCTGCTTTCAAATGGTGTCATAAGGAAATACCAGGTTTACCAAAATATTAATCAATGTTACCAACTGTAAAGTGAAATTGATTTAGTTGTCTCTGGGAGGAATTTTATTCCATCTACAAAACAGGTAGCAAATGATCATATATTCTGAAAACAAAGAGGAAACAGTTATAAGTAGAGTAGCTTTATTCAAAGCCTTTCTCAGTCGAATGGCAAGAGGAAACAAATAAATTACATGGCTAAACAAATTCCATATATCATAACAACTTTTTCTCCAAATGGCTCTCTTAAATTTACTTTTCATTTAATTTTCCCACACTGAAAAGCGGTGTAATTGTTAACATGAAAGTTGTTATTCATGTGAAATACATGCGGTTATCATTTTTGTTTAATTAGTTAATAAATTACTCTCAACCATGCTAAAATGACTACGCAAAAATAAAATAAAATAATATACGAGGAGAACAGACAACAATAATACAATACGAAGTGAACAAATTGTCAATACGCTCTTCATCAGATTAATTTTCATCTGTACTTATTATTTCATAACAAATGAATATATTTTATCTGCATCAATAAGAATTATATTGATATGGTAATTATTATTGTTATTATTCTAAGATATCACAACTACTTTTTTATAGACATAAACACACGTACACACATTTTATATATATATATATATATATATATATATATATATATATATACCTTTTCGTTGAAAATACGATCCAAAGCGGACAAATATAGCTCAATATAGACAAAAAAACATAGAGAAATCAAAAGAACACACTTCCAGTTTCTAATTTTTGGTTTGAACCGTCTTCAGAAAAAAATTAGAGACTGTAAGTGTGTTCTTTTGATTTCTCTATATTTCTTAGAGAACTATATATATAGTGGACTATCGTCCCTGCATCAATTCACTTCTTTTCCTGAGGACGACCACCATTACGGTCGAAATATTGAAAAGTGAGTCTTTTGTTATGTTTCAGTCTATGTGTCACTGTTTACTTTAAGTATATATATATATATAATATATATATATGACAGTCGTTATCTTTCTGCTAAACGACTCACATCTATCTTCCTTTTGATAAGGCAATTAAAATATAGTAGTGAGTTTTTGCGATTTGTTTTTTTTTTTTGCTCAGTTTAGAGGGTAAGAATATTACAATGGAATCATAGATTACCGTTTCTATTCGTGGTTTGTTATTTTTTGTATATATATATAGTTAATAATGTTTTTAAATATTTTTGAAACTGGAACTTACAAGAATTTACGTTACATTTATTTTTTTACCTTCTTATTTTTTTTAGATTTACTAAGACTTAATTTTTATAACCAGAAGCATAACTTTTTTTTTATGATTAGTTTACATTTTTTTAATATGTTAAATACTGCTGTCACACCAATTACCGCACTCATATAGGTAACTTGTTTGGAAATTTGTCATCACAAATTAGATGACATTTGGTTATTTTTGTGGTTGAAACGGTGTAGATATAATGATACTATTTGTTCAAAACGTGCAGTGTTAAATGTAGTGTATGCATAAGACATTGAGAAAAAGAGTCACGTGAATGTATGTAGTTGTATTTATTTGTTTCCTATTGCAAACTCACAGGATTGGTTATATTCTTTGCCATATCTGATAACTTGTCAATACGCTTTGGTTACCAATCATTTGTTAATTGGTAACAAAATAGTTACCAATCATTTACCTTTATTAAAACTATTTATGTTTTTGTGATTTATGCTAAACAAATTGCTGACATACATAGTCGACCAAAGCGTCTGCCAAAAGGTTTCCCAAGTTGCACTCTGCCAGCCTGCATTCCCCGTTCAAATCCACATAGGTAGTACCAACCTCTTTTTTCAGAATGTCTGTCATATTCTTTGTCCAAACATCAACTAAATGATCCAAAGCTACATCTGAAACAAACATAGCTTTTGTTATTATCTTAAGTTACATGAATTTTAAATACATGCATAATGTTAGTATCATTGAGGTTATTATGATTTATATTATTAATATGAGAAACCGTCGCACCTCGTAAGATGATCTTGGAATTGTTGGAGCGCTTTTGGACGTTGTCTATCTTCGATCGCAACTAACCTAGAAAGCGCTCCAACAACACCAAGATCATCTTACGAAGTATGACGATAAAGGACATAGGTCGAGATGGTAACTGGCAAAGCGATAAGTGAGCTTTACGAGGTATCGTTTAAAGGGAAATATCTCAAGACATATCTTGAGTTCATCCACGAGGTGGGAAGGAAAAAGAGGACCATCGCAACCTAAAGCTTGGCGAAAAAAAAATTGGTAGTGATGTAAAGGGTGGATAGTGAGGTAAATGAGCCACCTTTCTACCGGGGGTATAACTGTCGTGTTGTTGTTTTTTGCCCCCTGGTATAGTTTCGTGAATTGGTTTTTTTATATTGGTCTAATGCGCAACGTAGAATTGTGGTGCCCGCCTCCACGAGATCCACCTCGGACACCCAAGGTTTGGGTGGCTAAACTTGGTGGTAACAAAAAAGGCAACACATTAAATAGTCGGCCTGATTTGATCTAATGGTGTAAATCCATGTTTCCCAGCCTGAATTCAGTTTTGAACGACTGTCCTGAAGTGGTATTTTCCACTATCCTATAATTTCTAGTGATATTTTGGAATACCACATGTCATCTATAAATTTTTCTAAAATACCATCAAAGACACGTCTGCTAGTTTAATATATAACCAAGGTAAAAAGTTCAAAAAAACGAATACTATGTGTGGGAAGCAAGAAATTTTGAAGAAAGAGGCAGTAAACAAAACAAAAACCCCACAATTTTGAGCATTTTCCACTACATATGTAAGCATTCAATGGGACACAACTGACAAATAAATTAAGAAGAATTCAAATAATATTGATGGAAAAAACTGGGTTAAATTTAGTTTGAAAAGTTAATTCCAACTGAATTTGCTTTCGTATCAAAGTATTATAATTTCAATGGAAGGATTTAAAATTATATGTAGAATATTTATAAAAAAATGATCTTCCTAGCTGTTACCTTAGCAATTTGTAATTAACATTGCACAAAAAATGTAAAAATTTTGTCTAGAAGAAGTGAAACCTTAGAATTCAACAGGGAGACTACCTTCAAGAGGATAATGATTTTCAGTAAATTATTCCTAAAACCAATAGAAGTGAAGCATACTTCTTTAGAAACAATCATGAAATTTATTAAAGAATGAAGAATCTGAAGTTCAATTTAGAACAACACTGATATGCACTGTGGTATGACTGTGGTATAAATGTGGTATGACTGTGGTATAACTGTGGTATAACTGATCCGGATTCAGTTTCAAGGTCTTGGATAAATAAGAGTATTAATCTGTCAATAATTTTATTGATCATAATCTCTCATTCCTTTTAATGACAAAATTATTACTGCCATATTCACATGCACATAATTGATTATTAATTATTGAGTTGGATAATACCTCTACACGATAGTCACATAAATCTGTTATCATATGTTACAAATTCCTATTAATGATGTTGGTGTACCTTTGGAGCATGTATATGTGTGTGTATGTGGTTTGTGTGTGTGTGTGTGTGTGTGTGTGTGTGTGTATGCGTTTGCGTGCGTATGTGTGTGTGCGCGGGTGGAAGTTTGGGTGGATGGATGTGTGTATCCCAAGTTTATTGGCATGAAGGACACCACAATACTTTATGGTTCAAATTTGATGCATCAATATACAAGTATTCTAAAAATGTAAATTAAAAAAAAATTTTCTTCTTAACGTGCTAAAGAAATTTGACTTTCAGATTATTATGAAATCCGTAGAAGTAATAGCTGGAAAAATCACAGGTTAGAATTCAACCAAGAAGGATTTTTGGCATGAAATATAAGAATTCTTCCTTATGATTGATCTTATAAACATTGTGAACACGATATAGGAAACATGTTTGATCAGCCATTATGAAGTTATACATAAGATTAGTAGCAAATATACATACATTAGTGTCAAATGAACGAGATGATATAGTACATGTTATATCATATTATGTGATAGTACATGTTATATCATATTATGTGATAGTACATGTTATATCATATTATGGGATAGTACATGTTATATCATATTATGTGATAGTGCATGTTATATCATATTATATGATAGTACATGTTATGATCGAAGAAAATGTTCTTTTTTTACCTAACCAGTTAACTATTGAAAGATACAACTTTGTGAGAAAAAGGTTCCTTTTAACATTGTCAGTTACTTATAATATTCATCAAAGTAATATTACTTTGTTCAATCAATTGGTGTGACAGCTATACTATATGACCCATTTTTGTGTAAAATATTACTTTGGTAAATCAACAGGTTTATCTGATAGTGTAGCCACAAAATGTTGGATACACATGCACTCACATGAAGGTATCATTGGCTGGAAACAGTGATCGAGGCAGGCTACAAATACTAGAGGCTTTATTAATCAAAGATTTGTGCCCCACACTGAACTCTCAAATCAGTGACATGTTCGTCACCGAGTTCTAGGACCTTTGAACCTAGAATAAAATTTGTTCGGAACTCTCCCATAATTGTGACCTGTCGAAGGCGAGAAGTGCTGGGGTGATTCAACTGTCTAACGCGTGGATGCGCGCATGTAGCGCTGCTTTGACAGTTAAACGCTGCCACTATTTGAATTGCGCTAATTAATTTTGTAGTTAATTTTTGATTTATGTTTTAATTGTTTCGTTTTATTGTTTACTGTTTACCTGATGATGGCCAATGAGGCCTAAAGCTTGTTTCCCTTTAGTTTTTTAACCCAGTTTGTGTTTGTGTAGTGTCAAATATAGTTTGTTTCATTAGTTTTCTTCAAGATTGTTTTCCTATTCTTGTTATGAAATTAGGTAGATTAAATTTTGAGCTACCAGTGAATTACAAGAAAATAATAAGGCAAATAGAACATCTTTCTAAGAAGATTGTTAATGCTGAAGCCGCTGTGCTTTTTAACAACACTTGTTTAAAAGAAGACTTGCTGCCAGTATAAACCAATATATATATATATATATATATATAGACTGACATCAAACAAGTATATTTCTTTAACAAACTAAACGTAAGGTTTTACAAACTTCACTGTTTTCTGGGAAATATTGAAGAACGGAAAAGTACTTTTATTTCCGTTAATTATTAAAATCTGTCTATCAACGGGTACAAAATTATTTTTTTTATATTCAGCCATATGGACTGTACATTTTTTTTCTAAAGTAAAATGTACTATAACTAGCTCTCCTGTTAAGGTAATTTCTGCAAAAATGGTTTGTCTCATCTAAAAAGATAATATTTTTTGTATAATTTCACAATGTCCTTTCAAGTGATTAGTCTTTATCGTGTGTGCATGTTTTTGGAATAGTTATAATTCAAAAAGGTTATATATTACACCAAAAACAACCCTTTCAGTTATTTAAAATTGATGACTTCTTTTCCGTTAATGATCCTATCATTTTTATATTAATTCAAACCTTTCTACATTCTAAACATAGTAGTATAAGTACCGTAAAAAAATATTTTCTAAAACGATATTTTGACTAAAAGATAGACTTTTTTCACATTGAAATCCTTGTCAAAAACAAAAGAATATCTATACTACATGGTTCATTTGAAGCTAGAAGATATTACTTTGCTGAATGAACTGATGTGTCTGATTGCAGACAATTTATTTATTAGCATTTTGCAATCGGAATTTTTTTACGATGGCTATATATCACTTCTAGAATACCAAATTATATATTGAGAAAATACATTTTGAAAGTATTGAAAAAGTATTTATTACAATTTTTGAAAAACTATATATAATACAAAAAAGTATAGATTAAGAATATTGAGAAAAACTTATATTTATTGCAATACAATTATAATAATTTTTGGTGATATACAATAAAAATTACAAAATGTGAGTACAAAATTAAAAAAAAAATTCCTCCTTATTGAGTAAATTTGAAAGTTTATAAAAGGTTTTTATGTTTTTTTTTGTATTTCTATTCAAGATTTTATAAAGTTATTTTTTTTTTTGGAAGCTTTAAAAGTTCTTATTTTTTTTTGGAAAAGAAGGGGAAATGGGAATAGCAACTTCGTCACTTGTAAACCCAAAACAAATAGTATGATCAGAAAATGAACCAAAATACCAAACATATAACATTTTTATAAAAAAATTGCAATGGGAATAAATCACACATTTAATTTAATTTACATAATGACACTAACAACCAACAGGAGAACACTTGTAAACATGTATACTAAAAGCCAAGAAATTTGTTTGCTATTACAAACGATGTTTATGACAAATACACGGAAATAGTATCATTTTCAATAGACTTTTTTGCTTTTTAAATTTGAGGTAATTGAAATGTAATTTATGTCATTCATTGGTTTAATCTTGCCTGCAGATGAATTAACACGCAATCCTTAGTGAGGCAGATAAATGAATTAGAAACTCAAACGCAAAGGCAAAGTTCTGATGGATACACTTTAGAAGGGGGCACCTTAATTAGAGCCAAACGAGATTTCCGATAACACAACTACACACTGACTGTCAATCAAGTCCTAACAACTTCCAATGTATTAGTTAACGTAAATACTCTGACCCAACCAAGTTAAATCGAAATAAAACAGTTTTTTAATTAAAAAACAATGTGATACTTCAAATGAAAGCAAGTTCAAGAATGTGTAGCATTTTTCTTAAATATGTCGAATTACTTCTTGATTGTAAGTATACGGAAACAGCAGCGTGTCATCGCTCACGAGGTCGACCTTCAGCTGGTTTTCTGATTATTAAATTTTATATTTAAAAAATGTAGATATCCTAATGTTCTCAGCCATTTTCTCAATACATTGAAACCATTTAAAAAAAAAAATAAAAACTTTTGTAACAAATGAAATTTTTTCTGTTTATATTTGCTCTTTTCAAATTTTCCTATAAAAATTGGGACTGGATATTGAAATAAAAGTAAAACTGTTTTGCAACTTACATTGGCTTATTTTTCACACAAAGTTAAGAAAAATAAAGTATTAACTAGTTTACCCTAATTAAAAGTACCATAATCATTTTGACTTTTACAGTCATAATTGAACGTATCCATGGATCCCAGTAATACAGTAATTACTTTACTGATCTCTTTCGATAAAGTTAGAAATATTATCCTAATATAAAGCGCAAAGATCAGTGCTCATGGATTAATTGATTAATTAATTAAAATTATTTTTTATTTTAAGTTTCAAAAAAGTTTGGAAAATACAATTTATTCAAAAAAATAATTTGTCAAGTTTTATAATGACTTAAATTAGTTTTATATATTGTTGGAAAATAAATTATAGTTTCATATCCTAAGTTAAAAGTTATAAATGATATTTCAGATTTTTATTAACTTGTCTCTTTTCTGTATTTCGTTCCCCCTTATCTTCTAAAATGTTACCTTTGGCAATTTCCACTGAAGCTGACAGAAGTCCTTTCTTTCAATAAGTCAAGTCACTGTCTGTTTGTATGATATAAATCTACATATATGTAATAATACTATCATTATTATTAGCTAATTATAACATTATTTTAACCAATAACAAGATTTGATATTTATTATTAATAATAATAATGTTTTTAGTTTACAACAGCATTCCTCATACCTAGATGATGAAGAAAAAAAAACATTAAAATTTGAATCAAAAATATTAAAGAAATATATAAATAAATGGTCAAATATATGTAAGGTATGTTTGTGACTTTTAGTAAAACAGTTTTAGTATTATAAAAAAATAGTTGTATTTTGTAGAGTATCTAATCATTGGTAAAGTTTCGTTCAATGATTGATCTTAAAATGATATGCTTCTTAGGTACGGACATTACCACTTTATATAGGAAGCTCTCATTCATAGATCATTACCTACAAACTGTAACGTAACTTGAAAAATGAGAATACGCGAATTACAAGCAGAGATACACTGAGTTCATTGAAATAAAATGAAACGAAACGCTCCAAATTAATCTCTAGTTATGCACACGAAGTTCATTTAGTTTATTTCGTAATTAAATAAAAAAATCAGAGTACGAACTGACTTGGCTATTTTTCAATGGTATTAGAAATGTTAAACTAATTTGCAATTAATATTAAACGGACCTTTTCATAAGTTTATGGACATTTGAGGAAAACAGAACCCTTTTCAATTATATGAAATACATTGACAAAGGAAAACTTCTAGGGGACACTCTCTTAAACCAAATATCCATACAACCCCTAAATTGTAAACATAATGCGCACTAACACAATAATTCTGGCTAAAGTTTTACTTTGTTAACATTTTAGAGAGAAAACTATTAAATGTAGTTTCTTAATAAACTACAATAATAAATGTTATAATCAATGTATTTTGTTGATATATTTAATAATAATGATGTTAGAAATAATAAAGTTATGATATCCTAGTTAAACTAAATATTTATAGCAAATAATCTATTTTCTATTAGTGTTGAGTTTAAAATATGAATGAATTACTGTAAATCGTATAATTTTCCATCAGTATATCATATATGAATTTTTTGGTATGTTTTCTTCTTCAAACAGTATATGTTTAATTTTACCGTCTTTTTTTTAAGAAATATATTGAATATTTATTTAGTCTTAAAAAAATATATGTTTATTTCTACTGTTTTTAAAGAAATATATCGTAAATGTATTTTATGAAAACGGAAGAATGCAAACAAGTAAATAATAAAGATAAAAAAAATATGAAAACAAATCATTGATTGAGTAGAGAGGAAATAATACTTCGGGTATTTCAATTACAGGTTGAAGAAGGTGAGGGAATCGTGCTCCCCTTTCTGGCATCTTTCAGGTGATAAATGAATCCACTCAAGTGCCTTCCTACCGGAGCGATAGCATTCCCGGGAAGCGTCTTTTTCAGAAACTCCCAATACATATGAAATAAATGTCAGCTTCCCCATGTAAAATTCATCACAACTTTCCAATACATTTAACTCTTCGCTCCATTGCTCCATTACACCTTCTTTATTTGATCAGTTTGTTCAGTCGACCAAAACACTGGTTAACAGCTTAATATTTTGAAGAATAAACTGAATAGAGGAAAAAACTGGCTATAAACCTTCTATTAGATTTGTACTAAATCCAATAAGGATAAAAAAAACTGGAATATTTACAAAAACGAAGTATTTATGTATGCAACGGCAACTCCGGAAACAGTTCTTAACATGGTTTCATAAGAAGGTTTATGCATTCAAATCGTTGTTGATAATAATGTGGTGTTGATAATAATAATTAATAAACATGCATGGTATCAAGTGTGATGTAGAAGGTCTAAGTTCAACCTCCCTATATCAACTTAGTTTTTAGGGATTTTCCAATTCGTCAAAGCATTGTAATGATCCTGTATCACTCAATGAATATTAACCTGCGCAATCAATGATGGGAAAATTCCTAAAAACTAAACTCATTTTAAAGATGTTTTCCTTAGACAAATCAATCCCAAACAGCAAAGTTCAACAAATGAAGGTTCTCAAAAACAGTAAACAGGAATATTGTTACAATTGACGAACTGCAGACTTACCTTCTCTAGGACAGGAGATTTAAAAGAGATATCTTTTACTTGAGATATATATTTTATTTAAAACAAATATTTAAAAATATTTTGTTTTAATAAAATATATATTTTAAAAGAAATTTGATTAAAAGGAAAAATGATTAAAAAGACTAAAGGACCTAGATCTTACTTAATCCAAAATGAGAACAATTAACAACTTAATATTATTACAAACTTCCAGCATACTTTGTAACTTGTTGATAGAATCATCTGACCCGTTTTGCATAAGTTGCACTATCTAATGTTGCTCTATCATACTGCGACGAAACAGGTCGGACGAATCCATCAACAAGTTGCGAGGTATGTCGGAAGTTTATAATGATATTATGTTTAATAACCTCCATGCTACTAACAATAAGCATATAATAAACAACTTCTAAAAACTAGCCGCTTTATAAGCAAGGTATAATTAAAATAAAATTTTAATAAAGTAATTATTTGTGCTGAAATAATAGTGGACATTTTGAAATTGAATAGTTTTAAATTGATCAGTAATATTGTTGTTAGGTTCAGCCATATCTTAGAAACAAGGAACGGAGTAAGTGTTAGTAACACTGTTGTTACTCTCTTGAGTAACGTAAGTGTTAGTAACACTGTTGTTACTCTCTTGAGTGATTTTTCAACATGATTTCATAAAGTATGTTTACATATACATCTGTGTCTTACTAATTTAAATCATTTGTGTTGAAAACAGTAGTAGTTAATAAACAATGTAATCATAATTTCGAGTAACTATATATTAAAAAAGTGAATATAAGTTTGTGTCAGGTTAAGTTAGTGACCAGATGGGTACACACATAGGTGAAAGAGGCTTTGGGACGATACAGTTTGGTCTATACTCTCATATCTATTTCAAGTTGGGTCTATTACTGAATAACATTGAGCTAAATACTTAAAACCCAATGCATTTTATCTCCTAAGAAATATGATGTACTCAAGTTTTCTTCTATCTTTCAAGGACAATTTTTAAGTTCTGAGACTAGGAAGGATCTTTATTAATATGCTTCAGTTTGCTCATTCATTCTCAGAGATATAAACCCCTTTAACCCATATCACATCAAAAAGTGTTTTACTATTCCTGTTGAATACGGAAAGCCATAACGACATCCAAACATAAATGTTTTTTCTCGAACTTTTTGTCAGAGTGCTACATACTTCTGTTTTTTTTTTATTAATGCACAGAAGTTTCATACTCCAATGCACGGCTTGGAGTCCGCGGGTTCTTGATATCAGTTTCTGTGAAGTGTCCTTACCCTAAAAAAGGTCCTGTGAGTTTTTTTTCACTAGAGTTACTACAGTCTGTTGACTGTCTTATTGTTGGTTACTTCCTTGTGTTCTTTTTGAATGCAAAAGGTTCCCGAACAAGCATAGTTGGTTGCTAAAGTTGTCATTTTGTACATTGATATTTGAATATTTCTCTCGGATTTTATCCGAGTTGTTTTTCTGACAAAACAATGTTATTCAAGATTATGCTTTCTATGAATCCAGTGCAAATTATATTATTATAATATTTTTAATTAGTATTTTATAATAATTTGCTAGGAATGTATAAATTAAGATTTAACGGTTATACTGGCAAGCTCAGATGAGTAGCAATATCCTGAATGAGCCAAGGGTTTAGAGTCAATTTTAATATTTAATTGTTAGAGTCCGTTTTTTGTAGGACGGACTTTACCTCTATATGACATAAAATGAGCGTATTTATTAAACTTTGGCCCGAGCGTTTTGTATTTTTGATGTTTGTTGATTCGAGTTGAGGTAACTAACTAACTTAGATGGAGAATATGCAAGTACCTTCAGTCATTACGTAACGGAAATTATTACACTGATCTCCATGAAAATAGTCTAATATTCTAATAATATTCTATTTGTATCTACTATACAGTCAGTGTAAGTACCAATATATTTCCCATTTACATTACTTTGGAATGTTTTCTATTTTGATATTCAGGTGAAAAATAAAAAAAAAACATGTTAAAGGACAAAGTTTCAGTGAAAGCTTCATCGACTGAAGTCAAAGCTTTTCTAAGAAAATGTAAGATTTTCTTGCTATATATTTTTTCGTAAGCCATTGATCTAGAGATGCTGTGCCAGAGGTTTTGGTGATTTAAATTTTTGTAGCGGTCTTTCCATGACACATACATAATTGAAAATTACACCAAACTTAGCTGAAGTCTGTTAATTACAAGCATCCCTATTTTATTAAACAACTCTCTCGATACTATAAAATATTTCTAAAAATTTTTTATTGAAAATGCTTGAAAATTTGTTCCACTGTTTTATTTTTGTTGACGTAATCACATATGATTTCCTATGGTTTCTTTAACTGAAACATTGGTGAATAATGATCCTATGTATAATGATTCTATTGTTTTTTCTGGTTTGACTTTATGCCTAAGAATTCATCGGTAGAACAAAGCATACATTTTTCTGATGTACAGGGTGTTATTATTCTATTCATTTCTCCGGCTAACTTGTAAGTGGACTGGTTACTAGAGAAATGATGACCGGAATCAGATTTCAAGGCTTGTGATTTTTGACTGTTCAATGTAAGTACTCAGGACTAAATACACCTATTATGGACAGAACTTTCCGGAAATTTCAGGACCTGACTTTCCATTATTTATAGATGACATGATTTTGTAGACTATGATTTTCAGTTTGTTAAAAAGAAGATCTTGAATTTTTTGTCCTCTGCTATTATTTTATCTATTTTCTTCTACTATGGTCTATCTAAAACTTCTAGTGAGTTAGATTTATTTGGTCATCTTACAGTTATAACTGGATGTTCCTTCAATTGCTTGGCAATCCTCTCAGTTCTTTAGTCATGAACTCGCTAGATTTAGATTCTCTTTGCTTTACTGTTCGGCTTTAAGTTGATCCTATAATACCGGGCTTATATCAGAAGAAGTCCGGTGTTATTTTCAATAATTTATATGTTATGGTAGGACTGTTCGCAAAATGCATATGTATATACATATATATAATTAAAGTTATAATACGAAAACAAAAAAGAGTCTAACACTTACTACTATCGATCATTTCGGCTATCACACCGTCCTCAGGAAAGGTAGGAAAAGGAAAAAGAACACAGGAGTGGAGACGTGGAAGTGTCTACCGACCGACACAAAGTGACAAAGTGACTATATATATAAATAGTCACCGTCCTACTTCTCTGAGGGACAGTTCACCTTCAGTAAAATCGATTTCTAAGTGTAGAAGTGACTTATAACCATATTATTTTTGTGTTGATATCATTATAATTTCTCGGAATATAATGATGTCATTACAATACATATTTCTCGGAGTACAAAGTACATCATTTTTTAGAGTGAATTCTTTTTATATTTGATAAAAAATTGTATATAAATCATCAAGAAAGTGACACAAAACTCAGACATCACAGCTTCTATATTCTGTCATAGAGACTGCTTCTCACCGGGGTACCTTGCAGGGTGGTTACCTCCTGTCTCCCTGTTGGATACTTAGTCTCCTGATGACCGCGGTTGTCAGAATATAGAAATGTGTTCTTTTTGTGTCTATATTTGGTTATACTTTTTATTTAAAATCCTATAAATTGCTGCATTTGATTTACATGTATATATATATATATATATATATATATATATATATATATATATATATATATATATATATATAGGAAACAGTCCTTCCTTAATACATGTGAGAAATTTTTCCTTAAAAACAATAGGCCGTAAATTCAATCTTACACACACACACACACACACACACACACACATATATATATATATATATATATATATGTCGGAAATGCTAACCGACAACACCATGAAATTAAAACACGAACATGACCATATCAGACTGCAGATTTTGGAAGCCATTTTTATTCTAGAAAAAGAGCCCACTATCAACAGCCAGACCGTGGATTCACAAGAATTCTGAAACTGTACGAAGGGAGTCAGAGGACGAACCAATCAAAGAGAGGTAAAGAAAAGAACCCTGGGGAAACCTCACCTTGTCTATAATTTATTTGAGTTTTTCGGTTTAAAATTGTATTAGTTTTAAGTAAATTGTCAAACTACGTTTGTAAATAACATCCTTGAAAATGGTCGATGAAGAGCGAAGCATGTCAGTATACAGAAATAAAAATTTTGGAGGACTGATGTATCTTGTCCCAAACTTATGGAAGCCAGAGGTCAGAAAATTTGAAAAATTAATTCAAAAATGTGTTAAAATAGAAATAGGCATAGGTTTTAATAGAACTTGTATCAATGAAGGCCTGCTCCCCAAATATATATATATATATACAGTATGTTCAATATTATTAGTCCGTACACAATAATAAGTTATTTAGCTATTATGAGAAGTTTTGCTAAAAAAATGTAAACTTTGAATTAATAAAGCTGACTTAATCAAGGTTTTCTGCTTAGTTTTAAAGGTATATTGGAAAATTTTCGAATGATTCCAAAGGGAACAGAACACTTGCGACACTAACTTGACTGTGACAAATGGATTACATTTTCATCCCTTGGTAACCCAATTACGTTCCTATGAAGCCCTCTTTCAATGAACCCTACACCTTTCAATAAAATTATCTACATCATTTCTGCTGTCTTCAATTTTTACAATAATTTCAATGTTCACGCTCAATGTAATATTTATTGGGAATGATCCACTTAGTCAATTGAAGTCTGGAAATTATATCGTTGTTAAATATTTTATTTTAAGTTGCATACCTTCTCTTGCACAATTTTCAATAAGAATTATTCATAATTTTTATAGCAATAATTTTAAAATGTAAAAGTTTAAAAAAAATGTTTGAAAAACCTTCTAAACAATTATTTTAAGTATCATTAGAAACAGTAAACAGCAAAATTAATTACAAATTTACATAAAATCTAGATATTGTATATTAGGCATGGTTTAATTTTATATAATTATTTGCATTAAAAAACAACTACCAGACTAAAACTGTCATATTAAAGATATAATAAATAAATTTAGTTAATGAAATTGAGAAATTCATCTTTTTGACTGACTCCGAACATTACTACAGTCTCAAATAGACTTTTGTTTACAATTTTTATGATTTTTGGTATGATATACATAATATAAGTTTGCGTATTTGTAGAAACTGCACTGTTATTTATTTATTAAAATAAATATTTTCATATTTAAACAAAATACTGATAAAAGTAATATTTTATTAAACTAATAAAATATTAGCGCTACTAATAATTTGTAGTTTTCTTCTTTCCGTGTTTTCCAGTACAAACAAATTGTTCAACTGAATATGCATATGATTTTGAATTGAGTTGAATATTATCTCCTCTTATTCTAGGTAATGTTTCAGCAATATTTATCTATTTTTCCAGCGTTAATTATTAATCTAAGTTAACTAAGTACAATAGTCATAATTATGTAGAATTTGATAATACCTTACTGAAATTAAACATGTTAAGGAAGTGTATTTTACATCTGCAATAGGTTTTTTAAACATTTTTTTTCCAAACATTTATCATTTAAATTGATATAATAATTTAAAAGTTATGAAGTAATTAAATTGTTTTGCATGGTTTTCTTAATATATTTTCAAAAATTATTATTTGGGTGTCTTTTAATGAAAGATTTATCATCATTTCTATAAATTACTGAGATAATTTTTAGCTTACATAAACCTTATAGCAATAAGGTGTGTGGAGATACTTTTCCAACTAAAAGTAATACAAAACATGAAGTAAAATGCAATCTTCTTCTAAATATTTATGAGTGGTTTGAAGTAGATATTAATGCTATTGTATAATAAGTTTCCAGGATATATGTATGTAATACCATGTACATTAATACTCAAGATTACTATCTTTGGAATTTTCTTATTCCGATGGATACAACGAATAAAGTTGTACAACGATAACACATATATTGTTATCGCACAAATAAAGCATTATTTATTAACTATATTCTCTACTAATATTCCTAATAATTCTGATTTAACTTCTTTTATATGTATTTAAATTTATGAATAAAGAATACACAATAAGAAAAATTTTCGTAATATACGTTCTATGGAATGAAGGTTTAATTTTTTTAGCAAGGATTTTTTGCCTCAGTAACTAAAAAAATATAAAATCCCTTTTATAATAGAAAATGAATTTCTTTTTTTGTAATGAAATATTTTCAATTATAGAAAGTAGAACTTTTTAACCATAAACTTGAATTAAATATGTTAGGCATTAACTTTTAGTGTCAAATACTTAATATAACTTTTGTTATTATTTATTATTTGTTATTGTTATTTTCTTATTATTATATTATTTCTTCGTATATTTCTTATTCATAAATATCTACTGTTGTATGGCATGGGTAGAATTTTTGATGGCTCTACATGTTTGATAGTGAAAAAAAGAGGGTATGACTGAAACAGTCAACAAAAAAGAGATTGTTAAAGATGAATGCATATTTTTTGTACTATAGAGATTGGCAAAGAGTATATAAATTTCCGACATACTTTGTAACATGCTGATGGAATCGTCCGATTGGTTTTGCGTTAGACGAATGGGACTCAGTGGTTCCCATTACATGATGCTCCCTATTCAAAACCGGTCAAACGACACCATCAATATCAATTAGAAATTTATAATAATATTGGTTAGAAATATTTATAGGTTCAAAATACCTTGCGGTCGCTCTGAACTCATGAGGACAGGGTTTCCTCTGGCAGATATCAGGCGGTAAGTCTGGTCGAACGACAGCTCCAGGCGACCCACATACTTAGTGTATGCGTATGCTTGCACCACAGGCACTCTCTTTCCAGACTTTTGAGTCACAATATGAGGATATTTTCCAATTGGTATTTCCTTATCAGGTGGTATTCCTGAAACATTTCAAAATCAAACAATATTAATTCAAAATAATGCATTAGGAAACTATTTTTTTAAACATATTCATTACATTACTTAGAAATGAATTTGTTTAATCAATATTTAATCAACATTTATCAACACTTATAAGCATTTTGTCAACTGAAATGTATTTATAAGCAAATTACTGTTTTGAAGTTTTCCCTATAAGACAGTAACTTATCCAGCTTTAAAATTATCCAGTAGTTCTTACTTACAATTTACAACGAAAGGAAACCAAAGAATAATTGGAGTAAATTTAGTTAAATATAATTAATACTTGGTTAATTTGATATTCATATTTTTTATACCGTGTCCAGTGATTAAAATAGTTTTATATGATTAATATTATTTTATGAATTTACTTAAATTCTATGATTAGTATTCCATCAAATGTTGCAATAGTGGCAATCATAATTTAAAACTCGTTAACTAATCCCAGAATATGGTCAATATTAAACTTCATCAAATAGATATTCAAATATGAACTAAATTACATTGAATACATATATAACTTGATTTGGTTTAAATATTGTTGTTATAAGTTTAGATATATAGCAGAAAAAATAGTTTAAAATAATAACTTTTTATAAAAAAATTAACTCTGTGATGTACAACACTCATAATAAAAAACACACTTTTTTTTGATAATACTCTTTTGTTATTCAAATAAACGGTGAAAAACAAATTGGATGCAAAGCGGGACATATAAACACGCTAGGTATTTATTTTGTTTGAGTGTTTGTCGAGAATACTTGTAACTTTGTAATTAGCGTCCTTTGAAGATATTGTAGAGTCAAAGACCTTTGTAAATTGAATTAAGTTGGAAATTGTTTTGTGCAATCAATATCCATTTTATTAGTGGACTACAAATCTTTTACAAAACATCTTTTAACATCAAATAATAGCCCTTTAAACGCCTGAATTCTAAATTAATATTTAAATATTGCCCTTTTTCTCCTTTGCGTAACTGTATCATTGAACATCAAGTTTATAAGCATAAAGTGATTATAGTTATAAATACTATAATAACAATAAAACTTTACAAAGAATATTACAATATATATATATATATATGATTATGTATAATTTTTCTTATTTCAATGCTCATAACAACATTTTTTAATCTATAATATTTTCTTGTTAACATAATTTAAGAAGTATCATATAACTTTGTGTATGTTAACAAATTCTGATACGTGTTTAGTAACAGTTGTTCACCTACATATAGAATACCATAAAAAGATTTCACATAAACACATGAAATAACAATCAATGATCAAACCACAATAAGAAATGGGAGAAATGGGATATTGTGGTTTGATCATTGATTGTTATTTCACGTGTTTATGTGAAATCTTGTTATCGATAGTCTTGTTTTCCCATTTCTTATTGTGGTTTGATCATAGAATACTATATGTAGTATTCTATATATATGTATTATATAGAATACATATTGAATACCCAGCAGTTGAGTTTTTGACTCTGACGAGGACCGCTTGTTACGGTTGAAAGATCTTAGTCTTGTTATCCCATTTTCTTATTGTGGTTGATCATTCATTGTTATTTCACGTGTTTATGTGAAATCTTTTTATAGAATACTATATGTATCCTACATATACAGAAACCAGACTACTTAGAAATACATGTGTTTCAATGGAATTGTAGGAATATTGATTATAAAAATTTGTATTTTGGTCTGTTTTTACATAAACGAAACGTACTTATTAATGAAGTAGGTAATTGTGATTAATAGTTGAAATTTATAGGGGAACAATAGACGTCTTGAACTAAAGCCTATATGGTAGACTTTGGCTCAAGATTCAGAATGTCGGGACTGCAGCTTCGTTTAATGATATATATATATATATATATATATCCACTTAAAATTCGAAAAAACGATCCAAACTGGACGCAAATCAGTTCACAAACGAAGAAAAGCAACACACAGAGAAAGAGACACACTTACAAACTCAAATTTTCGGATGATCCGTCTTCAGGAGAAAAGAGAGAATGGGCGACCAAGCACGCCGGAAACACAACGGCAGGAAAAACCCAGGAAAAACGGCAGGGTTTTTCCTGCCGTTGTGTTTCCGGCGTGCTTGGTCGCCCATTCTCTCTTTTCTCCTGAAGACGGATCATCCGAAAATTTGAGTTTGTAAGTGTGTCTCTTTCTCTGTGTGTTGCTTGTCTTCGTTTGTGAACTGATATATATATATAACAGATTCAATAATATATCGACCGTTTTATAGAATAGGTGTGTTCTCTAATCGGGGTTCGGTCAATTTTCCAGGATAAAAAATCAAACCCTCGTTGCCAACGTTTCGGTTTTATTTAAAACCTTTTTCATAGGCAGAAGTAAGAATTTTTTAACTAAGAAAATGAAATTTACATTATTTAAAGGAACAACAATGTTAGCCGGACAAAACCTTCGACTAGACTGTATATATATATATATATATATATATATATATATATATAAGTGATATTAATGGAATGCAATCCAGAAGGACTGATTACAAATTAAAATAAACTGTGACTTTTAGAAAAAATGAATTGATGGAGGGATGGCAGTCAACTGAAGAACCAAGCAGTCAACTGGAAGGTTAAAGAACTGCTGCTGCAAAGGAGAAACATAAAAAAAAGGAGCCTAGGAGTCGAGATTAAAATAAGTTTAATGAAGGATATAAGGTTAGAAAGCAGAAAATATTAAAAAAAGAATTTATCAGTTGTTTAATTGAATATTTAATTTTTTTTTGGTATTTTTTATATATTCTGGTTTCTTCCCTTTTGTTCTTCTTTAAATTTCTTTAAACCTCTAGTCCTTGGTTCTTCTTTTTATTTCTTTTTTTTTGCTGATAAACTGCTTTAATCCTCCAACCAGAGAGTTCTTCAGTTGACTGTCGTTCTCCCTTTAATTCACTTCTTCTCCTGAGGACGACGGCCATAAAGGTTAAAATATTGAAAAGTGAATCCTTTGTTATTTTTCTTTTTCTGTGTCAGTTTACTTTTATATATATACTATTTATATATATATACTATATATATAATTTTCTCTTTTTAATTACCCTGAAGATGACTGAAAGCCAGTCGAAACATGTCGGTACCCACTTAATTAAAATTCTCCATCGTTTGGATGAAGGAAAGAAGAAGGTATTCAGAAACCTTGAAAAAGTGGTGAAGAAAGTGACATCAGTGAAATACGGTCAGTTGTTCAATGAAATATATATATATATATGTATATAGCAACATTCACAATAAGGACACATGTAGGTAACATTAAAACAAATACAAATGAATCATAGTGTGCGTGTCTATTTCTTTTGTTATATAATAATAGTTAAACCACCCTCATATGTGCTATATTGAATTCAAAAAAGAATCTAAAACCTTAAACCAATAAGAGTCACTTGAGCATTTTATCTCACTAAATCCCCGACTTTTTCAGATATAACGCAATACTCAACACAGAAGGGAAATTGATTTTTAAAGGAATCTTTCATTAATTCATATTTGAATAAACATCTGAAATTTTATACTTTTTTACGTATATTAAAAGGTACAAATATGAAAATTATATTCTTAACGTTCCTAAAACAATACAAATTTGGTTGAATACATGATTTGTTTATCATTATATTGTTTTAAATATAATACTCTACTTAAGATATTTGAGGTACTGGTTCATGTCATAGTTACAAAATTAATAACAATGAAAGTTAATAATATCCTACACTGATGCAATGAAATTAAGGATGTTATAATTCATAGAAATAAATCAAATTTAATCTATGAATTTATGTTTAGCCATATAGATTTTGAAAAGAGTAATATTAATAATTACTGTTGATGAAACACAGTTCTTAATTTCACAGATGATATTACATACTAACTTTCAGGAGTCATCACATCTTCAAGTGAACAAATATTATAAATATCATTCTGTAATATCAATTTCATCACTGACAGACGAATGACCAATACTTATTTTGAAATTCAATGAAAATACTTATTTAAGATTTTAAAAGCTTTATTGTGTTTCAAAACAATGAGTTGTACTGAATATTATTTCCAGTCGATCGAAATTTTTTAAATCTATCCATATATTTATAAAACTGTAATGACTGATCTTGTTTATGTGTCTTCTTACCACCGTGAATTGTCTGAATAAGTTATAAAATATTCGTAATTTTGTGGGATTTGAACCCATAACGATTGTAATAGAAGTCCATTGTTCTATGCTCTCCACCAAGGAGCCTTTGTTAGAATATGTTTGCAAAACCTGAAATAAATTACGTAAGGTTTGTATAAGTCAAATAAAAATGAACCCTTGGGCGTTGTGCACAGACGAAACTTTGAACACCTGTTAATTTTGGTTTATGCTGGATCATAGAAAAGATCTTATCCCATTTTTGGAATTTTATTGTTGTTTAGACGATGTTTTTTTATTGCACATATTTACTTTTAATTCTGATCACTAACTCTCTGCTACAAAGGAACTTTTTGCACTTCACTTCCAAAACATAAGCATAAATTCAAAAAAGGAGCTCCTGTCATGTGTATTAGAATGCTGATCAACAGCGATTATGTAATTAAACAAGAGAAGACAAAACAAGTAATTGTTTATAAAGATAAACAATTAATTGAAATTTACTTGAAATTACTTGAAATCAAGATTTCAAGAGGAACTGGTTTTAATTCCATTCTTTGTTTTGTCTAAAGAGGGTAACATTTCTTTTTTAAGGATTCTATCTCCAATTCAGTTAGCATTTGCCATGAATATGCATAAGTCTCAAGGTGATACCCTACAGAAAGTTTTAGTTCATTTAGGTAAAGCAGTATTTCAATATGACCAATTACATATTGCTCTCAGTAGAGTTAGAATCATTTAGAGTTTATCTGCAATTATGTGAACATGATTGCATTAAAAAGGTAGGTGATGGATCACCAAACGGGTCAAACTTAGTCTAGTACTCTTTTAGAACATTTTAGTCACCTTATTCTCCTTTAATGTAAATAATTATTTTTATTTATATTATCTATCATAACATTCAGAGATTCGTGTGTAGGTTTACGAGTAGAATGCTTCCTTGTACTTCAGTAAACATATGCAGTACTTAGAGATTAAAGGTCATAATCTTGGACATTACGATATTCATGTAGGAGATTGAAACTTTTGTGCACATCCTTCCTCGGAGAGGACGTTAAGCTATCGGTTCCGAGATGGTACAATATCAGGTACTATTGAAATACCTCTTCTTAACTTAAGTGAAGTAAAACCTACTTATTATGCGAAATCACCGCGGTAAGGTTGTTCACCCATAACTAAAATGGGTGTCAAAAAATGAATGAGCCATCATCCGCCTCTAGAACACAACTAAAACACAAAAGCTTACAAGTATAGTTCTTAGACATCAAAAATTATGTAATTTAGACTTTTACCAAAACACGATCTAAAATCATTCACATAGAGCACATTAAGATTTAATTAAAGATACCAATTTTGTTCATTTGTAAGGTATACAAAAGGATTAAACCAGTTAAATTAATTAAGTTCCAAAAACAATGTATCATATTATTGCAATTTTCAATTATATTTGTATTAATTTTTAATATATTTCTAAAATAAACATTTAGAGGGAAAACATTTTTCTTTAAATCAAATTTCATTTGGTTTTTTTCTATAAATCACAGAACGACAGCAGCTTTTTATATTTCTAGATATTATAAAATTACAGTAGCAAAAAAATTAAGTAACAGTTTCACACAATGGTAAAAATGCATTATTAGGCTAGAGGTTTGACTATAATGACTGAATTTTATTGATGGAAGTATCCTGATATCAGCTCTATCAACTAATTGATTAATTTTGCGCTCATGTCAATGACGTCATTATCAATTTGCGACATTCATAATTCACAAGGTGTGTGCTGAAAAGGATTAATCATTGTTGTATCACCTTTATAGATCGATAAAATGAATACTATACTAATATTTATTGCTTAGTTTACCTACAGTAAGTGTATATTGTTACTTAATATGGCATGAGATATATTATTCAAAAATAATTGATCATCTAAAGCATGTCAATTATTTCTTTCCTAGCAAAATAAACAATTCATTTCATGGTCTGAGAACAATCAATAATTTTTTAATTTTAAATAAGTCTATAACAAACTTTCCAAATATATTATCATTTTGTTATACTCATATAAATATTACATGCGGCAGTTAAATTAATGTATTTCCTTAGTATCGCAGAAGAACAATATAGACGGATAACAACTAGATAAGAAATGCATACCCAAAAAAATATAATTTGTTATTTATCACATCTGAAGCTTTTTTCAATTTTGTCAAATTGTCAAGGATTTTTTCTACTTTAATTAAACTTAAGTGATTTTTAAGACAACTTCATTTCAAGGTTTCTTTTTAACTGTTGAGTGACTTTTCGCAAGTAGGGTAGGGTATCGACCAACAAGTATCATTATTGTTTTAGTTTGAAGATTGAAAATTTGATCTTAGCTAAGATTTTAGATTTTTTTTATGAAATAAACAAATGTTGTATAAGCCGTTCTTTGCAGAGGACGCTGTGTTTCAGTTACCTGGTCAATATGATACCAAAGGTACATGTCAAAGTTTCCTATTCATTAAGTTGAATGAGGTAACTTGACTTAACGATATTGTATCAACCTACTAATGTAGCTAGCCCATTACTGTAATTCCTACTAAATATGAAATGAGTCACACTTTCCAACTCTAGAAATGCACTTTTTATGAAAAGAATTTCCATTATTAAAATCAAATATTGCTCAATTAAAGATAAACATGTAAAATATTAACAAATAATGAGTGCTTTAACAAACTTATTTTATTTAAATGGCAAACCAATAATTATATCTAACCAATTTATTAAACTTTATTCGTTTAGACCGATAAGTTACTTCCATAAGTTCGGGACAAGAAACATTAGTTCTCCAAAATATATATATATATATATTTATATATGCTATCTTATTAGTCTAGTCGAAGGTTTTTATACTGTTAAGATTGTTGTTCCTATAAAGCATGTAAATTTAATTTCCTTAGTCAAAAAATTCTTACTTCTGCCTGTGAAAAAGGTTGTAAAATAAAACCGTAGCTTCGGCAACAAGAGAAAATTTTTTTAGATTTTGGAACCTAAAAAATTGACGGAATCCCGATTAGATAATAGACCTATTCTATCAAACGGTCCACACATTATTGAATCTGTTTTATTAATTTATATAAAGTTATTGCTCAATTAGTTTTGCAGGTATCTACTTATATCTGGTGGAACGATAGCATTTTTTGACATCTGTATAATATGTTACACTTAACTGTTTAATAGACAAATAATTACACACAAATAATTCAATGGAAAAATGTTCAGAATAGGTCAACAGAATGTATAACATTGTGGTGGTTTTCAGGCTTTATTTACGTTCGGTTCTCTGGAACTAATTCCATCACCGTAAGGAAGACTGTTCATGCAAAACTCACACCAGCTAGTAGCAAAATGAAACTCTAGTCAAACAAATAATATTTAAAAAACTATAATTCAATTCCAAGTCCCTTTAATTCATGACAAACATTTAAATTGCTACTGAAAAACAGATACATTATTTTTTATTATATTGAAACACAGTATTGATAATTTCATCATTGACTTTATGATTAAGTTTATTACTATTAGGAATAGGTTTATACGTTATATGTATTAGTATCCTTTTTATGGTAATAACATATACTCAAATTCATATATATAATCGAATGTCTTCCTTATCGCGACCAAATATATTTAACACTATTTTTTTTTATCGAGGTTTGGTCTAGTTTCAATAATACAACACCTTTAAGCCGACGTTTCTTCTATATGTATATTTGTAGACATCTTCAGGGCTATATCAATACAGAAATTCATTACAGTAACATGAAACATAATGATATTACATTATTTAATTAATATACATAATTACCTTGGTATTTTTCCATTATGTAGTTGTTTCCTCATAATGGAAAGATAACAAGATAATTATGTATATTAATTAAACAATGTAATACTATTACATTTCATGTTACTGTAATTAAATTCTGTATTGATGTAGCCCTAAATATGTCTTCAAATATTAAAGTTGTATTATTGAAGCTAGACCAAACTTCGATAAAAAAGAAAAATAGTGTTCATTATATATATATATATATATATATATATATATATATATATATAACGATTTCACATCGTGAAATAACAATCAATGATCAAACCACAATAAAATGGGAAAACAAGGCTAAGATCTTTCAACCGCCACAAGCGGTCTTCGTAAGAGTCAAAAACCCAACTGACTTTTCACTCTGACGAAAACCGCTTGTTACGGTTGAAAGATTTTATTCTTGTTTTTCCATTTCTTATTGTAGTTGGATCATATATATATATATATATATATATATACAATTAAAAGAAACGGTCCAGCGGACTTTTTTACAATAAAATAAAAAACGAAGGAAACACACAGAAAGACACAGACATAACTCACATCGATATTTCGACAATCATCGTCATCAGGAGGTGCGAAGAGCGAAGAGTCCCGCAGGAAGACAGGGCGGTACTCAGGTACTCTGAGTACCGCCCTGTCTTCCTGCGGGACTCTTCGCTCTTCGCACCTCCTGATGACGACGATTGTCGAAATATTGATGTGAGTTATGTCTGTGTCTTTCTGTGTGTTTCCTTCGTTTTTTATTTTATTATATATATATATATATATATATATATATATATACCAATTAAAAGAAACGGTCCAGCGGACATTTTTAAAATAAAATAAATTCAAAACGAAGGAAACACACAGAGAAACACAGGGAGAAGGCGGTACTCCCTGTCTTCCTGCGGGACTCTTCGCTCTTCACACCTCCTGATGACGACGATGGTCGAAATATCGATGTGAGTTATGTCTGTGTCTTTCTGTGTGTTTCCTTCGTTTTGAATTTATTTATATATATAATTATATATTATTATATAATATATTATATAATATAATATATATTATATAATATATATTATTATAATATATATATATATATATTATATTATATATAATATATATATATTATATAATATATATATAATATATATAATTATATATATATATATATTATATATATATATATATACTTTTTTGATGAAAGAAATTGATTCTTGTCTACCTTATTCTCTGTGACCGGGCGCATATGTGGCAACATTGTTGGTCTCCAACCGTCTCTGTACCAGTGCACTTAGTTTCCCTTTCTTATCTCTCCTGAAGACGGTTCAACCGAAAATTAGAGACTGAAAGTGTGTGTTTTTAATTTCTCTACGTTTCTTTATGTACATAAAACTGTATATATATATATATATATATATATATACTTGATTTGTCAAAAACAACTAAATATATTCTGTCGATAAGTTTCTTTCATGAACTTCAATTTGTCTGAATATGGATGTTTGTGTGAGAATAACAATTGAGTTGACCTAACGTTTCTACCAGTCTTTTGGAGAGCAAATTTTGCACTCTTCACTGAATAACACCACTCAAATCCCCTCCCCTCTGATTTCTGCCTTGAAAGAATTGAAGTAGCCAATAGAAAGCCTTTGACAAGAATCACCGATCACCTCAACTGTTCTTCTTATAACGAAAAAACCATATTCAGGCAAATCTAAGTTCATGAAAAGAAACCTATCTACAGAAAATATTCAGTAGTGTTTAGCTAATTGTGTATACCAGAAGGATTGCTACCAGAATATAATATAATATATATAAATTCTAGGAACTAAATAAACTACCATTGACGTAAAAAGTACACAAAAATGAAACCACTCAGTCTGCCGTGTCTGAGTTGTGGTCTGCCTGCGAAGCGACTCGTTTCTATCCTCCTGATGACGAGGCCATCGAAATATAGTAGTAAGTTTCTGTTTCATTTCTGTGTGTTTTTTTATGTCAAATAAGTATATATATATATATATATATACAAAACTAAAGTTCATCGGAACTCCGTCATTTCTTCAGGTTCAAATTAATCTCTCATTGCCAACGTTACGGCCTTTATTTCAAACCTTTTTCATAGGACTACAACAACAGAGGAAAGATAAGAAATAATACAATCATTCAAAAATCAAACATACATAAATGTGCAATTAGTAACAATTAAGAAATTACAATAGAAATTTTTGACTATAGGTTAGCGAGAAAACTCACAGGAGTATACATTTTGAAACAGAAAAACTAAGTATTACATTACAAATTACTTTACAAAGAAAAATAGTATGTGGATTTTAACAACTGTAGTCTGAATGAACACCTGACAACTGAACTGAAATAACCAAGCAAGGTAACCAAATTTCACCAGACAACCAAAATATCACTAACACAATTTTTTCATCCATCAACAAGGTTTAACTTAACACACCCGAATAAATACTATTTAAATTTGAAAAATTTGTGTTAGTGACTTTTTGATTGTCTGGTGAAATTTTGTTACCTTGCTGGGTTATTTCAGTTCAGTTGTCACCTTTCATTCAGACTACAGTTGTTAAAATCAATAAACTATTTTTCTTTGTAAAATAATTTGTAATGTAATACTTAGTTTTTCTGTTTCAAAATTTATACTTCTGTAAGTTTTCTCACTAAACTATAGTCACAAATTTCTATTGTAATTTCTTAATTGTAACTAAATGCACATTTATGTATGCTTAATTTTTGAATGATTGTATTATTTTTTATATTCCCTCTGTTGTTGTAGGCCTATTAAAAAGGTTTTAAATAAAGACCGAAACGTTGGCAATGAGAGTTTAATTTGAACCTGAGGAACTGACCGAGTTCCGATAAACTTTAGTTTTGTTTCTATTCCACGGTCGATAATTTTATCAATATATATATATATATGCATTATAAAATTGGAAATACGACCCAAACTTGATGTATGCACGCGCTGCACATGAAAGCTCAAAATCGAAAAAGAGTAACGCACAGAGTAAAGAAACCTAATTACTCACCCAAATTATAAAAAATGAATTCTGCGTTTATTTCATGCCCACACGAATTAGAAATTTAAGAGAGATGTGTAATTCAGTTGAAAAATAAACTTGTACTGATATACTTTATACTTTTGTTAGCGTATTGCCTAAAAATAATGGATGCCTCAATCAATCAACCTCACTTTTACTTCTTCAAAGGCTTCACTTTTCAAGTTTCTTGTCTAAAAGTCCAATTTTTTTACATATAATAAAGGAGAAATAAATTTTGACATAATTTTGTAAGTTTCATGTTTTATCCTTGAACAAAGTAAAATATAGGGCCTGTAAGGTCAGAGCAAAATTACGACAAACGTAGTTAGGCTTACAGGAGTAAGCATGGAAAAAATGAAAGTACTATGTGAACATATAGTATTAGGTCAGATTCACTTCATTGTTTGAAACACCAAAACAAAAAAAGTCAGCAGTTGTTTTATTAAATCAGTAAAAATGTAAATCAGTATAAGTAATGCTGGTAATTTAAATATATTTTTAGTTAATATCAAAAGTGGTAGCCTGAAATTCCAATGATCTAGCATTGAATTGAATAGGGTAATCATCCCGCAAAAAAGGGTTTAAATTATCACAACTAAAGTTTCAAAGAAACCTTCAGAAAATGTAAAAGAAATACTAAGAATGTGATGGTATTTTATTATAAAGCAAAAATGATACAAAAAAAAGAAAATATAAAAGAAGATTGCAGAAAATAATGAGAAGAACAAAGATCAAAAAAAGAGTATTCCTTCTAAAGAAAAACTCTTTATCCAATTTTAATATTTTATATATATAATTGGAAAGTAAATTTCTTTCAACGAAAACTAAAATCATTTTTTACATATTTATTAATAAATACTAATGCAAAAATAATGTCTATAATTATAATAAAACAGAATTTTACAGACCTGCTTAGATAAATTTAAAAACCGTTGTATTAATAAAATGACACTTCTGCCTTATATACCAGTATGTTAACAAAAATAGTTATTAAGGAGTTGGTTAAATCAAAACACTCAAGCAATAATTGGATTTATTTAAAATTGATTTGAATTATTTTAGCACTCGTTTTACTCTAATCCAGGGGTTCACTCCCTGTGGGTGCGAAACATTATTCTATGGAGTGCGAAAAGCAGAGCTTTTTTAAGAAATTTTCTTAGTTTAAAGAAATTTCAGCAGTTCTAAAGATGTGATCTTTTTTAGGACAATTTTAATTCCATTTTCAAAAACTTAGCTTTATTTCAGTGACATATTCACTCATATGAATGATCTGAGTTTATTAGCAAACTTTTTGGAAGTCAGCCTTTTGACTTTACTATTTTTCATATATTTCAAACAAGTGTTATTATTTTTGTAAAGTTGATTCAAATATCAATCTTTGAAGTTTCTTGTCTAAAAGTCTAATATTTTACATATATTAAAAGAGAAATGAATATCTTTTGATATAATTTAGTATGTTTCCATATATTGCATCCTTAAAGAAAGTATAAAATGTAGAGCGTGCAAGGTTAGAGCAAACTTTGTTTACAGGTGCAGGAATAAAAGTAAATGTTCTCATTCATTTATAAGGGAATAACTATATAAATAAATTATGCTGTTAGTGCTATTAGGTGCTTCGTAATAATAATTATGAAGTACTTATTATATAATCATGTATTACTATTCACATATCAGTTATTATTATTTACTTATCAAAAGTATTATTACTATTATTTGTAACAGGTTAGCTGGTGGTTAACGTATTTCCCTCTGGGCTGGTAGTCCGGGGTTCGATCCCCACCTGGCCCTTGATTTATTTACGCAGGAGGTGAATAAATCTGAGTACGCCGTCCCTCAGAGATGACGTTAAGCCGTCTGTCCCAATCCTGCACGTTGTCAGATACTCGTTAAAGATCCCTACTTAAAATTCACTTGATTTATGCAAAGTTGAGGACTCTATAGTAGAATCTGTAGAATCACCGATCAAGCCGCTAAACGACTGACGTTATCACCCGCTAGGGGGTCGGTTTAAACAATAATAAAATAAACACACTATTCTGGTAGCAGTACCAGAATTTAAGGACGATATATTAAAAAATGGGACTATCCCACCATGTAATATTGCTTTCAAACAATATGGCACATTGGAGTCCTAAATTATGCACAACTCAAGAGCATTTAGAGTAGGGATTTTTAAAAAGTACCTAACATAGTACAGGCTCAGGAGCAAAAGCTTAAAGTCCTCTTAAAGAGACAAAGTACTCAGATTTATTGACATCCTGCGTGAATAAATCAATGACCAGAGTGGGTTTTGAACCCCGTACCTACCAGACTAGAGGCAAGCACATTGGTAAATGTGTAACACTATTTGTGTAAAATATATATTTGATCCCTCAAAGATTGTTAACTGCAGCCAGAAACTATTGGATATATATCCACCCACCCATGTAAACACACATACAGAATTCATCTAAAAAAAAAGAAATTCAAAACAATGCTCTAAGGAACTCAATCATGTAAATCTGTCAAAATCTGGAGATCAAATTTTTCATGATCACTATATTCAACTGAAAGTAAAGTAAACATTATACATATCACTGTAAATATACTATTAAGTATTAAATAATTTATGTACCGATTAAGTAAATAAATATTGTGGAAAGGATTTGCATATCTCAGGTAATAATTTGATATTGACTACTCATTCATTGGCTGAGACCTTATAGCATTACTATCTTTAATTACGAAATCATAAATTTTAAGTAGTCTAGACCTGAACAATAATAATATGGCAAAGACAGCAGGACTAATTAATTTGGTGGAGCAGGGATAGCAAATATTGATCTCTTCTCAATTTAAGGCGACTGTAAATGATATTATATTATTTGCCTGTTTATGAAATTCAAATTCAACTGCATTGCTGTCAGTTTCATTAAATCACTAACCTGGAAGTAATCAACTTATAATTGAATACTATTTATTTTTAATAAATTAATTGCTAGTGTTAATTGTTAGGTGGAATCCCAGATTTCTATACCATAGGCCCAGAAAGGCTTCAGGACTGCGTTATATGTATGTGTGTCTATATATGTATATATATAATGTCTGATAATGTAAGTTTTGATTTTGTGTCTAAAGTCTTATTACGGAGTTGTAACGTCTAAAATTGAATTTAAAAAAAAAAGTCAGATTTTGCTCATTGAGTATTGTTTAAGCCAATATGGTGACCATAATTACTGTATGAATTGTTTTCTGTGAAAAACAAAATGAAACATTTTTTTTTGTCTCAAAACAATTAAACGACGTAGAACTGATTTTGCAAAAAAAATGACTCTCCTTCAGACTAAATGTAAGGGCAGGAAATAGCACTCATACCTCTGATAGCCTGTCATTAACCAAACAAAGCATGAATTGCTACCTTTGTAAAATATTTACACTAATTCGAATATTCTATGGCGTGAAACAGAACTTTACATCATCAAGTTGAACAATAACACAAAAAAAATTGCTATTGACGTAATTACGCAAAAACAGGATGTAAGCAAAAACAATGTCAATTAAAAAGTAATCACCCGAACACAAAAGATAAAAAATCAAACTAACTGACCACATCACTCAGCCAGTATAAGTGTAAGTATTTACACAATTAACGAAGACATTAGGTGACTCATAAACCAATTTCGAACATTCAAAAGAAATATTTTTTTTATTACTTCATTTTTATAGAAATTATTTCAAAATACTTCAGTGTTATAAATTACATATATTAATATCTGGAGTGGCATAACTAAACTTTACTATAAGTAACGTAACACCATAATTCTCGAGTATATAATACATAATGTTACATTTAGGTGTAGTATAAATGTCTAATTGGGAGATGTTTACTAGTCTTTCATTCCTGGAGGTAGTGCAGATAGTGATTAACCTACTCATCAATATATAAGCTTATTTTTTATATCACACCACTGATGCATATAATATCATTAGTATAATTACAGCAGTAACAACGTTTTTGAAAAACGAAAGTGTAGATTTCATGTTATGATATAATCTCTTACAGCATTGTTTCAATAGCCAGTGGAACCCTTACATGGTTTACTATAGAATATCTAAGACAAATTTTCCCATTTAAAACTTCAAAATACTCCTATTTTGCCTGACAACTGTCAGAAACATCTAAGAAAAAATGTCTTTTTCCGATAAGTATTAATTTAAGATGTAGGATAGTTTCAATTACTATTTTTCAAATAATGTTTCAATTTGAACTATGTTTTTCACTTTAGGTCTTTTATAGAATTATTATACTGGGAATTTTAAGGCTTCCTAAAATAAATACTTTTATTACTAATAAAAAAAAATACTTTTATTTCTTCTTGTCAAAAATCACATATACCAATTCACTCTGAGCGTGTATAATCTTTTTTCTATGTGCTATACTCTGTAATAAGGTTGCTGTGTATGAATATGGAGAAAAAAAATATTAGTAATTAGGCAGTTTACATACTCAAATTAAGGTTATTTTTTTTAAAAATAATAGATATGAACTAATAGATTAAAATATTGAAAAAACCGGATATTTGTCAACAAACATAACTCCTCTTTCTTGAGGAAAGAATCCATTCATCACACATCCATATTATTCAAAAATAATAAGATTCATAAAAAAAATTATCGGATATTAAGTTTTGTTTTGAGAGTGCAATATATAGATTGATTACAGCATTTCGTGAGACAAATCCATCATACCATGGAAGCAACAGAAATTTATGTTTATTAGTGGTGAGTTTTTACATGTAAAAATATTATTCCTCTTACATCTCATACAATTCAATAAATTATTTAAATTTCCTATTATACTTCAAACATCAATTTTATTTCAGTTGATTCACTCAAAAAATTTCTAAGTCATTGTAAATAAAAATAGAATTATAAATAAAAAGAATTATATAATATATAAAAAAGAATGTAAATAAAAATCAATAAATTCAAGAAGTATAGCAGGTTATCAGTGAATGAGAAAAAAGATTAACACCTTAGAACCGTAACAAGTGGTCTTCGTCACAGTTGGATCTCTAGTGAACTGAGATTTGACTCAACTCAACTGGGTCTATCAGTTCCGTTGTGAGTCAACTCTGACGAAGACCGCTTCTTACAGTTGAAAGATCTTAGTTTTTCTTTTATTTCTTATAGCGATTTGAACATTTATTGTTATTTCTCGTGTTCATTGTGATATCTTGATATATATAACATGATTTCACAAAAACACGTGAAATAACAATTAATGATCAAAACCACAATATAAAATGGGGACTTTTTTCCCCATTTCATCTATATATTTGATTGGAATTCGAGAAAATTATTTGTATTTAAAACGTTTACATTGTAATTTAGTTCTATATAAAGAAGTAATCAAAATATAATGATTGGATTTAAAATTTTTGCAACAGAAGAAACAAATAAACTCTGAACAATCTAGAACTAATTATAAAAAGAAGAAAAAAATTATTACATTCTGCCTAGAGATATAACAATATGTAAATTATAATTCGTTAATACACTGACAAAGCTATCAACGGAATAATGACACAAAGCACTGTTCTCCACTCCAGTTATCGCACTTGTTCCTTCACTGTCACAGTTTTGATAGTTTAAGACTGGCTGTCTTTCATTCATCAGTATTGCCTCTGCTATCACCAGTCGATGTGTGACAGTGTCTTTCCTTATTACTTACGATTCCATTTACTAGCATATCCCTTATTATTTTTGTGTTGTTAAACCAAGCTGTGTAAACCTTCAGTGCATTCAGTCTAATAAATAATGGCTGCAAGTTTTATGCTATCAAAGTTGTAACAGTGAGGTAACCTGTAATTTGTTCAACTAGCTCATATCAACGTAGTTATCTTTAATTATCACTGTATCAAGGCAGTTTATTTTACTTTATTAGTGTTTGTTTTCTTTGCAAAACTAATAGCAGAGAAGTTCATACCTTTCTAAATAAGTTCGAATTCGTAAAAACGTGAAAGTAGTTGAAGAGTTTTGGTAAGCCCGAATATTATGCGTGATGACTCAAAACCAAACGTCAGAGAAGCGTCGAAACCCTACTGCATCAATTTGTCGTGCTTCTTATCGACCAGGGATTGGCTCGTCTTTTTCAATATCTACTCTGGCATTAAAGCATATATATATATCAGCTCAAAAACGAAGAAAAGCAACACACAGAGAAGGAGACACACTTACAATCTCGCTTTTGTTTGTAAATGTGTTTCTTTCTCTGTGTGTTCCTTTTCCTCGTTTTTAAGCTGATTTGCGTACAGTTTGGATAGTTGTTTTAGAACTTTGAGTGATATATATATATATAATAATGTGTGTGAATTTAGAGAACAGTGTGACGTACAGACGAAATTATTTTAAACCCAAAAGATGACTTAAATGAAAGAAGTGTCGCCAGTGTAGAAAAAACTTGAAGAAAAAAAGTTGCAGGAAGGCGTTACACTGGTGTTCTTTTTAATGAGGGATATATATTTATACAGAATTCACATAAACACTTGAAATAACAATCAATGACCAAACCACAATATGAAATGGGAAAACAAGACTAAGATTTTTCAACCGTAACAAGCGGTCTTCGTCAGAGTCAAAAACCCAACTGGAGTTGGGTTTTTAGTCTTGTTTTCCCATTTCATATTGTAGTTTGATCATATATATATATATATATATATATATATATATATATAAAGTCCACTTTTTAAAAAAGTCCGCTGGACCATTTCTTTTAATTGTATATATATATATATATATATAAACAAGACTTTACAGTAAACACGTAAAATAACAATCAATGATCAAGCCGCAATAAGAAATAAGGAAAAAAAGACTGTGATCTTTCAAGGGAACACGCAGTCTTTGATAAAGTCAAAAATTCAACGAAATGATAAACATTAATTTTGTTTCTTTTTAATGGTCGATACTTATCATATATATATATATATATTTGTATTTTGGGAGCAGACCTTCAATCAAACATGATTTATTAAAAATTATGCCAATTTTAACTTTTGTTCTTTTCCTGCCAATTTTAACTTTTGTTCTTTTCCGTGTTAATAATTTAGATAGTTCTTATTTTTGTATTTGAGTTCTGTTATGATTTAGTTATTAGCCCTGAAGATGGTCAGAGCTGACCGAAACGTCATATATAATTTGTATGTAATGTTAATTTGTTTGTTATGGTTAAAACTTCTTTAGTGAATAAAATGGAAGTCAAGAATAAATCTTTTGGTGAATTACTTTATATTTTACCAGAAAGGTGGAAATCCATAGTGAGAAAACTTGAAAAATTAACTCAGAAAAGAACAAAAGTTTAAATTTGCATAATTTTTAATAATATATATATATATATATTATAATAATAATAATCTATCTCTCTGTTAAAAATTAAAATTAAAATAGAAAATTTAAAATTAGAATACTTTTAATAAAAAAAAAGACTGAATAATAAAAAATGACAGATTCAAGAAGCCTATGACAATATATACAAACGGTTAAAGAAGTAGCTTCCAAGATTAAATAAAATATATTGCACCTCGTCCTCGTCTAAGGATATTAAAGCTCTTGTACTTCCTTTAACTGTGTCTACTGACTGATTACACTCAGTGTGACACTTTTGATATAGTTTTCACTTCTAGTAAGTTGAATAGTCCTTGAATCACCAATTGTTTCATTAATAATGTTAGTAAAGTTCCTTTGATTATAAATTGTTTAATTCTTTTGTGGAATGCTGTATCCTTCACTTTATTACATAATGCTAACTGAAATAAGTTGGTGAACTGAACGTCCAAATTAGAAGTGAATTAGAGATTTCTTTCCTGCTTACTTGTTTTTTAATAACAGTTTTTTTTTTAAACTGTTATTAAAGATATTCTCTTCGTGTACCGTTTACAAAATTTTGATTTGTGCATATATATTCAACGAATTAAAGAAGCAATTAAAATGAAAATAGAGATATATATTACTTATACAATAGTTGGTGTTTTGTGAAGCTGTGTGTGAGTCCAATTCAATATATCTTAAATCATTAGTTGTGCAATCCGTAATTGTGTGGTAAAAAAAAAAAAAGTTTCTTTCCTCTAAATTATTGGTTCTGGCCTTCTCTATTTCAGTTAACGGCTTTCAAGCATACCCGATACCTTTGTCACCTTATCTCCTATATGCCTGCCTATCCTCTTTCGCAAGGGATCAGTTTCCTACTAGTTGTTTTCATTTGACCAACCCGTCAGCACCACTTCCTTGGGTATGTCTTGAATTCTCTTAATTGAACTTTTATTTTTTGTTATTTCACTCTAATTTTTTTGTAACTAATTAGATTTAATTTGTAGTATAGTGTTTTCCTGATGATGAACACAAAGTGTTCGAAACGCGTTGAATAAAAAACTTCATTTGTGTGGAGACTTTTGTTGGTTTATCCATTTTACCTCAGAATCAATATATCTTGCTAGTTTCATTATTTACAAACAGCAATCTCTATAACTGTATATTACTCAAAAAGTACTAAGATCATTTATTACTTCGATTATTAAGATTATACGTGAAACCAAATTTTTATAAATACCTGTATACAGAAAAGTGTTGGTGTGCCCACCAACGACGACATCAACATTTGGAACATATGTAGCTATTCGAAGATCGGTGTCCCAGCCAGAGTGACCAAGTGCTATGACGAGTTCAGCTCCTTCCTCTTTCACTTCTTTTGATGCTCTTTTCAGCATGTCGACTTCGTCGTAGAACTTAACGTCTCCTGGTCTAGCAAGGATCTAAAAATACAAACACTGTATACTGTGCTTTTGTTACAATTTATACCAATCTTCAGTTTTACACATTTTATACTTAGTTTTCCCACCTATATCACATAGGTTTTCCATATATTAAGAGCAAGATATACCAGTATACCAAAAGTTTGGTAACTGCTGTATCTTGTACCTAATATATGAAAAATCTATGTGACATAGGTTCATTGAAAAATGAAGCAACTCATGATTGTTATCACGTTCAACAAAAATTACATAAATGAAGGCCTCCTCCTCAAATACATAAATACATATATGTATTTTAACATTATATATATCACCAACCTAAGATATGTATTAAATGTCGTAGAATACAATGAAGAAAAATATATATATATATATATATATATATATACATTATATATATTGGGTTTATATGAGAAGAAATATGGGTTCTTATGAGGCTAAGAGAAGAGTGTATGGAGAAGACGTGAGTGAATGTTTGAATAAGTGGAGGAGTTACATTGTGAAATTAGCTAATATTCACAAGTTGTAACAATCCATTTTGATATTGTTTATATGTAGAATGTTGATATTTCGTTTCTTATTATCCTTTGTTTGTAGGCCTATAAGAAAGGTTTTAAAATAAAATCAAAATATTAGCAACGAGAGTTTGATTTTTGAACCTAGAAAATTCACTAAATCCCGATTTGATAATACAGTTTTATATATATCAGTTGGGTTTTTTACTCTGACGAAGACTGCTTGTTACGGTTGAAAGATCTTAGTCTTGTTTTCCCATTTTATATTGTGGTTTGATCACTGATTGTTATTTCACATGTTTATGTGATATCTTTTATATATATATATATATATGAAATTAAACACCACAATAAAACAAATAATATTACACATAATGATCTACATAGAGCATTATATGTAATATTATTTGTTTTATTGTGGTTTTAATTTCATATATTCTATCAAGAGCATTATATATAATATATATATTTATATATTTATATATATATATATATATCTATTCTATCAAAGATATATATATATAATTATATATATATATATATATTATATAATCTTTACACACACACACACACATATATAACATATTAACATATATATATATATATATATATGGGTTACTAGCCGTTGCGTCTACAACTTGCTTGGTCTCGCTTTCCTTTTCTCCTGAAGACGGATTGACCGAAACTTTGAGATTGTAAGTGTGTTTCTTTACTTTGTGTGCTACCTATCCTCAATTGTGAACTGTTATTGTGTTCAGTTTGGATCGTCTTTCCGTTTATTAAGTGTATATATATATACCAATTAAAAGAAACGGTCCAGCGGACTTTTTTAAATAAAATAAATTCAAAACGAAAGGAAACACACATAAAGACAGACATAACTCACATCGATATTTCGACCATCGTCGTCATCAAGAGGTGTGAAGAGCGAAGAGGAAGGCGAGTCGCCACCTTGCCTTCCTACTCCCGTACTCTTCGCTCTTCACACCTCCTGATGACGACGATGGTCGAAATATCGATGTGAGTTATGTCTGTGTCTTTATGTGTGTTTCCTTCGTTTTGAATTTATTATATATATATATATATATATATATATAAAAATTTAAATTACACAAAGCACGACACAGAAAAGAGAATACAAAGAAAACTTACAGAATTCAATATTTCGAACTGTTGTTCGTCATCAGGAGAGTAGACTAGTAGAGAGGACGAAGTGAGAGAGATCTCCCCACGTCGAAGAACGGAGCGCGAATGAAGAAATAAAGAGTCAACCGAAGAGAGCAGCACTAGCGTAAAAAAGGAGCTAGGCACTAAACGTCGGAGAACGGAGAAAGCAAAAACAATAGATAAAATTATAAAATAAAAAATTATAAATTAAAAATTATAAAAAAGGAAATAATAAAAAATAAATAAATAAATAAAATAAAAAATATATATAATAAAAAAAGGAAAAAAATATATATAATAATAAAATAATAAAAAAAAAATATATATATATGAATATGAATATATAAGTTAAAAATAAAAGGAAAAAACAAATAAAAGTTAACGCTTCTGATTTAAACCGGGATCTGATCGGGCCCCCAATAACCATATGTGGGCCTCCTCAGACGCTCTTAATGTCAAACTACGGTCATCAGTGGTCACTAGCTTAATGATTTGAACAGAAAAGCAGTCATTAAAAGAAAGGTTATGGCTGTTGGCATGGATAGCTACAGGAAGCTGTTTGCGCTGACCGACCGAAGCTCTATGGTTGTTCAAACGCTCATTGAGCTTGGTAGAAGTCATACCAATGTAGAATGCTCCACATTGTCTACAGTTCAGTCGGTAGACGCAATTCCTGGATGAGCAGGAGGTGTTAGGTGGGACGCGGAAAGAGTTGGTTGGTGAGGAGAAGAAAGGTGAAGGGTTAACTAAAGGACAGGTAAGGCAGAGGCGACGGCCGCATTTCTCCATACCAGCACGCACCACCCCAATCCCAGGAGTTTCAAGGGATCTGTGGGAAAACAGGTTTCCTAAATTGGGAGGCTTTCTGAAGGACAGGCGAGGGGGTTTTCGGAAGACGGAGGAGGTGGAGGGGGAAGAGGACAGGAGAGGAAAAATGTCCTTGATGATATTCCCGATCCTATGGACCCCAGGAAAGAAAGTAGTTACGAGGAAGGGAGAACTGTTGGGTTCAGCGGCAGTCCTAGGAAGATATTGATTGGTGGCAGGTATTAAGCGTTTATCAACAAACCTGGGAGAGTAGCCCCGCTGGACGAATTTCTCCCTAAGTTTGTCGATATGACACTGTCGTTGATAGAGGTCACTGCAAATACGGTGTATATATATATATATATATATATATATATATATATATAATAACTAGAATTTAAAAAGAACACATAGAAAGGAAATCACTGAACTCACTACTATATTTCGATGTCTTCGTCTTCAGGAAAAGAAGTGAATCGCTCCAAAGGCTGATAACGACTCACTAAGATTCACTTTCAATATTAAGACCCCTCTAACAGTCATCTACAGGGAAGGAAGTGTTACAATGGGTGGAAGACAAAAGCGAAATAATATGTATGTGTCTATACCTTTCATAAATACCTTATCAAAACTAATGTTCATTAAATGTTGAATAAGTAGTTTATTGTATTAATTGAAAAATAATACAAATTTTGATGATTTAAAATGAAAATAGCACCATTTAAAAAAAAATGAATATATCCTCACAGTAGATTAGAAAAAATAATTATTTATATATTTAAATTCTATAAAATGTGTAACAATATAACTGCTAAAGCACATCATTACATTTATTCATGGTTGTTTTACTTCAAAGTAAACATTCTTGAATTCTGCATTAAAGGACACTGTTGGCAAACAAAAGACAGTGTTTAATCGAACGTAAATCATTATCAATTCCCAAGTAAGGCTTTGAAGTTAAATTTAATAGGTCGAAGGGCTTCAAAGGTGCTCTTTCTTATCATACGTTTATTGGTTTGTTTCAGCTTAAACACATATTACCAAAACTTATTCTATCTAGAAACCCTCTAAAACTATTCAACTTCTATAATTTTAAATTTATTTATAATGGACATTCTTTCTGCAATAAATAAAACATATATCTGTGTCTGTATATTGCTAATCGAGAACCCTATTGAATTATCTGTGTGTAAATATTGACCGTTAGCTGCATCTTATTGTATTCACAAACTGAAATAAACGAACTATACATTATTTATTTCATTCAATTCTAAAATATTACCTATTCATTAAGTGAGTTATTTTAAAATAATTGTGGTAAAAGATTAAAATATTCTAATCGATAATTTAGATATTGCTTTAATTTATGTCATTATTTATTTATGTTAACTTATCAATGACTTCTAATTTTTATTTCAATGCTTCTTACCCTGTAAATAGTAGATGTACGAGTAGTCGTCCTACCGGTTCGATAAGTGTAATATTATAAAAAGTTAAAGGTGTTTATCTAATAATTTTGATTTAACTAACCTTTGTAGTACAAACAATATTTATATACATTTATGAGCATCTGCAACCCATAATGAACAAAATGATTATATTCACTAATTATTTTAAGTTAATGAGTCATATGATCGACACAATTAAAATGATTGCAGTGATATAAAATCCTTTTGATTTTACAAATTGATATTTGGTTAGTTTAATAAAAAATAACTTCAATTTATTTTCATTACATACATTAAATTGAGCTAACACACAAATTTGGTTGGTATTTCCTTTGAAGATGGCAATAAAATTAACTGCTACCTAGTATATAAGATGATCATTAAAGTAACACCTTAATTAATTTGATCTATTTTTTTAATATTTCATTTGGTTTATTATATTATTTTAGAAAATATATCACCAGTTAAGCAGTTTCCAGTTAAGCGCTTCATTCAAGAAATATTTTTAAATCATAGAGCATATTTTAATGCCAGCAAAAAATTTTAAATAAATTAAATTGGGAAATTAGTAACTGATATAATAAATAGAGTGAGATACCTGTTTAAGAAAAGGAAGAATTAATGCTTAGTAACACAAGTAGTTATTCCATTCGAATATTGCTTCTCATAGCTTAATCACAAAGCTCTTGTAGATTAATTAATTTGAATATGTTTTAGAAAAGATTAGATTTTAGTTTATGCTGAGTAAAAATATTGCAACTGAACAATTTTTTTTTTGTAATTTTTCACCATAACTTTAGCTTTTGATCACCTATTGTTACAATAGTTTAAAAGTCAATTGTAACAATAGCAACAAAATAATCATTGTAACAACAAATATTTAGAACTTGCTTAGAAAGTCCTCTATCCAAAAATTAGATTCAGGATTATTTTCCTGAAATTAATGCTGCAAATTTTATTTAATGTTGAATCTTATATTATTATCTTTTAATTTACCTATCAATAAAACAATTAGAAAAATTAGTTCACGCATATTTAATTTCCATTTACTTCTTTAGCATGATGGACGCGGAGACATTCAGTATTCCAAGTATGAATACATTTTCAAATAAATAAGTGTAAACATTTTAATTGATCAAGAATAAAAGAACGAGAGATGAAGAAATATGTCTTTGATAAAACTATTATTAATACAAAATTTAAAAAATAATACGTAATGTTTAACTTAAAATGCTTTAGTCTGTATAACAATTTAAAGATATTTAATGGTCACTAATATTTTGTTAGAATAAACAGATCGAGGTAATTTTGAATCTTTACCTTAATGTAACCGTGTGTATATTTATACTTTACATGCATATTACATTGTACAAATTATACTTTACACACTGTACTATACAGTTACATCTGGATAACATAGTTCTAGGTGTTCCTCAATTTATTCACAGAGGAAGCTAAAACAAATCTGAGTGCGCCATCCCATGTGATGCCGATGGTCTTGAGACAATACGATGGCAGGTGCCCGTTAATGATCCCACCTTTGCGTTAGGCAAAGTTTGTGACTCCCAATGTAGTTGACGCATCATACTCGTATGGTATCACAAAAGGTCATTATTAAGCCTATCTAAGTGGGACGGCCACTGCAGTCTCACCCAAATTAACCTAACACATTTATCTTACCAGTGCTTTATGAATCAATTACTATCTTCTTATTGAAGTAGATTATTGTATAAGTGCATGTGAACATACTTGCAATGGTTTATTATATTATATTATATTCTGTTGAAATCCATTACTGGATATACTGTCTAGAATAAACTATTATCCATAGTATTAATAAAAAAAATATCCAAAATGTTATGGAATAATCAGAATATGCTCTTCGAATACATCCGTTTTGAAAATACCTCATTGAAACTGTACTGTTTTAAATATAAACAATATCCCTTATTTGATCTGTAGTACAAGTGATTTCCAAAAATTGATAATCGGAGAAAAAAATGGATTAAGTTTTTCAATTAATTAATTAAGTATCTTCCAGAATAGATTAGATCTACTTGACTCAAAAAGATTAATTATGCTTAATTTGACAAACTTAAACGAAAAAAAATAACAGTATGGGTTTTAACTAATTAAATATTGTTCTTGAAGTAGATTAAAATTATCATAATATTGAAGTAGAATATTTCTTTCTCTTTATGTGAATAATAAAAAAAACATGTATTTTATTTTAAATTAATTTATTTCAAAATTAATTTTTTTTCAAGTAAGTAACCATGTGGAATGATTATAAATTTTATATTATTAATTAGCAAATTTGCAAGCACGAAGGGATTTAGTCATAATTCTATTGAAAGTTCTAAGTTTTTTGTTTTCTCTTTTTAACAATATAATAGCTAAAAAGAATACATTAGTTGATTGGTGGAACGTTGAGTTGTTAGCCTCCTCTTGTAATTTATTTTCGACATAAATCAGCGGCTCAAGATTTAACTAACTAGAGATAATTGGGTACTCACTGAGTGAATAAAGAATATAATGACGATGAAAATAAAATTACATTTTTAAAAAAAAAATGAATAGAACTCATTACTTTTGTTAGTTACCAGAATTTCATTAAATATTTTGAGTTTTTAAAGTGTTTTTTATGTTTTCAAATATCAGAATATTAGATTTAATATTAATAATATCCGTAATACCTCGAATATTGACTGGAGAGCTCTACCGGTTACGTGTCCTTCTAGTTCCCTTCTTCAAGAGCAACAGAATGTATAGATCTTGCTGTTTGACTAAATGGTCAAGAGACCCATTAACTAAATTCAATTACTGCTCATGATTTTTATCATATACTGTGGCAGTCAATTATAATAGTTTAAATCATGCCATGAACTCTTACAGGATCGGTTATTCAAGAAACAAGGTCAATTTAGTTATCTCAGGATATAGCGTTTACCATGAGATGAATATCGGTATTCTCATTCAAATTCTATTTGATTTGATTTATTTGCCTATTTTTCTATTCTATTTGCCTGCTGTAGTGTTTGAGTGGTCTTAGTTCACATCTCTTAATACAGGAACAGATGTTGATTTTTTACAGGAATACGACAAATTCAGCTACAGACGAGTAAATACTTTAGAATTGTAATACCATGGGTCGGAACCACATCTACCGTGAAGTGAAGACGACATGGCTTAGGCACCAAAGTGCCCGTTTTCGGTTTTACTGTATAATAACGTAATACATAGAACCAATCACAGGCAGGTACAAGAGATCTACCAACGTGTAACATATAACCACATAAGAGTCAAAGAATCTACGAAACACTCTCAAGTTTCTATTATAAAAAAGATATATAGAAACTAAATATTACGCAGTGATTTACTCTTATTAAGTTTACTCTTATATTTAGAGACGTACAAACTGAGAAGGTGCGGGGTTTGAGAGAGACACTAATATTAGAGGACATCAAACCGTTATTGAAAGAGAAAAACAGGAAATTAAAAAAAGTGTTGTTTGATTTCCTTATATTATTTTTTTGATGTCAGCTGACAAACTAAAAAATGTTATTCTATCTCCATAAATACAGTTATATAAATACATTTTATGTATATATGGCTCTTAGAGCTTATTCAAATTCAGATATCAACCTGAACCGTTAAGCAGTGTTCACAGGTGAAGTTTCCTTAATTTTTTTTCATAAATTACAATTTTTTTTAATTTTTATATTATTATTATTATTATTATTTATTTTATTAATTCTTAATTTTCTATTCTTTTGAATTTTATAGTTATGAAGATTCCTTTTTATTATACAATTTTTTTATTAATAATTTTTTTATTATTATATTTTCCTCGTTGCTATTCTTTTTCAGCATTCCTACTACTTTTTTCGTTTTCATTGTAGCCAACGTGTACATATTCTGTGAAGCTGTACAGTTTGCTTTTGTCTTCTCCCACTCAACATCCTTTCCTAAGGACGACCGTTAAAAGGGTCAAAATATTGAATGTGAGTCCTAGTTTCTGTTTTCCATTCCTGTTTCTCAAAAGTTTTCAAAGTACATATAGTTAACATCAATATATATAATAGCGTACTGACAATTAAGTGATAGTGATTCAGGTTAGTTTGGTTACTTTTCATTTAGGAATTTCGATCCCACTGTCAATCCACATAAAGATGCACAGTTTGTAGTTTTTTTTGCATTTTCTATCTATCCAATTTCCATTTTTATCAGTAGTTTTTTTTGTGTTGGAGTGATGGTTGATTATATTTCTAATTTTCGACGTCCATTTATTAACAATCTCTGTTCCATTATTGAATACTCGTATCTTACGCAGAGAAGCAGTCACTGTTGTAATAATAAGAGTAAATATTAAGAAGCTTTAACTGAGATAACAGTATATAAACCGAACTCAAACTTATTAACCTATAGTTTTAATAGAGGATTTAACCATTAATCTAAAACCAGCTGTAGTATTAATTTAGGAAACAAGCTCCAGTTTAACTTCAACCTACCACACTTTTGACGTCTTTTCATAGAATAGTTCATGTTCACTATTAATACACTTATCCCAAGAACTTGCAAACGTTACTAGGATTATGACGAAAGTATCTCTGACTATTGAGATTCGAAAATGTGTAGGACAGGTATACGAAATCAGTTATGAAATGAACCAACTCCGTAGGATAAGGAGTTGCAGTTTTCGAGACGAGCAGAACTTTGTCTACATTTATGAACTTCTTTGTCTACAAGGTCAAAATATTGAACTGCCTTCCTATTCTATTCCATAATGATTTCGACATATGTAGTTCACAAAGGAAAGAGAAAAACAGATAAGAAACACACAATAAAGACTCACTATGATATTTCGACATTCGTCGTCGTCGGGCAGAAGTAGTCCCTTTTAGTAGCTGAAGCCTACTGATATATATATATATAGCTCAATATAGACAAAGAAACAGAGAGAAATGAAAATAACACACTTACAGATTCTAATTTTTGGTTTGAACCGTCTTCAGGAGAGATAAGAGATGGAAACCAAGCGCACTGGTTCTGAGACGGTTGAAGAGCAACAGTGTTGCCGCATGCGCGCCCGGTCACAGAAAATAAGGTAGACAGGAATCAATTTATATTTACATTTAATTAGTGAAATATGAAAACAATAAATAAATAAAAGAAAAAATTGAGGGACTAACAGAGAAATTGATACATAAATAAAAGTAAGGAATAAGCTATGATAGAATAAAATAAAAAATAAAACAAAATAAAATAAAACTGAGAATACAAAAAAATAATAAGTTCCTGATTATTCCGATACACTTCTAAGATCCTGACACATATAGCTATCAAAATATCTTCCAATTGAGCTTTTTTTAATCAAGATATTAATATAATAAAGCAGTTTGTTATCAATAATGGTAAAATAAAAAAAATTATAAAATAAACTTAATAGTGATACTAACGAGCCCAACCATGTTATGAAACGTTTTCCTAGTCTATAAAAAAAAAATCGTCAGTCTTCTATATTAATAATATTCTAAATCATATAACATAGATGAACAAATTAAAATTTGAGTTTTGGTTGTAAAAAAATTATAGATTTTCATCAAAACAAAATTTTATAAGTAAACACTGAAGACTAGCAGAAACTAATCACGTATTATAAATGCTCAAATTGAGCAAACATGGTCATTAAAAACAACTTGCAGTTTAAAACCAAACTCCAACGAACTAATGTAGTTTATAGTTATAATTGCATTTTAGGAGTTGCTAATAGCTAACTACATCGGCTTGACAACTACAATATTATCTAGAAAGCGCACTACACGTTGTTGTAAGTGCTTCCATAGAGTTTACAAAAAATATCCCTGGTATGAAACTAAATATGAATATTGGACAAGAAACACAGAAATAATTAACCAAGGAAATGAAACAGTCTTCCCAAAATAATGGATATTCACATAGTAGAATATGTAGGTTTGGAAATATAGTATGAATGGCCAAAAATCTGGATTCACCAGAATATTGAAACTACTAAATTGTTATACAGTAATCAGGAAGAAAACTGGAAATCCTCAGCATTTAGGGCTAAATACTTTATTACCAATGCAGACCCGCATACAAACTACCATAGCCTAATAATCATCTCTTAACGGTAAAATATGCATTCCGATTTATTATTCTTTTTCTTAAAATTATTTATTATTTTATTAGACAAATGTTCGTAGTTTTAGTGAGTTTTACATTGAAGACGTTCAATATTAACAGAAATGTTGGTTAATTTAAAATTAATATTAGCAAATAGTGGTGAATTGTGACAAGCGTTGTAAATAAAACCTGTGGAAAATTACTATATCGTATATATGGAAATTTAAAATACTAGACATGTATAAGAATGCTAGAAAGGTTATCTAGAAAAACAACTCATTGCTGGCTTCAGCTACTCAAAGGGACTACTTCTGGCCGATGACGACGAATGTCGAAATATCATGGTGAGTCATTTTTTGTGTGTTTTTATCTGTTTTTCTCTTTCCTTTTTGGAATATATATATATTGATAAAAGTATCAACCGTGGAATAGAAACAAAACTAAAGTTTATCGGGACTCGGTCAGTTCCTCAGGTTCAAATATATATATATATATATATATATATATATATATATATATAATATATATATAACATGATTTCACATATACACCTAAAATAACAATCAATGATCAAACCAGATATGAAATAGGAAAAAAAGACTTTGTGAAACCATTCATACGACTCCGTCAACAATTTACGAGGTATATTGGATGTCTAATATTATTTATTATTACAAATAATACATATGTATTAACAGAATACATATTATACTATGTATTCTTGAACTGCACAGGTTTATGCATCAGAAGTATATTCTATTCTTTTATTTATTTATTTCTGTAGGTATCTAATTCTATAAATGACGTTGCATATTCTTTAGGCGTATATGTTACTTTTATATATAATTCTTGTAGGCATGTCTCTCTATAAAAGAGGCCACCTATCTGACCGTTAACCAAATTGTATTTACTTTTTTAAAACTAAGTTGGATTAATACTTAATAGTGATTTACTTGGTTCTAATATTTCATCTGTATATTTTGTTTATACTCGTATATCAGCAGGCAAACTGTAATTAACGAATGAGTTTAGTCAATCTTGAGTTTATACATTAAATAAAAGTAGGTTATAGGGTGTAAAGTTGAATGAATTGAAACAAAGGTTGTTTTTCCTTAGGGGACAATATGTGAAACATAATCTAATATGTGCAAAGGAGTAGAGTGGTGGGGGTTATCCTGGCATCTTTTGTCTTCAGACGGTGTCTGATTAACGAAATAATTATCCCAATTCTGTGCTTATTACCCGAATAGAATCCATCTCAATCACGAACTACGTCGTATTTGTATAAATACTCAGCTTTATTACACAATAATATATTCAAGAAGCAACAGTTATTCTCTTTTGGAGTCCAGATAAAAATCAGTGTTGTTGATTTACTAAGTAACTTTAGTAAATATATTAATGGCTTGCTAAATGGACTTACGCAAAAATTTTATACCTGAGTTTCTGGTGTAAGGTATCCAATAACAGCAATGGAAGTGTTTCCGACGTTGATGATCCTCCAAGGATGTAGATTTGTCCCCTGGAAACTTGGCTCACCTGTTGTGTCTATATTGCAGCAAACACTGGGTGTCTTCACTCTGTTCAAATATGGAACCAAACCCGTTACGGAATCATCAAATTCATGATTTCCCAGCGACTGAAACAAATAAACAATGATCAATTAGTATGTAGGTTTTTATAATTTTTAATTATATAAATTCAAATTTATGGTAAGTATTATATTATATGGCAATGTTGTGACAGTTTCATTTCATATTAATCATAGTCTGATAGCGATGTTAAAAAATAATTGTGAAAAAATGGAGGGTAAAACTGTACTTTGTATATGATAATTTTTTATGGTTAATCTTTTATGATGTATTTGTTTGCCTATTTATCATATATCCTGTATATTTGGTATTGCCTTTATTGTTTATTTACTCAAGCATGTGAGTTACACATCATATTTCCTAGTTACATATTTATTTGAAGTATTTTCCTTAACTCAACTTCCTTCAAACTACTAACAGATAGATTTAGATATACAATATAAACAGAAAAGATAAAAATTTAATGACTGCATTAAAATATGAAAGGAATGATAGAAATTTGAAAACAATCTCTTAAACATTACTTCATATACTCGTACTTCTATTTCCTACACTGTCAGTTTGTCATATTGAGCCCAAGCTCGTTGATTCAATACTATCGTCAAAACCCTCTCTTTTCTGGCTGATTGGATTCAAATGTTCGTAATTTCATTTGTGGTGCAAATTGATTGTGATCACTTCTGCCATTAGCTGAACACATAATTTAGTTCTACCGTATAACGGCGATCCAAATGTATTTTGCCACAAAATTATTCCCATAACACATTCATTTGAAGATTACTTTCTTAGTCTAACAGTTCTAACTTATAATTAACACGAATAAATCTATAAACCCTAATACCTACTGAATGAATGGATAGTTGTTGTTAAATTTACCATCAATATAAAAGGTTAAGTGAGGAACTTTTTTTTTTATTTTTCTGCCACTATTTTCAGATGTACGTAAATGATTAATACAGGTTAAAGTTTAACACCTCTTTATCTTTTTAAGTTCTTCTACTGTGTTGTAAATTATCCCAATGGATATATTCTAAATTTATTTTACCATATATAAACCTTCAATATTATAAGAAACATACAAGAGTTTCAAATCAAGATTTCGAGGGATTTAAACGTTTTGTACTCCCTTCAATCCATTATGGAAGTTTTTTTACGGTTCTGATAGTTGGATGCTACAAACGTAATTGTGAAATGCTGATATATGAGTGAGTGGGTAAGTTTGTATTCGACAAATGACCACCTCGCTTCAGGTCACATTATTCCAATGATCAAATTGACATTTACCCAAACGTAGTCAGTCAATTAACTGTAGATAATCTATTTTTGGGGCAATAATACCTCATAAACATAAAAATTTATGTTATTCTTTTCCATTATAAGAATAATATTAGTTATTTCCTCATGAATACTCATTATAGATAGTTCAAATTTTAAAGCCATTGTGGTACCGATATTAACATTAACTATAAAAACAGAAATTATTGATTTTTTTTTTAAAAAAATGTAAGTATTGTGCAAAAGTGTAAATATATTGACGTATGATTGGTTCTGAAAATTTTATAACACTACGCTACAAACTCTATCCTGTTGAAAATTTGGGATTTCATGAAACTAAAAATAGCTTTAACTTAAAAAAAGTTCCAAATTTTTCAACAACCGATAAATTTCAGTTTCATAAAGATATAACAAATATTACTGATTGATTTTAAAAGTTTCTGGGATGATAAAGGTCACAAAGTTTGTCAAAAGACTATGTCATCTAGTTCTACTGCAGTTACAAATAAGCTTGTTTCTTTTTTGATTCTACAGTGTATAATTTATTTTAATGTATCAAAAACTTTTGTGTTTAATTCGTCAAGATATTACAGTAGAAATGTAACAGTAATATTACATTTATGGATTTTTTTTCATATAACACTTAAGATTGATTAAGGATAAGGTTAATAGAAGTTAATTGTAAACAAACATCTTTATTTAAAACACAAAAGTATAAGTTAATAAACATAACTTAAAATACAATTAACTGTATTATAAGATAAAAGCATTATAAAAAAACAACGTTATTTAAATCCGTTCAAACTGAGTCGTTACAAAATTTATCCAAAATAACACATTTTACTTTTTACTAGTTAGACCGACTTTATTGCTCAAAATTTATCATTGTGATTTGCATAACTTTTTCTTTTCTTAAAATTATTTAAATCTTTAAATATTAACATTGAATAAATTTTAATGTTTTTAATATTTATTCATTTTTTTAATATTAATATTAAATAAATTTTAATTTACATAATTGTTAAATATTTAATATTAAAATTATTTCTCATATTATTTTTTACCAATTCACAACTGGTAAAAACTAAATAAGAAGTAGAGAGAATTAATAAAAAAATAAGATAATGTGTCTGCTATCTTTTTCAGTTCCACACAAGGCCTTGAAAAAAGTCTCAATGGTTTTTCGTTGAAAGAAATATCAAAAAACTTATTGCCAACTGACGGGTCTGAGGGTTTAATAATTATATTTCTTTAATATTTGTTGCCCGCATCTTCCATTCAAGGCTGAAATTATATTAAGAAGATAAAACATATGAATGGGATGGAACATTTTTATCCCGCTAAGAGCCTTGTTCGCAGTTTCATATATGTAAAAATAAAATTAAAGAAATATAGAACGATGTAAGGCGAAGTTTACTATATTCAGTAGATTGTCAAACTTATTTACGTTCAATTTGGTTACTTGATTTTAATGGTTCTATCAAAATTTCGTGGATTATAAAAAAAATCGAACCATCTTAATAGGTTAACTATAAGCTCGGTTAACTATATCACATCTCTGAAATTAACATTTCATTAAGCATTTACATTGTGTAATATATTAATAACCTTCCATGCAGTTTATTTCATATTCATTGTTTTTAGTTTTACTAAATCTGTGGTTTCTAAAATTAATAGATGGGGAACAGGGTAGCATAGTTGTAACATATTCGCCTCTGGACTGATTGATCCGTGGTTCAATACGTAGTCTAGTTCTCTATTTATTCGAGGGGGAAATTTTGAGCACGTCATTCTTGGAGAAGAAGTTAATTGATCTGTTCCTAGTTTGTACTCGTTAAAGAACGCTACTCTAAACACACTTGAGTTAAGGAAATTTTAGGGCTTTCATAAACTTAACGATTTGGTTAGAACAAGTTACAGTGGTAGTCTCCCAATGAACATTGCCTCTTTGATAAACACAATGAGCCTTCTACGAGTACATTGGGAATCAAAAATCTTACCCAAATCAAATGTAATAAGGGATTTTTAACGAGTGCCTGGCATCTTACAGGCTTGGTACTGATGTCTTAACATCCTCTCAGGATGTTAAGAGCAACGAACTCAGATTTTTTTCACACCCACATAAATAAATTGAGGGTCAGAGTGGGTATTAAACCCCAGATCAACCAGTCTAGAGGCGAGTGCGTTGGCACTAGGCCACCTTTCTCTTATTAAACAGTGTAACTTGTAAAACGTTAAGAAATTAGGGCGAAACATGAATATTTACCTATCTATCTAAACAAACTTAAAAACAAAGGAATATCTAACTCAAGTCATATGCATGTTTGTAGATACGCTTTTTCTAAAATTAATTTTTTTTCATAATCACAAAACATCATATAGAGTATACTAAATGTAATAAGCATTTATAGTATACTAAATGCTTAAAGATAAATCATTTAAACAAATGAAAATTAGAATAATGAAAAAAAAATAATGGCTGGAAAGTAATAACGGTATGAAATCTGTGAAAGTATGGTGAAAATTGAAATTGTTCATTCAGGATGCAGTTCTCTTGGTTCAAGAGAAAAAAAAACTTAATATCAATAAAAGGAATAGCTTGCAAGAGCTTGAATGAATTGCTTTATATTAGATGTCTAGTATTTAGAGTTTCATATCTGAGTATCACACATCTCGCACTCAATATTACTTATGTTTCCTTCCTTTTTTTCAAACTCTGTTATATAATATTTAATTGTATTATAATTGAAATTGATTCAATGTATTTATCTGTTAAATAACTATATTTGCAACAAAAATTCACAATTTAACAACATTATTATGATTGCGATGTAATGATATTACATTTTTATTCTCTCACGTTAATTGTAACTAAAAAAACTAAATACAAAGATTGATGATTCTTGTTTATTAATATAATAGGTTGCTTGAGTATATGTGACATATTTGAAAAATCATGTTACATATATAATATGACGTAAGTAAATCAAATTTGTTATGGAAAAACTAGTAATTAAACATTATTTGAAGAAAGTTTTAGAATTCTACTTGTAATAGAACTTTAATCATGAGTTCCTATGTGACTCCACCATTTTCAAGTAACACAACAAGACTTTGGTAATATTCCACTTTCTTTAGTGTATCAAGTGATATTAAGTTGAATACTAATTTATTTGTTTGAGTTCTTCATTAGTGACTGGTTGAGTAGCGTACACTTTTCATTTAATAAAATACCAAAGAAAAAAATAACACAGGCTTAGGTGAGGAAAGCGTGGAAAGGCAAATCCACCGTCCCGGTAGATTATCATTCAACCATGTTGTTACATTTTTACTCCAATGGCGTAGTATTTTAAGGTACCATCCTGCATACAAATAAGTCCATCATATCGAATTCTTGCAAGAAAATCCTGCCAAAATTTGTCTTGTAGCATGCTAAGATATCTTTCATTTCTTACACTTTGATAAAAAAAAATAATGACGAAAAATCCTTCCTTGACCTATTGCTGTCCAAACAGTAACGCTTGGAGAGTGAACTTCTTCTTTAAGCAATTTTGGATTTTTTTGAGATCAACATAAATGATTATGTCAATTAACATTTCTCTATCTATATAGAAATGGGCTTTATCAGACCAAATCAAAAATTGCATATGGTTAGAGTTTGATACAATCCTTGTAATTTCATGATTTCTGAATTGTATTTGGATCACTTTATCTTCTTCAAAAGTTTTTGGACAATATGAATTTATATGAATGCTGGTTATCTTTCTTTAACATGTGTTGAATAGACGTCCAACTGTATTGAATCACGCCTTGTTGAGTATGGGGATTATACTCAAAATGGTTAAAAACAAGAAGAATGTTATCTTCTGTTTGAATAGAGCATTTCTTTTTTCCTGGAAAACTTAAAAAACTACTCTTCTCCATCAATTTTCATTGTATTTTCAAATACCGTTTCTGGCAGGTACTTTCTTTTCAAATTCATTTCTAAATTTACATTGCATTCAGAAAACATTTTTCGATCATTCACACCCTGATGCACTTTCGGTCTTTTCTAGCAGCTATAATTTATAGTAAAGTAATTAAAAAAATCTGAAAAAACAAAAAAATATAATAATTCTCTTTTTAATTTCTATACTAATCGCAATATATATATTTTGTCACTGAATTTGTTATATATGGCTTATATGTTATATATGACGCGTACTTACGTAAACTTGGCAAGGGGCTGTGGGTTACGTACGTTAGCTCAGTGGCAACACGATGGCCTCAGAACTGGTAGATCCGGGGTTCAATACCCACTCTGTCCCTCTACTTATTCATGCGAGTTGTGAATAAATCTGAGCCCGTCGCCCTTTTGACGGAATATTAATTCCATGTTACACATTCATTAAAAATATGATTACCAAAAAGCCCTTCTTGATCTATTGCTGCCAGAACAGTAAGAGTGAAGTCCTTCTTTGAACCATTTTAGTGAGTTAAGACCATATTTTACTTTAATTTAAGTAAATTATAGTAGTCATGAAAATGTTCGATCTTGAGATTTTAAAGTATTGCATTTTTTGAGGGATATAAAGGGTATTGATCCCCGGATCTACCAGTTCAGAGCTGATTGTGTTGCTACTGAGCTGACGTAACCCTCTTGCCACGCGTACGTATGATGTTGATGTGAGAGAGCGTGTGTGTGTGTGATGGGGAGGAGTGCATCCAAAGTTTGTGTAGACGCTACAGTCTTCAACCTTTGATGAATCCAATTAATATTTAAAAAAAAAGTAAAATTTATTTGAGAGCAATTATGCATATAAGAAAGTCACTATTTTTGACAATATGTGTTTTTTAAAAACTTTTTTTCCTTTAAATACTAACTCTAGAGTCCTGAATTTTAGTGTTATCATAAAAAACATAACTAAAAAAAGCGTCAGTGTTTTAAAACAACTGGAAATATTTTTTTACTTTAGACAGTAAAGTTATATTTGAAATAAATTTTATATAATAATGTTAAATGATATTATTAATTATATTTATATGATACTGTTATATTAAAAAACAGTATTTGCATTGATTTGTAAATTAGGAAAAATACATTTAAATTTTCAACAATTTTAATCACTTTTGAAGATGGACGTCATGAGAAATTGCTCCAAAAATACGAACAATACTATTCGATACAAAAGTTTGTCAACACGAAATTGGGCACCCGATTATTTTAATGATTATAATAAAATGCATCTTAAGCTTTCTTTATCGAACTTGTATATGGTAATCATTTTAAATTTCATTTCAATATTCGCCTAACAGCGATTTCAAAATGAACAGATATTTGAGTTCTTCATGTTTGATTCTACTATGAATGTAATACAAACACAAGCAATGTACGGTCTACAGTAATAACATTAATGAAGCCTTGGGTCGGAAAGTATTTTTCATAATACTGTGCAATACTTCAACTGTCTTATTGCTCACTCACTAAGGATGAGAAGAGTGTAGGGCTTTCATAAGAGGATTGCGTTGGCTTAAGGCCTCTAACAACCACAATGGGGTTTAAAGTTCAACTACGTCTCTAATGAACAATGTTTTGTTTAACAATTCTTCATACGATTAATTATTCTTCAACAATTAAAGTTTATTAAAAACTGAATACAGCCATAATTTACAATTACGTTCTATACGGACTCAATATTTGTATTTAGTACTACTAATATTTTTTCTGTTTGATTTTAGACTCTTAATTCTTATGAATGACATAATGAAAGATCTAGTCTATTATATGTGTACTCACGATTTTACTGACTGTCTAATCTGGGTTTTTGACGTAATGAGTTATTTAACATAGTTTTTACATAGCTTTATTCTGAAATTAAATTTCATTCTATTTTAAGAATATACGATTACATACATTAAATGTACATGATTGCATATTTCATTACGTTTTTTTCTGCATACAAATAGCAATCGTAAGTAAGTGTTAGCATTAAACTCCGTGAGATTACCTAGATATCAAATTAGTTTTTAATTGTAAATATTAGGATAACAATTAATGTCCCATTTCTTTGGATGTACAATAAAGAAATACTCAATATTCAACTCGTTCTTTGATAATTTTTACATTAGGAGACAACCGGAGCTTCACAATTAACAGTAGATTAAGCAGCGGAACAGGTGTTATTTTAAACTACGGGTGATGTGTCACATAACTACGGAAGGCTTTGTATGTCGCTACGGCGTTCCTCTCAGATTGAATTATATAATTAGTTAGTATTTTATATTATAACTAATCAAGTATTGATTGATTATAAGTTATCACAGGTGAAAGCATTATGCTCAGTATATACTTCAGTATCTGGTGCTCACACCTAGCAGATACATGACCATTATCTTTATAAATAGTGTCCACAATGAGTGATAGATAATTCCTAATATTTATTTATATTATTTAATATATATTATTAATAATATTTATTAATTTGACGTTCTCGAAAAGTAAGTTCTTCAAACATAGGCAGGCATAAAATTAAAAATAATGGTTTATCAACATATAGATACACAAATAAGAAAAAACGAACACTTATGATTTAAAATAGCCAACTCTCTCTGCTTTGGTTCCATTGGCCTCCTTCTATATTCTCTTGTTATTTTACAGTTCTATGTGTTAGTCTCTTCTATTTATACCCATATAAAACTATTTACATCAATTTTAGATTGGATTTCCATAGTCTAAATTCAATAATAATAAGTGAAATTATAGAAATATTAACACTAGGAATATTGATATTATAACCTTTTCGACTACCATCGTCGTAACCCCCCAGAAGGGACTACAGTCAGCAATGGACCAATCAGTCTTTATATTGAGTCAGCGCTGCAACTTAATTATGATATTTTTATATATCTAAATCTACATTATCCATGATAAATGATAATGTTGTAGATGATAAATGATTAATGTTGTAGACATAGTGAAGTTACATTGTTAGGAACTACAGAGAGCTGCATATACGAGTATATCAAATAACAACAGATAATTACATTGATCATACAAATTTTCAATTTTAACATATACCTTTTGTAATCAAAGTTATATCAAAACATCTTTATCTACTTATATTTCATCTTATTTTTTCGTTATAAAAGATTCTATAGGAATCGTTAATGATAATTGTTAAAGAAGCAACAAGTTCAGACTTGTATTAAAGTCTGACAGATTCTTTATTCAAAGATCAATCAAAATTATTTGGATTATTTTTTTATGCAGATAATGAACTCGCTTTTCAATCAATCACTGGCAGATCTTTACTTTTATTTTAACCCCTCCTCATTGCAGTGATGTTATGAAGAGGAAATCAATGTCACAGATTTGTTTGTGTTTATTAATACATTTTTGCTTTTCGCTTTAACTGATAAAAATTACTCTGCAAAATAACCAAATTCTTATTAAGCGTGGAGTTGGAGATGTCATGTTCTGTTACTAGTAATATTATGTTACTACTATTATTTATATATTTTTTCTAACTATAAATATAAATTACTTTTTTAAAACTTAGATTATACGATAACAAGCAAAGCACCCTAACCTTGAGGAGATGAACAAAAATAATATTTTTAAATGAACAGTTTTTTGTTTTTTTCTGATGTAGGAATGTTTTACCATTTCTACATCTAGGAGTCTCTGCGTTAAATGACAAGTTCCTTTTTGTTAAAATTAATCTATCAAGTGAAAAATATTTTAAGTAATTCATTCAAAGGCACGGTTATATCCATGAATTGATGCAACATTAATTTTTAACAATACCATATACTATGAAATACCACACAGTTCTTCATTTTAACAATGAAAATAGGTTTAAACAAATATAACATTTATGAAAGAAGTGCTAAGTCTGGTACATGTTGATGTAGATCATGAATACATAACAACTGAGAAAAGAATTTCAAATTAAACAGTCGCAAGAGGGGACGGTCCGCCCTGGGGACACGTGACAAGGGGCGGTATTTTGAGGGAATAAAAATAGAAAGTACAAAAAAATTTAAGCAAAGAAACTTAAAAAAAATTGAAATTTATACAAAAATGATTTTTTCAGGTCGTAATTGCTTTTACGAATTTATTTGTGTAAGACTGTTTTTACATGTACTTTTAACTCAATATTTGCAAAATATAAAAAATCTGGAATCATTATCCGTTCATCAATATTCTGTGTATCACACCACTGATGCATATAAAATAATTAGTACTAACTAGACATATAACTACAGCAGTAATAACGTTTTTGAAAAGGGCTAGTGTAGATTTCGTCTTACGATATCACTGCTACAGCAAAACATTGCTTTTATTCCAATAACCAGCGGATCACTTACATTGTTTATCTAACCTCCTTCTACTTGAATATTTAAGACAAATTTTCTCATTTAAAACTTGAAAATATTTCTATTTTGTTTCAAAAATGTCAGAAATACGAGTATATAAGAAAAAATGTTGTTTTCCGACAATTTTTAATTTAATATAATCAATGATTAAACTCACCAGATGTTTTCTGCATCTAGTGTTCAGTTGGGTTTTTGACTCTGACGAAGACCGCTTGTTACGGTTGAAAGATCTTAGTCTTGTTTTCCCATTCTTATTGTGGTTTAATCATTGATTGTTGTTTCACGTGTTTATGTGAAATCTTTTTATTAATTTAATATGTAGGGTATATATATATTTGTTATTCTTCAAAAAATATTCCCTTTTTTTAATTTGTTTTACATCTTTGATATTTTATAAAATTCTTATACTGGTAATTTTAAGATTTCCTATAAAAATCACTTTTCTTTCCAGTTGTCAAAAATCATATATACCAATTCAATCTTAGCGGATGTTAGATAACATTACCATAGAATACCATATCATACTTTTAACATACCATTTAGAATATAAAAGATATTCTGTGGGTGTGTTTTCTGTTATAAAGTTGCTGTGAATCTATAATTAGAAAAAGTATATTAGCAATTAGCCAGTTTTATATACTCAAATCAATATCAAATTAAGTATATACTAAGCTATTAAGTATACTTCAAAACTTTTATGACTGGAAGCTTGAAATTTTTAGAAATAATAGATATGAACTATTGAACTATATTAGTGAAAGAATTGGATAATTGCCAACAAATAGAACTTCTCTTTCTTGAGGAAAGAGTCCATTCTTCACTCTTCAATATTACTCAAAGATACTATGATTCATAAACCCAAAATAATGCACAACTTATATTAAATTTTGTTCAAGAGTACAATACATAGATTGATTAGACCAGTTTGTGAGGCACATCCATCATATCATGGAAAGCAACAGAAATTTATGTTTATTGGCTGTGATTTTTTACATGTAAAAATACGATTTCTCTTGTATCTCATATAAGTTAGCAAACTATTTTAATTCTTCCATTATACTTCTGAACATCAATTTTATTTCAATGGATTCACTCAAAAAAATTAAAAGTCAATTTAACAATGTAATAAATTCGACGAGTATAACAGGTGATCCGTTGGTCTAGGATAAACAATCAGTTTTTATAGCGTTGTTGCTTTTTGCTGTAATTGAAATTACGTGAGTTTGTTATATAAATTGAACGTTTTTTATTCAGTTTTTTTTCTGGAAAATTTTCATGGTTTTATAAAGAGCCGTTTAGCGTCAAAAAAACATTTTCTGAAAACAAAAAATGTTCTATAACGCCTCTTTGGTGAATGTAGTTTTGAAAAAATTATCTGAACTCATCTATCTCAGAACCTCAAAATGTTCTATTTTTAGGTATAGTTTCACATTGATCCGTCAAACTGTGTAGCTTCTATCGCTCTCACAAGCTTTCAGATTGAATTTTCAGAAGTCAAAATGTTTACATTTAATTAAAAAAAAAATAATTAGGGTTGTTTTAAAAATTTGAATCAATGTTTATTATATTGCATTTATAACCTCAAGGATAAGCCAAATTTTGAATAGTTTAGTTTTGGTAGTTGTATCTTAATAAGTATGTATTTTTGGATACATACTTACCCACGCACCCACACACACACACAGGCATCATCGAAAAAAACTTCATGAACGACTTCTGGGACCTCAAAACATGTTATTTCTTCAAAATCTCGAGATCGAATATTTTCATGATCACAATTTACTTATATATCGTCAAGTAATAAATCTAGTTTACATTTTTCAATAATACTTTTATAATGAGGTTGAAAATTTTTTATACATTTTTTGTAGCCAGTTAATTTAATTTAACCATTTTTGCATGGTTTGAAATACATTTTTGTTTTGAGAAATCTTTGGCTTTCTTTGATAACGACCGTATATGTATATGAGTACTCTAATGAGATGAAAGTCTGGAACCAACGATAACAGTCTCAAATTAGATCCTTGATTATAATTCAATGAAAATAAATATTTTTAAGACACTATTGAGGTCTGAATGTTGACGAATTATCAACGTCTTGTGGGTGGGGGAGGGCTGCAAATTTTACGAGCTGGGTGGCAAAAACGGTATCTATGTCACTGAAATTAAAGTATAAAAAAATTAAAAAATTAAATCTCAAATCAACCATGTTTTCAGGTTATTTAAATTCATTATCTATTTAATTATATCTGTCTAGAGAATTAGAATTTTACTTTTAATATCATTGGTACAAGTTTTACAGATTGTGATAGCGGCATAATCTAAATAGTCATACACATAGGGCTTGTTAAAGATTTAATTAATGATAGATATTCTGTTTATTATTGACTGACTTATTGAGGGGGCTTGCTAAAGGACATGAAATAATGTTATACATAAAAATTGGTAAAGAAAATGGTTTTTAAAACATCATTAAAAAAACCAAAAGTATAAAAATGCATGACATATACGTTTTAAGCTGCATGAAATTTATGTTGTATTAGAATATAATTGTTTATAGATTTTATATTTATAATCATAGAAGAAATTAATTTAGAAAAAAAAAGGACAGACGTTGGAAACTTTATTATAAAGATGATACTGTGCAATTTAAGGTGAACTTAATTAAAAGAGGTAAAAAAGGACAAATTTGAAAATTAAATGAAAAAATAAATAAGAGAAAACAGACACATAAAAGAAATTACAGATAATCGAAGAAAACCTGAAGTTTATATTCAGTGGTAATACTTTTTATGGATTATGCATGATGTACAACCAAGTACATTATCTCATGAGAATCATAAAATTTGAATAATTATTTTATTACTAACCCAATTTATAAAAATATCATTATCTAAAAGAAACTTATTTCAACCAGGAGTTGAATTTGCGCTGAAAAGAAACTGTTGGTGCTAAAATGGTATGTTAAAGATGGTTGCATCAGCTGCAGAGAGATAACCCATTTACGTGAGGGCCTTGTGTGCCTCGCTCGTGGATACACGTCATTATGGTTAAAAGGCCTCACAGGTTATTATTCATTTTAATACCACTTACCACATTAACCTCCTCTGACTTACTAATTTTCTTCATTTTGTTTTACTAATTCCTTTAAAAGTAATTCAACCTGGAATAATATAATACATTTTGTGATGTATTAAAATTTTAAAAAATTGTTTTTATATATGCCTCCTGAGTACAAATTTTGCTCTATTTTCCAAATTTACTAATCTATCATCCATCTAGTTTTAATTTTTTGACTTTTATGACATTGAATTATATAAAATAAATTTAAAAATCATTTACCCTCTTAGAGTTAGAAATGACAACTTAAAGGAAAAATAACTAAAAAATAGAACCAACCATTGACTAATTATTAACTGAAATCTTTATTTTTAAGATGAAACTCTTATAACATTAATCAGAAGTTTTTTCGGATGATTAATTTAGTAAGGCATAAGGGACATACAGATATTCATTATTATGTTGATTAAGCATCATAGCCCTTAGAACAAAAAATTAGATAATTACAATTATGTAAAAAAAAAGAAAGAACAAATTAGAAGTGATTAAAGAATAATTTATGAAAAACGCCAAAGAAAGTCTAAATACTAATCTACATTTTTAAATAAAGAACATTACACTACTATATGTTTATGATAATGACTCTGTTTATGTACCATTCCAAATATTCAACTGGTTTTAGATGTCAAATTGGCGGAGTAATCCAGATTTTAAATAGATATTACGGTTATTGATATACGATATATCATAATAATAAGAAGATTTCACATAAACACGTGAAATAACAAGCAATGTATAATATTATGTATATATAATATAATTTACAACTAGGTAGCACAAAAACAGACTAACACTCATAATTCTCCGTATTATAATTCTCACTTTCTTACCGACTTTAGAAGAGAAAGAGATAATGAAGAAGAAACACGTTAGCGAAGAAATGAAGGCGTTCACCAACCGATACGAAGTCAATTAAGTAGTTTTTAAATTCTATTTTTTATGCGGCCCCATGGTAGACATGAGTTAGACTTGTTCTTTACAACATTCTAAACATTCTTTTCATCCCTTTCCATTACTCACCAAGCGTCCAATACCATAATTTCCTTTTTGGAAGATAATATCACCTACGATGACGGTCATCTTTCTACTTCTGTACATATCAGGCGAAATAATACTTAGTAATACCTTCATTTTAGTAGTTGTCATCCCTCTTACGTAAAAAGGCCATCTCCAAATACTTGTCTATACGCCTTCCTTAAATTTGTTGCAGTATAAATGATCTTTCCTTCCAGACCTATTCAATAAGAAATTTTTAGACCGAGGTTATCTTCCTAATTTCTTTAATAATCGTATAATCCATCCTCATGACGTCATGATTCTGGTCCTAATATGACAGTGATTCTACTTTCCTCATCACTACTTATTTTCCTGGTGTTCACAGGAACAACTATGAACGAGTTTTCCCCTATAGTTTCTTTTCTTCTGTACTTTTCCTGTCTTCAGAGAGGCACCTTCCATTTCCTTCAGCCAACCTGCTAATCTTAGATCCATCAGCCATCATATCTCTTCTCCTAAGCCTCCCAATATTTCTGGTGGTATGGTCCAATATGAACGTCGTGGGTGTATTACTTGCCCTATCATCAAGCCAGTTCCTTCCTTTATATCTTTCGTCAGTAAATGCACCCAATGTATCTCTCATAAGACCTCTCGTAACATTAGTAACTGCGTTTACCCTTTGTATTGAACCCAGTGTGATACTTTTCATGTGTGGCTTCCACTAAGCCAAACCTGCATATGAATAATCACAGGTCGTCCGTTGGGAAACGCAGTGGCCTTCCCGTTGTTACTCATGCCAGTTCTCACGGACTCAGTTTTAATGACTGCTTTCGTGTACATGTACATGTGAGGCAGATCAATGAAACTAATTCAAAAGTCACTCGGAGAGTTTCAGAAGAAGCACTTATGGGTGGTAGATCTGATCCTGGGCTTAACTGGAATCGTAAACTGTTCCTTATAACTATATTAGTCTCTTAATTAATCATTTTTTACTTACTTATTTTTATTTTTAGATTGGTTTTTAACAATGGGTTACTTGTTTTTATTTAAAAGTTTTCATTCATTCATTATTTATTTTGCTTTTATTTCCTTTTTTATCCTTATCTCCCCTCCCTTCGTAAGTTGGCTACACTTTTAAATATTTCTCAAAGTACACCAGTCAGTCGTTACCACACTTCGGAGTGACTCACATCAATCTTCCTGATGACCAGGCAATCAAAATATAGAAATGAGTTTTTTTTTTCATTATCTGTGTGTTCATTATGTGAATATAGTTCATATATTATATATATATATATATATATATATATATATAGGTGTGTTCTTTAATCGGGGTTCGGTCAATTTTCCAGGATAAAAAATCAAACTCTCGTTGCCAACGTTTCGGTTTTATTTAAAACCTTTTTCATAGGCAGAAGTAAGAATTTTTTAACTAAGAAAATGAAATTTACATTATTTAAAGGAACAACAATGTTAGCCGAACAAAATCTTCTACTAGACTAATAAGATAACATTACAAAATAAGATTTTGTTCGGCTAACATTGTTGTTCCTTTAAATAATGTAAATTTCATTTTCTTAGTTAAAAAATTCTTACTTCTGCCTATGAAAAAGGTTTTAAATAAAACCGAAACGTTGGCAACGAGAGTTTGATTTTTTATCCTGGAAAATTGACGGAACCCCGATTAAAGAACACACCTATTCTATCAAACGGTCGATATATTATTGAATCTGTTATATATATATATATATATATATATATATATATATATAAATAAAAACGAATTACATGTACTTAAGAATACACGACTCACTACTCTATGTGACGTCATCATGATGACGACGCCTGTCAAAATGTAGTAGTGAGTTTCGTATGCCTATGTTTATGTTTTTGTCTTTCCGTTATTGATAGAGTAGTCCAGTTGGGTTCTTCAATTTTATTTATATATGTATATTAATATAATATAATAGAATATGATATAATTTTAAAAATTTTTTCCATGATTATTAATTATTCTTTATAATATTTTTATAGGACAATGTACAAAAATAACCTCCATTTATGGTATAAATTCTTTAAAAAAAAACTGCATATATATGCCTTCAAGTATGAAAGTATTTTAAAGATGACAAATTAACATTAAGAAAGTAGTAGATATTATTAATTTATTTACTAACAGGTGATTAACAAGCATTTACTAATGTCTGTTAGAAGTGTTGCTCATGCATTTATCAGAAGTAGGTTAGAAATGTGGAAGCATAAACACATTACTAGCATAGAAGTCACAGTCAGCATTCATTAGAGTACGACACAGCGTCTTATTTATTCACTTTGATCGTTTCTTTACTCATTTATATGCCAGTTCCAGTCTTTTACCTTTTGTAAGTTGTATTCAATTTAGATCAGTTGTTTTATGTACAAATGATATACTTCAAGCTGCCACTAATGAAAGGATAATAAGGGATATTAGTTAACAAGCTGTAGATAAAATAATATTCGTTCACGGTTAAAGCTTAAATTTTTTTGTTTTATTTTCACTGCTGGTGTAGCATCAGAATGTGAGGTATTTGTTAATTGCCACTTTGGTAAACTCCAGTATAGGGTAGATTCAGCGTCCAGAGACGTATATATGGCTTTAATTAACTTTATTATTAAAGAAAAGATATTCGAAAAATATCCATTCATAAAAATGAAATTCACTTTTTTACTATAATCCCTCATTCAAGGACAGCGTTGAGTATATTTTTCCGCGTACGACCTAAAAATGTAGGGTTTAATTTTACCATATTTTTATGCTCAATTTTTACTTCTACTATAAGTAAAGTTAAGTAGTCATGCAAAAATTTGACCTGAAGATTTAGACGGATTCACATGCTTTGAGGTTTCTCATGTCACATTATCAAGTTTGTCGCTGTATTAAGATTTCTGTTGCTGTATGTGTTTATATGGGTGAGTGGGCAGATTGGTGAGTATGTACAATTTTTGAGGCACTCTACAGGTGAATCATTTGATTGAAACAGTTCAAAAATTATTAATTATAACGTAGATGTGTCCTATTGTTTTTATTGCATCATAAAAAAGTTACTTTTTTGGTCAAAATTTTATATTAGAAAATATTATTTTTCTCCTTAACTGCTACCTTTAGAGTCTTGAAACATTTAGATTATTATAGATGTGATATCACTATCTATATAAATAAAAGGAAGGTTTTGTCTGTAAATTGCTTAGAACTGACTCATTTGAAGTTATCATTACGTTTCATACGTTGGTAGATTCATAGGTAGTGCAATCAGTTATTTACTGTTATTATTATGTATTATAACAGTAAATATGTATTATGTATTATGTGTTATTTACTCATTGTAGGGTAAAAAAGTGATTGAAATAGTCTTCATATAGAGTAATATAATAATATAAACAACTCGTTTCGAACACTTAGTGTTTTCTTCAGTCTTTAACTAATTGTACAACGACATCAGAGAGTTATTTATGGCATAAAGTAAATGGTACAAAATAAAATAATGAATCAGATATGTACATACCCAAGCATGAGTGTGTGTGGTACAACTGATTAGGTATAGGATGGAAGTGGGTGGGGTATGGAATGTACATCTGTATCATATTGGAAGCAGGTACACTTCTTTGTTATTTTTTTCCCTGAAGATCAGGAAGAGTTAATTACATTTACTGTAAGACTAAGTGCAGAAAAATATTAAAAATATGCCAGAGGAGGAATACAGCGAAATATGAATGACAATTATAATAATAAACAGGAAATAGAACTTGGCTTTTTTTGTTTCATGAAAAAATTAAAAAAAGTTGTGCACTTGGGGATTTGCTCATTGAAGCAAACGGAAGATTTATTGCGCAATGATTTGCTAATGTCATACGCTTCTACAACAGATATTTTGCAAAATTCATTGTTTCCATGTAATATTTCTATATTTTGATCTGGATCAAATTGATAACTATTTGTTACTAAATGTTTACCAAAATGGGAAATGAATAGGTTATTGTTGAGGGATTTGATTTCGTATTTGACTTCTTGTATATACTCTGTGTTTCTTTTGTTAAAGGATCTGAGTATCATGCCTTTGTAATGTCAAAGGCAATTAGAGCGAGACAATTTATAGACACCACTAAGAGAAAGAGGTTGATGAACTCTTTTAGAAGATAACAGGGTTTTAAGTCACCTGAGTCTCTGTAACTTACTTTTAACATTGGAGTAATACTACACACAAGAGTCATAATAAATTAGAGTAACCGAATAACCCATAAAAAATTTTTGTCTCTTTGTTTGTTCAAAAATTATGTCACAAGCAACCACCATAGTCAAAGCAAGCTGAAACTTTGACAGTGGTCTAGTGTATATCTAACATAAAAACTAGGATTTCAATGGATTGGAAGATCAAAGTAAAAAATAGTTACAGATTTTTAAGCTGTGTTTAGCTAGGTAAACAGTTATCTAGGTATCTAGCTAAAAAGGTACAGGTATTTCTACTGTAGCAAGTAGGCATTGTTAGATGATTTTAATTTCGTTTGCGTTTATCACAATTTGCTCACTTTAAAGAAAAGTGAGTTCTACCTAGCCGCGTACTTAATAAGAAGTGCCAAGAAAAAATCAAATTTAAGCTCAGTATCTAAAGCTATAAAACGTAAAAGAAACTCCAGGTATAATGAAAGTTATAGACTATACATTTGAAAGAATACTATTTGCATTTGAGCTCAGTATCCAAAGTTACAAAACGTAAAAGGAACTCCAGGTATAATGAAAGTCATGAACTGTAGTAATAATGCAATTATCTACTATTCTATAATTTCTAACAATACTTATGAATACTATTTACATTTGAGCTCAGTATATAAGGAACTTATATTAGCTCAGTAAAAGGAACTCCAGGTATAATGAAAGTCATGAACTGTAGTAATAATGCAATTTTCTACTATTCTATAATTTCTAACAATACTTATGAATACTATTTACATTTGAGCTCAGTATATAAGGAACTTATATTAGCTCAGTAAAAGGAACTCCAGGTATAATGAAAGTCATGAACTGTAGTAATAAGGCAATTTTCTACTATTCTATAATTTCTATCAATATTTATGAATACTATTTATCATCTGTGATGTTTTGTAAAATACCCGTCAAATATGGGCACATCTCTGTAACTGATAAAAAACGGAAATTAATAAGCAACAAAGCAGATATTTTTATTTTCAATAATATTTAATATTTTTGACTTATGATTAATCTGGAAAGATTGCGGCCACAATCGAGATCATACTGCGTGAAGGAACTTAATTCAATCGTATCCAAGAGTACATCAACTCTTTGAGGTCATGAGCTGAATATTGTTTTGTTCGATTACCGTAGACGTTTGCATATTCCCGGTTGGCAATTCTCTTCCCCGCATAGTCGCTGGTTTGGCTTCCATTGGTCTTTTCAAAAATTTACAGTTTTTTTGATGATTCAGTACGTATTTATATATTCTTTTGTTTTATAATAAGTATTAGTAATTAATATTATCACACTGCAACAAAGGATATAGTATTACAGCATTGATGAATAAATTATTTTAGTAGAGCCAGAAAACGGTTGTAGAGGAAAGTCTTTTTTGTTGCATTGATCACTTCTTATTATAAATACATGTTGGCAAAATCTGGACAGGTCAGGATTTGCTCAACGTTCACATTTGCTCAACATCAGACACAACGATGATGAATTTAAATTTAAAGTTTATATATTTCAGAAGCTTCTATTTTTTGGAAGTTCTTCAAATCTGCTATTAAAAAGTAATATGGTAGGGTTTTTGTTAGGGTCAAAGCTATGATTATGTGTGACTAGGTGTTTTGCAAAATGTTTATTATCCATTTACCCCAGTATGACAAAATACCACACAATTTCGAATTGTACAAATAATGAATAACTCATTACATTATTCTAGATCAACATTAGTCCTTATAAAATAGATATCGCCTTAATAACAAAAATTAAATAATTAATTTGGTTATTTATAAATTTGATAATAATATAACACACTGTTTGACTTCTACATGATAAACACATAAAATAAAAGCAAGACTTAATTGCTTGTGGACTAGTGTTATACTCGTAATTGTAGTACAGTTGAGTGTTCACCACTTCAGATATTTTTTCCTGATAATTGCAACATTTGCAATCTATTTCTATCAATATTGCATGACCAATAGCTTCATTTTAATTTTAGAATGATTAAGTTTTACTTTGGAATATTTGACTTCTAAAACGAATTCATTTTATATGGATGTTTTTAATTAAATATAAATTACATTGATTGGAGTAATAATTTACGAAACTTACATTACCTTTAGAGTTAAATATTAATGACTTTAAATGAGTTCATCATCTCTTTTAAATAATACAGGCTGACATTTTAAATACAAGTTGGATAAACGGATTTTTAGATCAAAATTCCTTCTTCCTTTAAAAGAAACATTTTAAGTTAGTTATAAAATTAAATAGAATACTTCCTTTGAAGTGAATTTAATTGAATTTGTCCTATATGTTTTTGAATTTTGGTAAGTTAATGAAAGAGAAATGTCATTAATTAAACTTTTTGAATGGTTAAATTACTTTTCTAGCTACATTCAAAGTTACCTTTCAATTTTTTTTTTCATTTTACTAAGTTGACGTAGTTATTTGCCATTTGTTGTCAAAAATTTTATTTTAGTTTTTTTTATCTACGATACGAGGTAATTAAAACATATACTCTAAAACATTTTCAACCTACTCAGGCTTTACATTTTAAAATATGTATATTTTAATAATATTTTTGAATCAAATTAGTTTGTCAGAGGTTCAAAAAATATTTATATCATTTTAATAAACCACCTAAACTGTGTTTATATATACGATATCATGTATCTGGTTTGCATCTATAATTCAATAAATAAATTTATAGTCAATTAGTAAACATAACTTACTTGCATAAATCGACTTTTTATTTCTTGAAAATTTATTCATAAAATAGTATTTTGTTACCATAATTCTCCAGATTTTAAAAAAGATTCTTGGTTTTTTTATTAAAAGCTGTATATTAAAAAGCTTTTTAATTCATAAAAAGTTTCGTTTTTATTTCAAGGCATCCTTAGGACTACAAACCAAATACAATGGACAATTATCTTATCTACACAACATTCTAGATAAAAATTCAAAAAAATAATAGATAATTCTCCATCGAATTTGGTTTTTAGCCCTAAGGATATCTTGAAAAAAGACTAAAAGCAGGCAAAGAGGTGATTTTACTAATTTACTTTGACAAAATCTTCAGAAGAAGAAAAGTAATTATTCTTAATTGTGGTGAAGAAAACAATACCTTGATGTATATAATATATATATGTGTCCTGATATATGCAATAATACATATGCAGTACTGTTGTTTTACTTGGATATTCGGAAGTTAAATATTTATATAATAATTGACAGTGCTGGAAATGGAAGCATACTATTCTATATTGTGATAGAGTGATAAAAATATACTTAACACAGTTATTTATATTAAAATAATTAATTTCTCATTCATTTTTATTTCTTATTTATTTTTTGTAGGATATTAACAAGATAAATAGAGCTCAATTTGGAATCAAAATTCTAGTGGCGTTACTTGCTGTTGATTAAATGCTTAAAACTAACTCCAATGCTCAGAACTCAGTAACTTAATGAAAACACTTGCAGACTTCTTATGTCCAAAGTTTCTAATGATTTGAAGGTTGCGAGAGACTATTAATATGTCTAGCGTCTAGCTCTTACAGGATCCGGTTATTTTTTTCCAATGGTAATTGTTTTTGCGTGATGAAATCGCCTCCACCACATTCATTTTAAAAATAAGTTAAACTGGCATGTCTTTTAGAGTATTATTTTAACAATTCTTAAATTAACTTTTCTGTGAAAAATTATAAGGAAAATAATATAATAGTGTTATCAATTGTTTAAATCAATCATTTTGTCAACAAAGGTATATATCATCTATTTCTTTTACTAAATTCAGTGATTATCGACAAATAATTTATTCATTATATCATATATCAAAAAAATAATATTTCATTACCCATATTCTTTACATATATTTGCAAGGGATTATGTAATCACCATGTGATGCAAGTTTAGATTTCGTTGTCAAACGTATAAATTATTATTATTTGAACAGAATATCAGAATGGTTGCAAAATAAATAATATTGGTTCAGTATTTGAAAGTCTGGAATTCTATAGGATTTAATGTCAAGAAGAGAGGTCTTTATTCCATACGAATTCTGCTCAATAAATAAGGCAGATCAAGTTGATCAACTTGAAAGTACTGACTAGGTATAACAAAGTAATTTACAGAAATAACTCAAAATATAAACGAATAGTGAAATCACAATTAAACTACAAAGAAAAAGTAATAATAACTCCAGTTTAATTCAGACCCTCAAAGGCAATATTACTCGTAGTAAAATAAGGTTTATTGATAAAGACAATTATGCACTTAAAATCTGTGTGGGTGTATGTGTATGTATGTGAGTGTGTGTGTGTTTGTGTGTGTGTGTGTTTGTGTGTGTGTGTGTGTGTGTGTGTGTGTGTGTGTGTGTGTATGTGTGTGTGTGTGTGTGCCTGGAAATGAGCTGACTGCTCTAAAAGCCAAAGGAGAAACCTTGAACTTCCATTTACATGTTATCTATTATAAATATCCGGCTTTACATTGAGAGAACTATTGAGTTGTGTACAATTGATTACATAGCCATACTTGGAGACATAAGAAAAGGCTTCGGTTAATACAGAAAAAGATGAGAGAATAAAACAATACATCCCCACGTTATGACTAAACGAATAGCCAGTCAATGTATACCGACAAAACAAATCTATGCATATCAAACCAGGGAGTTTACAAACAATATCTGCTTAAAATGAGAAGCATAAATTATTAATTCTTACGTCCCATCATATGATCAAACACATTGCCACTACTAGGATGCAGCTTGTAGGATGAAGGGAGAGTGAAACATCATGAGATGGTGAAATTATGTCACAGGGTTTGTCCTCACTTTCGTTCAGATCTAATTAAAATAAATGTGTACAAATAGCTTCTACAAGTTTGTAAAGGATGATTCATTGCGAGTATATGAACATCTTCTTACGTATATCCCCATAAATATTCTTCGTATTCTTGATATTTGAATTTTTATATGGAAATCTATTTGATCATTTTTCATAAAATCTACTGCGTTTGATGAGATGTGTTTATTTTTCTTTTGATAATATGGTAAGCAATGCTGCTACAATTAGAATCACTATTATGATATAAATTCGACCAATTACATAAATACGACTAAAATCTAACGGTTTTCAACAACGTATAAAACATAATAACTATATTTCATTTAATACTTGTGATTATTATTAAATATAATTTAGTAACCATTTTAAAATTAAATCACATAGAAAGCAAAAAAGTCAAATCGTGTCCACACATCTGAGCAATCAATGAAACCGATTTAAAAACCAAATTTATACTAATTATATAAAAAAAAGTTCTGGTATCTCCAGTATTGGTGAAAAGAGTAGATTGAGAGCACTAATCAAAAACTTACAAAAAAAATACACAGAAAGGTATAATGTGTACGTTTGTTTATTTCATGAAAGAAGTAAGTTTATCGTTGCCTATAATAGTCATGTATAAGTGTATTGAAATATTACATAAGTTAAACATGAATCTATGTCATTTTCGATATTTATGTAACTTTTTAGTTATATACTATATGCATTCAAATCCGTTTTATTTAATTGAAAAACTCATCGTGGACCTCTCAGACGTAGAACAAAGAGTTTTCTTGCTGAAACTCGGTGTGCACTACAGAAGCTGAAAAGAGTAGGGAATATGTGAATGGTTCCTATCTAAGAACATTTTTCCACACCAAGTCCCATTATACATGAACAAGTAATCGTGGTCAGTTAATTTAGAGAAAGGAAAGCTGCATTGAATCCTTTTAGGTCTCTCCAGATACAAATATAAAGCAGTTTCTTACCCTCGTGTCTAAGATGTTCTTTAGATTTATTTTCGACACGTATCTTTTTATGCAGTCAATAGAATTAAAGTTGAAGCTATTCAATGATAAGTTTCTATTGCTGTACAGCCGTCTAAAGCAATGTTTTCTCCCACACCTCATGGAAATGTTAAAACAAATAATCAGAGGTCACGAATTCAGGGAATGATAAGCTCCTGTTGACAAGTCTCCAGTTTTCAAGATTTAATGGTTGTACGAATAAGAGTAGCTTCCAACAATGGTGTCATGAGTACTTAATACTAGATTACTTTTGAAAATTAAAAGTAATAGTATCTTCCAAAAATGGTGTTGTACTTTTATAATACCTCCTTGTAGTTTACAACTCAAATAGTAAAACTCATTACAATAATAAAGCTTCGATGCTAAAGTATGACATGTGGAAGCCATTTCGAACTATGTGTCATGGATCACAGTGGTTTATTATAATATAGCCTGACAATGACTGATGATAGTTACGCGTCCAGAGATCGTTACTAGGGAAAGTCGGTTGTAATTGGTAATCCATCTGGTATTGACACTGCAGTAATTGGATGTGCAGCAAGTTAAAATAACTTTTCCCTGCTAAACTACAATTTAAATGAAATGAATGTATTCATACTTACATCAGACACTTCATGTAATCTGGTTTACTTGACACTTGATATATTACTTGAAACTTACTAGATAAAATATGAAGTAATTATTAAAATACTTATTTAAAATTCATCATTTTATTGACTTAGTAAAACCAGTTTAAATGTTAATTATCGCAATTGTTCCAACGGAAAAAAGAAAAAAACTTGTTGAGCAGCATTTAAAAAGATTTTTGTGCCGATAATGTTTTCATATTATTCTCTGAATAAAATATACGCTTACGATTCTTGTTTCATTTTGTTTTTTATGAATAAAATTCTTTTTTTTTCTGGTTTGAACTGATCAATTCTACATTTTTATTATTTAACTTGCCCTATATGAGTTGATTAGAATAAGGATGCCATTAAATACCTGACATTTAAAAAATTTGGACTAACATTTTACATTCCCTTCGAGGATACAATGCACAAGATTTTCAATCTCTCGTATGAAAAATGTAACTTCATGGCCAAATCAAAATTTTGATTTTTGTCATAATCTTTTTTGTTCAAAATGGTAAAACATACCGTTAAATAGAGCTGATACCTGTTTGCATCAGATTAAATATATGTGATGCAAATGTTTAGGAATGAAATTTCGGCCAGACTTTTTATGTGGTAGATGGTAAAACCATTTAAGCTTAGTCTTTGGTGAGGATTAGCACTATCACCTCTAAGAAGTATAACGTCAGATATCCATTAGCATCCCTCCTCTGAAGAACATGAATGCCGTAAACTTCTAGCCTGATGGTTTATTATAGCTATAAAATGTGTCTTGCTATTTTTAAAAGAAGAATCTGGTAAGAAATAAACCAGTTTTGTTCCTAGAGTAACACTGAAAGCTGGAATATTGAAACAACAGCAGTTACTTAAAAGGGCTTATTTCTTAAAATTTTAAATATGTAAAATAATTGTAAGATAATCAATGTTGAAATGATATCTGTAAATTTAGATATAAGATTAATTAGTTTATCCAAGTGACGATCATTTTCATTTCATTCTAAGACCATGTTAAAAAATTTCCTTGTTCAGTTGATTTTATTTTTATACCTCATTTTCCTACTCAAGTATAGTCATTGCTTTACTTTTACATAGTTTTTGCAAAAAAAATTTTTTCTGCGCTAAAAAGGGTACTATAACGTCTTTTTTCTTGTCATAACTATATTTTCTCTGCTATAGTAATAAAAAAGTGTTAATCTTGTTTGACAAAAATTAATAAATTAAAATTAAAGTTAAAATTTTCTAAAAAGTGTTTTGTAAAGAAAAAAATGTACTTAATAGTGTTTCTTTAGGTATTCATGGTAACTGTTCTGTAGGTATTTCATGAACATTTCAATGTTGCGTTGATTGGATTAACGATACTTAGTGAATATCTGTGGGATTTTATTAGTTGAGAGTCAAATGCCAATTTGATACTAGTTTATATATTCTGTGCATTCATTCTAAATTCTGTGTAATTAACTCCCGTGTAACGCGTTAGGTATTTACTCTTGTTATTAGGATTTCAATTCTATAATATATAAGATATTATTCATTTTATAATGATCACCCTGTTTGAGAATAAATAGAGCCTAGGTATTACAAAAGAAGATTTCACCGTCCGTGTCTAAAGCAGTTTTGTTAAATTATCAATTTTGTTATTTATTTAATAATTAATTTTTCTGACTCCCAATAGTATATTTCTGTTTCAGTAAATACAATTAGATATGAACTCTATTGTTTCATTGACAGAGACGTGAGTAAATAATTACTCTACATCTAATGACGCTATTACTCTTTTTGATTTGATCCTTTTCAAAATTAAACTTTTCATTATAGAACTTGTGAGTCAATCTCAAGATATATTTGAACGGCATATAAGATATTTCGTCATTCTTGACATTCATATTGAATAACAAGAATGTCATTCAATATGAATGTCATATTTAACTATGCCTAGTGATTTTGTTCTATTTGTAGCTTCTTGACTTTCTTGAAATTCACATTTTGTTCAGAATATATCGAAGCAGTTTGAGTGCTTGACTTTTAAATTTTCAAAAATCCATAAAATGTATGTAGGATTTGTAAAGGAGTGTAGGATTTTTACCAAATTTCATTTATTTACAGCATAAACTGTTTATAAATTTATATAGAAACTGCTGGAATTTTTGTTTAATTGTTTACAATTAGATTGTGGGATTGTAAGAAATCATTTTGTGTTCAGATTGATTTCTTACAATCCCCACATAATATAATTTTTACCTATCATAATATAATCAAACGAAATTATCAGAAAAAAATTATTATTTAGGAACCCTGAAAAAAAATCACTAAACTGTACAAGCAAAGATTCTGAATTTATGACAAGAAATCGTTATGAAATGGTAGAACTTATATATGACCAAATCTCTGCTTTGAAAATGAAACATGAAAACATGTTAAAAAATCTGCTGGCAGATTTACATTTTTACTTCTACATTAATAAAAAATTTAAATAAAGTTATATATATCTAACATGATAATACCTAGAACTAAGATATGTTATATTAATCAAGTTATTTATCTAGTTCTGTATTAATGTTATATTGACTATTTAAGTATATAGTGATAGTTAACTAACAAACTAACCAAAAAGTAGAAAATATCATTGTCTCGTAGTTGCAGACTAATAGTTAATTTTTTTTTTTGAAATAAAAAGATTGTAATCATGGTTACAATTATGCGAGTCAATTCTAAAATTAAAACATCAAGTATTAGTAAACTTAGTTCTACAGAATCAGCTCAGTGCACAAGGAGCAGATCAAAGAGGATGTGAACCCAGCTCTATAATACAATAATTGCACTAAAGTTGACTTTTTTGTAGATACGATAAAGTAGAACGCTAGAAAAAACTAAATCAAATAATATTTAAGAATTTAAAACTATTTAACTAGTTTAAAGTTTAAATCTTTGAAACTAGTTTACTTTTTTTTAGAAAAAAAAAATCTTTTTTTTAAGATTAGAAAGGACACACAAACCAATAAACTATTTAAAAACTTATGAAAACCAACTTGTAGCTCGTCAGACATTGAGCAACAATTTTAATTTATTTTTTGAGACAAGAACAAATCTTATATAGAGTAATTGCCAAACATTATAACTGTTATTTATAAAATAATCAAAGTTTACATACTAGGCAAACAGATTAACTCCACCATGTTATTTTATGGAAACCTGTCCAACATATCGATCAGCAAAAGATTTGTACAGGATGATTATCATGTTATATGTCATCTAAATATTACCTTGTATCCACTGGTGATATCTTTGGTGTAATAAAAAAAAAATAAATCAGAAGTATAGAGTTATTAGATGTTGAGTCATTTACTAACGACTCTTTCAGAAAAGCAATAGAGACCAGTTGTAGATGCGTTTATTCGCACAAGGTTATATTACCCACACTGCCATTAAGAAACCATTTGCAAAAGCTGCTGTAGGTTTTATACAATCAAAATCTGTTTTAGTAATATAGTTCTCTAACATGTCAAACGATTACAACAAAATAGCTCGTAGAAACAACAACACTACTCTCTTCAATATTTCTACATAATCGTAATCAGGGGGAGAAGAAAAGCTTTGCTCGGCTAGCAAAGAGCAACTAATCACACAGAGCGTACTGCTTATTAGCTGCAATCACATTCACTAAGCCGTACGCTCTGCGATGTTAGTTGTTGCTTGCCTACCAAACAGAATTTCGCTTCTTCTTCTTCTCCTGATGACGACATGGACGAAATATATTGAACTAAGTTGTGTTGTTTTTACCATGCGTTATTTTCTTGTAACCGTTTGATAATGTTAATTACTATATGGGTCAAATCAAAAATCATCTTACGGAGACAGAGATGCTATTAGAATACTGATTTGCTGCACGCATATTGACGACTGTTTCATAATGTCAAAAACCATAAAAATCTTAAAAAAGGTTTTAATGAAGAGTCATTCTTTTAGTTTACTATTGAATATGGTGTATACACGCAAAGTCATTTCTTTTATTACACGTGTTCAAATCGAAGAAGATTAAAGAAACACTCTTAGACACTCAAATTTTCAACCAATCCGTATTCAGGAGAAAAGAGAGAAGGAGACCAAGCACACTGTAGATGGACGTATTATGTCCATTTTGGAACGTTTTTCCATTTTATAGTTTTTTTTTTTATGATACCATTATCAACACATTGAAATGTCAGTTCAGAAAAAAGTGTCAAATAAACCTTGTGTATTATTGCCCAGTGTGAATGACCCCACGATTACAAAGATGAAACTGATAAAATCCATTAAAAGATATATGACTGATTATAAGACATACAGAAATAGTGTTAAATTAGAATTTGACATGAATAAAACAAAATAAGTATTTATTAATAATGGCTTGTTTAATCAGCTTTTTGTCAAAGTTATATACAAATATCTGCAAACAGAGTCGTTATAAAATAAACACTACCTAATACTCACAAAGTGTTACATAAACCAATACTTCAAGCAATACAAATTGAATGAAAGAAAATTGGAAGACATAATAACGATTAATGTTAAATGGAAAAATAATGATGAAAAGTTATATCTTTTTTGTATTATGTTCGCCTGACTCCTGGAAGCCAATTTGTTAAAAATAACAACCAAGTAAAGTGCTTTATACTGAAAAAGGAAAATCATTTGTATGAGAATAAATGTAACCAGGTGGACTGTATAAACCACTCACACTCATACATAGAAATGCCTACAACTCCATCAAGGAACCTAACGATGTGTTCCATACCTGCAGCTCCAAATAATAAATATGGGACAAATTTACAGTACTCAATTTACTCAAGAACCAGAATAGCAACTGGTAGCATCTACAAAAATAACAAAAAAAATCATGGTAGTACTCTTTATTCATAAAATAAAACCATATAAACAACTATTTAATTTTAAAATTCACTCATAGCATGCTGTGGATAGGTTTAACTTTCCCAAATACAAATTTCGTCTCTAAGCTATTCAACATTAAAAAAAAGTAATTTTCCTTTGCTTATACAAATAGAAAAATTGAAAACAAGTCTCATTCATGTCTTGTTGATGACAGTTTTACAGTTGAAACATGTGGAGTATAGAAAACTATCATATATGTAGGCAAAGAAACGGAATGTTATAAAAAAAAATTAAGAATTTACTAAAGCAGCAGATATTAGTAGAATTAGTAAAGGTAATGAACGTACAGTTAATATGAAATATTATATTACTTTTGTATGCATAATTTGAAAAATAACGGACAAAATGGAAAATAAAACTTTTTATTTTTTTATAAAAAGTCATTTCTATTATTATTTTGTTTGCTGTTTTTCTTTTTTTTTATTCTTCATCTGTTTTTGTCACTTTCGTTTCCTTTTGGCCAACCTCCATATATTCTGTGAAACTGCCCAGTTGACTTTCGTCTTCTCACAGTAACACTCTTTTCCCTAAAGACGATCGTTAAAATGAACGAAAGTGATTCGTACTGTGCTTCAGTCTGTTTTCTGAGTATATTGTCCTTCGAAGTGTGTGTGTCTGTGTATTTAGTGTATGTGCCTGTATGTCGCTAACTCTTATTTCTTGTAGAGTAATAATGATTTGAACTCTCATATTTTGGTTTTTCAGAATTCTTGTCAGTGTAGAAAGCCCCACAATATTGTTTAAAGTGTCTCTTTAATGAGGTGTTACCAGAATGTAGGGAATTTCATTAGTCATTCTCTGGCTGTTTTACATACTGCTTACTTCAAGTTCGTATCTTTTCACTCCATGCACCTAGGGATCTAAGGGTATTTCTATGCCCTTGTGATAATCTAATTTTCTATAATATATTTTGTAAAATATAAGGAATTTGTTACTATATTAGTTCATATCATGCTATTGATTTCTCTTAGGCAACAAATTTTATTTTTATTATCCTTTTGTGATGTGCTTGAAAATCAACTACAATATAAAAATCTTGCTGTTCTTTGTTTCATCATACAAAATAAAAAAACCAAATAGTGAGGAATAAACAACATAGTGATTAAATGATGCCCACGATGACTTAGATAAGCTTTAAAGATGTTATTTATAATAGTTAATGGAAAAAATATTTCTTATTAAATAATTAAATACTTAAATAATTTTCAGGACGTACAATTTTATACCCAAAAGTAGTATTTTAGTTAAAAAAAAAGTAAGAGGTTTTCTTCTCAGTCAACCATACATCTTCATATTTAGCTCTGTTATAATTTCTTCATGATAATTTACAAATTGATTGCAGAATTCCGTTAAAACTTTGGCCAGGACTGTTATTCGTCAAAAGATTACATATTCAATTTAAGCCTTTAAAATATGATTATCAACAGTTCAAGTGTCCTTATACGTTAATGAAACATAAACAATCATATGGGGTTATGTCCAATGCATAAAAAACCATATAATATTCAAAAAATGGCAGCAAAATATTTCAAAAATTTGATCCTTCGAAGATAACTACTGATGTTAGAACGATATGAGTGCTTCTTTTAAATGGCATATCAGTTTTTATGTTATACATTTATAAATTAATACATTTCTATGAATGTATGCATGTTCAAACCACGATTTTTGACCGTTATTTCACGAGTTTATGAGAAATCTTATATGTATGTACGTATGTGTGTGTGTGTGTGTGTGTGTGTGTGTGTGTGTGTGTGCGCTTGTGTGTGTGGGTGTGCGTTAGAATAAACCTTATCTGTACACCTTTAGTAGAAATGTCCTATTACTGCATTTATTTCTCTGGATGAAACATTGACTTCTATTTCACATGTTTCCTATGTAATCAAAATATATAATATATAAAAATTAAAGCATTCCAAGAACTTGAATAAATTTGCCTGTTCTTTGAACTTTGTATTTATAGATATTTTCAGAAATGTCTTTATTTAGTAGTTCTTGATGGATTTGTTCAACTGATCTTCAATCTTATTGAATCAACATCATATTTATGATGCTTACTTATAAATTTATGGTCTAAAACCAGAATCAAACACAAATAGATTATTATACTTTGCAATTCACATTTGAATACTTACTGTAGTATAAGTAGCAAAATTGCTATGACAAAGAAAATACCAGTCAATTTTGAGATATATTTGTTTTGGTGTCATACAAAATGAGACTTACTTAAAACCGAGTAAGAAGTTGTTGAAACCAAGTAAAACGGTTGAAGAAGTCGATGAAAGTGGCAAGAGCTTAGTAACTGCTTACTAACTGCTAGTAACTGCTTAGTAACCGTAACATTCCATTTGAGTGAATTGAATTATAACGATTCTTGTTTGGTGCAGGCCAGTGCAGCTTGTGCTGTGCTACTGTTAATTAAGTTATAGAGATAGCCTCGTTCGCAAAATTTACATTCCTTCAAGTAAAGGTAAAATTTTTTTGACATCCTGGATATCGGGATGACCATCTTATAACCATAGGGATGACAACCAGTATTTCGTAGGCACCGTTGTGGAACTGTTAGTTTAATATTTATCAATGAACGTTAATAGTCATTGAGACTGACACTGACTTCTAAAACTAAAATTAGCTTATTTATTGAAATCATGATATACAAATAAACTTAAAGGGAAGGAATGTTGAAATGTTAGAATAAATCTATCTAGTAGAGTCAAATTGAAAATCAAATTGTTGTCAACGAAACGGGTTTATAAGAAAGGAGAAATTGACAACGGGAAAGGGAACCTTGCTTAAACATAGCAAATAGAAAATTTACAAAAGAGAAATCTATGAGGTGGCTATTGCAGTACCCTCAGTTTCAAGATGTAAATAGCAAGGAAGAGGACGAATGACTGGATAGGTAAGGGTAAACAAAGGATTTTAGGAAGAAATAAGCAGACGGTTGTCTACCCAGGTAGACAAAGCTACTGCTTTCCTTTATACCTAATCGAAATTGAGTAAACTAGCACTAATATTAGAGTATCAAACTTTTTAATTTAATTAATTAAGGCTAAATACATCTTAAAATTATGAACCTTTTATAAGTGTTATGTTAGATAAAATGCAATTATCTAATTCTAACGTAGTGCAATCACTTATATGTGGTATTAAATACCACTTATTATGTGGTATTTACTCATTGTAGGGTAAAAAGTTAATTAAATGGTCTCCACATGTAAATTCTGAGGAAGAACACTACGTGTTCGAACGCGATGTTTATATCATTAAATTATTATATGTGGGGATCATTTCATTAACTTTTTACCCTGCAATTATCTAATTATATTTGTGCAAAAGCCTTTTTTGTCATTTAAATCCTTGAAAATAAAGTTGATGGGATAATGAAGAGACACTCAAATAGTACAGCCAAGATATGGAGGGATGAAGACCAGGATAAATAAGATAACGATAATAAACGAAGAAAGAAAAACATTTTAAAAACTTATAAAAATTAATATAAAGTGACCTATAAATAATATGTAACAAGATTATTTAAAAACTCTAAATAAACAAGAATAGGTAATAAAGAAGCTTAAATAAATAACATAAATAAATAATAATTAACGATTTATGTTAAGCCCAGGAGGATATCTACGTTCCAGGAGACAAAGAAGGGCTCCACGTGATACTTTTAAACTGATTTGGTGTTGAGATCAGGAACCTTTCGATAACACGGAAAAATCAAGAATAATTCGGTCTGAGGGATTTTACACTAAATCATTGCAGAGCGAATAAAAATTATAAACTAAAGAACTTACACTAAAGTTACAGAGAAGCATAAAGGAAGGTAATGAAGGCATATAATAAAAAAAAATTACATAAACATTACGTGGTGGTAATTTTTTTTTTAATATTTAGTCTGATGACATAGTGTGAATGGCCTCAGAGCATATTTTTTTTTGCTTGTGGCGTTTTGTGTTACTAATTTCCATCACGTGTTTAATAATGATTGTTTATATATATATATCATGATTTGCTTTCTTGACCCAATATTTTTGTGATGTATTTTTTTTTTTTTTTGAGGGTTGAGGTCTAATGATTTTAAACTAGTCCATTCGCCGACGTTTCGACATATATTTAGGTCATCTTCAGGGCTACAACATGATTGTTTTACAATTGGCACTACTATTACAACTATAATCACTTATTTCGACTATGGATTTATTTTTATTTTTATTTTTTTTTTAAAAAAATCCATGCATTAAAAAAAATTAATAGTCGAAATAACTGATTATAGTTGTAATAGTAGTGCTAATTGTAAAACAATCATGTTGTATCCCTGAAGATGACATAAATATATGTCGAAACGTCGGCGAAAGGACTAGTTTAAAATCATTAGACCTCAATCCTTAAAAAAAATTTACATCTTATATATATATATATATATATATATATATATATATATATATATATATTCTCTAAATGGAGGAATGATTGCTTGCTTGTAGTTGAATGATTAATGTAATGAGATCCACGTGCAGACCACCTTCTTTGGGTACCAATGGGCTCTCAGCCAACAATACAGAATGAGTTATTACATCCGGGGGCAACTCTTAATCAGCTATTACAACCATTCTTGTTTCAAATTTATAATTATCATCAACATATACTATGAAACCACATTACTAGAATTAGTAGATGCTACTATCAGACTTCGTATGCAAAACCAGTAGTTGTTTGACCTATATCAAAGTTTGCTCATCTTCAAAGAGAACTCTACTTGAAGTATTTGATTTATACTTGAGGATGGACAACGTCCTAAACTGACAGAACAACTCATACTCCTGAACAAGTGGTGCAATGGTATCATTTATTAAAGTGCTTTCAGCTTACTTCTACCATAACAGTAGGCATGCATTTAACTCTCATATGATTCAATATCTAAACATTTTATATTTTAAATATCTCTGCAATCTGCTAATACTAAAGTGTGCTAATTACAACAATATACCATAATTATTGGTACTTTATTCATCCAAAAATTAAGATTTCATATCAGAGAAATGCTTTCCGTTACTGTCACTAATTTTTAAATTAAAAAAAGTAAATTTAAACAATGTATTGTAATTCTCATTACCATAATTTATGTAGTCCAACAACACATTTCCTACCAACATTTTATGTTATAGTATGCCATTTGTTTTCAATAGAAATACTATTTAATAAATAATTAAAAATTATAATAAACATTCAAGATGTAATTTTTGTATGATGAACAGTCCAGTATTGAATTAACAGTCATAAATCTCTAAATATTAATGTATTAACTGTTGATTTAACATTCAACATTAATCATTTAGAAGTGGAAAAAAACTGATTTTTAGTTACATTAGCAAAATATAACTATATTATGATGTGTTTATTACGGTATGTTAAAATTAATATAAAATACGTTTTCCAAATAAATTGGCAATCATTTGTTAATGACTTTGTTTAATAATATATAACTTACTAGCTATAAGAATTATTTATTTTGTGATATTTACTCATGGTTAGAATAGGAGAAAAAACACTAAGTCTCCCCACAATGATTTTATCAAACATTGACGCTTTTCGAACACTTGGTTACTGCTGGATTACAATATATGAAAAAAATGTGAAATTGAACACAGAATACTATGCAACATATAAACTAACTTATAATTAAAAAAAAAATTACATATTTGCCTCAGTTACTCTTTGTAGTGTATATTTTGCTTGTTTTTCTAAATTCAATTTTGTATTTTTGTTTATATTTTATACTGTTGATGTAACATGAGGATAAACATTAAGTGTTTGAAACACGTCGAGGTTTGATCAAATATTTTCTGATGAGACTTAGTGTTTCTTCCCCTATTCTAAATTAATAACATATTTTGTTATTTCTGAAAAAGTTTGTAGGAAACCAATAAATAGTTGACTAGTATTAAAGGAAATAATTTAACAGAAATGTAAATTGAATAGAGCTCTGGATGTGTGTTCACCGTTGGCAAGTGATAACAGAAAATAATTGGGTCCCTGTGACGTTCATGTGTCACACACAGTTATATTTCCCGATTTACATGTCTTCACATTTTCCTTATAAAAATATTTCAAAGGTAAAACATAGTTGAATTAAATTTATAAAAAAGATAATATGCCTTATTTAGAGAGTATATATTTTCTTCTTTTTTTATGTTTAAAGAAAACAGATTTCAGGGTAAAAGCAAGCAAAGTGAATTGCTGAGATACGCAAAGCAGACGTTGCGGAAATTCCTTGTCACTCTCCATGTTAACTCACACGACTTATATCGTATTTCAAGAACTTCTAAAGTTTCATCGCTATGTGAAAAGTTGTGTTTGATTTCTCCTCTCTTAATATATTTAGACCACATTGGCTTTAAATACATTTTCGCTTCGCTTACTCTTCTTGTTTCATTATTAAACCAAAGCCTTGATGTTGGGTTGTTCAAAAGTTTGTAATAAAGTTGTTAACTTGTTTCTCTAAATATAATGCTTCAGATATTTAACTAACAATTTTTAGGCTTTAATTCTGCAAGAATAATAAACTATGCAGAACGAGCTTATTAACAATGACAGAATCATATGCTGATTCTATGAAGTTTATAGCAGAGCAACATCTATTCAACGTAATGATTAGTGATCCTACAAACAAGGTAAAATTATTCCTCTGGAGTCAACTATTTTCTCTATTAGGATGACCTTGTAATTTATGTTTGCGTGATGATAACTAAACTACTAAAAAAAAAACAGACAAGTGTCCAAATCTATAGCTGGCCAATAAAAAATTGTGGAATACAGTTGGCATGGAAACAGGAGATCTAAACGGTGAAAATAAAGTCACCTATCGTAGCATTCTCCCGATAACAGACTGGCTAGGAGAAAATACTTCATAAGAATAACTGGAAGTCAAGATAGATGCTAAATCTCCTCAAAAGAATAGATGGTGTTAGTGAGAGAAGAAGACAAATTTAGACAATCACAACACATAAACATTTGTTAGCCCTGTCTTTTATACGGAGGTGAATTGTTAAAACAGTTTGGGAAGCACCGCACAAGACTAGAGTAAATCACAAAAGAAGGTATTCTTAATATATAAGAGAAGCCCCTAATTTACTTTGAATTAATTCAATGGAAATTTACATAATAATAATATGTGTTTTGCTTTTTGGTCTTTCTCTTATGTCTTGGGTACTTCACTGCTAAATTTTAGTTAACAACTTAACAAAATTTCTTAAAACTTCGTCTTCATAGTACCAAAGTACAAGATGCCTAATTTATCTATGCTGGCCAGTGACTCACATACGTTGTTCATATCCTGTACAGAATAATTAGTTCATACGATTGTATGTTAGATAACGATTGAAAATAGTATTTGTACCCAGTATTGTTTCCAGTTTGGATCGTCTTTTCTATTTTATAATGCATGTTCGATGATCTACATTGTAAAGAATCTGGGAGTCATTTATTCTTCCCTATGTGCTTAGGATGAAAAACAAATACACGGTTTTTTTACCAATTTATGCTTTAATAATTATTCCCTCATTCCTTCTTTCTTCCATGGGTAAAACCAAGAGACGCAAATTAATTAAGAGAAATTGTTTGTTGTCATATGGGTAATATATAACATTTTATATTTATTCATATAATGTATAACAGTTTATATTTCGTAGTTTAATTGTAACAATATTTTATTTGCTTGAATTTTTTAAAAAAAAGAGTAGATACTTTTAACGGAATAAAGATAAAACGTAATACTGACAGATAAAACAAAAAAATGCATCATTATTATTATTATTAGCAATTCATCAGTTTATTAATGAAAGTTCATATAAGTATGAATTTTTTTGTATGAATATATTTTTTTCACTTTAATATGGGCATATTTCTATAAAATACAACTATTATCTGTAAATTCTATTAACTATTCATTGTTGATTGAATCATTTGTATAGTTTCATTAAAATTAATCACAGCGCTTCTTTTATTGTTTGGCTAAATAGATATTTCTTCCAAAAATCGTACTTTTTTCGATAGTTCGACTCAGATTTGTAAAAATTGAATGCAGATAGTTCGTTAAATAATATATATTTATTTATTATATGTATGTTACTAGATTATTGTTGTCTTCAGCTAGTAATAATATACTACAAGCAAGTAATCAAGTAGTTCATTACCACTCTGCTAAATTTATTATTGTGTATTTTATTTCAAAAATTAAAAAATCCATCAAGCTTCTAGTATAATGAATAAGTACACCAGATTAGTGTCTGGAAATGAAATTTTCAGTTCTTACCATAACATCGATGCCAAGCCTATCGATGAAAGCTGCAATTACTTTCCATCTGTGGACAGTAAACAAAGGAGAGCCTTGGAAGTTGTCTCCAGCGTTGAGAAAGAGGACGTTCTTACTATTTCTACGCACTGAATCAACATATGCTTTGACCCTTGCAAAACCTCCATAACACATATCAGAAGTGCACTGACTACTAGAGGCTGATGTAGGTTCTATACGAGCATGCATGTCATTAGTGTGAAGAATAGTAAGGTCAAATGCGGCAGCAACTCCGAGACATATGTACACCTTTACCGGCCACATGGCGAGCGGAGAGCTAGCAGGCATACCTGTCACTGCGCACCCGACCCGCGCACACTATTCCATCCTCCGGCCTGTTCCTCACATACCCCCCACTTTGTCCACTCTCCTCCTCTTTTAAATTCATCCAAAACCTGTTCACATGTGCATTCATAATCAGCTCGACCTAATTTCAATTCATGCTTTTTTCGCCACTTTATCTGCAAACTATTTATTTTTACGTAGTTACTTTTCTTTCAACTAATAAATCTATAATTGAAACAAGAGCTTCTTGATCACAAAATTGCATAATACATCATATATTTTCTATTATTAAAGAAGGTGTTTTATACATTCCCCAATTTAAATTGTAGAAACATTTGATTAGTCACTATATGATTTCCAAAGTCACAAACATTAAGAAATTCAAAAGTGAACCTTCAAACTATAAAATAGTTCCTAAATTTAAATGCAATAGTAATAAATTAATATCGAATAGTTAAAAATATTAATTATGTAACATATATTTATGAAAATATGCGTTAAAATGATAATATATTTAGAAAACTAAAGATAGTATTCATGTATGTATATATTTAATAGTTACAATAAACACGTAAAATATCAAATAAATGTTCAAACAAAACAAACCCAACTGAGAGATTTGACTGTAACAAAGACCGCTTGTTACAGTAGAAAGATCTTAGTTTTTCTTCTCATTCCTTATTGTGGTTTGAACGTTGAGTAGTTACAATGCACGTATTGTTAGTTTATTTATAAGGACGCTTGCACGAAGACTAAAACTCATTTATGATAACCAGTTTCAGTAAGCCATTCGGACATAATATCAATCAGGTGAAAAGGTTTGTTAAAAGCATTAATCAGGTTGATGCTTTTAATGTGGGGCGCTTACTACACGTCAAAACGGAACAGCTGCTTCACTACGAGTGAGTAATTCGACACCATCTTTTTAAAAGATGGACCTTGGTTAGGAGGTTTTCCTGATATGCATTTGTATGAGCTATAAATATTGTGTCTTCTAGTTTTTAAAAGACTGATTTTTACTTGGTAAAATTGGTAATGAATGACTGGAAAAAAATTGAAAACGGGTAAGAAGGATAGGACAAAACTAGGCAAGTAAATAAAGAGAAGGAGGTGGAAGAAAGGACTGGGAAGTAGGAAAGGGAAACTTGTTGCTGGAGCAAAATAACCAAACTAAAGCTGGACCAACAAACTAAAAGTCTACCAACATACCAGCCCATTTGTCAAAAAACAAAAAAAAATGCCACTCGTGGGTGCTGACCGAAGGAGACGTGCCATCCCGTTGAGGCTGTCATAGTTTCTGCTTAAGGAAACAACCACCCACCCACACTCCCCACTCCGTCATAACCTTAAGGCACATTGGCCGGTGGAGTCGGTGGTCATTCCACAACCCTTGTCCCTTTCTGTTGTCTAAAAGGCGTCCACCAGTCTCTGTCCTTCAGGCGCTTGATCTCCACTATTGAAACAAAAGAAAAACAATAATGGAGACTTGTAGCTATACTATTTGAAATTTATGCAGCTATAAGAGCTGATAATACTCGTAGCTTTGATATTTGTCTAACCCCATTCTAATTGCTACTCTAAACTAAGCAGATCTTAGTTTAGGTATTATTATTAAGCAGATTAATAAAACTATTTTATTAATTTATTATTAATATCAATTTTTTTTATTATATTTTCAACTTGAGAAAAGTTGATATAAAAATAATAGAATCATTTATATTTTGATATCAACTTTATTAAAACTAATATCTATTTCTAGTTTTATACCTTTTTTCTGTAATTTTCAAATCTTCTCATATATTACTTTCCATAAGTTCGGGACCAGACACACAAGTTCACAAACATTTTTATTTTTGAAATCCAGCATATTCTGGTCAACATCGATCATTTTCAGGGATATTTCATATAAGGAGTTTCATATCATACATAAAATTATTACGAGTTCTAAAGGTAAACAATAATTGAAATAAACTACACAAAGTCAACATAACACATAATCACAATAAAGCAGGTTATCAAAGGTAGTGGCATGGTGAGGTTTCCCCAGGGTCCTGGTTACCTTCCATCCATCGTTTGCATCTGGAAAGGTATTAAATTGTCTTCTATACCTCTCCCTGACTGGTTCATCTTCTAAACTGTTTTTGTAATATAATATAATGTGATACGCCTACGTTTCCGGGACTATGTTCAGTATTATTACCATGGTGTTTGTCGTGGCAACCATTTAAGATGGAGTCAAAGTTTCTGTTACTGTATTCGTTGTTGATGAGTACTTCTTTGAGCTTTTCTGCTTCTTGTTCGAACAATTTCCAACTAAAAGACTTTTTATATTCCATTTGAACGAGTATCTTTAACATACCATCCTTGTACTTGTCAGTGCATTCGCTTTTAGCATTTAAAAGTATTCCACTGTTGATAGACTTATGACCACTGATGTTTCAAAGTTCTAATTTTCCTCATTTTTCTTGATTTTGACGTTAAGAAAGTTCCAGCTATTATCGGCTTCCATCCCCTACGTAAACTTCAAAACAGGGTCAGCTTCAAACGCGGATTTAATTTCTTTTATGTATTCAGGTTTATCAATCATCACAAAGCAGTCATCGACATATCTGCAATATATATGAGTCTTTCAGGCTGGATTTCGAGCCATAATTGAATTTTTCACGTTACACAAGTAAAAATTCTCAAATGTGACCCCAAGTGGGGAACCCATGGCCACGCCATCCGTCTGGTAGTATAGGCTCCCGTCTATGTGGCAGAATGAATTTTTGATTTTGCATGCAATAACTAAATCTTTCGTAGTTTGTCGTTTAAATTGTGGAGGGGGTAGAGTAGCTTGGTAATAGGCTATATTACAAATAATTATTATTGTTTCCAGAACTGGCACATTACTGAACAGGGATTCTACATCCAAAGAAGCCACAGTTCCTTTAGATTGTGTCTTTTAATATTTGTAGATATTCATCAGTGACTTGAGAAGGTATTTCGCTGGGAGTTAAACAGATATAATCTTATTTACGATTTTTGCAGTTCCATAAGAGGGTATTGTCACTTGATTTTGATATCAATAGAGTTATTCATAGTTATTCAAATAAAATTTTTATTTTTTATAAAAATATGGCAACTATTGTCTGTAAATTCTATAAACTCTACATTTTGAGAACCATTTCTATAATTTCATTAAAATTAATCACAGCGCAACTTTTATTGTTTGGTTAACTAGACATTTCTTCCAAATATCGTCATTTTTTGAAGGATAGTTCTACTTAAATTTGTAAAAGGTTAATAAAGATAGATTATTTGAATAGATCATTTGAAAACGATACTTTCAGCTGAAAAATCAAATAATAAGTTCAAAATATGGTTGCATATGTTAATATTAATTGAAATAAAACAAAAAAAAACGTTACAAGTTTTGGTTACCAGCTTCATTTTTGTCATTTACTGATTTTTATTTCTTATATCTTTTTTTTTTCTTTTCTGATGTCATTTATTCTAACTGATAATTATAATAAAAGTATAAAAAAAACTTCATTTATAATTTCATGAAAAAATGCAGGCTTCTGTTTAACTCAATTTAAATTATTGTAATATGTTACATATATTTATTAACAGATAAAACTATTCATAAAAATATTAATGTATATTTATAATATTTTTTTATAAAGCTACTACAAATTGATTTAGGAAGCATACTTAAACAAAAATATGAAAGTTATTATTTGCGTTTTCTTAATTAGTCTATGGGGAAATTTTCTCAATTTCTATCTTTCCATAATTGAAACATCTCATGATATGAATGGTTCTCAAAAAAATTACGTAAGTGAAGAAAATATTAATATTAGAATTAGGGAAAACCATGACACCTTGTAAGATGTTCTTGGAGGCATTGGAGCGCTTTCAGACTTTGTCCATCTTCCGGAAGAAAATATTATCCCAGAAAAAGAGATCATTGTAAAATAAAAACACAAAAAATATTTTATGAATTTAATTAGGTTATGTTTACACTATGTTGTTCGTATTTTACCTAATATTATATTATAAGTATTGTTATATTTTTTAGGTGCTAATTGTTTATACACATTTGGCGCCACAATATTAAATTCAGCAATAATATAATGGATAAAAATCTCATATTTGATGTGTCCTATTTTGTTGACAACGCAAACTCTAAGATAAATCTATAATTTTATTTAAACACTTCACTATTTTCTTGGAATCATTTGAGGGTCAGAGTAGCCCAGTGTCTTGCATGTTCATATCTAGTCTGGTAGATTCAGGCTTCGATATTAAATGCAGTTGGCAACTTATTCACGTGGGAGATAAAAATATCTGACATGTCGTTCCTCGGAAGGACATTAAGTCGTCAGTCCCGCGCCTGTACCATACCAGGAACCCGTTAAACATACCTAATCTAAATTCACTTGAGTTAAACAAAATTTATGACTTCCAATGGACAATGTTTATTGAGTATTATTACAAAGGTCCCATGTTTGGCCTATGCCTTTTCCCTTGTAGGACTGACTGCCTCTGCAACTTAAACTAACCTAGAATACATTTGGTGTTACAAAATTTCTAGTTCATCTATTGAAACTGTCCAGAGGTAATCAATTAATATCAATTATACAAAGAACTATATCAAAGACCAGTTCACCAACTCACATTAGCTAATAGAGCTCTGACTTGAGGATTCCTCAATCAACCACTTTTAATTAAATAGACAAGAGCTTCGTCACCATCGAGATCATTCGGCTACTTGTCAATTAATGTGTGAAGTCCAGTCCTTTAGTTAATTATTTCATATGAGAAAAGTAGACAATCAAATTAGTTAACAAATGATTTGTCAATGAGATAATGATGAATTATGATGCAAACAAATTACAATTGTTGAAAGATGCTTAAAATAGTGTAACGAAATTGCAAAGTGGGTATCACTAAACTCGTTATTGAACTTTCGAGATAGACAATTATTGCTATCTATATGTTGAAACTATATAAGCGAGAGTAATTATAGATAAATATTTTATTCATGAAATATATGGGTGCGCAGCTTAATGACGTTATATGCCGGATTTTTTTTCATAACAATTTGTACTATTTTATCGTAATATATCTATTATTGTGTATCACATAACACAACGTTTACTCTGTGTAACCTACCATAAAGCGAAGACGACATGGTTAATTACTATACATGCATATTGTTAATACCACTGAGGTTACTATGATTTATATTAGAAATAGGTAAACCTACCGTCATACCTCGGCTTTATGAGGTATTATCATCTTACGAGGTATGATGATTTTACCTATTTCTAATATAGATTAATTACTATATTAGTGATAACTCACATATTACTAAAACAGAACTCCATGTGGCGGCATTATATACTCTTGCTTACGTTTGAAGCTGAAAATGTTATAAGCAATAAAATATATATAAAAAATATAGTACTATATTAGATAGGAATACCAACATCTAAACAACAAAAAGAAGTGTGCAAAACGACTAAGATCTTTCAACCGCAACAAGTGGTCTAGTCGTTTTTTTATTTCTCATTATGGATTAGACATTGATTGTTATTTTACTTTTGTATTGTGAAATCTCATTAAAGATAGAAATACATATGAAAAATAGTAGGAAAAATCTGAAAATGTATGGTCAGTTAATGATTTAATTTCATAGCTGGTATTCAACAGTTTTGCGTCTGTTTCTGTATCTTATCTTTAAAAATTTGAAAAGAAAACATAAAATTTTGTTTTCTGTGAACACATGAAATACATGTGTTCTGCTGAAATCGTTGTACATCGACTGAAAAAAAAGAATATTAAATTGAAGTTATTAAAAGTAATTAATGTAAAGTAATTCTGTATGTAGTTATACAGTAATTCTATTTTATATTAATAGTATTATAGTAGGTCTACAGTTATTCTATAGTTAGGTAGTTCCATGTTTAATATTTACCAAATACTTTTTTACCCTCAACAAAATCTGTTGCAAAATACAAAGAACACTTTACATAATATTACAATATTTTTATCTGAGAAAGAGAGCAGTAATTTGTGATCGGTAAAAAACATTCTAAGTAATTATCGTTAGTCCATTATTTAACGATTTGGCTAATTTATACTCTTGGATTAGATGTTCATAAAAACATCAATAACTTAAAAATAATGCAGAATTAACAACAAATATATGAATAATCTTACTATTGTTTGACAATAATTAGAACAATTCATCCCTCTATTAATATGACTATGTATAAAAGGAAGTTTAAAACTCACCTGTTTTTGTAAATTCATGATTTTACATAAAGAATAAATAAATTAATAAAGGGACGAATTTATTTCTGAATACAATAAGGGTCGACAGCATAGGTGTATAGAAAATTTCCCTAATCTACTGAAAGTAAATTATTCATGCAAAAGCCGAGCAAGAGTGCAGACAACAAAGAGAGTAACCCCATTAGTTATTAAAATTGAACCTGACATTCATCAACTTGTTAACTGAGATTCCATCGTACCTTTAAATTGCACAAAATATTTGGTTACATACTCATCTTTCCCTCTGAAACGGATTAATATTCCGTCATGATGGAGGAATACTCAGGATAAAATGATTAAGAGAGAATGATGTATTTTAAACCCCTTTGCATCGTACTCTTAATGAGTAACTCATATTTTTGTATCAACAAATTATTGATCAATAACATCTTAACTTTTCCCCAAAATTATATTTTACGAGACATAAACCCATTTACCTAAAAAGTGATACGAAAAGTGTGTTCATGCAAAAATGAAGATTTAGGAACCTTTAAACAATATATATTCAAGCAATCAAACATCATAACTACAAAAGATGTTCTAGCAAAATTATTATTATTATTCAGTCGGAGTGGTGACGTGTAGAATATGGTAGATGGTCAGAAATATACTAACAATCAAAGAACAATACTCAGAAGAGTTGGAATAAGTAATTCTAAAGTAAGGCTGTCTTACCTAAGGAAAGGATGGCCTAATCTGAGGTAATGTGAAAATCGGTTCCAAGCTTGTCCTAGAAGGTTCTAGAAAAAAGTGGGTACTTGGTATTTTGGCTTATCTAGGAGACGACCAGGATTATGTGCGTAAATGCATTTAATCTCCTTACCAAAAAACAAAAACAAAAATTATAATTATTATTCGATAATAATAAATCGAATTTAGATAGACATAGTTTATTTTTAAAAGTAACTCAACTGTATCCTAAATCAAGTGTATACTACAGTATACTTCGACTCATTTGAATATAACCAGGATTTGGCATTCAATAAATTAAAAATCATTGATTAGTAATATATAAACTTTTTTTTCATTAAGTAATTATTTATCTCTATTAATCATCATAATTATGCATTAATCACCATAATAATTATTCATCGGATTAAAATGATTATTATTTTATTAATAATTATTACACAGGTCATATTATTACACGGACATAGAAACCTGTTACATAAGTTAAAATGTTTTGGTATAATTCCATCGTTTTTGAAAATCCAAATATTCACTCTTCGAAAAGCAACATAGTGACTTCTATGTTGCTACTAATAATAGTCATTCCTTTAAGTGTTTCTGACTGTTTTCTGTAACGATATATATATATAAAATGATCAAACCACAATTAGAAAATGGGAAAACAAGACTAAGATCTTTCAACCGTAACAAGCGGTCTTCGTCAGAGTCAAAAACCAAAACTCCAGTTGGGTTTTTGACTCTGACGAAGACCGCTTGTTACGGTTGAAAGATCTTAGTCTTGTTTTCCCATTTTCTTATTGTGGTTTGATCATTGATTGTTATTTCACATGTTTATGTGAAATCTTTATATATATATCAAAACCTGAAATGGTCCAACAGGACTACTAGTTCACACAGGGAAGGGAAAAACAAATAAAGACACACACAAAAGACTCACAACGATATTTCGACAGTCGTCGTCATCGGGAAGAAGTAGTCCCTTTGAGTAGCTGAAGCTAACTCTGTGTGTTAGCTTCAGCTACTCAAAGGGACTACTTCTGCCCGATGACGACGACTGTCGAAATATCTTTGTGAGTCTTTTGTGTGTGTCTTTATTTGTTGTTCTCTTTCCTGTGTGAACTATATATATATATATATTGAACTTAATCACCTACAAACAGATCAAAATAAATTTGCAATACAAGGACTTTTATTTTTATTAAATTAATATACTAATCCAAACTAATAAAGACCAGTTACACATAGCAGTAACAATAAGGATAATTAAATGTTACCAGACTGAGTCAGTGAAGTTAAGCAAACTGTTACATAATGATGGGTAACTGTACCAGATGTTATGTTACTTTTTTAAACTTCATTACCCTGCAATTACAAATCACTACACTTCATCATCATACAAAAGAGTGAAAAATGAAGAAAATAACTATTTCTATAACAAGAAACACAATCATTTTTAAAATATATGACAGGATGTGGAAGTGTAATTGAGTAATGAAATAAGTAATAATTATAACATTTTTAATAATTAATTAATGAATAATCATATGTCAAATAGGTTTGGAGGTAAAAGATGTGAGAAATATTAAATCGGGCTCAAAAGAGGATAGAACAATGAATCTATAGGATAACTCGACTTATGCATTGGTTGTGTGATATACAAAAACAAGCATGATTGGCCATAACTGGATTAATCGCAATCTGTACTACATCAGGGATGGAAACACTAATAAACATCTACCAGTTTGAAATTACATTAAAAGTGATTATTTTTCTGTTTATTATAAAATGAATATATATCTATGGTAGATCAAACATAATAAATAAGGACTGAAACAATAATAATTTGATTCTAAGCAATCACTTATTATGTGGAATTTACTCATTATTGGGTAAAATAGTTAATGAACTAGTCTCCACATTTAGGACATGAATAATATAAGCTTTTCGAGAACGTAGTGTTCTTGTTCAGGCATCAACTAAAAAAATACAATGACATCAGAGGGTTATCGATGAAAATGGTACAAAATAAAATAATGAATCAGATATGTACATACCCAAGCATGAGTGTGTTTGGTACAACTGATTAGGTATAGGATGGAAGTGGGTATATAAATAAAAGGGTATTTGTCTGATATACAGAATAGGTCATAAATTCATAATGAAAACAGTTTAAATGATTTAGTTTCTATGTGAGAATCTGGAAAAGGGAATAATATCTGGGAATGAGTTATGTCATATCAATTTAGATATGTTTGGAAACCACAATATCCTGCCTTCTAGAGTACTTTTGCATTACAGACATCATCATTTGCTAAAATGGAACTGAAAAATAAATCAAAAGAAAGTAGTTAAAAGATGTCACAACAATAGCCGTGTTAAATTTAGTATAAAAAGTTGCACTTGCATTTGTAAAGAATACTATATCTTCAAATAGAAAATTTAAAAATAAGTTTATAACATATATTAGAAATTTGTTAACTTAACTACTATGAATGGTAAGCTGTATTAGACATTATAGGAAAAATTCAAACTCTCTATTCAGCTAAAGTAGAAACCTTTGATCAATTTATCTCTCTATTCAAGCCAACAACATGAAATGCACAAAGATTTTTGCCAAATCATACATTCTTATACGTCTCATAAAAGGATACTTCTCAATATAATATTATGAAGGTAATTAAGTAACTTAAAATATGAAGTTGAATTTAGTTACAGTAGGTTGTACAATATGAAAGGTATGGCCGTGGAACGTACGAGTCCGATGAGATTCAGACCCTCAGTTTAGTGATATAATGATATGACAGATTGTTCAATGATTTCATGTTTCTAATAACTAATAAGATTATTCTTAAAAAACATGTATACAAGTGATACAGATTGATTAAGAATAATATTTGGCCATACAATTAATCAAAATATCAGTTGGTTGTTAACAAGTTGGTTATTATGTTCACTTATAAGAAAGTTGGGTGTAGGCCACTCCATATTTTTTTAAAGTATCCAAACATAGTTTTTTTGACCATTTTTTTATATGTTATAAAATTATTTGTATATAAAAGTCCTTTAGAGCTAGAAATCTGATTCAGCCATGATTACGATGTAATGATCAATTATTAAATTTTGTTTAATTAAATACTATTTTGCAATCCCTTAAGCCTGGGATAATTTATGGTTAATGTTGATATATTTTAAAAATTGGTTGTCTATAATATAATTATGTATGTCATGCATTGGACAATTTTAATTTATTCAACAGATTTGATAAGCTGTATAGTGTGTCAAGTTATTTAATGTAGTAGTTCTCACATTATATCTAAAGCAGATGATAGGCCAATAAAAATATAGGCGTCTATTTTATCTTTCAAAATCATATTTAGTATTCTGGTAGAACGTACCATATGTTTTATGATTTTTCTGTAATCAATAAATTTGGTCTTATAGAAAAATGTATTTAAAATAAACAATTGGACATTATTTAAAGGTGTTAATAAAGATGTACATTATTAACATCTGTATGTTGTATATTATGTACAATAGAGTTGATTTCATGAAATACACCTCATGAAGTAGAGTGGTGTTTTAAATTTGAAAAAAGACTGGTGTTTTTTCTATAACTGTCAGAACAACCGTCACATTGGAATGCCTAGCGTCCTTTTTTTAAAATCCATTTAATAAGATTTCCAAATCTGATCTTGCATTTATTCGAAAAAATAAAGTAAAAATAACTTCATAAAGGTAATAATTTTAAAGAAGTTGAGTTGGCTGTGAGGTGTGGCATCCCATTTATTCCATCGATTTTTTGGAACCTAATATTGTGAATCATTTTACGTCTCATAAGAACAATTAGCACTCTATAGCTATGCTAAGTAAGTTCTTAACAAGTGTCATTCTGGAAAATCGAAGGTGTTTCTCTTAAGTGTTGAAAAAAAGAGGTCAGGTTAGCTCAGTGGTTAATGTACTCATCTCTGAACTGAAAGGTTTGGGGTTCGATACCCATCAGGTCCTCAATTTATTCACGTCAGAGGTGAATAGATCTGAGTACTTCATCCCTCGGAGAGGTCGTTAAACCATCGGTCCCGAACCTGTACTATATCAGGTACAATGTCAAAGATCCCTACTTAAATACACTTGAGTTAGGCAAAATTTAGAACTCCTAATGTAGAATCAAGGTAATATGGCTCGCTCATTACTAAAATAGGTGACAAATAATAAATGAGCCATACTAAATGGTGAAAAGCCTTATAAGTGTAGGCGTTGGAAAACAAAGAAACAATTTTGATGAGTTGATATTAAGTTACTGTCAGATGGTAATAACTCTTTACAGAATTCAATACTATGTACAAAATTGTTTTGTTTGTTGAAAAAATCTTCGGAAATCGTCATTTTCTTCATAGATACCTTCTAAGTATAAATAGCTCCATACACCTGGTCTTTATCAAAAACTTATTTATTTATAATTTGTTGTTACTGAATGTAAAGATGTGAACATAAACAATTTCAATTAAGGTAATTACAGTCATTATGGCATAATGAGACTAATTTAAGTAATTATTAACTATATGCAGAACAAATTGTGATTACATGAAGAGATAAATAAAAATGCAATAATACTCTATTTTGATTTGAGTAATTTACAAGGATTAATTCTCTGCTATAATTAGCTCATAAGAGAAATCATAAATAGAAGCTTAGGATATAACAATAACTACTTGGTCAGTTGTCCAGGAAGAGATAAAGGAGGCCTGATGAATCACACAATTAGGCTAGTCTGCTGCGGGGTCACCCTTGGTCCATTAGGGCCTGAATTGCCTTCATTATTAGCACAATACCCTCGGGCTCCACCTTTTATTTCTTCCTAACATTATTCCAGCATTACTTAATTTAAATCACAAAGCCTGGCTTTCGGCTTAATTTTCACTGAATAGCTATATTAACTTGATTTCCTCACCTCAAAGTAAGCTGTTATTCAGTTTTTTTTTTATTATACATTAGGAGGCCCTTGTTTTGATATTAAGCTTCATTCTAACTAATGAAAAAAAAAATTAATTTTTGAAATATCTGTGTCAAATCTAAACATAGCGAACCAGAAAGAAGGCATTACCTGTCATACCATCTAAGGCAATTCAATTAGTAGTCTATCCAAACAACTTTTATTCTTGTTTCAGTTTAATTAATTGATTACAGTTCTTTACTCGATTAATTCATTTGAAGTCTTAGTGTAATATGCAGTTTTTTAAGTAAGCTGAATCAACCAGTGGTGAAAATACCTCTCTTGCCTCTTACTCCTCTGAACCCCTTAACACATGTTTCTACATCTTTGATTTCAATTGGTATTTGACTCTGACAAAGACTGCTTGTTACGTTTGGAAGATCATAGTTCTTCCCTCATTTCTCATTATGATTTGAACATTGAGAAACCATGATAATATTAACATGAATAAATTAACATGATATGTTAATACCATGGTTATTACAGTGGGAACCAAAAGGATTGATTTTATAGATTTTTTGCGTGTGTAATAAAATTTTGAAATGAATTGTATTTATTTAAATTTAAGAGTTATATAAAAAACTATCATTTGTTGTACTTTTTAATTTTGATACACTATATTTTTTTTTAATTAAAAATTTCCCATAATAGCATTTGTTAAACAAATTAAATGTTAACAGCTAGTTCTATGCCTGTTGCACTAGAAATTTACGTATTTCGGCCATCAATTTTGACAAACGAATCTGGTTGACACTTATGGGTTCAGCTAAGGGGCCAGGATAGCTCAGTGGTTAACGTATTTGCCTCTGAACTGATAAGACCGTGGTTCGATCGCCACCTGGCTCTCGATTTATTCATGCGGGATGTGAATAAATCTGAGCACGTCGTCCCTCGGAGGAGGATGTTACGAGGTCCCGAGTCTGTACGATGTCCTACTCTAAATACACTTGAGTTAAGCAAAATTTAGGACTCCTTCTGTAGAATCAACCTTCATTGTGTGGTATCACAAATGCTCAGCTTACGTGTGTTCCCTTGAGGGACTAGCAATGCAACCAAACCTATGGGTCCAGCTCTGTCATACATTAAAAGTAATAAGTATGGCCTAAAAGTAAAAGTATGAGTTTTTATTCTATCGTATTGATCGTATGAGCACTTCTATTATGACAACTATTGTATCTGTTTAACATGAATTGAAAATTAACATATCTTAAATAAATGAAAAAGAAAACTTATGTGAAATGAACATCTACTTGCATCGAAAAAGAGTACTATTTATTTCAAACATCTTACATATAGTTTTCGTAATGAATTATAATGATTTGATTTTATTGGAATAAAATAATGGAAAATATGCATAGGACTGAGAGAAGTAAGAACAAACATATTTATTGTATGATTTCAGATGTTTTATCAAATTGAAACTCTTTATTCTAGTTAGATCTGAAACATTGTTGTTTTGTTGCTTTCAGTTGCAACATTTTATTTTTATATGAGTTTACTAGGTTATTTTTAAGAAATTAATAATTCCATTGTGTCATTCATAAATGTATCGCTTGCAAATATCAATTGTATCATGAAATATTACATTGAAATATTTTTAATTAATCATAATTTTATAATTGAAAAAGGGTCACCTTTATCAACGCTGTATACATCTTTAAAGAATGTTCAACAAAAACTATATAAATAATGAATAAGTTGTTGAAATTATTAAAGAAGTCATTAGTGATCATTAAATAAAATAAATTTTGTTTTCAAATAAATGCAAAATAATGTTTCTATCTCTAAATTAATTATGAGGTAAATTTAATATAGCCCATTTTAGGGTTTAAAGTTCTCCTGTTCATTTTCTTTAAATCATTCTAGTCCTTACATTTCATTCATTTTTAATAACTATACTTTGTATTTCAAAAATTAATTTGACTTAACTGGAATTAAAAGCAATCCTGTTATACTGTTAATATTTCTAATGTCTTTGTTCCGCGATGCGTCTCTGGTAAAATCAGATTAAGGCTTTCCTGTGTATCTTATTTCACACAATTCTGAATCCTTTTACCAACCTCATCTCAATATCTGGTAAAATTAAGTCTTCGAAGATAAATTTGTAGTATAATAAATTTATTATTTTGAAAATAAACTTAACAACTTAGTATAATGATATAGATTGATTATTTATTTAATTAAGATATTTATTGTTAATGAACATAGAGGTTGGATTCGTTGGTTGTTTCTAAAGCATAGAAGCTATCGACTCTCTATGACGTTAATTATGAGCATTAATAATATACAAGGTGATCTACCCCGCGTTGCCCAGGAAACAATTTGATTCCAACTGTAATAATAAATTACGTATAACAAAAACAATTTAAATTTTCTATAGTCTCATCAACTTAAGTTTTTTTTGGAAAAAAGAAATTAATACAGAATTTAGATTATAAATTATGAATAATATATAACTGATTATAAATTGCACATATTTATTTTTTTAAAATTAAAAAAAAAAGGTATAGAAAAGTAGATTACGATCAAAATCAATATCACAACATTAATTTTTTCGAGGAAATTTAAATAAGTTTTAGTTATAAAATATCTTTTAAGTTCTTCCAGTAATGGAAAGAGAAATAGGTAAAAGGGAGTTTTGCTGCAAGGACCTCCATTTAGAAACATTTTCCAAACTAACATAACTTATAACGAATGATCTTCTGGTGCATGGAATAACTGTGTCGAATTCAATTGAAACCGTTTCATTATACTGAATGCTGTTTTAAGAGATCTATAAATATGGAGCCCTGAAGCCCTCCAAATGAACCCGGATCAAAATCAAAATATTGGTGGCTTTCTCGGAAAAAATTTCTTGATATTTCATTATAAAATTTTCTGTAAGTTCATAAGTATGTAAAAGAACATAGAAACTGACACTGAGTTGCACATATATAAACTGAATATTTTAACCAATCAAATAATGATTAACTACCATGTAACTCCATGTAAATCTGAAGTAAATAAGCAAGCCTTACATCCATTTAACTGTAACTCTGTGGACTCAACAGATTTGAATTACGTTTCAAATACTATCGTTATTTAACGTCATAATACTATCTTAAATAATAATAATATAATAAATATCTAATACATAAAGCAAGTTGAACTAATTAGATAAAGAAAGTTAATGGTCAACTAGCTACGAGTATTATTAATAACTAATGATTTGTGATAATTCATAACAAACCCATATTAAATTACAATAATTGTCTTCATGTGCTTGCTTCATGACTAGTAGATCTGGGGTACAATACCAACTCTGGCTCTCGATTTATTCATGTTGAAGGTGAATAAATTTGAGCACGTCATTCCTCAGAGAACGTTAAGTATTCGGTTCCGAACCTGTACGATGTCAGGCACTCATTAAAGATCTTTACACCAAATATATTTGAGTTTGGCAAATTTAAGACTCCTAATGTAAACCAAAATGTTAATTGTATGGTATAACAAAGTACCACTGTCCGAATCTCGTGAGATTTCTTGGGAGATTGCAATGGTAATCGCACATCGGAATCACCATTGTAAGCACACAATATGTATTATATTTTAATAATATATCATTTTTTTCATAATAACATAATAAATTCATATCGATATTAAATGTTACAATTGATCTCATGATTCAAATAGGTAAACATGAGACAAGATTGAGAAGAGGAGGAGGAGGGGTAAACCAAATGCATCTAGGATGAAACGGCTGGAGACCATTGTCACGGAGGTATACTTAATATCCCTCTCTCCTCTCCTCCCCCCGTCCAGCCACACTTTAGGGTCCATAAGTGTATACACATATGTTTATTTTTAACGATGGTTTAATTAAGGATAAAATATAAATACATATAAAAATGTCTAAATTTCACTAAAATATTTAGATATGACATTAAAATCATCTAAGCAAAGTAACTGTAACAGTAAGAAATTTCTCACTGTGGTTAGACATTGATTTCTCTTTGACGAGTTAATTGTGAAATGGTGTTATAAAATTAAATGCTATATTTAATGCATTTAAACTATTTAATTATAATTTACAATTCATAAAGCATAGTTTACGATAGTAACAAATTGTATAGCTCAGTAAGTATATTTCAACTACATATTTGAGATAATATCTGCTAATGGGCTAGTTAATCAATAATGTTTCTCTATTTTATGTTAATTGAAGTGCAACATTGCTGTTTGTCGGACATGATAGTTTTACCTTACTATGCAGGTAATTTGTTTGGCTAATGACACAAAAACGGGTCTCAATTTACAAACGAGACACATTTTCCGCAGCTGAAACAACACAAAAGGATACAGTTTATAAGTATGGGTGATGGTAACAAACAAACTAGGCAGGAATTCCTGCTAAGTCCAGGGCTCTGCTTCAACTCTACATAATGCTTGTTTCCTCAAAGCGACCAGCAATGATTTTGTACGATAAATGAGCGTTAAATATTCATACATTCTGAACAAAGGCTATCGTTTCGAATACAACCGTTTATAGTCTCGTTTATGCACGGCATGAAGTTCGTGTCTGTTTGAATCAACGAGGTAATCATTTATTCACGAATAAAAACTTGGACTTCAATCAAATGGGTTTATTTAACTGGAAATCTGGACAGAAGTGTTTTAATTGTCTTTAATGAAAACAATTTTATTTAAACGAACTGCCGTTCCAATATAACTCACTCATAGTTTATATATAGGCAATTTTACAGACTGACTACTGCAATGGTAAAATACATTTTACTAATAACTAACATAGAACTAATAACTAATAACAAACTAACATAGAAATAATGTTATAACAGTGGAAAGATAACTCAATACTAGGAGTTTTTGTATTCATTACTAATAAATTATACTCTAATTCAATTAGTTGCTCCAAGAAGTAAAAGTATTTAAAGCAAACTCTGTAAATATAACAAACATTTTCTAGAGACCTAAGAAATGAAAATTTGCGTCGATATTTGAGTCCGTATTTAACTTCTGTCTATAAGAATACTGTCTAACTTATACCTCTGCAAAAAAACATGCTCCTTCCATAATGCATTCTGATTAGGTTCCTCAGTGTAATAGTTTTTATGTTGGTTTGGCTTCCACTAATTACAACATTCGTATCAATTGTCACTGAGCTTTCGACGGGAGTGCGGTAACATCCTCTAATACCTTTAATTGTCTTTCTTTCATATCCAAATTTTTAATCCTATTTCGGCCATTGCAATCAATTTGAAGTTATGAGCTTAGGAAAAGGCCATATTAATTTCCTTGAAGCCAGAAAACACCAAAAATATACAAATATCAGCAAATCCCTCCTCATCTACTGTTGTTTTTGTACTAGATACGTTCTACGTAGGTTTGTCTTCCACTATGTTTATCCTCCGTATGAACGGTCATGAACTGCATTCATGAACATTTTCAGTGATAAAATGGAGACGTTTTACTAGAATATGTATACACTACGTTAAATTATCGTTGTACTAATCTGTCATTAGAAACAAGTAGCAGTGTTGATCTCATGAGAAAATAGAAATGATGATTATAATAGAGAATTGTATTATATTTCTTTTTCCTCAAAATAGTAATCACATTGTTTTTCCTCAAAAACAAGCCTTGAAAATGCCAAACAACTACTGGTGAAACGTCGCCGTATAAACAGGAGTTTAATTTTCTTTAGACAAAAATCCTAAAGAACCCCTTCTTTGAACTTCATAAATCAGTGGTCGAGAAGCTATATATATATAAACAAACACTTTTTCTTCTTCTCGGAGTTTGGTCAGGGTAAATATATGGAATCACCTTTTTGCCAACGTTTCGTCTTTATTTTAAGACATCCTCAGGGCTATAAACTAACAAAAAAACAATAAACAATGGACATTTGTCATTTCTAATTTAGAAACATCATAAAGAAATTGAAAAAAACTTACTCAAGGCTGGGTTCTGTTACATTACAACAACCGTTAACTGTCATTACATGTGCTGCTCCAAGCTAACGGTTATTGTAATGTAACAGAACCCAGCCTTGAGTAAGTTTTTTTTTCAATTTGTTTATGATGTTTCTAAATTAGAAATGACAAATGTCCATTGTTTATTGTTTTTTTGTTAGTTTATAGCACTGAGGATGTCTTAAAATAAAGACGAAACGTTGGCGAAAAGGTGATTCCATATACGAGTATTTACCCTGACCAAACTCCGAGAAGAAGAAAAAGTGTTTGTTAATATTTTGTGGTCAAGAAAAGAGTACCGTATTATATATATATATATATATAATAATATATAATATATATCGGTCTCCAAACGTCACTTCGCAAGTGCGCTTCATGCTCCTATCTCAACTCTCCTGATGACGGTTCAACCGAAAATTAGAGACAGTAAGTGTGTTTGTTCCTTTGTTCTGTGTCTGTGATTTACGTGAAACGTTTTTTGTCCTTTTGGATTGTTTTCCTGTTTACAATGTTGAGTGCAAATAGCGCAATGTTATAACCTCCAGTGTGGTTACTACTCGTTCCTTCAAGTGTAAACTCTTTTGCTTGTTATTGTTTCTTCTTTACTGACTTCCCTATATGTTCTTTTTATTCCTTCACTCTTCTCCTCATTGTAATTCGTACTTTCTTTCAATTTTATTTTTTGTAAGTAAGTTATGTTTAGCTTAATTTAAATTCTGAGCTCCATTCCTTCAGTATTTTCTATTAATGTTTGCATCCTATAAGGATTATTTTTTACTGCTTTATTATCCAACTTCATTACATTCGTTTTATTTATTATTTTCAGTTATTCTTTATCCTTTTCTGTTTCTGTTTTGATTGGTTTGGTAATTTTAATTTTGTTTGTTACAATATCTTTCTTAAACCCACCTTTTCCATTTTCTTCTATTTCGTTTTGTTTTACTCCCCTGATTGTAATTGTTTTTGTGCTTTAGTATTATTGTTTTGTATTATTTGTTATACCTAGTTTCTTATTTTTTATTTATTTATGTTGTCAGTTATTATTATTTTATTGGATGAACGGAAAATATCTTCAGTTTACTTTGTCCTTGTTTTTAATTTTGAATCCGGATTCTTTATTCACCTTTATTTACGACGGTTGTGATTAAGTTTCAGTTTATTTCATATAAGATCATTTATTTTTATTTTTCACTTTTGCTTATTTAATTTCGTTTAGAATAATTAAGTAGATTAATTTATTCTTTTACATTTTTTCGTTGACTGCATTCAAAAAATTTTTGCTTATAGCATTAAACTGTTTTACTTTACATTCTCTAACCCTTCAACAGCTCCTGTATTTTAATCTGTTTTACCTTGTTTACTTAAGTTTCTGAGTCACTTTGTTTTTTGTCGCATTATAACTTTATTTAACTTCCTGTGGTGCTTTTTATTTTAATTTGATTAATTGAGCCTCCCATCACCTCCACTACTGCTAATAATTTCATCATGCAGCACCCTACTTCTTACTGGTTACACCAAATCGTTACCTCTCTCTGAAATTAGAGTCTAAATGACTGTATCCGTTTGCAAGTGCGTTTGGTGCCTCTTTCTCAACCCTCCTGATGACGGTTCAACCGAAAATTAGAGAGAGTAAGTGTGTTTGTTCCTTTGTTCTGTGTCTGTGATTTACCGTGAAACGTTTGTTGTCCTTTTGGATCGGTTTCCTGTTTACCATATATATATATATATATATAGAATTAAATAAATAACCATTATAATAATATGCTAAACTCCGTAAAGTTTGAGTGAGTTAGTATTTTAAAATGAAATAAATGAAAGTTCTTTGGTGTCTCACAAATTGTTTTTATTGATTACAATTATACTATCGCTACTGAACAATAATCATCAATTACTAGTCTCTATTTTTAAATATTGTAACTGAATAAAACAAAGTGATCGACAAAGTTTAAAGAAAAAATATAATAATTGAAATCAAAGAAGGTATTTTTACTTTTGTAACTGGTACTTGAATGAAGCCTTTTGGATAAAATTGGGGAATTGATTAGAAATACTTGGAAATGGTAGAATGTCAGATAAATAGACCTCCCTTAACGGTTGCATAGGAGAATTGAAAAGATCGGTTATTCATCCCTTATATAAAATGGACAATATTCTTAATTAGAGACTCCTAGACTATAGATAATAGAATTCGAGAGCTAATGAAAAATCCTCTCCTTTTCCATTGAAATTGGATGCCTACTAATTAAATATCTCCTAATGATTTGGATATCAATTTATTTTAACTTGTCTTTAATTTTCTTTCACAGGTGTAAAGCAGAATAATAAAAAAAATCATATAATGATTTAAACGTGTCTACTTATTTTAATTTTTAAGTAAGTCCATTTTTAACGTTTTTTTTTACAATTTTTACGAGTGTTTACAGTGGGTAAGTGATGTACTCTGCTGTTTGTGTTCATGCTATGGGCCACATTCTTTGATTGATCAAATTGATATTCTAACTGAAATTTTAAATTATGATGTAGATGATACGAGGGCAGTTTGATAAGTCCGTGACTTATTTAATAAAACAAATTTTTTTCGGCAAAGAAACATTTTATTTTTCTACATAGTCATCTTTTAGCTCGATACATTTAGTCCAGCGTTTTTCTAATTTTTTTATTCCCTCCAAATAATACATTTTCTCAAAGCTCTCAAAATACGCATTTGTTTCGGTAATGACTTGTTCATTCGACTCAAATCTCTTACCGCCCAGCCATTTCTTTAGGTTTGCAAACAGAAAATAGTCGCAGAAGGCTAAATCAGGAGAATATGCTTGATGGGGTAGCAGTTCGTATCCAAATTTGTGGGTTTTGGCCATCGTGACTAGACAAGTGTACACACCTGCATTTTCTTGATAGAACAGCACTTTCTTCTTTGCCAATTGAGGCCGTTTTTGCTTCAAATCAACGTCGAATCCGTTCAAAAGCTTTGAATAATATTCGCCGGTGATCGTTTTACTTTTCTCGAGGTAATCGATGTGAATGACACCACGTGGATACCAAAAAACTGTGGTCATGACCTTGTTGGCTGACAGACTCTGTTTGGCTTTCTTTGGTCCACGTACCGTTTGATCACAGCAGCCCACTGTTTCGATTGTTCCTTGGACTCTCGCGTGTTGTTATGGACCCATGTTTCCTCCACAGTAACAAAACGGTGCAAAAATTTGTCCGGATTACGGCTGAACATCGCTAACACTCTTTTGAAGTGGTCACACGATTGCACTTATGGTCAAGTGTGAGCAATCGCGGCACCCATCTCACGGAGAGTTTTTTCAAGTCCAAATATTCGTATAATATGATGTACCCGTTCAGTTGAGATGCCTACAGCATGAGCCAACTCTCGCACTTTCATTCTCTGATCATTCAATATTATTTCATGGATTTTATCGACGATTTCTGGCGTGATCACTTCTTTTGGTCGACCTCAACGTTCGGCCAACGTAACGGAACTCTGTAAACCACTTCTTAACCATTGAAATTGATGGTGCCGAGTCCCCGTAGTATGTATCAAGTCTTTCAGTGACTTGATCACCTTAGTTTCAGTGATGGATTTTTTACGTAAACAGTAATGCTTAATCAGCACACGAAATTAACTTTTTTCCATTTTCTTAAAAATACACGAGGTTGTCTGCTTTGACTGAATATCAAACACCGACTACACATGGTAGCTGGCTCATAATTAGATAGTTGTCTACTAATAGATTACAGATGACAACAGTACTGTTGCATTTGGAGTAACTGCGCGTGAAATTCAAAAAGTCTCTGATTTATCAATCTGCACTCGTATTTATAGGTGGATGGATAATATTACTTCATAGAAAATTTACTTTAAAGCCTGTTCTGTAGTGCTGAGTAAATTCTGTATTTTATAAACAACATTTCACACTAAACACGTGAAACAAAAATCAACAAAAATCAGAAAAAAGACTAAAATCTTTCAACCGTAACAAGCGGTTTTTATCCGAGTCAAATTTCGACTAACTCAGTTGAGATTTAACTCTGACAAGAACAGTTTGTTATTGTTGAAAGATCTTAGCACTGTGGTTTGGACAGTGTTCAAACACTGTTATTTCTACGGTATGGCATATAAACTTTCATGAAAATTTTATCAACTGTACTCTAATTCATTAAAAAGAAACTATCAAAATTAAAAAATATGTTATTTATAGAATAATTGCTGGCATTGTTAAATCATGTTTGGGTTAATTAACTAACCAGAAAATGATATTTACCCGGCAGTTGTAATTGACTTCCCAGTGAAACTGCAAGATCTAATTATATATGCATTTAATGCTCTATAGCTGAGCCTAATTCCTATATATCAATTTTACAAAAATATATATTTATTATCTATTGTAATTAATTAGGTATATTTAATTGTTTTGTGTCATGGAAAATTAGTGAAATTTTCTGTCATATTTTATGACTATTAACATAATGGAGATGGAACATAAACATGGGCTTTTTGAGCAATAGGGTTCATAATGAGGCATGTTCACTGAATGAAATAGGACAGAGAAAAGGGGCTTCGGAAAGGGAATTCGTAATTTGAAGGGAATAAGCAGTAGTATCTGGCAATAGATGGAAAATTACACTGCCTATATATTGTTCATTCCTCGTTTATTCTACTATTAAGTAATCATTTTCAAGATTTCTGGTATTGATTTGTTTTCTACTTTAATTTTTTCAAAACTTTTACACTTATGGTTCGATTGTTGCAAGTTACAAATAATATAAATTCTTTACCACTTTTATTGACAGTAATATTTGTATTATTTTAATAAAATGTATTTTTATTTCATGTTTTAAAAAGTTTTTATCAATTAATATTAGTGCATAGTTTTCATTCCTATTTGATAAGTTGGAATGAGACCCTTTAAAATAGATAATAACTTTATGTCCACATTTTTACCAGTTAAACTTTTTTTGGTTATAATATATTCATTCAATTTAAGAAAACAGTATATTCTCACTTTTTAGCTTAGAGGATTTGAAGGCAGGCTTAGTCAGTTCTCTATTAGGAAGACCAGTGTTCAGTTGCAACTACCGCATTGTTGGATCACCTTGTCTACATCGAAGTGAAATCATGAATATTAATCCTCCAATAATTTTTTTATGAGGTGGTCATTATTTTAACTTTGAAATTTCTGCAGATCTCATCTGAAAATGTTTGTTTTCTTCTTTTTTTGATGCCCATAATCTGTGGATATAACATAGTTGTGCATTCACTAATAATTTAACTGTAGCGTCTACTTTGAGGATTATTAGAAAGCATAAGAAACATCCCGGTTGTAATTAAAAAGGAAAAAGGGCAAACAAAACTTATAAAATCTAGAAAAAGTAGACAACAAGGATTTAAACTTGGTAATATCAAATAGTTATGGAGAGAAAGGGAAGGAAAATCATAAAAACAATTAGAAAAGGGCATTTTTATTAGTACGTCAGTTGAATATTTATTCTTTAGAAATGAGAGTTATTTTTTACTTTTATTTTATTTCTGTAGTAAACATAGTGCTAAACAAGCATTGTAATTATATCAACATTTTGATATCGGCTTTTCAACAGAAATATACATTCTAAGGTCTCCTTTATTTAGAACGTATAAATAAAATATGTTTTCTAAATTAGTCTCTCTATGAAACCTCTTTCTCTCTAACTTTCTCACACTCTGTCAGCGAGTAAGCGTGTGCATATGACTGTGCACACACTTGTATGAGAGAGAATAAAAGTAAGAGAGGGAATGAAAGCACGATATATTGTCTGTTTCTCTCAAACTAAAAGCAACCTCAGCACAATGATTGCATTTTCTAGTTTCTACTTTATATATTATTTTGCTATTTTGTTACCTGTTAACACGATTTTAATTAAAATCTCTGCTCTTTTATGTTTTATTTCACATTTCATACTTTGAAGGTCCTCTTCAGTAGAATTTGTCATCCAGGTCATAAGTTCAGATAACTGTTCCATAATATAAAATAATTTTTTTCTAGAAGCCTGTATTTAATTTGACACAACATTGAAATAAAAAAGTAAAATATAGATGATAACTATTAAATTTTTATTAGAATTGATTTCGTTAATAGATATAAATCAAAAAGTTCTACTTTTGTATATAATAAGCTGGTGATATATGTAACTCGATATCCATCATTGTACTAGCTCTCCTGGCAAAAAACTAGAAAGTTTTGTTTTGTTTGTCATTAACGTCTAATTATATCATTTATTTAGAGATACATTTTTTTCTATGAATCATTTTTTCATATTTCATATTCCCCTATATTTCATTTCCCCGACAGGAATTACTGGGGCACCCTAATTAATTTGAGAATGCATATTAATAGCATTGACAGTTATTATTCTATTAATGATTCCATCTCAAATGAGCAGCATCTTTTTTTTATTTTTACAAAAATTCAAACAAATAACATATTCTTAGAATATTCAATTTATTTTAAAGTATATGAAAGTTGTCCAGTTCTCATGCTAGATTCTTCAGAGTAGCTGTCAATTATTTTGAACATTTTAGAAACCATTGTATAGCATTGTTATATTGAAGTATATATATAGAAAGACCATCTATTTCAATTTAATAGATTCTGTAGGAAGTCACTACAATTTTTTTGTGACAAAGAACAAAAGGATCTAGCTTCAGTCTTCAAGAACAAAGTGATTTTCCATTATCTTTAAATATGATTTTCTGAAAAAATCATTGTGATTCTACAAACTCAAAAAATCATGCCACACCATTTTAGAATTGTTAAGAAGTAGAATTATAAAATATTTAATAGAAAAGCTAAGCTCATAATTCAAATACATTAAAACTGATGAATTTGATATCATATTTTCTGTTAAAGTATATTATATTTAAATATTTATGGTTTAAATACTTAATATTTCAAGGTTAATATGATCGCACTTATATTACCTATCAGAATGTATAATAATAATAATATTATTACAATTACTATTATTTCAGATGTCTTGTATTATAAATTGTTACTGGAGTTCTAATACAAGTACTTATAAAACATTACTGATGTTGAGCATTACAGAACTTGTTTCATTTTTAAACCAAACTTTAAAACTAAAGTTTGCTCTAAACATCAAATCTGATATTCAAATTAATCCGATATTCAAAACTGTTTACATTTTTAGTCAGTGTATTAAATGTATTTTATTTAGTAGTATAATGGAAGGTTTTCATTTTTGAGGGATGGAATTACTGGGGCACACAGAAAGGGATGCAATCTTGTGTAACCAATATCTTCCGGTTAAGTGGGAGAAGCAGTCGCGCCGGAGAGCAGCTTTGAAGCACCATATTAGCTTCTAAAATGGAGAAATTTTAGGAAAACACATTTTCAGAGATTATATTGATTAGCAGACTATTATTCCAAGATTACATATTACTATTCAGTTATTTTGAAGGCCAAGATACCGTAGTTATTATTATATTAAAATTTTTATATAAATATAAATTTTCAAAAGATCAGTTTAGATTGCAACTCCTTTTTTTATTGTAAAAAATGTATGATAGAAATTTAAAATATACTGAAGATTTTATAAATTTGCTTGTTATATTAGCGTTAGGATTTTTGTTTTTCTGTCTGTAAACGTTCATAAAAGTTTTCTAAGTATTGTTACATATACATGACTTTGTTAGTCTGTCGTGTGTTGCTACTAAACAATGATATATAACATTAAAAAGCTTAAATATGTTTTATTATGATTTATTTTTCTTTAAAAAAATGGATGAAGAACTTTTATGAAATTTTAATGAAAAAATAATATAATGCAGTCATGTCTTAGAAAATTCTAATCATGCTTGTTTATTTTGCTTTGAGTAAATACCGAGCATATTTTATTATAAGAAGGCATTGAAGACAATTATGTGGGAGAATGCCCTAGAGATTCCGTGGAATCAATATCAGACGATCAAGTAGAGAAACTGAAACCATAACTGTGAAAAATCACGATATCACAAACAGAGAAGTCTTACTGATTAACATTAAAACTGAAACAAATTATTATGCACGATTACAATATGACAACAAAGCACTCTCACTGATTACTTTATAACTGAAACAAATTATGAATGATTACAATATCACAAAAAGAGAATTCTAACTGATTAACATTAAAACTGAAATAAGTTATTATGAAATTTTACAATATCACGAACACAGAAATCTCACTGCAGAATTTGGTCGTTTAGAAAAGTGCAGAACTAAGTATATAATATGTCATAAGACCTATGAAAAAGTATACAATCTTTGTAGATGAACAAATATCATTTACGTCAAAAGCAATATTTTTATACAAATCGTTTTGTTCAATATACAAAGAAACATGGAAGTTTGAAGAATAATTAATGACTACTGACATCATTATTCCGCCCAATTTATTTACACTTTAGAGTATTTTACATCAAATGTAAGCAAAAGTACTTAGTATAATCAGATTTCTCGTTTTATCTCTTTATCCAGTTCACCTTACATAAGATAGTTTACTCTCAATTACACTTTTTAACACTTTTAGCGTGTAAAATAGGATATTGATAGACAGAGAAGAAACGCTAACATTAGTTACTAAAAATAACTAATTAAATACCTTAGAAAATACACTGTGCCCAAAAATTCTACATCTGCTACAAGCGGAAAACTTTGACCGTTCTTATCAAAATAATCTCAGATTTTTACACAATGTACAAAAGCAGATCAAGATTTTATGTCTCTTTAATTTTTTTTTTTTTAATTTTTAAGTCAATAATCCTGTTTGCTTTCAGTGAAAAGTTATATTGGCCTTGGAATATACTTAAACTGAGTTACCCATGACTGTGACTCGTGGATTTAGTTGAAAATCATTCAGATATGTTTGGACATGCAAGAGGGATGCCTCTTTTAAGGTGGTATAATGTAGTGAGGATTGCTACCTAATCAAGATGAAGGTCCGTTTTAAAGTTATTTAATTTAATGGTGAAGACCATTCAAGAAGTAGACCATTTTTAAGGTCATATATTTTAAAGAAGATTGGTATTTAATTAATAATAGGGTCATTGTTAAGGTCATATAATTATATAATTATTGCTGCCTAACTAATAAAAGGTTATTTTTAAGGCCATATAATATAAAGTGGATTGCTCCCCAAACAAATGTAAGGTCATTTTTGAGGTCATATATTTTAAAGTGGATTATTGCCTCATTAATAGGGATGTCATTATTAAGATCATATAATTTAAAGAGGATTGCTGCCTCATTAATGGGAAAGCCATTTTTAAGGTCATATAATTTAAAAAGGACTGCTTCCTAGTCAAGAAGAAGTTCCTTTATAAAATCCTTTATACAATTTAATGAGTAAGACTACTCAAACTTGGGCAAAGCTAAAGTTTTTGGAAAAACTGTTATGATCATCGGAATCAAAGATCTCTCAAATCTCTTAAAGCTAAAGTAGACAAACTTTGGAAAGAATTATTTCTTTAATTTAAATCCTTATATTCTTGAATTGTTAGACTATGTAGAAGACATAATTACATTAACACATTTTTTTTTAATAAACAACACTTAGTAACAAAACATGGGAAATTAATCACCAAAATTATAAAATCTATTTTTCTCTGTGAATTCTACCTAAATTTCAAGTTATCCATTAAGAATTACATTACAACTCTCTTCAATAATTTAACCCAGTTTGGATCGTCAGGTTGGTTGATTACAGTGATCTGATATACATTGCATCAAATGATCACATAATTATGAGTTACGACCGTATCTAGAGTAAACACATCTCCCGCTTCTGTGTAAAAGATAAATATTTGAAGATTTTGAGTACGGGAGAGGTTTTGAAGAACATGATTTGAATGTTAAAATTTTCACTCCTTAAATATTTTCAATCAAAAATTATGAAAATATATTAGCCCTCTCGTATTTTACCAATAATAGTACATTTGACCATTTATAACAATTCCAGGATATATTTAAATAGAATTTTAAATTGCTTGGATTGGAACATAATTTCAAATGGTTGTAATAAATTTTCAGTTCTTGAAAAGATTATAAGTTAGACGGTTCTTGTATGTATCATTTGAATCTGAACAATTCTTAAAATAGAAATGGTAAAATAAGCGTTTGAAATCCTTGTTTGTGCAAGCTGTATTGTGTCAACGCTCCATTTCGCTTATCAGATTCCCCATTATCACTCCTCTTTGCCAATGAAACAACCATTTTATTTGCTTATTAATATTACTGTAGACCTTCTAAATGGGTTTTAAATCTTACTAGGGGAATAATATTACCGGTTAAAAAATAAATGGTTTTATACAATAGCTGTTTGAAACGGAGTATTAAGCAAATAAACATGAAGTTGAAACAATCTTTTTTGAAATAATGGAACTTTTGTGTCACCATGTATCATCTTATGTTTATATATTACCTTCTTTATTTTGAAAATATAAATTAAATTGTGCAGTTGTTTAAGAAGTATACTGCGATGCAGAACAGTGGTCTACAAAATTCTTTTGTTCAACGGACTAATTATATAAAAGATATATTTTCACAGACTGACCACGATCTACAAAATCAGTTGATTTAACAAGTATTAAAATAAATCATATATCAACAAATGTACAAAAAAGTAAGTTTCTTTTGCACTGTACAGGAATAGTCCAATATGAACATATATGTAAGGTGCACTTATATTGTCAAACAAAATTCACTATTTACTGTAGCGTGTATGTTAAAGCAGAAAAATATTGATAAAACATAAGAAAACGTAGAAATATTTTAAAATAAAGTACCTCTCAGAGACAAATAAATAGTACATGGAAAAGTATATTGCTGTAGATTTGAAATCCTTATAGTTCTTATATCCAAATTTAACTCATGGTTTTTATATATCTTGGTGTCAAACGACTCTGGTATTGCCATTGCCACTCGACTTGAACAAGGGTAGTGGAAAAGACACTGCATCGAGTGCGCTAAATGTTATCACATCGAAATGCCGACTGTTATGATGGGATAGCTCGAATGGCCTACAGTCAAGCTTCAATTTAAGTACTGTGCCTGTGGAAAAAAAATGAAAAAGGTATTTCCAATGAATGTTGTGTTGTACAAATCATAGCTGAAATTCGAATCCATGAATACTGAAGCAATCGTGCAGTAGAGCATTATAAATACGTTAACATGAACTGGCTAAAGCTATTACTCTTTCGTAATGAAAAAGTGAGCTAAAGTCACTGAAGGCGAAAAAATACCATAATAGAAAGAAATGAGTCACTCACAACAACAATATTATACAATAAAATTATAATATAAATATTTTAGACCTTTATTATAAGTATCTACGATTACCTCTATTCCTTTTATTAATGTTATTGCTAATATGTTTAACTGGAGCTTACTAGTTTAGCTTACTTTAATTTATGTCTTGATATTATACCGTGTAAACATGAGCTTGTAAAAGTACTTTTATTTGTATGTAAATACTTAATTAACTATAATAGACCGCCATTACGGTCGAAATATTGAAAAGTGAGTCTTTGTTATGTTTCTGTCTATGTGTCACAGTTTATTTTAAGTGTAATCTGTCCTGCCGGACCGTTTCCGTTTATCATGGTATATATATATATATATATATATATATATATAGGTGTATAATGTAATCGGGATTCGGTCAATTTTCCAGGATCAAAATCAAACTCTCAATGCCGACGTTTCGGTTTTATTTAAAACCTTTTTCATAGGCCTACAAACAAAGGATGACAAGAAATCATATATAAACATCAACATATAACTAACATCAAAATGGAATATTACAGTTGTGAAAAAACAAAAATATATATACAAGTAGAAGTAATAGAAAAGCAATAAACATTTTTATGAACTTACAGAAGTCAGAATTTTTGAATTAGAAAAATGATGAAATTTACATTATATAAAATGAAGTAACAATAGATAGTTTGTGAACTAACATCTTAACTGGTCAAAAACTTGGACCAGACTAACTGATTACAATTACATGTAAACCGAAACACTGTTCACTCAAAGAACACAAAAAGGAACTAAGGAAATTAAATTTCACTAAAATCAACTTAACACTCCTGAATAAATAGTGTTCAAATTGGTAATGTCACTTCTATGATTAACTGAACTTAGATCTTTTTTAATATATAGCATTTCGAGGGTCTTTCTTCTTTGCTCATCTTGTTCTTTATCTACTATAATTGCTTCTTCAAAATCGAACATGTGACCTTCGTTTAAGGCATGGAATGCTAAAGCAGTGGCGTTACTTTTATTAGTTCTTATTGAATAAGAATGTTGATAAAGTCTTTCTTTTAAAAAACGACTTGTTTCTCCGAAATAACGCTTGTCGCAGTCTTTACATTTGATCGCATAAATGAGGTTACTTTGTAACTCCTTTGGTATTTTTTGTTTCAAATTTGAAAATAAAGACTTGACTTTTCTTTTGTTATAAAATGCCAATGTAACTTCAGGTACATTTCGTTTGAAAACTTTTCTAATTGATTGTGATAAGCCCTCAACATACGGAAATTTGAAATACTTTTTATTTAAAACTTCAAGTTCAGCATGATTTTGATTGGAATGTTCTGGTTGTTCTCTTGTATATTTAAACCAATAACGTTCAATTAAGTTGTTTGGATAACAATTTTTCTGCAACAATGACTTTACCCTTTTCTTATTTTCTTTTAGAAAACATGGACTACTAATTTCAACAACCTTCTTAACTAAATTTTGAACGCAATTCAATTTTTGGTTTATAGAATGAGAGGAGTGATAGTTCAGTATTCTTCCTGCACTGGTAGGCTTTCTATACCAATCCGTTAAAATAATGCCATTTTCACCTCTTATAACTTTTACATCTAAAAATGGCAGATTTCCGTCTTTTTCTATTTCATAGGTAAATTGTAGACGATTATGAAAAGAATTAAACGTATTTAATACATACTCTTCTTCTCCTCTTTCAATAATTAAAAATAAATCGTCTACATATAATTTAATAAATTTCACCTTCGTACCTAATTTATTAATACAGTCTTCTAATAACTCAATCATAACTATATTAGCAAGGATTGGTGAAATTGGAGATCCCATAGGTAGTCCAAATTTTTGTTTATAAATAATATCATCAAAGGTGAAATACCTTGCTTCACATATAAGATCTAGTATGGATAGGAAAACCTTCTTTGACATTCCAACCTGTGATTTTATCTTATTCCATTGCTTATTTACTAAATTAAATGCTAAATCCAAAGGAATGTTAGTGAATAATGATTGAACATCTAGTGAAATCATAATTACATTATCAGTTAGCACTTGGTTTGACAGCGCTTGTTTGAATTCTGAAGAATTTTTTACGTTCAACTCATTTTTGCTTGTAATATAGCTAAGATATTTTTCCATATATTTAGAAAATATCCAAAATATCTTAGCTATATTACAAGCAAAAATGAGTTGAACGTAAAAAATTCTTCAGAATTCAAACAAGCGCTGTCAAACCAAGTGCTAACTGATAATGTAATTATGATTTCACTAGATGTTCAATCATTATTCACTAACATTCCTTTGGATTTAGCATTTAATTTAGTAAATAAGCAATGGAATAAGATAAAATCACAGGTTGGAATGTCAAAGAAGGTTTTCCTATCCATACTAGATCTTATATGTGAAGCAAGGTATTTCACCTTTGATGATATTATTTATAAACAAAAATTTGGACTACCTATGGGATCTCCAATTTCACCAATCCTTGCTAATATAGTTATGATTGAGTTATTAGAAGACTGTATTAATAAATTAGGTACGAAGGTGAAATTTATTAAATTATATGTAGACGATTTATTTTTAATTATTGAAAGAGGAGAAGAAGAGTATGTATTAAATACGTTTAATTCTTTTCATAATCGTCTACAATTTACCTATGAAATAGAAAAAGACGGAAATCTGCCATTTTTAGATGTAAAAGTTATAAGAGGTGAAAATGGCATTATTTTAACGGATTGGTATAGAAAGCCTACCAGTGCAGGAAGAATACTGAACTATCACTCCTCTCATTCTATAAACCAAAAATTGAATTGCGTTCAAAATTTAGTTAAGAAGGTTGTTGAAATTAGTAGTCCATGTTTTCTAAAAGAAAATAAGAAAAGGGTAAAGTCATTGTTGCAGAAAAATTGTTATCCAAACAACTTAATTGAACGTTATTGGTTTAAATATACAAGAGAACAACCAGAACATTCCAATCAAAATCATGCTGAACTTGAAGTTTTAAATAAAAAGTATTTCAAATTTCCGTATGTTGAGGGCTTATCACAATCAATTAGAAAAGTTTTCAAACGAAATGTACCTGAAGTTACATTGGCATTTTATAACAAAAGAAAAGTCAAGTCTTTATTTTCAAATTTGAAACAAAAAATACCAAAGGAGTTACAAAGTAACCTCATTTATGCGATCAAATGTAAAGACTGCGACAAGCGTTATTACGGAGAAACAAGTCGTTTTTTAAAAGAAAGACTTTATCAACATTCTTATTCAATAAGAACTAATAAAAGTAACGCCACTGCTTTAGCATTCCATGCCTTAAACGAAGGTCACATGTTCGATTTTGAAGAAGCAATTATAGTAGATAAAGAACAAGATGAGCAAAGAAGAAAGACCCTCGAAATGCTATATATTAAAAAAGATCTAAGTTCAGTTAATCATAGAAGTGACATTACCAATTTGAACACTATTTATTCAGGAGTGTTAAGTTGATTTTAGTGAAATTTAATTTCCTTAGTTCCTTTTTGTGTTCTTTGAGTGAACAGTGTTTCGGTTTACATGTAATTGTAATCAGTTAGTCTGGTCCAAGTTTTTGACCAGTTAAGATGTTAGTTCACAAACTATCTATTGTTACTTCATTTTATATAATGTAAATTTCATCATTTTTCTAATTCAAAAATTCTGACTTCTGTAAGTTCATAAAAATGTTTATTGCTTTTCTATTACTTCTACTTGTATATATATTTTTGTTTTTTCACAACTGTAATATTCCATTTTGATGTTAGTTATATGTTGATGTTTATATATGATTTCTTGTCATCCTTTGTTTGTAGGCCTATGAAAAAGGTTTTAAATAAAACCGAAACGTCGGCATTGAGAGTTTGATTTTGATCCTGGAAAATTGACCGAATCCCGATTACATTATACACCTATTCTATCCAACGGTTGATATATTATTGAATTTGTTATATATATATATATATATATATATATATATATATATGATCAAACCACAATATGAAATGGCGAAAAAGACTAAGTTCCTTCAATCGTAACAAGCAGTCTTCGTCAGAGTCAAAAACACAACTGAGATTTTGGGTCTGAGTCAGTTGGGTTTTTAACTCTGACGAAGACCGCTTGTTACAGTTGAAAGATCTTAGTCTTTTTTCCAGTTTCATAAGATTAAATTTTTTGCCAATTTTTTTCATCAATTTCTTGGATACCTATTCCAAATTTCACAAAAAAAATTAATCTCATTTATATTAATGAAGGACTGTTTCCCTCCCAAATATACGAATTTATATATATATATATATATAATCAATATATTAAAACGGTCCAAACCGGACAGATATATAAATGAAAAAAGACAACAAATAGAAGAGGCGAAAAAACTTACTGGATCGATATTTTGAACTTCAGTTCAAAATATCGATCCAGTAAGTTTTCTCGCCTCTTCTATTTGTTGTCTTTTTTCATTTATATATATATATATATATATATTACTTCATATATAGTAACTGTTAAGATGAATAACCAATTTTGATAACCATCATTTTTGTTTCAAAACTAAGTCCAGACATAAATCAAGATCTAAACAGTTATAAACTTAGAGGCACAAATTAATATCTCATGGAGCTAAAACAAATTTATGTGTTCTGATTAATCGACAATTCTAAGTAATATATATGTATTTTAATTTTGTCATTAAAATAAGTAAGGGTGATTTTTTGTTTGGAATATTTTAGTACATGATGTCAGTCGCTTAACATTTTTCATTCAGCCGAGTTTTTGGGAAGTATGTTGTTAGTTCCAACCATTGTTCAAGAATTCCTTGAAATTTTTAACCTGTTTGTCAATCTCATTAAATTCTTATGAGTCTTGGACCATGATTGAATGCTTTCTAAATGTTCTTTATTTGCTTTGCTCAACAAGAGAATATCTAAACCACTGTTAACTCTGCCCAACCATTAAATTTAAATTCGTGATAATATCTGTTGAAGTAAGTAAATTGTTAACTCCATTGACTGTCAAACCAGCAAAAGAATAAGTAATCAAACTTCGGTTTAAGATGCTTAATAAACTTGAGGCACTTTATACTGACTGCAGTCATTAACACTTAAATTTTATCTATTAAAAGTTATTAAATACGTCAAATTAAGTATCATTATGCTTTTATTTCTGTCATAATAAGTTTACATAATGTAACCAGAAATGAATAAGAATTACTAAATAAAAATATATTTCACGAATTTTGTAATATGTAAGAATATATCAATTCTTACCTATTATCAATATTTATTACATAAACCTTGTAAGAAATAAAATTATGTTGATTTTTAACATTTTTTTAAGCTGATTTTCATATGTAAAAGAGGGTATTTCTTACTAGTATGTACACATTATCTGCACCTTTTCAAATCCTAAATACTGTAAAGTTAGATTTACTAATCCTAAGACTTCTAATAGTGGTACCCAAATCTAGAATGAGAACAGGTAATTATGCAAGCCTAATTGATAGCATGTAACAAAGTTTCATTGTTATTACTATCCGCAATTGGTATTTATGTTTTATTGATATATTCTCAGACGTTCCTCATATTTAGCTGAAATTGGTTGCTCCCAAGCTGTTAATTACTTCTAGATCAATTTTGTGAAAATCTCATAAGAATATTGATTCTGTCATTACCAAATCCTAGAAGAAGATATTTGTTAATATTTTATTCTGTATCCATTCCTATTGAAGCATATATTCATAACTTTTGATACATTACTGTAAGTAATATGAATTAATTATGAATAAATAATATCACAAAACTTTGGCAGATTTAGATGTACTGTGATCCCTAAAGTTTTTTATTTACAATTTCTGTTGATATATATATATATAAACGTGTTCTCATTTCTTTTTTATTTTATCTTTTTCATTTATATATATATATATATATATAAGGCTTTACATAAACTCGTGAAATAACAATCAATGATCAAACGACAATATGAAATGGAAAAACAAGACTAAGGTCTTTCAACCGTAACAAGCGGTCTTCTTATCTTGTTTAACAAGCAGTTGAAAGATCTTAGTCTTGTTTTCCCATTACATATTGTGGTTTGATCATAGATTGTATTTCACGTTTTTATGTGAAATCTTTATATATATATATATATATATATATATATATATATATATATGTGTATGTGTGTGTGTTTGTGTGTATGTATTTGTTTATTTACGAATACAAAAGTTTGTGGCACGGCACGTAACAGGTGACACAGATTCATATTTTAAATTAATATTTTAACCAACAATGAATCCATTCTAAATGTGTACTTTTGTTTTGAAATACGACATCAAATCAATTAAATCAAAACAAATATATGGATGTTTTAATCCAAGAACTATTTAGAGTTTTACAAAAATATTATTGTAAATATAAAATAAGATCAACTATACTATAACTATACTATACTCTTACCATATAGGATAAACGATAACTATTGCATGTCCTCCAGACTGGCATGTGATTCAAATGTCTCAATGGGTGATAACATTTCCACAGAGTTAATACAAGGAATTAATTGCTCTTATCTATATGTTGTCAGAAACAATACTTTTCATAGAATATTTACAGGGTGTAACAAAGTGACCACAAGTGATCACCTGATTTGAAACCTTTCTGTATTCAAGCAAAAGCTCTCTTCCGGTATACTGTAGGGTCAACAATTAATAATAATAAAACATAAAAAATAAGTGAGCTCTGATGTAGGTGCATACACATAAGAAAATTAGGTAGTAGACTGGTTGGAAAGTATTGAGAAGATACTTGCCAATAACATATCTTATAACTTCAGGTTAATGTAGTATTCATAATTCTTTTGTTTAAGTATACTCTTACTGCTAGACCCTAATTTAACAAACTGTTCAAATTTATACCAATTTTGTCTGGATGAAATTAATTTAAGTCAACCACATTCTGCAAACAATTATTGTCTTTTTAACAAACACATTTAGTACCCTCAGTATCATTCGACGATGTCCCGCCCAAAAGAGCTGGGCTTCTCAAACGGTCCTCCAAGGAAGACTCTCAGGAGTGCCCCAAGGAAAAATAAGATTACATTTGAATATTTAAGAAATTTGAGTAAGTCTTTTGATATCTGAGGTATATTACGTCAGTAATTATAACGTCAGTTGACGTTATAAACTACCTTGAGGAAAGCTATTACAATTGATAGCTTATTAAAATTGATATTTATATTACGATTTTCTACATATTATCTCTATGATAAGGTTTTCCTTTGTTGAATAGCATTACATGTAAAAGTCGATCAAGTATGAAAGGTGCTCATGATTTGGGAGTGTGCTTATCACTAGGATACTAGTGTGCAAAACATCATTTTAAAAAATGAAGAGTTTCTTTAGGATACATCAGTATTATTTTCCTATTTTGTTGTTGTCAACAAATACTAATATCACTATTACAAATGGTATCATTTTCATCATATTGACCATAAACCCCTAGTAATCAAAGCAACCCAAAAGAAGTATAAGAAAAAATATGAGATAAGAAAATTTGAGTGTGAAAACCTAAAATTATATTATTAATAAGTAAGATATTTTGGCACAAAAATATCTTTTGTATAAGAGAGTATACTAAAACAGCTATACTTTCTTCTCAAGAAGAGTGAATTGGCACTAATTTAACGCTACTTAAGTTTCATTACTATCTTTTCCCATATTAAAATCGAAGGTGCGCCCTAGAATTTTAGTCAATTCTTGAATGCGCCTTGTTGGTAACAAAGGTTGAGAAGACCTGCAGTAGAGACTTCCTATTCCCTTAGTTCTATTGTCACGATTAATATCTACAAGACAGCTGCAGTTTGAGAGTTGGTTGACAGTGCTGTCACTGTCTTTGTTAGTTGAGTGAATAAACCGGAGACTCAGTAACCCCGATACGATGTAAATAGCTCTGCAGATAATCATGCCCCTTAGCGATTCGGAAGTTTTCAACTGCCACTTTTCTTGGATGAAGATTTTTCTCTGAAGGGCTTTGCTTCACAATACTCACCCACTATTTGTTTTCGAAATCCAGTTTTCTCTCAGTTTTTACAGCTCCTCCCATCGTAATGTTCATATTATTACACATCAATGTAAAGTAAGGGAACAAATTAACTGAGCCATTAAGCAAACTTTCTTTTTAATCAACTGAAGACCAGTTGAATGATATCCAATTTTAAATTGAATAAAGTCTGTACCGTATTATTAAAGTCATTTTTATTAATACTATTTTGGTTAAAATTAATGTATTAAGGTATCAAATATTTTCCGAGAAGACAAAATTTCAACTTATATGGATTTAAAAAAATAGGGGATTTAAATAAACATTAATTTGTTTTTTCTGATGTATTCTCATAACTTTTCAAATAAGCAATTCGAATTTAATATTTATATTATTTCTTCATACTACGCGGTGATAAATAACTAAAGTACAGATTTCACTATTTATTTACTTTACCCTCCAGTCACTATTTGTTAAGAAAAGGTCAGCCGAATTTTTAGAACATCTTCAAATAGCAGAGATCCTGACCAATATTTATAGAAGAGATCAGAATTCATTGAAAGGTTTTGATTTCTTTCATGTTTACTATTTATTTCTTTATTTCAGAATCGCTGCAGGGATTCCTCTGTTTTTTTTTCTATTCACAATATCTTTGCTTTGATCTCACAACGTAAAATATTTTTATTCCCATCCTCAATTCCAGTTATTTGATTCAATTTTTAAAATAAAAACCTATCCCCTTTAGTTTATTAATACACTAAAATGTAGTCAATTTATGGCGATCATATATTTTAATGAAATTTAAGTTCTATAATTGTTTCATTATAAAATTATCTGATAAAATTGCGTATTTATATTTAAGTAAATGTTTTCAACAACATTATGAAGCAAATAATGTTATATGTTTTCTAATGAAATCTTGTGACAAACAAAATTTGCCAAGTTTCTCTGACATTTTTAAAACACTAAGAGAATACATAATTGCCTAGATTTTTTTTAATACTATCGGAGTATGTTCGAAAAATTCAATTATGCTTGTTTCAGCATTTGGATTATAAATACATAAATTATAATAAGTAATCCATCGTTTTATCTATTATTTGCTTTATCGAATATATAACTTAGATGATAGAATAAGAACAAGCAGATCAAAGACAGATGAGATCAATGTCTTTAATATATCAACTGAAATGAAAACCAATTTTGTATTGAGGAAGTCAGGGCTACCTTGAATTCACTCAAAGTGACGAATTGATTACTATAAATCTGAGTTACTTTTACTCAAAAAGTATTAAATAATTATATCATTACAGATACAGTTTTGTCAATTCGGGTGTTAGTTTTTTGGTTTTAGAAGGTACACAATTTTCAAATTATAAATGAATATACATGTACAAATGAGAAAATTATGTTTTATTTTCTTAGGGTAAAGGAAAAATGAAAATACTTGACAATTGAAGTGGAAGCTGGTAGGTAAAGTGGTAACGGCATAAGCTGATAAGGAGATTTCGTGAATTATCGGGCAGCTCCAGGAGAATCGTTGTAAGCCGGGTCTTATCGTAGTTAGCCTTCACTTTCCAAAACTTTATTAGCACTCGGTAATGGGCAATTTATTATCAGCTTTAATTAAGAGTCATATAGTTGCTAGTGTTTCCAATTATTACAGTGCTTCATAATTACTTGTTTTCTTCAAGTTGATACACTCCCTTTAAATTAGGTAGTTCATTGTAACTTAACACTCTGCTAAAATTGCTTAAATTAATACTCCTGTCTAGCTAAAAGACAAAAAAAAACTATCTTTTGTTTTTGTATACTTTAAATGAACTATTGTTTAGCTAAAAAAGAATATAACTTTATTTAGTATCCCTATATCAAGAAAATGTAAGTATGAATTTAAGGATTCCATAAAAATAGTGTAATTACAATTATGAGTTCTTGAAAGAATTTTCTTAATGCATAAGCTATCAAGTTATCAAGTTATTTATCAAGTAAATAACAATAAGGAGTAAGTGATATTTGAATAAGTTGTTCTAGGTTATAAGGTATTGATTATTGTTCAAATCAAATATTTTAAAAAAAGATAGCATTATTTTATTTCATTTAAAAAATATGTATATTCTGTTCAAGTTATCGAATACTCTCACAAGTTTTATTAATATTTGTGTACTGGTCCTGTTATTAAAAATGAAAATATTTGGCAATTTTAGTTCAGCAATGATTGAAGAAATATTGTCATGTTGGTTAAGTTTTGTTTTAGTCAGAATAAAAATAAATAAATGCCTTTATCCAACTATTAACTGAATTATATCTTTTACTTACGTGCTTGCATTGAAAAACTGGATTTCAAATTGTAGAAACGTGTTCTCCAGTCTTTTTAAACCATATTCTTATTCCCCAAGCTACAACGACCAAATACATAGAACTACGTGTTAATAGACGACTTATTTATGCTTTCCATGCAAAAATAAAACGGACAGAACAAAACAGACACCATAAACTTTTACTTCACTTTTTCATCTATGTTCAAAATGAACAACGTGGGTGTTATGCCTTCCCATATGACATTGAAATATGAGGAGTTACAAAGAAAACAAAATCTCAGAGGATACAAACCCTACAAACCAAGATCCTTCGTAAAATTCTTCATTGTCCTTTCTATACCGAACCAGTTCAGCAAGTAGCAATATCTCGTTACAAAGCGTTCCATAAAAAACTTATTAACAACAGTAATCCTATAATCCTAACATCATCATCTACAAACACTCTGGGAAATCCGCGAAACGTCTGAAGATGATGCGGCCAAAAAGACTTGTTTCTATTAACTGCTCTTCTTTTTTTTTTTTTTACATCAAGTTCCATTTATATAGCATTATGACTCATATACCATGAGAAAATTAAAAAAAAAATTAAATTAAGATACTTCAAAACCATAAATAAAAGATGTTGAATAGCTCTTATATATTATAGATGTCAAGAAAATATAATAGTTGTAATTAATCATTATATAAACCTATAATTTATATAAATTTAATCTTGTTGTCTGGCAAGATTTACAATTGTCAGACATCTTGAAAATAAATAAATAAGTTTTAGTTAAAATTTATTGGATAAATTCCTTATTTTACTAATCCTCCAAACTAATAAACTTAAGTGTAATACTGGGAATAGCAATACATATGGTTAGTAGGGGGATGTATCACGTGCTATATCTCGCATCTTACTGATGCTACCATTGAGGATATTAAATGACAAAATGTAAACAAACAAAAGCTCTTTCAAAATATAATATGTTTTTTTTTCAACTTTAATAACTTGAACAAAATATAAAACTAATTAAATTAACTGAAATAATGTGTGAACTAAATAATTTTCATTCAAAATTAGATTAAATTTTGATATATACTTGGATGTATAAATAAATTATGAAACAACTTTGAGAAATATATTGTATAGTTTGTTCGGTAAAAAAAGTGCTATGGTATTTTGCAATACATTTTATTATTAAAAGATATCCGTGTTATGATATTAATAATTGTTAGTTTATTTATAAAATTATAGTTTCTTTTAATTTGAAACATAGAATAGAACGCAATTTTTTTTCAAATTCGTAATACTACTTTGTGAAGAGTCATTGATAAAGAACCACTGTAGAAATATTAAGATAATTCTAAATTTTACCCAAAGATGAATTCATTGTCATATTTTTTTACTAACAGAACAGTTATTAACAGATTTATATTTCCTTCCACTGTTTGAAAAACTTATTTTAAAATAATATTTTTATACACAATCGTTAAGTTTAAAATCACTTTTTGAAAGTCTTTTCAACCAGATTACATTTTCACTTCTGGTGTTTATGAATAATGTAACTTTATATTTACATTTCGAAGAACCACCCACTGAATTCTAGTAAAATCGACTGTTTTTGTATGATAATTTATTTTGATTTATTAGTAAATACTTTACTATTAATATAACGACATGAATAATAATTTGCAACATACATGAATAGTTGCATAAAATGCCAATCATTTTGATTGAATCATCAATGACTGAAGAAATATTTTCAAGTTGGTTAAGTTCTCTTTTGGCTAGAATAAAAAGGGATAAACTATTAACTCAATTATATCTAACTTTCAGCTCAGTTGGTGTATAAATCTTAAATAAATTTCAGTTTAATACAAAAATATAAACAGTTGTGTTTTGACTCTGAGAAGTTGTATTTAGTAGCGAAGCGTTATAGAAGAATTTAATGGTTCTTTCAACACAAATCTATTAAAACCCAACATTTCAAACAAACTGTGATGCTCTTCCATACATTTTACATTATCCTTCAGTAAACATAGAAATAGGGTTTCAAAGTAAACAGAAACCTTTTGATTATTAAAAATAAAAGAAGCCTGAAAATGAACTTTAAGGGAATCTGTATGAGTGATTGTTTTATTCTTCTCAAAATTTAAACGTAATGTGAACACCTAAATTCATTTCATGCCTTTAACGTTACGTGTTTGTCTCAATGTTCTTAATTCCTGTTTGTTATCAAGATTTTGTGTTATTTTGTTCAGCTACTGTTAATAATCTTAGTCGTTTGTATGTTCGCCACTGCCAACGTTTTTATTTTCCATCACAGTTTTGAGCCATTTTGTCTGGTTGATTAAACATTAGTAAAACTAACATTTCTGGTAATCTTAATAAAAGATTATTAGAGTAGGACAAACTGATATTGCCTAGTTATAGAAGTAAATAATTTATTTTTTCTATGAAATAAATGAAAAACTCCTTTCTTCATCTTCCACATGAGAAATAAACCCTTGTAGCCCTACCATTCAGTGCGAAAGGCAAGTGTATTACCACTAAACAACACTAGACTCCCAGTAACAGTCAATTTGACTTGGAAAATAATCAACTAATTTTTAATGACATAAACCGGAAAAATAACTAAATATATATTAAATAAAACGCTGAATTATCATTATTATAACTAACGTCGTTATGTAATATAGCGCTAAAATATTATTATTATTATTATTATTATAACATTAGATTTAATCTAAGTTTTATAACTTATTTTTCACGCCAGGAGGTATAATTACTGGATAATTTCTTCCCTCCTGCCTCCAAGTGTAAATATATATATTTCTTTCATCATTGTCACTGGTAATGTTACATTTACGTTGTTGTGACTATGTAAAATAAAAATTAAAAAAAAAACATTAGGATTGTACACGATGATTTTTACTGTACTTTAGGTTTACTATTTACAATTGTAAAGCAATGTTATATAGGTTGTTTAACATGTTAATGGACAAGTGAGAAACATATTTTTTACTTCCTGCACTTCTTAAAAGATGTAAGAGGCAAATAATGTCAATAATAGATTATGATTCTACTCAATTAATGAAGATTATACCTTAAGTGCACATTATCCCTTACAAGCTCACAGGTTTGCTATTTACAACAATAAACTAAGATAAAAAGAGGTTGTTTAACATGTTAATTGACCCTCGCCATGCAAAATTTCTTATATAATTTTATTTTAGAGATAAAATTACCTTCAATTCTTTTCAATTAAAATATAGACTAAATATTTGATAATATAGGGTCAAAAACACTCATAAAATCATTATTTCTTTTGAGGCGCATTGCATAACTAAGTTGTTTATATATAACTCAATTAGGTAATAAAAAAGCTTCATTATTCAAATTTTACTTTGTAGTGTAATTCATAAATTGTAAATTATATTCTTTTGTTAACGATTTCTTAATTTTAAAGGAATTATATGTAAAGCCATTTACCCTTCTCACTGAGTCGGTATTAACTAGTTCGACTAACATTTCCATTATTCCTTATTTGTTCTTTTAGTATAGTTGCTTTTTATAAGTACTATATTAACTATTATTTGCTCCTTTTGTTTCTACTGACAGTATAAACTTGTGAGTGAATATTCACATGTAGGCATAAATAAGGTTAACAATATTTCAGATTACCATTCTATTATAATGAAATAGGTGAATAGTAAACGAAAGAGAAAACTAAATTTTGTCATCTAGTATAGAAATATACATACCAACCAATTGTTAATATTCAATCTGTCAAGCATATACTCGAAGCTTCAACCTATTGTTCTAGTATTATATTTGTATTTGATTAAACAACACTGGGAACTGTTCATTTCAGATATTGTGGTAGGTTTAAATGATTAAAAATGAAGTTTCTAGATGTTTTGACTCACCTTCTTTCCGTAAACACCCATAAAATAGTTAAACAATCCACGGAATAAATTTAACTAACCAGATGCTTCTTTAAGTTACTACCGTCATGTAACTGTTAATAAGTGAATCCATGTTCACCACAATATAAGATCCGAATTCTTCACTATTAACACAAATTTGGTCAATATAAATATTTTGTTGTTGTTTTGAAACTAGTTAGATAGCAAATAAAATTACGACCAGCTAAAATATTACTGAACGCGCGCTTCATCCGTTTTGTTTTCATCCCTTCTTTCCTTTTTATCTATACTATCAGGTATACTGCACTACTCTCTATTCTTAATTAAGATAATAAACTCCAAAACTAGATTATCGTGTATATTTATTTATTATTTTACTTTCATGTTTAAATATATAATATTCTTAATTAAAATTCTAACTGTGGTATATGAAGGTTTTTTTTTTGAGGGTGACTGTAGCACTGCGTCTTAAAAAAAACCTATTGTACTTCCCCTCTTCTTTACTAAAGTACCCCGGCATTCAGCTTCAACGCCTCCAAGAAGCTCAGCACTTTTACTGGTTCCAGCAGCAAAAGTTTTTCTATTGTTTTGTGGAGTGTCCTGAAGCAGGTGGAACTGTGTTTCTTTGCAGAATCTGCATAAACCATCATTGATAATGTCCATTCAGGCTCCCTACGCTTCAGGAGAAAGTAACTTACTTTCTCCTTCTTCGGGTCCTTAGGTGCACTTGTGGGGGGTTGGCTCCCACTTGTTAGCGCTTCTGGACCGTCTGCGCTTCCGGAGGATGGTCTCCGGACTTCTTTCTCCTTAGTATCATACAGGGAAAAATCCCTGTATCTGTATCGGTGGTATTTTGTCCGCTCCGGCAGAGCACCGCATACGGGAGTAAGGCTATTTACTCAATGGGGTCGCCTGGTACGCTTGAGGCTCCGTTCACCCATCCTTCATCTGGGATCGCATGTCACATTAGATTGGGGTATATGAAGGTTAGAAGCTCCTGTATTAAAGCACACTGTACTACGTATAACGTAGGTTAAGTTCAATGGCAGTAGCCATCTCATGAGAACAGACACGGAGGCCATAGATTGGCCCTTTTTGAGAGTACTTAACGAACATTCTTCATTGAGAGGTCTGACATTTTGCAGAACTCAAATATATTTAGGGTAGAGATGTTTAATGATATCTGACATAGTACAGTCCTGGGTCTAACAGCTTAATATCCTCTACAACGGACGAGATGCTGAAATTTTCTTTCACTCCCCTCATAAATAAATCGCAGGCAGGTTTTTAATCATCTTGAAAAGATACTTTCAAAATATATGAGTCCTAAATATATAATTTTAAAATTTTATGTTCATATAATAATTCTATATCAAATATCTAGGCTTGACGATATGTTGTTTCATATTTTAAGTGAAATATACAAACAGTTACTATATGTTTTATATTTTATGTATTTTTTAAGCAGGTAGTAATATTTCTATGAGAATATAAAAAATATTTGCATTTTTTATAACATGCCTTTTATTACTCAAACTTGAATGGAGAGTTGCTATGTAAACAAAATATTACATACATCCCAATCCAATTGAAGCCCTCTATCATCGCAAGTCAATATCTCTGTTTACTTTTCTTCTGAAAATTCCTGTTTTTCACTTGCTTCAGCATCAAAGAAGCAAGTTCCTTGCGAAACTATAAACATCAAACATTGTTCCTTGTGGAAACTATTCATGCACGGCTGAGCCTCAATAAACTCTGGATTTCACATTCATTGACTAATAAAACTAATTTTTCTAACTGATTTTATAATAAATTATTAGTTTTACTTTTAAAAACATCGAATACTAGCAAAATAGAATAATTTTATATTAAAAATATGAATGTTTATTGATATGATTAATAACAATAAATATTATAATAAATATGTCAGTAAACATGATTATATCCCATACGACCAACATTTCTGTCATGTAGAAAAAAAATTAACAATTTACTAAAGGATCTAAAATTATTTTCAACTAATTTTCCTTTTATTACGCTGTTTAATGTGTAAATAAGTAACGGACGTCAAGTTAAAGAGTCATTGAGATATTTAATAAATTCAATACCACTTACATTTGATACAGACGATTTTAGGTTGATCATCAAAAGCCATTCAGACCTCGAGTAGCTTTGTAGAATTTAAGCTGCATTAAAACATCCCTTCCTTTTATTAACCGGTTCAACTGGCATTTTCAGTATTCCTGATTGTCTTTTTCAAGTGGTTTCTATCTGTGAATATATTAACTGTTTGTTCATCTAGTTTATAGAATTAAAACAGGATTAAAATTAAGGATCAACTTACAGGATTAAAATCACAAGTAGGTATACATAAGTTGAAGAGTATGTTATAGAACACTTCATTGTAAAGAAAAGAGAAATGGTATTATCATTTATTATAAAAATGAAGAAAAGAGAAAAGGATGTTCTTCTCTCAGTAAACTTCGGGGCCATTTGGTGACGGACTGACTAGCGAACTTCTATCGGGTTGTCACCATAATCATGATCATAGGAGTCAGGGAATTTACTGGACATGGAGAAAGAAAAAGTCATTATGATGTTAATTTCACTGAGGACAGTCTGCAGATATCTGTGAGTGAAGTAGAAACAAATTAGACAGATCCATTAGGAGGAAAAGATGATAAACCTCTAAGAGAAAGAGTTGCATACTTTGAACCGACATGATCTGCTTTAACGTTTTAATATTTAAATGAGAAAATAGTTCTATTTATAGCCATTCCTTTCACCTAGGTACTAATATAATATGTAATTTACAAAGATGAATAATTTAATTGTATTTTGAGTAATTATTTATTTTTCGTTCTCTATATTCTTCTCTACTTCTTCATTTTATTACTATATCACTTGTTCAAAGCTATTCTTTGTCTTCCCTGTTCCACAGTATAATTTTACTTGAGTATTCATTTAATAAAGGAACTTTTTAGAAAATATTGTTAGTTTAATTTTATTGTGTTTCTCACTTTTCTTGTTTATACATAGGTATCCGATTTATGAAGTTTGTTTTGTGAGTTATTTTTTGATTGTTACATATTTTCCTGCTTACATTTTGTGTGTGTCAATTATATACGGTTCAGTATGATTCTGTGCAACCTAGTTTTTTTCTATTTCCATAGAAATAATTTTTATTCCCAGTTAAAAAAGTACCGCCTAGATGTAACTAACCCAAGGGTGAAATTATCGACATTCATTTTAATAAGTAACTGGGTTGAAAAAACCTTCGACAGCAAGAGTTTTTTATTGGTGATAAGTGCTTTCTCATTACAAACACAACTCTGGCAATAGCTTTTCCTAAGGTAGTTTACGTAGTAGTTTCTTATTAAATATAAAAATAGGAACAGCCAACCACAAGATAAACTTGTAGAGGGGAGATTCGTGATCACCCCTCCCTGACGTCAGATCTGCTGAATGGTAATTTGGAGCATTGTATCATAGGTTAGTAGAAACATCTCCTTGTGAGCTGAGAATATCCTCTTGTTACCATATACAACATGCGCATCCACATACACACTCTCTCTCACACACACATACACACACACACAAACACACACCTAATGCACACAAACACTCTCTCTCTCTCACTTCCACCATCTATCTCCCCCCCTCTTTCTCTCTCTACTCTCACTCTCATACACACTCTCTCTCTGTCTCTCTCTCTCTCTCTCTCACACACACACACACACACAGACACACACACACACACACACACACACACACACACACACACACACACACACACACACACAAACAAACACACACACTAATGCACACAAACACTCTCTCACTTCCAACATCTATCTCCCCCCCTCTTTCTCTCTCTACTCTCACTCTCATACACACTCTTTCTCTCTCTCTCTCTCTCTCTCTCTCTCTCTCTCTCTCTCTCTCTCTCACACACACACACACACACACACACACATACATACACACACACACATACATACACACACACACACAAAAACACATACATACACAAATGCATAAACATACACTTATACATTAACAGACCATGAAACAAATGAACACACCACAGACACGTTCCCTTAGATCGACAAACATACACACTCAGACAGTATGCACTTACAATGCTACTAATGTCACTAAAGAATTACAAAACCCTTTAAATTGTACTATATAACCCAAGAAGCTAAAAAATACAATGACAGTGTTTGATTCGAGGCTGAAGAAGTCTGGCTGTGTTCTTTTTGTTCTTTTATCTCGTTGATTTTATGTAAGATCAATCAAGATATCTGATTAGAGATGTACCATTTAACGAATTATATTAGGAAGTATATACAAAAGTAATATTTATTTATTTTAATTAGTATGGTTCAATGATTGTTGGACATGAGGATTCATCACTTCCATCAAGATTCAGTACCACTGATAGATAATTGTCACCATTCATCAAGTCAAATTGAATTTAAGAAATTGGTGTGAGTTGTTTCCTAAACGTAGATCGGACGCTAGATGAATTCATTTGTATTGCTTATTTGTTGAATGCCCCTTTGTCAATCTAAAATTGTATAGAGAAGTAAATTTTGCCAGGATGGCTTGTCGGCGAGGTTGGGGAGAGACTTGGTCGCCGGATCGTAGCGTGAGCTCGGTGCGGTCGAGTTGCTAACGACCTGCTGCCTTGGGTGGAGGGCGCCGGCGAGCGCCTAGTCAAGCATGCTCCATGGCCAGACTTGCTCCGCGACTTCGCACCTACAGGTCACTCCACTATTTACATCCTGCTTTAACACCCTCTGCTGACAATACCTTTATCTTTCACTTGCTCTTTTTATCTCTTCACGGTCTGACAAATTGCTTCAAAGATCACTTGGTAAAACTTTGTGCCCAATTTGTATATGGTTTAACACGTCCCACAACAAAGAAATGCTTATAGCCCGAATTCTAGTTTAAAAACATGCACTAATTTGTTATTCATAATATAATGTGAAAGGTATCCGGATTTACTTAATTAACTAAAATAATTTTTTGTTCATTTTTAAATGGAAATTGAATGTAACTTTTCCAATTGGCACATTATATCTAAGATAGCTCTCTTTTATTTATTCTTTTCTAAATAAGCCATGCTTTTTAATAAAATACTGAACTTTTCTCTGAATTGACTGCATTATATTAGTAAGTGCTTTGGTAGAGAATCATGAATGAGCATAGAACTTACAGCATTTTATCTCTCAAGATCAAAGTCTATTTAGTCTCTGGCATGTTAGTACCAAATATTTTCGAGTGTGCTATGAAATAAGATGCTCTTATCCTATGATTGATAGCTATAGAAGAGCAAATTTTCTATTATGACTTATTTTTACTATTTCCTTCTTCATTATTTTCAGAAAATATCAAAAATACCATTAATTGAAGGTAAGTAAGAAATAATGTAAAACAAATCGAAAGGACAGATAATTATTTTAATGGACAATTTTTTCTTTCTTTAAATGAACCATCTTATCTCCTAATCGTGTTTTAAAAGGTAAGATAGCTCATTTTTTCATAAAATTTCTGATTAGCTTAATGATATTTACAGTAATATTATCATAGTGAAAACATTTTTAACTAATTAAATGAGAACTAAATTCAAAATTGTTTATCAAATCCTATATTTTTTATTTTCCCAACTTTTATATTAAATATGGAAAAACAAATTTTATAACTTATCGCAATTTTTGAAAAGGAAAAATTAATTTGAAAAAATTTTTCTAGGTTGCGGTAAAAATTATAGTTTTCTTTTTTAATAATCTATTTTTTTTTCATTAGATTAATACTAAGAAACAACTAGTTAAGAATGTATGGTGAACCTTCTTAACATATAAATGTGTCTAATAAATTTTTTGTTATTTTAAATAAGATATGAAGCAGTTTGTTGCAGATAAGCTACAATTTTGATGCTTAAGCAAAGTGAAAGAGCAAAATCATTATCAAATTGCTAAGATAGGTTCACCAGTAGTTGTGAAAGTCGTAAAGAAGGTAATAGGATACCTGAGTGAGTAATGGGATACCATTTCCTTACCCTGCTCTGAGCACAAACTTGTTGCAATCAGAATGGCCATCATTTAAAGCTGTGTATGAAGTGTTTGGTAATAAGCCAGCACGCACCGTGTTTCAACCTACAGGAAAGAGTAAATGGAACTCGACAAAATGTATCTCTGTAAAGTACAACCATAAAGAGGGTATTTTGTAATCTAACTTAAATAACCTTCCTGATATTGTGTCGCAGAATTAGAATAACATGATAAATATCATAAAACTATAATCCTGCTTTTAATACAAGTAATTCAAATTATATTCAGTTTATACTTGCTATGTTCACATTGTTTTACAATAGATTACCATAAAAGAATAATATTAAGGAAGCAATTTCTTTATTAAACAAAGTGATGCTTCCAAATTATAAATATACTTTAATGTGTGAAGAAATGGATACGAGAGAAAAACAAAAAACACTTCATTATTTCAACGTTATCGCTATCAGGAGAAGAAGAAAAGTTTTGTTCTTCGCTGGTGAACAGCAACTAACCATCCTCTGCGTACAACCATGTATTATATAGTACAGCCAATTCAGAAAAAAAAAATAGTAATAATCACATGGAGCCAATAATAAACATACAAAAAAAAAATAAAATTGTCCCAACGGACAATTACATTTTTTGATTTTTGATATATATATATACATATAAATATATATTTGTGAATTTCAACAGCAGTCCTTCTTTTAAGCACATATTAAAAACATAATTCTCTTCGTCCTGGAGATGGCTCTATGAAGCAGTTGAAACATGTTGACTGTTAACAGTGTAGGAAGTTTGTTATATAGTTTAGATACAACAACGAAATCCTTATTTAAGAAGATAGAGAAACTTATAAAGAAGCAAGTTTCTGCCAACTATGCTTATGTTTTTAATATATATATATATATATATATATATATATATATATATATATATATATATATATCAATGATCAAACGACAATATGAAATGGGAAAGGAAGACTATGATCTTTCAACCAGTCTTCGTCAGAGTCAGAACCCAACTGAAACACTAGATGCAGAAAACATCTGGTGAGGGGTTGAGAAGAGTGGGAGGGAAGAGTGGTGTTTTAAAAGGGTGAAAGTGCAAGAAAGGACAAATGCCCAGAAAGGGTTGTTTGGGGAAACAAAGGAGTACAGTATGAAAGAATAAAAAGCTATCCGCTAGCTGTCAACCCTCTTAGAAGAGGCTATTGCCCTCGTAAAGAAAATACAATATCAAGTTTGGAGAGACCGTTACTAATGTTTATAATATATGATCTTTTAAATTTAATTAGAGACGTCTATATAATATTTTTTAACAACATCGATTTTTCTTAGGTAATAAATGTAGCTCCTGTCCAATCAATATGATGATTTTCCCATTTCGTATTGTGGTTTGATCATTGATTGTTATTTCACATGTTTATGTGAAATCTTTATATATATATATATATATATATATACAACAATGAATGTTGAAACCACAATATGAAATGGGAAAAAAAGAGTAAGATCTTTCAACTCTCAGTTAGTTTTTGACTGTGACAAAGACCGCTTGTTACGGTTGAAAGTCTTTTTTTCCTCATTTCATATTGTTGTTTGATCATATAAATATACATATTGGTGATTTCGGCAGCAAATGCTCTTTTAAGCATATTTTGTTAAAATTTATAACAAATTCTTCGTTCAAGACTTTTTTACTAATTCCTTCTATTTTTTGTAAAGGTGATAATTACCAAAGTAAGTTAGCAAACGATATTCAGCAAAGTACAAAACAAAGGAGGGTTTTAGTTAAAAACATTAAAACACTTGACAGTAAATATCGGTTTCTAATTAACTATGAAACTAAAATAATGCAGAAGCTTTCTTCCCCGTTGGTTATCCTCACTAATTCTATTAACACATACCCCATCGACTTTTAGAAGTCAATTTTTAATTAAATAATATTTTAATGATATCATTTAGAGGGACCATACAATGCCATACTTTCGAAACAGTAACATCCTGAGAAGAATGGTACCAAAGTTCTTTGGACAGGTTCTACATTAAAGTCAAACCAGCTGAGCCTATTGCAAACTGACTGAAGATGGAAGGAAACAAATGCACTAATGGTGTGTTAGGTTTATTGAAAATTTTCGTCCACCGAATAAAATTTCACACGTTTCTTTTTGATTTATAACCTAATATTAACGACCGATTTAATATAGAAATATATGAACAATATTTTTTTTAAATTGTTGTAACATTTTTACAACATCGTTAATTTAGTGCAATATTAATAATGTTTTACTTTTTACATGGGATATAATTAATACATTTAAATTCAGTCTTTATGAGGCAGGTTAGGTATGCCTACAACGTAGATAAAGAAATTAAAAACACACGCTTACAATCTCTAATCTGGTTCCCACACCCTTACAACTGGTTCTCAGATTATTCACGCGGGAGGTGAATAAATCTGAGCACATAGTCCCTCGAAAAAAATGTTAAACCGTTGGTCCCGGGCCTGTACGATGTCAGACACTCGTCAAAGGTCCCTACTTCTAAATACACTGGAGTTAGGCAAAATTTAGCACTCCCAATGTAAAATCAACAGGTAATGTGGATTACTAAATGAAGTTCCGATCACTTAAAATTCTCCAACTCTCCCATTACTAAAATGAAGTTAATAGATTCCAAAAATTTTCTTTTATAAGGCTAAGAAATTGATTGTTTTAATTATGATGTAATACTAATTGAAACAATAAAAACCTGAATGTAGTCATGTTTACAAAAGAATTGGATCTTGAAAACAAAAGTATACATAAACTGCATAAACAACATATTTTACATTGCAAATTAAATGTACATTGAATATTAAACTAGCCCATCTCTTTTCTTTTTAAATAAACTGTTTTTTCCAATTTCACTAATTTATTGTGATTCTTTTTTACAACATTTACAATTTGGTCAGCCAGTGTGAGGTATAAATTAAGCTAACGTTATTGTTAAAATGTTTGTATTTTTTAAAATAAAAATAACCGAACGCTGAATTATGTTATGAGATTTATGAATAAATTATAAATTTGGTTACTGAAAAGTTTAAAACGAAAATAAAGATATATTTTCTGTTTTAAAAATTTAGTTTTTTCATCGTGTATATTTTCTGAAAAATGTACCTAAATTTAACGTTTGATTTATTGAAAAAGGCACCCATGTAAAGTTGGTCGTGGTCACCTTTTTGTATAATAGGCCACTGATTTTTGGTTACTATTGTAATTTTATGCGTTATTTAAAGCAAAAAGTACACATTTTACTCACAATATTGGCTATTAAAATTCCACGTAGTATACTGGATAAACCACACCAATTTATAATAACAGGCGTAAACACGATTCGTTACGTGATAATTCTAAATTTGTAAGTAACTTTGTTAAAATATAGCAAAAACTTTACACTAAAGTACATTGTAACAAAAAAATCATGTTTGAATGAAATTTATTTATCTTTTGAATAAAAAAGACACCCAAATTAGTGCAACAAATGTAAATAAGTCTATGTCCCCAGCTGGGTGATAATATACCAGCTCATAATCATGCTTAATTATGCTAATGTTATTATTTATATATTAATTACACACAGAGAACACTGTGACAGACATTGAAGAAAACCCCATGTTCAAGGAAGCCCTTCTCTACTGGCCAGCGCGTCCTCAAATGGATATACTGCCAAGGGTGGGCGTTGGTTAGTATTTGAAGTTTTTTAATGACATCCGAGAAGCAAGGTCCTTCAGAAGAAACAATAATTTGACTGTGCAAGATCTTTTCTGGATCCTTTTTAACACTGGTCATATCGAAATAATTCAGTTGCATTATAATTTACGTTCTGAGTAAAAAAGAATCTTATTAACGGATTGGTTTATTTATAAAATCAAATAAATACTCAAAGATGATATAAATTTTATTAATATTTTAAATCATAAATTACTAATAACTTCATTGACTTTTAAGTAGTCTTAGTAGAAAATTGATATGCTTTATTTATTATAGTTTTTCATGATTACATCAGTATAGCAATTCTCACTAGTTTAAATAAATCTGTAATGGTGTGAAAGTACTAATTCCCTTTCTTCTTCAATTCAACCTTAAAAAAAATCATGCATTATTGCCCATTTCAATTTATAACTTTGATATTCATGTGTCTCCCAGACTCCTATGACCCTGGTGCGACTCACCGGCTGCACCCCCTCTCGTGGGGCCTGCCGAGACGGTCTTATCGACTGACCAAGTCGATACTTTCCCATGAACCTCACAGTCTTAATATGAACCAAACCAATAATGAATTGAATTTGAATCTTTTTTAGGTTTGAATAAATTATCAAAGATAACTCAAAACACATTCATTACTTAAAAAGCATATTATAACCGCACAGATTTATCCATTCAATCAATAGTCGCAATGTTGCATTGCAATATTGCAATAACATCAGATAATCCTATATTTCAATTATAAAATACAAATAATTACACTTACATACTCCACGCTAATTAATTTAAGATTAGTTTATTAAGTGAAACACCTTATAAAAAATTGTCCTCTAAAATTTCTTTAACCTTAATTAAATGTAGGTTGAAGTAGGATTTAAAATGAATTAAAACACAATTTCAGTTGATCTGTGATTTAATTTAGAGACTTTTTTCAAAACATAAAAAAGTGTTTATAATGATTCATTTAGTAATGAAGAGATAAAGTTGAAGATATTTTGTTGAAATAAAAGTTAATTAATTCAATCGTGAAATTAAAAAAAAAAATCAATATTATTATTTGTTGTCATACTAGGTCCTATGTTGTTATTGCAGTTAAATAAATATTGAATATTAATTACAAAAAAAACTTGGTTTGTTTTACATTTTTAATATGCAGTTATGTTAAATTGCGAACATTTTTTGCTCGGCATTTCTATTCCTATTCATGAATAAAAAAAATAGGCATAATAATATTATAATTTATATAGTATAAAATATATATATTCATAAAAGTCATAAAATACATTTATAAAATGTATTCAAATGCATTAATAAACTATATTCACAAAGAACACGTATAAAAGAAATCGTAGAAACTCACTACTATATTTCGACTGCCCCATCATCAGGAAGATAGTAAGGAGTTTCTGTGATTTATTTTATGTGTGTTCTTTGTAAATTTAGTTTATTTTAGTTCATTAAATTGGTATATATTAATATTAATAATTTAATTTATATAATAATACTTCTTATATGCTAGAAAATTTAAAAATACTAGAGTATATATAACGTAGTAAATAAAACAGCAATTTCACTATTTTGAACAATTATGAATAGTTCATATAACTATCATGTATTCCTCAAACAGGGATGAACAATCTGAATAAACTTCCACTATGGCAGGAGCTTGGAAACTTTTTTTGTATTTCTGAAAAGTTGGTTCATGATTTTGTCGCATTAAATACTGTATAAGTGAGTAAATTTCTGTGTGTGTGATATATTTATATGTGTTCATAAAAGTAGCACACAAAGTAAAGAAACATATTCCTCGGTGGCTCAACTGTCGCACTTAGAGTATGGACTTGCTGAAGACAGTCTTGTGTCAGTATCTTATTACTGATTGTATCAACTTCCTGCGTATTTTTTCAAGGAAGGAAATTAAAAGAGTCTGTTATAGCAACACTTTCAATCGATAGAGGGGCTGCTAAAGCTACACGTCTGATTGACTCAGGGCCCACTAGTTAGCTATATCTCTGAGGCCGATTCCCAAGGGGAATATTACATTTCCCTAATGATACTATAATGCGAGTCCTTAATTTTGCCTGACTCAAGTGTTTTTTGAGTAAAGATCTTTAACGATTATCTGACATTGCATAGACTCCTGACCGAGCAGCTGATTGTTCACTCCTGGAGACAACATGCTAAGATTTTTTCGAGTAAAATAAATAATTCCCAACTAGAGTGAGAATCGAATTCGAATCTGCCAGTCTAGGAGCAAACCCACACTCCCTAGGCTACCCCCTAGTATATTTCTACATTGGCACAAAAACATGTTGTTTTGGAAAATTATGGTACTGGCATTAGGATTACGAGGGATAAAAAGGTCTGCTTTACAGTCCATTACAAAAATATTTTTAAAAACATAGTTGTACAAACAAAGATGAAAGGAGTACGTTTGATTACAGTTGGGAACAATTTGTTGTAAATTTTTCCTCGCACAACTCATTCAAAAATACAGTGGTTCCCACTTTTTAAATAAGATCTTACCACCACTGTCTCCACAGCACCTTCATAGAGTACTTCGATTAAGTTGACACTATGCCTGTTATGTATAAACGATAATGAAACAAATAAGCATCTTATAATCTGCATGCTCTCATCAAACTCTATGATTACTGATGTGATTGAGGTTCTGCTGGAATTTTCGGTTTCGGATGTCTGATACCCTGTCAACGTGTCCTTGCTCAATAATTGATTTCATGAGTTTGTGTGTGCATGCGCGGTCACGTGTATGTGTGTGTGTGTGTGTGTGTGTGTGTGAATATGTATGTTTTTTTCCACCCAGCAGTACCCCTGCTGGTTGGGAGTTTATTGAATAGTTTTTCAAACATGTGTCACACTGAGTATAACATGAACTGTTATGTGTATAACAATATGTACGTGTGTGTCTGTGTGTGTGTGTATTCATGTATGTGTTTATGCTATATATACATATATAACAAGGTTTTACAATAGACATGTGAAATAACAATGAATGCTCAAATCACAATAAAAAAACAGGAAAAATGATTAAGACTATCAAGTGTTAAGTTCAAAGTTGAGTGGTCTTTGTTGAATTTTGACTCTAACAAAGACCGCTTGTTACGGTTGAAAGATCTTCGTCTTTTTTCCCATTTTTTATGATCGTTTTAACATTGCTATACAAATACGCATATATGTTGGTTTTCAACCGTCTCAGTACCAGTGCTCTTAGTTTTCTTCTCTCATTTCTTCTGAAGACGGTTTAAACCGAAAATTAGAGAACGTGTTTTTAATTTTCCTATGTTTCTTTCCTTAGTTTGAACTTTAAATGTGTATATGAACACACACACAACATATATACATATATGATCAAACCACAATATAAAATGCGGTAAAAGACTAAGAACTTTCAACCGTGACAAGCGGTCCTCGTCAGAGTCAAAAATCCTCTGTTTGGTTTTTTGTCTCTGACGAAGACCGCTTGTTACAGTTGATAGATTTTATTCTTTTTTCCCTTTTTCATATTGTGAGTTGATCACTGATTGTTATTTTACGTTTTTATGTGAAAATATATATATATATATATATATAAGTATACATGTCCATTTATATACAGCCGTAATTATAAACGGAATCTCACTAGATATTTCTAAATTTCTAAATTGGTCTTAAGGAAAATTTAAGCAGGAACAATATCGTAACAATATCTTGATCAGGTACAATAAAATTATTATATTGCGGATATTTGGTAAGGAAAATAAATTCTGGGTAGAAATGTAAAACAATATGACTAAGACTAATGCCCTGATAATATGCAACACTTTTATAGCATACTACAGTTTGGATATAACTGTAGCAATTTATAACAAAGCTGCAAGCTCTGAAGAGAAAATATTGGATTAAATTATTCACGGATATAGTTGAAATGTAGAAATTCCAGACACTTGTTAGATAATTAATTAGAGACTTAAACTTTAGCAACTCGTGGATTTCAGAAGTTTGTAGCCTTTAGAGGATGGGGAGAAGCAAATTACTCGTAATCAACTAAGTTTATAGCTATAAGATTCAAAGTAATTATTCAGTGATTACGGTATACCTCAATCTCTCAACATATATGAATATTCTAAATTAAATAATTTAAAAGTATGATATATCTTATTTTTATATGTATTAAACTGGAATATTACCTGTTTTATTCAAATTGATTCCCTCAGTTTTGAAACTTTTGTTATATAATATATATATATATATATATATATATATATATGTAAAATTAAAAATGACAACAGACTAAGCTGATAGCTGTCTCTTAAAAAGCTTTTGAATTTTTCTAAATAACACTCTCGTTACTTAAATAAATAAGTGTTCATGCAATAGAGTATATCTCCTATGGTCGACATGTTTTAAATGATCAACGTTCATCTTTAGGACATGAATAATTTGAGCACATGATAATTTGAGCACTTGAGCACATTTTCTGCTTTATTAAATATGTATTGCAAAGAGAGTGAACTATAAGACAGGGGAGGTTGTTTTTCTTCAAGTCTAAGACAAACAGGTCGTTTATCATATGGAGTGAGTGTCCTCGAGTTAAAAAGCTTTTGTGGATTAAAGAGCTTTTAAATTAAAATTAAATATATATAACAAGATTTTACAGTAAATCCATTCAGTAAAAGACAACGTTTAAACTGCATTAAGAAGGTCAGAAACTCTAATGAGGTCATTCAACCGACACAACTCTTCGTCGTACGAGTCTTACTCAAACTGAAGCATATGATGCATCTAGTTTGGTATTGAAAATGTAGGGAAGTATCAAAATCAATGAGCATTAGCATGGATAGTAAGAAGGTTGGCAACCTGACTGACAGAAGCCCTGTGACAATTCATACAAGTTTAGAAAGACGGCATCAATATCAACGTAAAAAATATTTGTATATCGTCAGTAAAGCGACTGTTGGTATCTATTCCTATTTCCATTTACTTGGTTTTAATGACTCAATATTCAAGTTCACAATGAAATCTCTGACCCGGTTCACTTGATAACACAAAGAGCTTCAGAAGAGGCACTTACTTCTTTGTCTGCTTGGATCCCGCTCTTCCTGGCATCAATCACTGCCATTAATATTTTATATTCAGGCTCCTTTTATTTTGTTTTCAATTTCTACTTTTGCTATTCTTTTTCATATATTTAAAATCATTTTTACCTATTTTTATTTTTTGCCATTACATTCTTTTATTGTTTCATCCTTATTTTTTTATTCCCTATTTTAATCGTTTTGACTCATTATTTATTTTTGGCTTCTTTGACCACTTTCTTTGGCCATATTTTAATTTATGTTCTTTTTCAATTTATTTTTTACTTATTTTCATTAGTTACTTTTTTACACTTTTTGTGTAGTGTGACAATACTGCCGTTTCTGTTTGCGGCATTTGCAACCTTGTTTCAGTTCACTGTTTCCACTTGAGCTAAGCATTTCCCTTTAGGATGATAAATTATATATTGCAGAGAGTTTTGTTTGGACCTGTCTGTGTTTTATTTTCATATTACCGTGTATTTGGTCTAGCCATACTATTTCATTTTATATATGTAAAAAAATTTAAAATTTTAAATATGAAAAAAAAATTTATATATGTGGTTGGATCATTGATTGTTATTTCACGTGTTTATGTGAAATATTTTTATTTATATATGTGCTAGTAAACCGATGTATCAATTGTAATATAGGACTAAAAACTTTGAACCCATAAGAATAGTCGGTAGAGAAGCTCACAGATTATTTGCGTTCTTGTTCTAGTCAGTCTCATGAATGGCATTCTTTCATCTACTGCGTGATCGTGATGAAAACCTTTATAGGCTCATAATTCCATTTTAGAATGTTCATGATATATGCAATTGTTGAAATATGATGCACCAGCTTCTTCAGTCACAAGTTCTATGAGAACTACATTCAGAGTGAACTCACTTCCGAGTGAATATTTGTAAAATTATTTTTAATTACCAACTAAATGCGATAAATTTAGAACTACTCCAGTATTGAACAAGTTCGCTTTCATATTCTTCAAAAGATTGTGTCCTTCTGGTTGAGAAGTTTAGCAAAATAAGTGAATATATTTGATTAAAATGCATGCACTGATTTACGTAATTAATCTTAGGATTTTATCCTAAAAACCTGTCAATATTATTAATTGTTCTGTGAAATCTTTAGCCAGAACTCACAGATGTATGAGAGATCAGCCCAAAAAAAGTAAGTCAGTTCTCACAATGAAATATGGAGTTCCATGAACTTATTAATTATAAAATTGTTACCGTAATGTATGTATGTTATTTACTCATAAAAGCTGTACTAAATGAAAAACTTAACTACTTTAGAATAACGTGGAAAGCAAATGGAAATCTTGTTTATTGTAATATAAGTGGAGTAATGTAATTTTCACATCATGAAATATTTGACAAAAACAAAAAAAGTATGATACTGCATAAAGAATTAAATAAATATTTTAAAAAAACATGTAAACGAAGAAAAAAATGTTATGGTTACATAAAATGCAGTAATGTACTTTTCACATAAAAAAAAATATGATTCTAATTAACGGATTATTTATCTATCCTATAGATAGATATATATATTCTATCGATATATATAATCTATTCTATACTTTATGTATCTATCATATTAGTTCTTTTATTTACTAAATGAGGAGGTTTGTACAGCGATTTTATGTTGTGAATACATAAGACAACCAAACATCGACTCATCATCATAAACTAAAGATTAACCATATCACAGTACATCAAGATGTCAAACTTCTTAAAAATCCTAAAAATATATTTTAATTAAAATCTTGGTAGACACCAGTTCTACTTACGGTGGTCTTTATTACAGAGTTCTTCAAAAATTTTGCCCTATTATACTAGTGTGCTTCGAGAGCTGTTTAAGTGTCCCAAAATATAGAAATAGCGTCTTCTAATATAATAGTGTGTGAGAAATCTGTTATGTTTTCACACACTTTATACACATCAGGAATGTGGTATGGATGAATGCCTCAATAGTCACAAGTATTTTGACTTTTTTTACTAAAAGAATAAATTTTTAAACACAACAGAGAGAAAAATGTTGTTATTTATAGAATTTTATCCTTTTAATCTTCTTTATAGTTTATTATCCTAAAATTACAACAGTAAGTTTCTTTCTTACTTAGCTGAATACTATTTCTTTTATCACTCTTTCCAGATGTTTATATTTTTCTATTACGATTGCAAAATTCATTGCTAAATGAAAACTTATAGCCTTAATAAAGTAATTTATCCTGCATCTTATAATAAGCCGCAATTAAGAAGAATAATAAATTTAATTATAAATCTATGGTTTCCGGGAATTATTCTTTAATGCTTGTTTGTTTTAGAAACTAGTTTCTTCTTGCATATACTCGTATACCTGAGGAGAAGTTGAGTGGAACGTGGCAATGCGTCAGTAAAATACAACTTAAATGTAATATCTGCATTAAAAACACATAGCAAATTATATACCGAATAGCCATAAAGTCCTTCTATAGCAATAAGAACTTTGCAAGTTTTTGATAAAATAAAACCCAGAAAATGTATTAGGAAGACAGGCAGTCTATACATTTTTTTTGTTATTGTTTGTGCATATCTACAATCATTACAAATATAAAAACTAATACGACTTTTCAGTTGTTGAAAAGAATTTTAAAAGGATTTACAGGAATTTTGGAAATCACAATCGCTTTAATTTTCTAATAAACGAAGTTTGGTTGTATTCATAAGCGTATTTATATGTTAAGCACTTGTGAATTCAAATAATGTACTTTTAAAAATATAATTACTATAGATAAGTTATCAAATGTCTTCAGATGATTTTAAAATCAGATTACTCTTTGTATTTTGTTTTCTCTTTATTTACCATTTTTTTTTCTCGTAATGGTAAAAGTTAGAAACGAGCTAAAAAAAAAATACCAACAAAAAATTAATATTAATAAAATTAATTAATCATAGACTGCTTTTTCATTATAAATATTTACTCAGTTCAAATTTGTTGAAAGTTTTCTTACAAAAGGACTTATAGAAATAAAAGGTCACATGTTTGTTTTTACAAATAGACATGTGACAAAAACATAGATTCTTTTCTTTCTAGCACAAATACTTACACAATCATAACTTCTTAAGGTTTAGACGGATTTTATTTTCACACAGTATTACTATTTTAATATATTATATAAATGGAATATATCTCAATGATATATTATAATATACTCGTGTTTATCTCAGAAAGATAATAAAAAATTTCAAAATTCTAAATTTAGTCTATTCTTTTTTTTTTTTTTAATAAATGGATAGAACGACGCAAAAAATTGTTTTTTACACAGCAGAGATTGTATATACAGTAGTTTTACAAAATAATCGGATGTAAAGAGAAAAGCTGAGGTTCAATAAACTGCATGAGTTTAATTAATTTTATGGTCCTTCAGTGGTGTTTCTAAGTTCTAAACCCAGAGATTAAATTAGATCTCTTTTAATTTGTGAACTAATATACAGTTTTATAAGACCCGTTTATAACCTTGATAATAAAAGATTTTCCTGGTTAATTATATAGTGTTACAATGGATTGAGTGTGTATTATATACATATTCTCTGATAACATTCTCTTAATTGATATAATATAGTGCCTTTAAAGAGTAATTTTCGCTTCTTGAGAGAAACATATCAATTATTTTGCATAATATATATTTTTAATATTATTTTAAAACTCTTTTGTTTAATTTCTAAATTTAATGTAGGTAACATGATAAAGCTTAACATTATTAACCAAAATTAGGTTAGAACAAACGTGTTTAGGTAGATTAATACATGAATATCCAAAATGGATATTAAGTCTATTTTGATGCAAATAAACTTTATTTTTAGACATTTTACTAACATAGGATGATAACTGTATCAGATAAATTTTAGAAACTTGAGTAAAATAAGTAAAATAGAATCTAAAACTATTTAGGCACCAAATTTTGGAATGTATGACCAATCTGTGGAAATTGTTTGACTGAACTGTACTTTCACCTCCACAAAATGATTCTATACCATCAGAAACACCTAGAGAATCATTAGAACAAACAGGGGAGGAAACTGATTTCTCAGAATCAGTTAAACTGTTTGATGTTCCCGCTTGGTTATAACTATCAGTGGAACCATCGGTTTCCAAAGATTTCTTTGGTTTAAATTGTCTTATAATTTCTATAAGTTTCACTATTTTGCTTAGTATAAATTAAGTACTACATTGTAAAAACTATACTACTACTATATTAAATGTATACAAAAATTTTAAAAAGCATAGGGAAACTTATTTTTTAGTAGCACCATCATTTGAGGTATTTATGTTGTAAGAAAAAAATATATGAAGAACTATAAAATTACTTTACAATTAAAACAAGTTGGCATTGTATGAATCACAAAAGTGAATTCTGAGGAGAAATAGTTTTGAAAGAAATGTATGTAAACAGTTGAATAGCGATGAAACCGGGTGATATGTTTCTTGATGCTTGACTAAACCCGACAAGTTTGAATAGAGTTCACAAATACGGAAAAAATGACATAAGCCAGGGATGACATTTGAGGAAGATAATATATATGAAATAACATCAAAACAAAATTAATCATTTTATATAGAACTTAATTTAGGAGGTCAAACTAGGAGAGCAAACTGTGACTTTTAAAATAAAATCTTAACAATTTGTCCTCAATAGGTCAGTATATAGAACTTCAATATTTATTCAATAGATGCATAGCTGTTTATACGCTTTTGATTATTTCAATAGTATTAATTTGAACTGAAAACTTTTTAAAGTTTTTTTTAAAATTCTGTGGGTATTTTCCTGCATTCATCTTTAAAAGTAGTTAAAATTTGTTTAGCATCTATTACTTCTATGTTCATTTAAAATACAATTATCAATATTTTGTACTTTCTCGTATAGCGAAAAATGCTATTAAAAATGCTTTATGTCAGACTACAGAAGGATAGATAGGTTTCAGCCTACTAAAGTATTAGAAGGATACATCACATTAACGCATTGTTCGGCTACAGCTCTTTGTATATTCTTGACAAATACACCAAAACAATTAATCAGTACAAAAGCTTCGTTTACTAACATATTTCCTAGAATTCTAGTAATTATTGGAGAAAACAAAATCTAGGTGAGAACAGAAGTAGAAATACATAGCAGCGTTTCCATTCTCAAATATGTTTCATATAGCTTATAAACAGTTTTGTGACTTGCTGTTCTATTTTTGTTCCAAATTATTTTTCTCTTTCATCTTAAACTCGAAATCAGTAAACAGTAATTTGTATACATTTGAACAACATGATTTCATTATTTTGCTATTACACTGTGAAGATATTTCATTATGTTTCAAAATGGAATGTTTCAATAAAGGACAGTTATTTCACACAGACTGTGCACATAGATGGTTTTAAATGAAAAGAAACGAAAGAAAGTTGTCGGTTTTTTCATTTATAATAAATTTTGCGTTTGTTATCATTGACATAAATTTTTATTTTCCTCAAGATGATATACGCTATGAATGGTTAACTACAGAGAAAGTTAATTTGACATAAAGAAATCAAGTATGAATTTAACATCCTTCGTTAAAATCTTTGCTGGAAGAACAATAAATGCATTCCTCTAACAATATACGTGTTCTCTAAGATATCATTATCAACCGTAATACCTCATCTATCGCTGGTGAAGTCGCCCGACCAGTTTTGCAATGGCTGCATCATCAATGGGACTGATTGATCCCATTGATCAATTTGGGATATATATTATTTACATTATAATATAAGTCTTTCATATAAAGAAAAAATATGTATATGTACGTACCCATGTACAGTTGTATTTTATTAACCTAAACGTTAAACATAGACCTATCTTTAACATTTACTATACTATACTGTGATAAATAAAATAATGTTTACATTACTATATTGTGATAAATGTGATAAACAACGTAAGGTACATTACATTTATAGTATCATAGGCCCATAACATAAAGAAAACAATGATTATACATCAATCAACAATAACCGCAAATAAAATATTACGCGTAAAACGTATTATTATATGTGTGAAGTGATAGTAATACAATAAGAATAATTAATAACTTTTTAAACGCTTGAAGGTGTAAAAATTGTTTTTTAAATCAACTTTTTATCGCATTGACTCTGCAGTCAAACCTCTTCATACGAAATTAATTCGATCCGGAGGCAGTTTTGTAAGATGAGTTTTTCATAAAATCAATCGCTAATGAAACGTAAATAACCTAATGTGTTCCAAGTGCCCAATACCCACCCCAAAATATACTTGATAAATTAAAATAACCGATATATGTAATAAAAAATATAATAATTGTTCTACATATTATAATGTTATAAGCGTAGAAGTAAATTATAAAATTAAATAATAATAATAAACGTGACAATATTATTATTTACCTTTGGATTTGAGTGAATGGGTGGACGAAAGAGAGGGTTTGGTGACGGGGCTACAGAGGAGGAGACAAACGTTTGCTAACTGCAAACTTACACATATATCTGTACAAACACACGCGCACAACTTAAACATTAATTAAAATTATGAAGTGAGTTTTTTAACTTTTTATAAATGTAACCATTTTTAACTTTTTATAATTTGTATTCCCATTTTTTTAACTTTAGAACTATTATCACTTTTTTACTTTTCTGTTTTATATATTTATTAATTTTATTTTTCACTTGTTTTAACTCCTATCATCTGAGATAAGTGCCTCCTTGTCCGAGGTAATGACCGCATCATTCTGGGGTGTAGGAGTTGACCAATGCATTAACAATTAGAGGCAGTCACTCTCATAACAGAACATAAAACTATGCTATCTGTATTACAAAAATCCCGAGATCTTCAAAAAAAAAATGTTTTAAAGAAATATTTCGTTTCAAACCTGAGGAAACGAGAGTGTGCTCTGACAGCCTTTCATATAATGAAACTTGAGTCTGTAAGATATATAAGTTATAATTTTTTCAGCAATCAATTTTTAATTTCGTCAAATCATATGGGGTTGTGGATTTATTTCCCTTTAATTTGATCCATTATATTAAAAAAAAAATAAAATAAATATTAGCATGAAATTGAAAAAAAATATTTTTATAACATGGTTAATAATGGATGTAATGCTGTAACTTAGACAACGACCAACGACCAACGAATATAACCGCGCACCATAGTGCACGTCGTAACTAGCAGTTCCAGACCAGAGGCCTTCTACTGCTTGCTTACTGTGCTACTATAACTTGTAATGTCAGTAATTCATGTCAGATATAAGTTCGTCTGTGCAGTAAAGATGTCGTATTCGCGGTCATGTGGTCTTGTTGAGGTCATGGTTTTCAAGGTTTTTAGTCCTCAGTTGGTAAAGTAGTCAGATAGTCAGTGGATGAAGTAATTGTTCAGTGAGGTTGAGGAAGGTTGGTGGCAGGATTTAGAGTTTGTACCAGGAGGTTTGGATGAGTAGATAGTTTCTTGTCTTCATTGGTAGTAAGTCGAGTGATGTAACTATCTATGGATTCCATTTTCAAGTCATGGTGAATATCAACATTACGGGCGTACCAAGGAGCCCTGGCTATAAGGCGGGCATACTTATTTTGAACAATCTGGATACACGCCTTGTTCGTTGGTGCAGCTCTAAACCAGACGGAGCATCCATAAGTCATCGCTGAACGAAGAACCCCCTTATAGACAAGGTCCTTGACCGAATCGGGAGAATTCCCTGACTTAACTTAGACATAAGTAATATTGAAAGCAGCCGTGCCTTCAGTACTTCATTTACACTCAAGGAGCATGTTATTTCGTAAAATATTACCATCTTTAACTTTAAAATAGTTTTTCATTTTTTTTATACTAATTTCTTATATAGAGCACTTAACTAGTGAATCTAGTTTACGAAACGAGTTATTTTAATTTTACAATAAACAGTTCTTCTTTATTAAAATTAGGTTAAGGTTTTTGTAAAATCTTCAATTAGAAATTAGATTAACAGAAAACTTTTTTGGAACAAATCTTGCATGACATGAAATTTATATATTCTTGTATGCATGAAATTATACATATGAAACATTATAATAGGATTCATATTACAAAACATAGAAATCAACTGGTAATAATTTCTACTGTTGCAGTAACAGATCCAGAACTAACATTTGAGAGTCAATGTAGGTAAATAAAAACTCATCCCTTTACAGTGACAGTTCTTATAATTTTGAAAGAATAAATTTCTATATTTTATTATCATACAAAGCGTTTACTTTAAACTACAGTAATAAAAAGTGCACACCTAAATAAACTGAATTAAATCACAGCTTTAATACATCAGCATACATTTTTGGAAAATCCAAATAAAGAACGCCGTTATTAGTACAGTACATATATTATCAACTCATCCTTTGTACTGCAAAGGTTGTTAGATAATTATAATTGTAATAATTTATATTAGTATATATTACATACATACACAAATTAATATAATTTGAATAAGTATTTCAAATAACCAAATGAGTTATTATTTTATATTTATTTCAATGACTTTTATTGTTAAACTAACAAAATTTAATTAGTTTAAATCATTGGTACTAAAGCATTGCAATTATAATTATACTACAATTTTAACGTTTTATGTAATTTTGCGATTCAATTTAATTTACGTTGTAATTAAATTAGAACGTAGCATTAATTCATTACATTTTAATTTAACGAAGAGAAAAATTCATGATATATTTTTTTCTTTACTATTAAAATTGGATTCCGAGATTTTGACGATTTACATGTTTTAAGTACCCCTAAGTTGTTTAAGGCGTTCTTTTGATGATGTCTGTATGTTTAAGAGTGTATCAAATGATTGTGTACACGCTACGTTCTACAATCATTGATAGATTAAATTAATATTTTACACAAAAATGGGTACCATAGTATAAATAAACCATATTCTTTGGGAGGAATTATACGTAATAGGAAAGTTACCCTTTTTTCCAAACTTTGTCTGTAGACAACATTTTTTTCATCCAAACTCCTAACTCTAGAGTCTTGAAATTTTGACATTATCATAGAAGCAACAAATGCAACAACTGAAAAAATACTTGAATTTTTGAAACAACTGGAAATATTTTTTTTTGTAAAAATATGAAAAATTTAACATATGATTCAATCTGAAAGATTGTGATGAGGATATAATCCGTTTTACGGAACAAATTGAAATCATACATAAAAATAAAAAATTATGCACAAAATAATTTCAGGTAATTTTTTTAAAAATTACATTTACCGGAAGACTTTAAAGTCAATTTTATGTTTTCATAAAATGTTTTTCATGTTAAACAGATCAATCAAAACAAAATATCAATAAATCAAATGAAATTTTCCCAAATAGTTAAATAGTAATTTATACAAAAAAATATCGTGAAATTTCAATTATGCAATGAGCAATAAAGCTATGAAAACTGAATATTCATTCAGGACTAATCGATCATCACATGTTATACTTGTCAGATTGTTTTACTTTTGTTTACATTGTTTACATTAACATAGACATTTTTTAACTCAATTGACTGAAATAAAATTATGTTTATAGGTTTAATGAAAAAATTTGAAGGATTGATTGTAATAATATGAATTCTGAGAAGAATAAAATCTTATGTGCAAAAATTCATCGCTAATAAAACATATCAAACATATAATTTCTGATACTTGTCATGGTATGATGGGTTTATCTAACAAAATGCTCTAGTTAATCTATATGTTGCACCCTTAAACAAATTTCATATCAGATGTAGATTGAATACTTATTGTTGTAGGATGTAGTGGAATTGTGTGATTGGCAGAGATAAGTGTGTTCTCTGATTTTCTAACTGATAAACTATGATGATTCTTTATTTTTATTGAAATAAGTCACTTGGTTTTATGAATATAAAATCTAAGGTAATTATTACATTCAGCAGTAAATATGTGACATTTGGTGTCACGTAAGTGGCTGGTATTCATTTTGAGTATTGAACGATAAAAAAAATGTAAATATTTATAAAAGTTAAACTTTAGTAATAATTTCAGGTTCATAGATTACTGGAAATTGAATGTCAAACAAAACATTATCTGGAGTGATTTATGCCAATATATGTTATCTTGATTATTAGAACGCGATTCAATAACAACTAATTCATATGATCAATTAGATGTCTTTTTTTTCTAGATGTTACATACAGCCGGGGTTCATGAAACTTACTTATTTACAAACCTTATACATACCTTACCTTATACATACATATACATAAGTAAATATAAAAAGATTTCACATAAACACGTGAAGTAACAATCAACGATCAAACCACAATAAGAAATGGGAAAACAAGACTAAGATCTTTCAACCATAACAAGCGGTCTTCGTCAGAGTCAAAAACCCAACACCAGTTGGGTTTTTGACTCTGACGAAGACCGCTTGTTACGGTTGAAAGATCTTAGTCTTGTTTTCCCATTTCTTATAGTGGTTTGATCGTTGATATACATAAGTATGTGTATGTATTACCTTATAGATACCTTATACATACTTACTTGCAAACCACTATGCATGATATTAGATCTACTGGAAGACAAAACAATATTCGTGATATTGGATCGATTAGAACGGAAATCTCAATTTTCAACCATTTCTACAGAAATGGTTGGAGCTAATGAATGACTTAATTCATTCATAGTTTAGAGTAGGCCACTACAGATTTTTCATTGTAAATATTTTCAGTTATAAGTTATGCTCTTAAATTTTTACTGAAAATTTTCATTTATCTTGTCCAGTGTTTCTCAAACGGTGCGGCCCGGAAGGTAGCCAGGTGTGCTCCAAGATAACCCAAGATTAAAGTTATGTTTTAAAAATATGCATCATTTTCATTTATTTTAGAAACACCAATAGCTTCGAAGCCTGAGTCAAGTCACCGCCACTTGATATTTTAAACTGGAAGGTAAATTTCTTTAATCTTTAAGCAGCAATGAATAATACTTTCCTTTTCCTTTCCATGGAGATTTAAATAATTTAGTAGACATCATTCTCTAAAAAAAGTATTCCTTTTAATTTTCTAACATTTTTCATCTTCAAATTTTATGAATAAACTTTCCATATTAAAATCATTGATGCGCCCCAATGCATTCGTTATTTCATAGGTGCGCCCTGAAGGAAAAAAGTTTTGAAAAACGCTGATCTAGTCTATCTAGCTCAAGAGAAGTAAAAATATGTTCAAAATATATAATGCTTAATGAGGTAGACTAGCATCAAATATCGTATACCTCACTACACAATAAGTGCAATTTTGAGTATAATATACAAGTGAACCGTCAAACAGTGTGACATTTTTAAGAAAAAAAAACACTACAAATGTGATAAGCAATCTTTTTAAAAAGTTGTTATACCAATAAAACCGTTTGATTTGATATCTAGAATATTTAACATAGATTTAGGGTAATCCTCTGGACTGGTAGATACCGGGTTCGGTTCCTACAACGGCTTCGATTACTGGTGGAAAAATCTAAACACGTTGTCCCCTCAGAGAGGACAGTCTCTAATCTGTACGATCGGTTACTAGAAGAAAACCCCTACTCTAAATACACTTAATTTAGTTAAAATTTAAGACTCAAATGTGGAGTCAACCCAGCAAATTGGTTCACCCATTACTAAAATGGGTGCCAAATAATTAATGAGCCACTTTCATCCTCTGAACAGCACCAAAAGATGATAGCTTATATGTGTGGGTATTGAAAAAAAAAAACATTAGCAACCTATTATTTCGATTACAATTACGAAATATACATTTCATCTTTTGATTCGTGATAGTAATTCTCCTTTTGCAAGGTTCATACATTGATATTTATTGTATCACACAAATTCATTTCATTAATAATAAAATAATTATAAATTGGTATAATTCATACGATTATAAGTTTGAGATATAAGTACGGTATAATTGACAGCAGAAGAAACATGTTTTGATCCAATATTCAATTGGTTCTTTTCCTTCTTAGGATATGCATTGTCGTTTCATTTGCTACCAGACAGGTATATTAAAGATAAATTAAATATATTATGAGTGTTTCCAACTGTTATTAAATTTTAGTTCCAACTGTTTCACAATCTTAATAATATTTCACGTTTTTAGTGGCAACGTGCGCGCCTCTGGACTGGTAGATCTGGGTTTCAACATTTACTTTGGACTTCGATTTATTTACTGGAGAGATCAATAAATCTGTGGTTGACAATCGGAGAAGACGTTAAATTTGTTTTGATTTATCGGTCATAGCATGATAAAGTAGAATAGGTTGGTTTGTTTAACGTGGAGCCCTTTCACCTCGTCACGAGAAATCAACCGTTTTATTACGAAGGAGACAAAACGAGACAGTCCTCTTGAAGTACCTGATGTGGACTTCATAAAGGCGGGCTTCCACGACCTATACCAAAAAAGATATTAAAGTTATGTCCGGTAGTCTCTAGCAGACTGATATTTACTTGATGAAAAAAATCATCAAGAATTATAGAGAAGAACATGAAAAGGGGAAAAACAAGAGTAACAGTTAATAGAGAGTGGCGATATAACAAAGAATAGGTAAGTAAGGGAAGGAGTCAGAGATTACCAGCAAAGGTATAGGGGGAAAGGAGAAGGTCACGACAGGACAGACACTCCGCCACAAGCCAGTGCGCAGACGAGCGGACTTTCCACCCCCGGACACCGGCTCAGGCTAGCACCCCACCCTTATGTTGTCCCATTCTTAGTTCACGCCATTTAGGCGTGTTAAGCCCTCTCACGACAAGGTGAAGGCTCATCAGAGGAGAGAGGACATTAAACCTGTTTTAATTCATTATCATGCACCTTTCAGCCTTCCAGGCATGACATGGAATAAAGCAAACCATATCGATGTTTCTATTTTTAACGTGGTGCTCTTTTGCCACTCCACGGAATACGGACGGAACGACATAATGACAGATCCCCCTGCATTCAGCTGAATACCCAAGGTGGACCTCGCGGAGGCGGGTATCCACGCGGACATCAAGCATAAGACATTAAGAGACGAAAGGCATATAAATTAGTCAAAAAGGACGTACACACTACTACAACTATTCCCACAAGGTACTCAATATACTCAATGTTGTGTATAAAACTAAAACTAACACATACCAACGGACATATTAATAAACACAAGAGAAAAACTCAAATAGGCCTAATATACAGGGGCTACTTAATAATTGAAGAGGCGAAAAAGGGGAAGTTAAAGTGTCAAGAAGCGATGGTCAAAACATTTTTTACCTTACCGACGCTATACACATATCCGAGGAAAGAGGAGTGCACTCTCCTAATACTCCCGCTGCAGCTGCCAAAAACATGCCTATATGACCTCGAGGGGAATATTCCGCAACTCATCATAAACTTGCATCGCAACTCAGCAAAACTTTCACAATCCTCAAGGACATTAAACCGTCGGTCACGAGTCCTCTACGATTTCAGGAACCCGTACAAGATTCCAACTCAAAATACCCTTGAGCTAAGCAAAATTTAGGACTCCCAATATAGAATCAATGTTTGGTTTCACAAAGGGCCCATGTTTGGCCTGTGTTTAAATATTGAAACTGCCACTAAAACCTAACCTAACTGACCAAAACGTTTTTAGCAATGGTGATTGATTAGAACGATTCTTTATGAACTCAATGCAAAAACTAATACTCCTGGTGATCCTAAGGAACATCAATGTCATTTTATATATTATATTTTTCCTTTAATGTAACTATTTCTTGATAAAAATGCCGTGGATTTTGAATATTGAAATGTAAATAACCCAAAAAGGGAAATTATTACATTCAACCTGTACCAATTGATTCAATAGTAATATGTTCCGAACTTTTCCAGACAATATAAATTCTTCATTTCTCAACAGTGACTCTTTCTGAAAAACAGTTTAAAAAAAACTGTTCGATTAAACAGCTAAGTTAAGTGAATATTACATTTCTATCAAACGTAATATAACTTTCTATAAAACCCCCTCTTTATTTACAAATAATTTCAGGTGAGTTGTCTTGTTTCTACAGCAACTCTTCCTTATGGTTACTCAATTAAAATATCACAGTATGAAGGATAATTTTTTTTTTCAAAAATAGAAAAGACTATTTAAACAAAACAACTTCTTCAACATTTCCGTATTTCAATATTTCATTTTTTTTTCTTTATTAACTCTTTCTAACAGACACAGGGTTTAGTATTCATGTCCTCTTATTGCTGCAGTTTTCCTGTAGTAAAAGTTTTTATACAATATCAAATTCAACAACTACCTTATTTGAATGCTAATGTTTATTCTATCTGAGGTCAAATACATCGCTCATTAAAATAATTTATTTCGAGACTTTAAAATTTTTACACGTTTAAAGTTTACTGAGTTCATTTTACAAGTCTTTTTGATGATCTAGGTGAAAATGTGGTGTTTGTGTGTGTGTGTGTGTGTGTGTGTGTGTGTGTGTGTGTGTGTGTGTGTGTGTGTGTGTGTGTGTGTGTGTGTGTGTGTGTGTTGTGTGTGTGTGTGTGTGTGTTGTGTGTGTGTGTGTGTGTGTGTGTGTGTGTGTGTGTGTGTGTGTTGTGTGTGTGATGTGTGTGTGTGTGTGTGTGTGTGTGTGTGTGTGTGTGTGTGTGTGTGTGTGTGTGTGTGTGTGTGTGTGTGTGTGTGTGTGTGTGTGTGTGTGTGTGTGTCAAGAAGTTTCTGAACTTGATACATGTCACATCTCTTGATCAATCATTTGAATATTATAATAAAAATAGCCCTTCTAGTATTAATGAAATATTTTAGGAGAGGAGAGGGAGGCTTCATTGCCTCAATAAAGTCCACTTTATTGCCAATTATGAGTTTTTTAATTTTTTTTTTTTTGTTCTCCTAACTCTGTGTCAAAGAGTTGAAATTTTTCCATAACTACATATTGATTGTGTCATAAGGCGTCAAAGTTTACGATAAAAAAGAATTGTGTAAAAATAATGACCTACCAGTGAGTGAAAAAGTTTTTAAACGTTATACTTCTCACACCAACTGAGGTAACACAATAAATTAAACATAAAAATGATCTAAACAACATAAATATTGATTTTGCAGTTTGTTATATGATATTGCTGCAAAAAAGATTATTTCTCTCTTATGTTATAAGAAATAATATTTTTTCTCGCTCTATTTTCACTTACAACAAATAGTACATTACAGTTTTAAGAATTTATTATACCTCAAAATACTAAATTAAAAAAAAAATGAATAATTTAGGACGATTGAAAAAGCCAGTGTTTCTCAAAATAAGAAAACTGATTTTTTTTACTAACCTGTAGTTGTCTTACTTGTTGGTATTCTTTTATTAAATTATTTGTTATCGAAATTAAATAAAACGGTTCATTAGACTATTAAATATTATTGAATTATATATTTTTTAGGTAGTTAATCTGTATGTAAAATGTGAGAAATATTTGAAGATATTAGAGATTATATGCTGCAGACAATTAAAATGAGCCATTAATGTTAAATGTATTATTTTTTTTGGACTGGGTTATTTAAGTAATTAGGGAATAGTTCTAAATATACTAGTTACAACATAGCTGTAAGTTTGTAATATAAGAATTGATATGATGTATGTTTGTTACATTGGAATGCGATCTCAGTGGTGGTGTGATCCCGTGAGTATAGTTCGTAATTTCTTATCTGTTCTGAACATATTTGTGAGTAATATGTAAATTAAACCAATAACGGAGTAATTACAGATAACTGCGGTATCCAGGCTACTCGGTATCTGCGATACCAAACGATACATTAATTAATATCATATAACCAAGCTAGAATGAAATAAACTATCAATATTAAAATGCAATAATGTTTTTTTTTTGGCTGTCTATTAGTGTTATGAAAAATTTTGTTTTCAGAGGGAGTAGAACAATAATTTTTCATCAACTATTCTTACGAAAGAGAGCTGGTTAAGCTGCTTCAATCTCTATTTTTGATGCAATTAGGTTTTCCATTTTTTAACCATAACGATGTCAATGTTTGGCGATAACTTGTTTCCTAACAGACCATGTCTTATCGTTTCACCACAATTATTTTAACTAACATACTGAAGAGTTATGTTTTTCATAAATATTTTCAAATAAAATTAATATTCTTAAAATCGTTACGATTTCCAACTGGTATTACTGACGATAATTTATGATGGTTTTCAAGGAAGATTTCGTTCATACCGGATATGGTTGAGATAAAAATCAGATAGAACAAGAATTCTGTCATATTGTCATCTACTATTTTTGCATAAATTTCTTGAGGGAAATAAACCTTTTTTTTTCTCAAGTTGACTCACCGTACCTTACTGTCAATATTACAAGAGTAATATTTGAGCTCTTTATACAATTTTTTACATAAAAATAATACATACTGCTCTATTATTATTAAAAGTAAAAAATCATCGAAAACTTCAACACGGGTTTAACCTCATCTAGCATATCACATAAAAAAAAAACATATGCTAGATAGTCAAAACAGCGAACATATAACTTGACGAGTGTACAACACATAAAATTCAAATTAGAGTGTACAAGGTGCACAAATTAAAAAGTCACCTTACTTTATGATCACACTTCGCATTTTTATCAAAGATATTTAAACACTTCAGAAGTCTTTCTGTTTTATACGAAGGTTTGTCTAATTATGAATATCACATGATAAACATGTTATAAACATTAAATAGTGGTTGCAGTACTACTACATTTAGATGTACTACGATGACAATTATGAAGTTCTACTCGCAGCATTTCATCAGTTACATGAAAGGCTATCAATCAATATATTTTTGTTATGACTGATATAATAGATATTGCTTATTTAAATAACCGAAGTCATCATTCACGATGAAATCTTTAATTGTATGGTATTTACTCATGATTAGAATGAACACCAAGTTTCACACAAAAGATTTAATAAAACGTCAACGAATTTCGAATACATACTCAGGATACGTCCACATTATAAAATATTGTAACTTGATGTTACAATACTTGATGTTACAAAAGTGCTCGAAATGAGTAAACGTTCTATAAAATAATTTGTTGGAAACTTGGTGTTTCTTTGCCTCATTCTAAAATAAAGTTGTATAAATAAATTATATATGAGTTATGATAATAATTTTCTTCAAAAATTAATCATTATAAACGAATCTCCCACTTTAATTAATCTAAATTCAATGGCTTAATTAAATTTTCACATCGCTGATTGCTAAAGAAATGATGAAACGTATGCTTAGTAAAATGTTTAGTGTTGCCCACTGCAGATTTTTACTCTGTTTTAGTAAAATGTGTAACTTATAAAATGTTCATAAATATTTTGTAAGTTTTATTTGAAGTTATAATTTCTCATCTAGTTAATTGTTATGAATTTTAGAATCATAAGGGAATAAAATTTAACTCAGAAAGAGTGTGTTTCTAATAATCGAGCATTGTTTTGTTCATGTCAAACTCTTTCATAAGACTAAAAAACTATTTATATTTTGAAACTGCTTGCACCAGACTACTTGGAAATATATATTTCCATTTATGTCTTCCACGTTTGTGCTGTTCAATGACGTGCATGCACGACTTTTTTATTAACGATTTTTACTTTGTTGTACTATTTTTGAACATTTTAACGGACCTGTACAATGGTGTACGCCACCAAAAATCAAATGCACACGGTTAACAGGAATTGCAGGATTGCATCCGAATGGTTGTTAGATAGTGATAAATCCAAATCAATAGCAAGTTATAGACAATTTAATACTAAAATAGAAGAAAGTTAAATATTCATAAAGAACATTGAAAGTAAATGACTTCAGTGAAATTTAACAACTAGTTGATTGCAATTTTATTGAAAACCTTTTCCTCCGGGTTCTAATCTAAGCCTCTTAAAATTTAAATAAACTGTAAATTGATATTGTTCATGCTTTTCCATTTTGCTCTTCACCTATCAATCATATAGGCAATTATACTGAACAGTTTTTATATTAATTTTTCCAGACATTAGGATTTCATAATACTTTATAAGTTTGTTCTATTGAATTTAAGTAAGTTAGAATAGTATGATAATTAAAATTAATTATAAAAATAATTTATTTCACTTAATAAGGATGGCCATAAATACATAGATATCTTTATATAAATTCTCAGAAAATGTATTCTTATGTACATTTTGATTCATAATTTAATTGATTCTTACTTAATTAATTTTAAGCCTCACATTGATTCTGTAACGTAGACTCTCTTCTAATTTTGCCCCTCATTTCTGTAAAGCTTAGTTCTCTCCTTATAACAGTTCTAGAAATGCAGGACTATCTCCTCCTGATATTTATTCCTCATCCTAACGCACGCCCGGTGGCCTGTTTTCTGATCTGATCGCTAAAGTACACAAACCTTTTAACATACCTGACTCTCCTGGAATAGCTTTTGTCTCCAGTTATCACTGCCATTCGGAAGCACTTTCTGCCTTTGTTGATTATTACAGCTTTTTGTTCGTAATCAACCCTTTTGCTGTAGTGACTCTATCCGCTGTCATCAACTTCTTCATCATCGTTTTTCTCCCTCTACTAATCAACTTCCTCTTCTTGTGGTTATCATGTGGAATCTGAAACACATGTCATTCAGTCATTATGGTTTAAAGTGTTGTCCAATTTTCTTCTGCCCTAGAATTTGCTGATCAAACTCGTTAAAGATATATGTGACGAGGTAGTTATACTGTCCTGCAGTAGACCCAAGAAATATAGACTCACACATGTGATATCAACTCTCCCACATCCACACTTAGCAAATAATACTGCGCACTATAATTAACCAATATTTTATAAATTTAATTTCTCCTTATGTTGAAATTTGTAAGAGTTGTATCAGGCCTTTATTTGTAATATATATTGGAACTTCATACAATTCTATATTCCTCTATTATGAAACAACTTAAGTGTTTAATTAACCATTTTAATTAATTATATTTAAATATCAACATTTTTTTAATAATATTAATTTTATATATGCTAATCAAAACTATTCGTTAATTTGAAAATTTCTTAAAATTTTTAAGGGAACAGGGGTTTGACTAGTTATTTAAAATAATAATGAATAATGTCTAATTAAGTACCACATCGACTTAACTGTATCAAGTAGACTGATATTGACTTTTTTATAATCATTGACTTCATTGTATCAATGATTGTAAGTGTAGAAAAAGTCCTAATAGTAACCATACAGTTTAGAAATTTTATCAAAAATTTTAAATGAAACTGACTGTATTCGTACTTTTAGCATCAATGAAGGAGTCGTTACAGTTTTACTGGCAACTCTAACTATGTTGTTTCTAAGCTATTTAATTACTGATGAGTAACTAATTTCTCAAAGGTTTGAAGATTTTAATTCTTAAAAATCATCATATTCTTCCGACTGAAGTTGTTAAACGACTTTACAATGAGGCAGGAGAACTGTGTACTCAGTGACTCTTCGCAGTAGTTTTATGATCCGTTAGCACAAGGAAGTACTAGCACACATACCATTGCTAACGAAAAAAACACTGTTCATTGGAAATTTAGTTAATATAGCAAATTTGTTTCAACATTATAATAGCGACATACAGAGAGAGAGAAATACGGTATGACAGTAGAGCATGCCGACACAGTTATCTGTCACCGCACAGTTTATCGCGAGGCACAGCAGGCGGCAGCATCACTGCACATTTCTATTACGTACCTTAACAGTATATGTGAAAATCCAGCGATTTTGAATCAAAGCAATCTAAAACTGGTGAACTGAATTATATCTTAACAATACAATTCATTGGAGAACTATAACCATTTAACTCAGATTAAATATTTATTATTAACAATTTAACAAATTTACTCATTTTCCCTTTTGTTCCTTTCCAAGATTATCATTGCCTCCCCCAACTGCATGACCCTGCTCTGAACTGAGTTTTTATTGATGTTGAGTTGTAAAGAAGTTTTCCAGATGAACTTTCCTTATCTTGATCAATTATTTCCCTTACATTTATTTCTTGAATATATTAAAATTTATTATCAATAATCTCTTCAACTTTTTGTTGTTCAAGAGACATATTTGCTCAATAAAATTTTAATTAACTTCAATTACTTGAAATAATTTAATTGATCAACCTTGAATGAAATCAATCATTGTGCCACTTTTATAAAAATAAGTTTTGTTTTTACCCTTATGTGTTCGTTTATTATATTATTCGTTTTATTTAATAATATTCGTTATATATATTTGTTGATTTAATATTATAAGAGTTAGATGGTTTTCATACATTCTGCCATTGATCGCACTAATAAAATGCGATTTAATAGCATTATAATTAGTATTAATAATAGTAATATTTCTTAACTTTCTGTTACAAAATATACTGGTAATAAGATGCCATAGTCATTTAAATTGCAAGATAAACTTTTTTGATATCCAAATGTCATTTTACGCAAAAAAACGTAAAAATAATTAAATCATCTACTGTCAATTGTAGAATTACTTTTTATTTCATACTGTATAGGACTACTTGGCGGTTTGAGGTTCAAATGATATTAGGAGTTTGACAGTTATTGGAGATGTTCTATCCGACAAGTGTCAGGTGATTTAGTGGTAGTAAACTGTCTGAGTGTACACAGGCCAGGCTTGTCAACCCTAATTTAATGATAACAATGATTTGAAATATGGCCAGAGGTATTGTCAGTGAAGGGACTGGGCCATTGGCTCAGAGGGGATGAAAACCGTCTGCTTGATCTAATTCGTAGAGTTGTTTAGAGTGACGATGGGAATATCTCTCTAGGGAGAACTACCTGGAATCAACAGGTTGCTCTCCGCTTTGCCCAGATTAAATACTGCCACCATTAACTTCAAGTAAACAGTTCTCATACTTCTACACTTAGCCAACTTTTAATAAACTAAAACTTTTACACCAGATTAATATTGCCTTTATTCCACAAGGGAAAGTTGTTTCAAAGAATTACAAATTTAATTCCTCTGTGAATTTTATTTCTTCTCAATCGACAATGTAAAAAAAATCTTCACTCCTAATTAAAATTAATTAATAAAATTTAAAAACCAAATTATATTTAAACAGTGTTATTACGATAAATAATTAATATCTACGTTTTTGAGCAATTAACGATTTTTTTTCTAAATAGTGTTTAATTATTAATTTTAATATAATGTTGAACATGTATACTGAATACATGTTTGTATAAATTAACTATAAATTATAATTACCATAAAAGACTGAGATTTTTCATTTTAATACGAGAATCCAAAAATATGAAACTGTCTCTAATATCAGAAATATGAAATTTGGGCGGCACATATGACCAAATTTTATTGCAGTCGTAACGACGAAGTAAGACAGGTAACTAAATAAACATTTATTAAAATTTATTATTTTGTCAATGATAACACAAAGTATAGACTAGATTTAAATTTTATTTTCGTTCAGAAAATCATATTTATATATTTTTTTACAGCTGACTTGTGAATCGAGTAATATAGCAGTTCAAAAGACCTCCCTGGCATTCATAAAATATTCAGCCTCAGTCAACAACATTCAATAGCCTGTTATTGAAAATGCTTCCAAGAGCAATTGCAGCATAACGTAGTTTACTCTCGAATACGGCTTAACTAATATTATATTTATTCATCTTATTTCTGAACTGCATTTGACAATTTCTGCTAAACGATATTGTAATTTTACTTAGTTGATCTAATAACAATGGTTTGATTAAATAATATTTTTTAATAACAATGTTACCACAAGCTGACCCTAACTTAGTACCACCTAACAGTCTATGAATGTGTTAACTTCAGCTGAAATTAATTTAGTATTTCATTAATAACATAATAGCTGACCCAACAGACTACATTAACCACATCTTGATGAATGCTATATTATAATTAGCATTGTATTGGAATGCACTGAGATTCAAACCAGCCTGAGTGCTTCACTGGAACGGTAAGCTCTCTGGATTCTCGTTGCACCTTTGTTTCAGATAATCGGTCTCGAACATGATATTCTCGGTCAGTTCTTAATCTTGTTTCTCTTTGTTCATTAAAAATATCTCACAATTATTTTACATGATGTTACGTGCTAAATTCATGATATTACAAGTTAAAATATCATGAAGTTAATAGTAAGAGTGGAAATTAAGTCACTGGCATATTTTCTGGCACAAGGATTTTAAATACAGCTGAAGAATTTTCTGCTAAAGTTGTTTGCCTTCTTTAAAGAAAAATAGTTGTAATTATCAATAAAAAATGCAAAAATTTAAATTATAATATACAGCTATTGGGCATTCTACTTGTCACACAAATATTATTTGTAATCATAATAAAAATAAAACAAACATGTTTATAATCGCGTGCATAAAAGAACCCAATACTGGTGGTAGTAACAGCTACTGTACTTTGTGGAAGTCATAGGTTAGACAAGTAACTGACTTTTTAGTTATGAATTCGGACCAGATTCTCCTAGTGGTAATACATAGCAGATATATTTTTTGATGTTATAAAATGAATGTATATATCAGAAAATTTTAAATATTGACACAATATTCTATTAATGACAATGTGAAAAATCAATTTCATAAATAAACTGTTAAGAAAATATATTAATGATTATATATATATATATATTCGACTATCGAAAATATATTCGACTGGTAGTAAATAGAACAGTAATTGTTGAACAGGTAAATGGAGATTTAGAATTGGTTTCGATATAAAGAAACTGGACAGTTCATTTAGTAAGGAAATTATGTTGTATCCACACGAGAAGTATTATCAGATTTTTATAAAGAAAATCGATTTTTACCACATTATATTTAGAAGATAGATAAATCCAAATAGTGTAGGTAGAAAAGTTGACGATTTTTTGAAGGTGCAAGTTCAAAAAGATCGCCTGGTACCCTTGAAACTTCGTTCAGATACAGTAACTCCTATACCATCCTACTTTGCAACGGATTGCATAACATCTTACACTAAAGCCGGGAATGAAAAAGAATAAAGGATACAGGAAAACAAGGTCTGGTGCATAGTCATCCTCTGCTCCTCTTTCATCATTCCCTGAAGAAACCTTTTGTTTAGCAAAGTAGCAACAACAAAGTCAGCATTTGGAGTTGAGTAACAAGCAGCTTGAGGCATTTATTTATTCCTCATACCAATAATGTTAACATTTTACAAGATTTCACAAAACCACGTGAAATACAAATCAACTTCTAAACTATAGAGTAAACTACAAGTAAAATCAAAAAAATTCAACTGATATCTTTCAACCAAAACAAGTGGTCTCTATCATAGTGCAACTCATACTGAGCAGTTAGTTAAACAATAATACAAATCTTGGACCCTTAGCCGATGTTCTTACTGAGGTTTAGATTTTGATATATATACATAACAAATTAAATCAAATGATTCTACAAACTAAATAAACTATATTGACAAAGTCGTTATCTGGCTGAGGAGCGACTTGTTTCTGTCTTCCTGATGATGAGGGCATCAAAATAGAGTAGTGAGTTTCTGTTTCATTTCTGTGTGTTCTTTTTGTCAATATAATTTATATATATACATACATATGTTTGTGAGGAATTGAGGGTTTTCTAGAAAGGCCCTGATTCCTGAATTGCATATTCTGGCTCCCTAATGATTTTATAGCGGGTATTCTAAATCCTATCTAACTCAAGTTCATTTTATTTTTAACAAGTACCTTACATCGTGTTAGCTTAGAACCGGAAATTATGCGTCCTCCCTGGTGAGGCCGAATGTTTTCACCTAACTCCTGAAAAAATTAAATACTAGTACGATAGAGGCGCTCACGAGCCACTGAGCTACCGTAGATAATTTAGTGATTATATTAATGTTACTTCCATGCATGATATTGGTGTCGAATTATTATTACTGAGGGTTATTGCTTCCTACATTTATTCCTCATTTTCTACATGCTCTATCTGTACACTATCAGTACCACCTCCATGATTGAAATACTAATATATATCTCCCATTTATCGAAACAATGTCAGAAATTATTATTTTTTTGTTTTTTGTACAAAATAAGGAGGATTTATGTATTTACCTATATGTTGGTTAGATACAATACCATTATTTTACAGGTGGCATCTAAGTGAACACAAATGATCAATTTATTTTGGTGCTCTCTGATTTCAATAAAAGATCTCTTTTCTTATACTCTGAGTGGTTACAAATCAACAATGAAAACAGTGTAAATAATTTGATTTGTATGTGAGTTTCTTGAAACAATAGAACACCTGGGTATGAGTTAGAAAAAGATTTGGAAATGTTTGGAAGCATACAAACATCCTGCAAAACAGATAGTTTTGAACGTTTTTTGCACTAGACACATCAGCCTTTACTGTAATGCACTGACAAAACTACCAAGAAGAAAGCAATTAACAGACTGGTCCAATTTAGTTTGCGAAGCTTATTCCAACTGAACCTACATGTCAAAGGATACTATACCTTCAAAGGGACAACTTACGAATTATGGAAAAGATGTGCAACATCTATTATAAACTTGTCTCCTTAACTATTATAAATACCAGCTGTTTTTTGACATTACGAAGATTGCTGACTCCTTGTTTAGAAGAGGTAAAAACCTTTGATCTCAGTACATCTAAACGCGAGCCAATCGAATTTGAAACAATAACCATATTTGTAAAATCATATTTAAAAATGTAAAAGTGGAAGATACTTCTCTACGCATATTTATCAAGCTTATAAAAGTACTTTAAATATGAAATTGAATTTACCTGCAACAATGGGATGTACATTTACAGATTTGACCTGGAACTTTACGAGTCCGTTGAGAATATTGAGTCCGTCAGTTTAATAATTGTAACAGCATGGCAGACTGATCAAGGATTTCAACTTTTTTTATAACTAATGATATAATTATAGCCACAAGCACACAAATGATATATTATTGATTAATATGTATGTTTAGGAACGTTAAAATTGAACAAAATATCAGTAAGGTTTCTATGATAACTTCTGATAATAAAACGAAAAATTGATATTCCTAATCTATCTCTTGTAGTATAAAATGTATAGTTAAACTTGATATAATAGTAAATACGGATAGTTTTTGTTATTCATATTTGTTTTACAGAAGTATTTCTTTCATCAATTTATAAATGAAAGGATTGTAATTTATTTCTATTCCATCATATCAGTTACAGATTAATATCACTTCCTTACATCAAATTATACTAATCTACTTTCTTTTAAAAAAAATATATATCTGTCATTTAAATTATTTAATTTTTTGAGTTACTAATAATACAATGAATTTGGTAGACTAGATTTAATTTTTATTAGTTCTGCTTTTCTTTTCATATTTTATATGCAAAAAGTTTTCATAATTTATCCCGGGTTTGATTGGGTTTCCTTTTCAATCTATTTTCATTTGAAGATGTATTTGCTGTTACTTAGATTCATGATTATAAATTTATATGATTGGTTGGATTTTATTTAATTCATGATATTATGAATTGCATTACTGATTTCAATTTAAAGTTTGCAGCTGAATTGGATTCCTTTTTTCAAATATGATTTTACCTATAAACATTTTTTAATTGTAATCTTATTTGGATGCTATATCAATTGTGTTACACTCTTTTAATTCACAATTTTTTTCGTTGGTATTTTGAATTTCTTCATTAATATTAAAAATAAATCATAATAATTTGGTGTGGTCTACACTCAATTTTACTATTACTTGACTATTCCATGATGCAATATCACCCTGAAACTGCTCAGTACATCCATATTATAAATCTACAAATAATAATTTGATTTATAGAACAATATAAACTGTAGGATGTTCAAAATGTTGTGGATACATATCCACATACCTCATAAATGTATATTTTGACCCTATACTGTTCATATTAGAACAATGGTATCATTTGCTTTGGTATTGTGATATACGAAGGGAAATGATAAAAGTATCATTTATAAGAGAAACGTGTATAGGGATAATAGTAGCAATTACCATCTGTCCTACATACAGCGTAGAAACATTATTAATTTCCACCCTTTTAGATGTTTTTATGAAAAAAGTGGTCATCTGCAGTCTATTGAGACCGATTTAAAATGGAAATGCTTCTAAGGGAGATGAAATATTTAACAATTTAATAAAACCAAACATGAATACATTGTTGGTGCCTTTTTGCACAACAGCTCTCAGTTTTCTCAAAGATGCAATTCAAGAATTAATGAAAAAGGAAACAGGCAAAAAGTAACTAAAAAAAAAATTACGATTAATTCAATCTAAAAAGCTTATTCCAACCAAATTTTGTAAAGAAAATAATAAATCTTTAAAAAGATGACTTACCAAATTATATTAATAATTTAACATATGTAACTGGATGTTTTCCTCTTTACTACACCTTAGAAAAGCTGATAATAACAATAGCAAAGAATACAGACTCTGTATGAATGAGGTGGAAACCTCTAAACACATTCTATGTGAATGTCAAAAATAACCATTAATAGATTACATTTTTTTAGAAAATTAGACCTAATACCTATAAAAGTGAGAGATATTTCAAAAAAAAGAATTATAAAGTTAATTAATGAACTTAATTCCAAAGTACCTTTTGTCTATACAGGACAGCACAGTAAAAGAGATATGATTGTAGGGCACCCGAGTCCAAAGAAATTCTGACCCTCAGTTTAATAATAATAAATCTAATAATAATATTAATAATATGCTAGATAATTTTGGAGCAAAGATTCCATTTTGTTGTATACGTTAATCTGTATGTAGCCATATTATATAATAAATCTATTTATAAAATAGCTATACTTATTGAATTCACTATCTATGAGTTTGTTAATAATAATATAATATAATAATAAGAATAAGAATACAAAGAGAACCAAAACTAAATTAATCTTCAGTGAGCTTGCCTTTATATTTATTTACAGTAAGACAAATGTAGGCCAATCCAAATCTTTTTAATAACAGTCTACGCCTGGTTGTTGCTATAAAAATTTTTAGTACCTAATGACGATTTGAAATATATATTTCAGTAATAAAAAAACATATTGAAAATGTATAAATGAGTATTTTATCGTGCATGTGTAGCACGTTATATATACTGTTACCTTATTAATGTCTATAGAGTTTTTAACAAAAAAAAAGAACTCAACATCAGTTTAAGTAAACCTACTATAAAAAAAGTAACTTTTTAAACTAACTACTTTTACTCTTAATGGAATATTAAGAGACGTAATTTGATGCACTGACTTTACCGAGGTTCTGCTGTATATGGAAACTTAAAAAGTATTAATGACACAATTACTAAAATAATTTATTTTTTTACAACAAGTTTTTGCTTAAAGTAAAGAAAAAGATTGTTTCAATTAGTTTTTTTTAAAACCCTGAAACATAATAATATATAAAAAAAATTTAAATTAAAATTATTTCAGCATTATATACATTGAAAACTACATTTAATCATTACAAAAGAAATCGTAACATTTTGGGGAAAACGTAATCAATTTATTGGAGTGGTGAATACATTTTTTTTTATTGAAAGAAGTGTTTGCAACCCTTTTAACTCAAAGAAAGTTTATTTCTAAACTTTTGCAACTTCTTTTTTCTCAACTACTGTTTTAACTTCACTTTCCTATCTCATAAAATCAATAATTTCTGTTTTTATAAATTACAGTAGTTAATAAATAATTTCTACTTTTAATTAGTTTGTTTAGCCTTTTTTTTTAAATATATTTAATTACGACCATAATTATTTGTATTACACTATACAAATAATTTTGCTGGAATCTTTAAGGGTTATGTGGGAAAAAAATCTCAACTTTGATTTCTTATTTGACCAGAAAACCGTCAAAGAGACCAGCAACATTGCTTGTTTAGTGTATTAAACTTTTACTTTGTCGTCAAACGGCAGAAGAGCCATGGACGGGCATTGAATAAAATGAAAACTTTTACTGGTCCACAATAGGAGATTAATGATAATTATTGTTGACAGAACATATTGATTGCATTTTACAGACGTTTGTTTCGATACAAGCATCATATATCAATGTCGGAAATTGACAGGAATCCCTTAGCATTCCTCAGGTCTCCTCTCGTCACAATTGACGGCATCCCTTCATACTATTATACCCTTCAAATAAAGAATGAACGTTTTAAACATTAAATCAACCACAATCTACCAGAATCCTCACTCTATACCAATACTCTTCTCCAACCAGCCCAGATTGTGCTAGAATCCAATGAAGTCGTATTTGACGATGAAATATACTACCTTCAATCAAAGGGTGCTAAAATGGCAACTAACTCCATATGCAAATATTTTTATGTTGCGGCTGAAACTGTTATATCTGACGCCTTTGAATATACAACCGTTTAGTTTGAATACATAGATAGCATTTCTCTTTAGATATTAATGACTAGCTCCTACCAAGCTTTTAAAATACCAACACTTTTAGATCCAAGCAAGTTTACCTGAAGTATTTATCCTAATAAAAGTGTCTTCTCAACTGTTGATTGAAATAGCACTGTGGGTTCTTTTATTCCATAAAACAGTATGGAATAAAAATATTCATACTTCATTTTATCTATACTTCAATTTATTTCAAACCCAGCAACAAATGTCAGTATATTCAACTTTTAAGCTATCATCCCTTCTACGAAAAACGCCATGAAAGTACTTTCACTCCATGAAAGAAAACAGTATTTGATTGGCATTTGGAGGGATAAACTCAGTCAAAGAGACTTTATTCCCCTAACTTCAAAATTTGCCATCCCAGACATCTGAAGGTTAATTAACTAAATCAGTAGTTTTTAACCTTTTTTCTCCAATTTTTCACTATTTAGTGAGCCAACTATCCATTTCAAACCACAGCATCGGTCTTTAACAAATTAAGTTTTAACCTAGACAGCGTTTAGTACATAAATAAAATATATACATATAGAAAGAAACAATCATATAAGAAAACAAAAAAAAAACGAATAACAGAAGTGACATTGTTTCAGGAAAATGGTTGAAACTATCATTTTTCTCTGCAAGTTTACTAATGTGCTTTATTTCTAACCAAAGAGTGTTGTCACTTTTACCTAAGCATGACTTTCAATACCTTATATATTGGTTGTTTTTGTTATTAAAACAGTCTGTAAATGGTTGTGATCTGTAGAGTAAATCAACATTTGGATATAATGAATTAAATTTTAAAGCAGTGGTTCTTCTGTCTCAAAGGTCATTCCCCACTTGGTAACTCATTCCCCACCTCCGCAATTCCCTACTGGTTAAGAACAACCGAACTGTACAAACTATATTAGTCTAATGCATTTCGTTTATCCCAAAGAATATTACCGTTAGATATTTAACAATTATGTATTTCTTTGGATAAGTTTTAATATTTAATACTATTAGTATTTTTTGAGCACATCCATAATCCATAATCCATAATCTGAATATAGCCAGCTATTTCTAAGTGACCTAAGTATCTGTTATCTACTCATTATGTATGAAACCCAATAGGAAACTAGAAAATAACGAAAAAACCAGATAGCAGAAAATATTCCCCCACGTTCTAGATTACGATGCAATTAGCCATATGGATGTCGCTTCATTCTCCAGTATAGACTTTGTTACAGCCATCCCACTCATGAGTGGAAGTAGAGCGTAGAGAAGACAAAAGCCATACTTACATATACATAAAGAACCATTGCTTCGATGATCATTTAATATTTATCTCAGAAATCCTTAAAGTAAAACGACTGTCATCAAAAACTGACTAAATTAAAAAAATTAAGGGAATTCGTAATAATTCAAAGACTCCAGATTCCACTTAGACAAAGATTACACGAGAATACATCTCTTCGTTTATTGAAATGGTGCATTACATGTTTGGAAACCTCGACAGTGATAAGGATTTAATTGGTTCCTGCTTCTTCATTAATATTTCTTTTTTAAGTATCCTTCAGCTTAGCACTACTATTATTAATTCTTTCTGCTCTTCTTATCCAAGCACATCGTCTATCTTTAATAGACTGACGTTTATTTTTTATCAAAAAACTCTCAACAGGAAGAACAGGAGGAGTTCTTCCCATATCTCACCCATTCCTTATAATCCTGTTAATGAAATAATGCGGATCTTACCAAACATGTGTTATGATTAACACTAGTTCATTATTCACATCCATTTTAATAATAACTTTATCCTGTATATCTGAATACATCTTGTGCATTCCTCAACTGGATTCTACTGAGAGTCATGCGTTTATATTGGATTGGCTTCAATTAAACTGTGTCTCCATATGATGATTTGCTATCAATAACCAACGCAATCCTAGCTAATACCCACAGATATCATTTTGATGACTTTTCTATGTCTAATACTTAAGCAGGTCATTTTATCAATACTAATATTACTCTGAATCTTCAAAAAAACCAATCATCTACATGATTGACCTTCATGGCACCAGATCACCTGAGAGACTCACCATTAACGTTTACAGCTTATGTTTTTATTTTTTAGATATCTGATATTAATTAGTTTATTCTTTATTTTATAAGATTATATTTATTTATCTGCTATTTATCTCTTTTAAATTGAGATAGTTTTGTGAACTTGTGATACTCTTCCCTGCCATCAGATGTGTTAAGACAGGAAATTTGTCAAAGAAGTACAAAGAGTTAAAATTAATTTGGGAAATTCGAAGGTCTGCTCCCCAAATATGCATATATAGAGTTCAATCTAAAAAAAAACATAGGAAAATTAAGAGCACACACTTGCAGTCTCTAATTTTGGTTTGAACCGTCCTAAGGAGAGATAAGAGAGGGAAACCAAGCGCACTTACTTAACATTGTGCTGGTAAATATATGTATTTCTATCCTATAATTTTTTTTAAAATATTTTGAAATACCACGTAATATCTCTAATTTTTTGTAAAATACTCGTTAAAGACGGGCACTTGTGCTAGTACGTACATAATTAAAAGAGTCATTATTCGGAAGAACTGGTCCGGATTACTCATTGGTTGCATGAGTTTGTGTTGTAGCTTTCCATTGCTATTCTTGATTGAGAAGAATGAAGTAAATACTCTTGAGTATTAGTTGAAAGCAATAAAGAGAAAACCGATTTGTTACAACAGTATTAAAAGGTTAAACCCTTGTATGTTTGATTCCCCTCAGGAATATACTATATGGAGCAAAATTTACTCCCTCTAAGGTATTTTTTCATGCAACGTAATTGACTTAAAAGCTTATGATATATTATTTAAGTTCATTAAATATTTTAAATATGGATCATTTTCCATTAAACATAATTATTTATTTCTTATTATATAAATAAAAGAAACCATTTTTTTATTAACACTGTGGTACAGCTAAAAAAAAAAATAAATAACTGATTTGTTTGCCAGAAAACCAGATATGTTTATGGTGTTCCTTGTGAAGTTTGTGATTCTTCATATGTTGGACAAACGGCAAAAGTTCACTAACTAGAGTGAAGCAGCATAAATATTCTATTAGAAGGCAAGAGGTGTCAAGTGCTCAGTTTCAACATATTGAGTTAAAAAATCACTCCATAAAATGAGAAGATTCCAAGGAATAGATATTTCTCTCGTCTAATGTTGAAAGGAACTTGGTAGAAAGTGCCCAAATTAAATATCATTTTAAAAAACTCATCCAATATAAGTCATGGTCTATTTAGGCTAGATGAATTTTTAATCCAATGCATAGTTGGGCAAATTTGACCTGTGGGTGATCTTCAATATGTGTCTCTGGACATGAGCTCTGACCGGTTGATTCTAATCATATAGCTCAATGTTTTAATTAATTTCTTTTCCTTAATTGTTTAATTGATTAATTATTTTCTTGTTTCGTTTATTTATTTATTATCTTTTACTCTATTTATTTAAAAAAATAAAATTATTATAATTTTTAGAATTATATATATATTTTTTCTAATAATTTTTTTTATTAATTATTCATTGTCTTACTGTTTACTTTGCATTGCTTAATTTTTGTGGGTATTTTTTTTGCATTTCATGCTATATAGTCATTTGAGTTTTAAAGCTGTTTTGTTACCTTCCTTCTGGTTAACTTTTATGTACCATCTTATTTCTTACTGTGTTTGCTCTCAGATGGCATAAAGTGAAAGACCTCAGAGCTTTTCTATTGTTTTCCTTTTTCCTTGTGATTTATAATTCAGTGGTTGCATCACGTGTTTATTTTTTGTGATTATTCTGCATATATATTTTATTATGATAAAAATGTTCTCGTACTCTCATAGTGTACACAACGAAACAAACTTTTGGATCCATTTGTTTATATCATTCAATCATTATAATTGGAGCATGCACAGTTTTATTTTTTAAGGTAACAAGCAAGGCCTATTTTTACAAATACATTAAAACATTTTGGATTTATTACAAAAAATAAGATAAATAATGTAAAAGAGTACTATGATGTTGAAGAAGAAGTTATTGTACTTGAGGCGTGTGCATGCTACATTGCCAGTGTCGTGGGGACTCTGACGATATGAGCAATCACTTAGAACATTCCCAGTTTTTGTGATTACATTCTCTCCAGTCAGCCCCACTTTCATTCCGCTGATCCTTTTTTTTACAATATTATTGAAAGGGTAGTTTGTTTGTTATACTTTTTTTTTAATTTAAAAAGAAAATGGCTTCCTTATTATAACAGATGTTTTCTTTTTAAATGTTCAAATAGCCTGAACGGATGCTTCATTAGAGAACGAGGTCCTCAGACAAATAAGGCACACAGTTTTGTTTTTATCAAAGGATGTCACAACAAAGCCAAAAGGCAAATTTTCATCAACATACACTCTGCTCTTTTTTTTGGGGGGGGGGGGGGGTGTTCATAATTAATGAAAAAGTCTGGACTTCTCATTACAAAAAAAATGGACAACCCAAAATCCATGAATAATCCACTTCATTAATTTAATTCCACAATTGTATTTGATAATTTTAATAATTGTTTTAACTGAAATAAATTTTACTATTCTTTTGAATAGTTGTCGAATAATTTTTGACTTACAGGCCTACCTTCTTTCTTTTTCTTTTTTTGGAAATTGTGTCTTCCACTACAGAAAACTATAATCAGGACCACATGACCGTGAATATGAAATCATTACTATACAGACGAACTTAATATCCGACATGAATTACTAACAGTCCAAGTTATAGTAGTACTGTAATCAAGTAGTAGAAGGCCTCTAGTCTGGAACTGCTAGTTACGACATGCACTATAGTGCGTGGATACATTCGTTGGTCGTTGGAGTGTCTTCCAGTTTTCGTAGGGCAGGGATACACTTTACCAGTGTAGTTACCTCTTCCCGGTCAAATTGTTCTTCAGCTATACATGGTATACCAACAACTATTTGATTGATCATAAAAATCTTAGGACTTTTCTAAACAAAGTTTTTTCTTTAAGATGTGAATACTAGATTGAAGATCCATTGTACTCTAAATATCTGTTGAATAATTTAAGAATTGTCGAATTCAGTAATTATTTGACATCATGAGCTATTAAACCGACTTCAGATAGCAATGCAATTTTTGTTGTATTTTATTGAATCATAATGGAATTTTATTTTTTAAACTATATTATTTAAAAGTTTGAAAAAAATTGTTTTCAAAACAACAAAATTTCTGCAAATGAATACTAATTTTTATCCGGTTATTTATATATTTTAATAGGATATAACCATTTTGTAAAATATAAGAGAAAAGTTTACTTAAAACAGACAACTCTTAAATTAACTTATCCTACAGAAGTGATATCTCTGCAAGTATTTGGAAACGCCTAGGGTATTTCGATTATTGGGGCAGTAACATAACAGTTAATTACAGTATAATCAATCGCCCTCTCCATTTGTTATTACTTGCGAAAACTAATCTCCATATATTAGCATGCATTGCCTAAGTGTTAACAAACATAGAAGATAAAGAAATAATATATTTCTATGTGATACAACTGTATTGTAATCACATTAAAAAATACTGAGGCAACGCTAGAGTACCGTCATCAGAAAAGATAAGAGAAGGAAACCAAGCACACTGGTACAGAAACGGTTGGAAACTCCAACCTTCCTCTTCTTTTTGAATAATGTGCATCCTCGTATTATGTGTCCCTCTTTGTACGAGCAGCCATTTGTCTCGTATGACGAGTAAAAATTCGTTGTATGAGAGACCGTTTTCACGCCTAGATGGTCTCTGTTATAAATTTAGTACATTAGTAAAACATAATTATTTCTTGCCTGCACTTTTACCATTCATATTACATGAAGAGTATTCTATATTTTTAAATTAGCCTTTTTTATTTAAAAAATAAACTTTAGTTCATTTAATAAATAAACTAAAAATAAACAGGCACTTGAGGGATGGTACGGATTATTTACTTCCAGATTAATTTCAATGCGCAGAATTGTTTCGTAATACAAGCTCGTTTTAGGAACGAATTAAACTCGCACAGACTTCATCATATCGGAATCATGAATTTGGCATATGATATCAAATTTTAAATTTGTATGAAGTTTGAAACTAGTTGCAACAATTTATTAATTAATTAATTATCTAACTCTAAATATATAACTTAGTTAAAGTTTTACAAAACATGGTCACATGTATAAGTATATGTGGAACCAACTATGTGCCACACAGAACTCTTTCTGATTCATATTTAGAATATCTCTTAAAACTAAGAGATTGGTTCATTACAAATTCAACAATTAAACCTAATATGGAAAATAAGCCAAAGAAACAACAAAAGATTGGTCATTCATATAATTCTAATCAATTAGTATGAAATTTGATAGCCAGTTGTAATAGGTATAGTAAAATATATTTTCTCAAAAACATTTGTTTTTTAAAAAAATCTAAATTTCTGACCTGCTGGTATCATCAGTTTGTGTAAATACTGTGCCCATACGTTAAAATAAGTTAATCAATCTTCATTTAATTCTAAGGTAATGCAATCAGTATTTTACGATAATTACTCACTGCAAGGCTAAAAACTAACCAAATAGTGTCCACATATACAATTTCAATAATCTATATATCTATACAACGTGTTTCGAACACAAAGTGTTCTTCAGTGTTCTGAAGCATAAAACCCAAATTTAGAGTCTGCAGCACAACTGTGCCATAGTCAGTTATGCCAAAAGCTTTGAAGAACACTATGTTCGAAACGCGTTGTTTAGATTATTAAATTTGTATATGTGAAGAATACTTTATTACCTTTTCACCCAAATAAATTTAATTTTTGATTTCCTAAATTTTAGAATATTAAAAATGAGGTTATCCTTTTTTCAGAACATATTTATTTACATATTATATATATATATATATATAATTTTATGTATTTACTAATTGTATATATATATATATCTTGTTAAATTGTAAGCCTATTTTTAATTTCACGACTTTTCTACTGAGTCTTTCAATTTCTCTTATACACTTTTTCTATATTTGTGGTACAAGATAGATTAGTTGACCAAAATTTTTATTTACATAGTCTGACATGTTTCGGTCCTCACTGACTATTTAAAGGATTATAGTTGTACATAATCATAACTAAACTATACATAACTAAAATATAACTCAAGAACATTCATAATTAAATAAACACTAAATATTACATTCTAACGTCTTAATTTTGTGGAATGTATTAGAGAAATTGAAAGACTCAGTAGAAAAGTTGTAAAATTAAAAATAGGCATACAATTTAACAAGACATGCATAAATGAAGGTCTGCTTCCGAAATATACGAATATATATATATATATAGTATTACATATTATATAATATTACATGTTATATATTTAACGTATGTAAAGCAGAGAGTTTAGAGAAATATCATATCATAATTAAAATTATTGGTTGTTCATTTAATAATTCGAATTATTTATCATTTTTTTATCAGAATACTGGTTTAATCGTTACTGAGAAGAATTTGTTATTAAATCCTATAAATCAACCAAAATTTTGAGTTAATAATTTCATTTCTTAGATCCTGCTAATATATAGAAAACATTATTTGGCAGATCTTGAACTTCAGAAATCACCTTGTCAATTATCTCTTTCTGGGAGCTTAAATGCAAAGAAAATTGAAATCAACCAACAATACCAACTTGCTATAACTGTATATTTTCAAAATAAACATGTCTGTAAAGTTAGCCAAAGACAGCTTATAAAATTCATGACTTCGTTTCTACCTTGAATTTCCAATGCATTTAAAACTTAGATTTTAAGCTGGACATACAAGAAATTACTGTCAAAGTTTCAGCTTGCTAATTTCTGATGATTGAGTTATCCTGTGCCAAAATTTTTGGACAAGGAAACAAACAAATTGACATTCTTCTAAGGGTAGATTCGGTTTCCCTAATGTATAAGATGTGAAGATAACTTGCAATATGTCAATTCTAAACTTTGTACAGGCAAAATCTTTCTTTTACTGATATAGATAAAACTATATAGTTCCATTTTGTGTATGCGTCTGAGTACCTAAATCCTTTAATTATTCACTCTAATGTTTTTCGTACATGGCAATTATTTTTTTGATTTGAACATGGATGGCTTATATTAACTAGGATCAACGTAGACATTCTTGGGACAAACTATATGTTTTGGAAAAGGGGTGTCGTCTGACCATTTTTTTTACCTGAAGTGAGACATTCAGTTGTGAGGTAGATTATGGAATATTAAGTAAAAGTATGGTGCAAATAAAAATAAATGGCGTGGCATGCTAAACAAGAAAAATTGCCTTTCTTCATGTAAAGGATCGTCTTTATTTAGATCATTGCACTCAAAATTGATTCAGTTACATGACGGGAACCAACTTCACAATCTTGGTTACAGTAAGTGACTCTAATCAGGAGCCTAGTGCCTAATGCATCCTCTCCCTCACTTGGAAAATTTGACAACTAGTCAAGACTAAGACGATGATCAAATGAAAATAACTAAACCGAAGTATTTGCAAATGAAGTGACAGATTGATTTGAGGACATATTCAGAAATTGCTTGAACTATATGATAAGTGCGTTAATATTGGTGGTGGTTGTGATAAAAATTAGTAAAAACAAAAAAAATCCAATAAACCAAATACTGGTCTCATAAGAGGAAAGACCTATAATCTTAATTAAATATGAATTCAAAAAATGTGTGTCCCTATCTAAAACAGCTTAAACAGATAAACTCAATACGATTTACAATGTTATTTCGGATTTTGTTTTAGATATTACACTTTCAGCTCTAGCGACTCCTTTTCAGATTGAACTGTAGGTTTTATCTGGAGTTGTTTTTAATTTGAAATTTACAATATCTGATGTTTATTTAATAACCTAGGCTTTGCTTTGTGGATTATTCGTATTTCCTAAATCCCTGTAATCGGGTCAGTGGTTGCTTATAGCCAATTTTTCTACTGTCCATTGGTTTTAGATGATGTCCTACCGATAAATTCCATCCCTACTTATATTTCAAGTAAAATCTGTATTCTTTTTGTTTATTATAGCTCAATATTTTTTACAACATTTCAAAAAAAAGGTCATTTAAAAAATGAAAATGTTCTCTTGGTTGTGATATCTAATGCTAAATTTGTTTTTTAATCATTAAAATGATTTCCAACGATAAAAAAATCTTTTTTTTTATTTATAGAAACTAATGACTTCATTAGCTGTAATTAGGAAGCAAATAACAGTTTCATTAATAATTCTGAAAAATGTATAATTGTTTTTTTTTTTAAAATGTGTGTACGCATTTTTTTTTTTTTTTTTGAATGATTGTCGTAAGATTTAAATTTGTAATAAAACACCGTTTTAATGAAGTTGAATATTTAGTTTTTTCATGAACTGAACTACTTATTAACAATCCTCAAATTCTGTTTAAATTTACACTTCAAACTAAATTCAAGAAAAAAAAATTACCTGTAAAGGAGTTTTCTTTACTACTACATAAAATTGTAATAAAATTGAATTACTATCTTGATTTTTTTTATTATTGTTCTCATTCACAATTACAAAAATATCACAAGAGATAATTTTTATTGATAATTAATTTCCCCCATAGTACAAGTGACACTATGAAGGTTACGAGTAACCTTCTCAGTGTAGAAATTCACGTAGCATCATAAGGTACGTCTCCCCGGTAACTGAATCTTCAAAGAAATAGGTTAGCAAACTCTGAATAGCTGCTCTAACACCTCAGGAGATCGAACTCTTTTTCCATAAGGGTAGTTAACACTCAACCGATATTAAATTATGCACAGTCGAATTCACATGTGGTGAACCGAGTGAACAAAGTTCTTTAATATTATTTTATTCAAGTCAGCTGTACTCTAGATTGCACTCTCGATTATCCAAGAATTTTACAGTGAGCAATTGTGACGTAATCGTAACAATTAATTTGTAAGTTATTAATTTTACATTTTGGTGATATCAAGTGTAAAGTTACTTATTACTTATGTATGTTTGACTCCATGTTTAGTAAACCAGAATCCAAAAGCAAATTTTATTTTTAAAGTCATGATAAAGATTTAGACACTTTAAATTAAATACTTTAATGATCAAAGCGATTTTTGTAGTTTAAAGATGGTTTAATGGATTCAAGTAAGGTAAATTAGTTGCTGAGTGAATCAACTTCCAACTTCATTAACCTTGTGGATTCATGAAGGCTGAGACCAATTCATCGTTTAATTGCTTAATAAGACGCCCACGCTCGCCCCCAGCCTCTCGACCACTGCCCTCTCAAAACTCTACAGTTTGCAAATTAAAATCTCTCAACTTCATTTCCGACTAGTCTGGCGATAAATGAAATAATTAACTGTCTCGTCAAATTTAAGTTTATGATATAAATTAAAATGGAAATATTTAATTATCTAATGACGGATCAAAAATCAAATGAAAATTAATTTGTTTTATTTGATGTTTTTATTTTTATGAAGTTTGATTTCATTCTTGTTTTAGCCTATCAAATCTTAATATTGCTATTGGAATCATTTTTCTCCAAATAATCTTAACACATTTTTTACAAGGCTAAAACAATTACGCTTTCTTATAACTAAAACATTTTTTTTATGAATACTTAATGGACCAACGGAATTTATATTTTATATTCACCAGCTAATACAAACACCTTTTCACCTGGTTTAACATTGGATTGACCCAAAATTGACGGTTTTTGGAAAAAAAAACCTAAATTAAATATTCAAAGGAAAAATTTTGCGTTCAGGGGAGGGGAGAGCAACTAAAATGTATTGTTATGTAATTAAATTATATTTCTGAGTTTAAAGGTGATAAATCCTGAAGAAAAACTTGTTTTTTCTGATAAATAAATTAAGTCATATGAATAAATTATTTGTAACAGTTTTTCAATGAAAATGGGATCCCAAATGGACAAATCAAACAGATAACATACACTTAAAGTCTCTAATTTTTGTTTTTAACCGTCTTCAGGAGAGACAAGAGAAACCAATCGCATTGGTACAGAGAAGGTTGGAAACCAACAATGTTGCAGCATACGCGCCCGGACACAGAGAATAATGAAGACAGAAATCAATTTCAATTTAAACATAGGATAGGAAATATGGAAAAGTAATAACTAAAAGAAAACCAGAGGGACGAACAGAGGAAATGATACATAATAAAAGTTAATCATTTTCATCCCCCTGTTTTTTTCTTTTCTTTATTACTTTTCCATATTACCTATTCTATTTGTTGGTCTCCAAACGTTTCAGTACCAGTGAGTTTCTGAACACGGTTCAAACTAAAAATTAGAGACTGTAAGTGTGTGTTTTTAATGTCTCTGTTTCTTCATCTACATTGAATATCAAATTATATGTAACAAACATAAACATATAAAATTGGGATTACGATTAGGTCCAAAGATTAACCAATCCTGATTACAAGCCGACATTTCACCGAAGATTATTCAGCATTCACTAGGTTGTTTTCCTTCAAAAAACCTTGAGAATGTCGAACAGTCTTCGGCAAAACGCCGGTTTATAGTCAGGAGTAGTTAATATTTGAACTTAATCCTCAAGAAACCTATTTCGAATTGTAAGAATAAGTGGTCGAGAAGTTATCTTTATAAATAAAATAATGATTTTGTCTGTACATAGCTTAGAACTGACTCATTTCAAGTTTTCTTTACGTTTCATACATTGGAGAAACCGAATCCACCCTTAGAAAAATTTCTGTCGGTTTGTCGGTTTGTCTGCAAAACTTTGTCACAGGTAAACTCAGCTACCATAAGACATATAAAGCTGAAACTTTTACAGTAGATTTGGGTAGGTCTAACTTAAAATATAGGCTATGAATTGATTGGAAATTCAACGTAGAAGTGAAGTTATGAACGTTTAACGCAAAAATGTTTGTCACAAGTAAACTCAGCCACCATAAGACATAGCGAGCTGAAACATTGACACTGGATTTGTGTGTGCCTAACTTAAAATATGGGCTCTAAATAGATTATTAATTCAGTACAGAAGCGAAGTTATGGGGCTTTTAGCTGTATTTTCCTAACTTCACAGACAAGTTTGTTTTGAAAATACACAGGTGTGGCAAGTAGGTATTGTTAGTTGATTTTAATTTCAATTGAGCACATGAATATATTGCGTATTTGACATCATTGAAATGGTGTTTCACAGAGTTAAGGATGTATTATCTATTGAGAATAAATGTTTTGTAAACGAGCAATTCTCAGCCCTTAATATGAACAGGCATGAGAAATCAACAAACAAGTTCTTACGCTATATGAAGCCGAGGAAAGAACTTACAAGTCAGTAAAGAGATTGGATTAGTGATGAAGAAGCAGTTCATTATCTAATTGAATTTCTTGACTCTGAATTTATTTCTCCTGGACAGCCTGCTCATGAGTAAAAACTTAAAGTAGGAGCACCAATGATGCTGCAATTTATAGCAGTAACAAATTTCATGTTACGAAACATGAGTGACCCAAAAACTGTGCAACGGGACAAGACTCTGAGTTCGTGCTCTACACAGATATGCCATAGAGGCGGACATAATAACTGGATGTGGTATTGGGGAGTCTGTGTGTATACCACGCATACCATTGATTCCGAGCCACTGTCTGTTTCCATTCAAATGAATGCAAGGTCCCCTCAGAGCCTATTTCGCAATGACGTTAACTAAGTCGCAAAGGGAGACTTTATCTAACGCAGGAATTCAAGTTAGCGAAACCAAGTTTTTCTCACATGGTCAACTGTAGTTTACTTGCTCAATAGTCAGAGGTTTCAACTGATTGTGCTTCCATGAACCTGAAGGACAGACAGCTAATGTAGTGTATACAGAGGCATTTGTTTAACACTGTACTAATAATGGTGTATTCTACTATTCTATAATTTCTAATTATAGTATTAGTATAATACTATAATTGATATTTTGGAATACCAAGTATAATAAAATTTTTGATTCCGTCAAAGACGGGTACATTTGCTAGTATCAATATAAACATATAATTATAAAAAAATGAAACCTTGCTATTATCATTAGTTTTTATCAACCAAACGAATCTCAGAATGAATATAAGTTTAAATTACATTTCCAAATTTAAGGATGATCAGTTCCCAAGAAAAAATTATGTTTCTTGATAAATAACTTAAATCATATCAATAAATTATATGTAACAAATATAAATATCTATATAAATAAAATAATGATTTTGTCTGTACATTGCTTAGAACTGACTCAATTCAAGTTTTCTTTACGTTTCATACATTGGAGAAACCGAATCCACCCTTAGAAAAATTTCTGTCGGTTTGTCGGTTTGTCTGTTTGTAGGTTTGTCTGTTTGTCCGCAAAACTTTGTCACAAGTAAACTCAGCTACCATAAGACATATAAAGCTGAAACTTATACAGTAAATTTGTGTAGGTCCAACTTAAAATGAAGGCTGTGAATTGATTAGAAATTCAACGTAGAAGTGACGTTATGGACGTTTAAAGCAAAAACGTTTGTCACAAGTTAACTCAGCCACCATAAGACATGGCGAGCTGAAACTTTGACACTGGATTTGTGTATGCCTAACTTAAAATATGGGCTCTAAATAGATTCATAATTCAGTCCAGAAACGAAGTTATAGGGCTTTAAGCGTATTTTCCTAACTTCAAAGACAAGTTTATTTTGAAAATACACAGGTGTGGCAAGTAGGTATTGTTAGTTGATTTTAATTTCATTGGAGCATATGAATATATTGCGTATTTGACATCTTTGAAAAGGTGTTTCCCAGAGTTGAGGATGTACTGTCTATTACGAATAAATAGTTTTGTAAACGAGCAATTCTCAACTCTTAATATGAACAAGCAGGAAAAATCAACAAACAAGTTATTACGCTATATCATACCGAGGAAAGAACTTACAAGTCAGTAAAGAGATTGGATTAGTGATGAAGAAGCGGTTCATTATCTAATTGAATTTCTTGACTCTGAATTTATTTCTCCTGGACTGCCTGCTCATGAGTAAAAACTTAATGTAGGAGCACCAATCATGCTACAATTTAATATCAGTAACAAATTTCATGTTACGAACCATGAGTGCCCCAAAACTGTGCAACGGGACACGACTCTGAGTTCGTGCTCTACACAGATATGCCATAGAGACGGACATAATGACTGGATGTGGTATTGGGGATTCTGTGTGTATACCACGAATACCATTGATTCCGAGCCATTGTCTGTTTCCGTTGAAATGATTGCAAAGTCCCGTCAGAGTCTATTTTGCAATGATGTTAACTAAGTCTCAAAGGGAGAATTTATCTCACGCAGGAATTCAAGTTAGCGAAACCAAGTTTTTCTCACATGGTCAACTGTAGTTTACTTGCTCATGAGTCAGAGGTTTCAACTGTTTGTTCTTCCATGAACCTGAAGGACAGACAGCTAATGTAGTGTATACAGAGGCATTTGTTTAACACTGTACTAATAATGGTATTTTCTACTGTTCTATTATTTCTAATGACATTTTAGAATACCAAAAATGACGGAGCTTTTGATTCCGTCAAAGACGGGTATGTTTGCTATGTATTATATATAACTGTAAACTTTTTTTAATTTAATATTTGCTTAATAAAAACACTGGTAATAATGTAAGGTATGGGACCAGATTAGCCGAGTGGCTTGCGTGATCGCCGATGACAGTAGTGCAAATGTATTATAAATAAATATAACAAACAACTATTTTTTTGAATTTAAAATTTGAATAATATAAAAAATGGTAATAAAGTAAAGGGATCTAGCCAGGGTAGCCATAAGCTTGCTTGCTCGCCGATGACAGTAGTGCAAATGTATTATAAATAAATACAATAAAAACATATTTTTTTAATTTAATATTTGCGTAATATTAAAGAGACATTATCAAACGCATGAATTCAAGTTAGCGAGACCAAGTTTTTCTCACGTGGTCAACTATAGTTTACTTGCTCAAGAGTCAGTGGTTCCAACTGTTTGTTCTTCCGTGAACCTGAAGGACAGACAGCTAATGTGGGTAAGTTTAATACCTCACTCCAACCTTTCTCACATTCAACTCAGAAGACATTTTACTAAAATCCTAACATAGGTTTCTGATAATTAAAAAAATATTTATTTACAATTAATTTCCAAAATCACTTCATGAAAACAGCTTTCTGTATGATTTTTATTTCCAGTTTTTAAATCATCGCAAATAAATTGACCAATTCAACATGTTATGAATAATTCAAACAGGTTTGATTGTGTGGAGTAAATCACAATAGCCTATTGAAGAGAGAGTTTTGATTTCAATGATAAATGATTGCTTTTTGCTTTGTTTTCAACATTAAATGAGATGCATTTTTGTTTGTACTTCGAAATTTGATTCCGTTTATTAATGCTGTCATAATTTCCAACAGTTTTAGACTGTTGTTATTAAAATCTGAAAATTGTTATTCACTACGTTATCTTTTAATGACTGAATTAGCTGCATATATGAAAAATTAACATTATCGTTTATTATTGTGTGTAAAATTTATGAATACATATATATTTAAAAAATGAATGTCCGATTTCACATTATTTAATTTGTTAGACAATTTTTTTTAATTCTCTAAAACTCTTTTTTAAATCCGGGTTTCTTAGGTCATGAATTAACTCTCCATATTTCTTGTTATTGAGAAATATATATTTGTTAACATTTTCCAACAAATTAAATAATGTGAAATTTGACATTCGTTTTTTAAATATATGTATCCAATAAGGACTGCTCCTAGCGTTTACGAACATTAGAATATATATATATATGTAAATTTGAATCTTTTGCTCTAAGGACTGCCTGGTTGGCTGACCTGTGATTGCACAGCTGGTTGTCTTGACATCACTTGTGAATGGACAGTGTATCATAGTTAGTGTTTTCATTGTAAATTAAGGAAAGGACTATTAATCAATTGTATAGTTTAATAAAAACTAACAATAGTTTATTTGTCCGACTTTCTCTAAAACTTCCACATCACAAATTGATTAATCAATTAACAATTAAAATAAGCAGTTACACATAAACTGAAACACAACAAAGACTCACTTTTCAATATTTCAACAACCGTAATGGCAGTCGTTCTCAGGAGAAGAAGTGAATTGAAAGAGGGACGACAGTCAACTAAAGAACTCACTGGGTGAGAGCTAAATCAGTGCTGATTATTAATTTTATTTAAATTAGTTCAAATAAAAAAGGAACTAAGAAGTCGAGAGCAAAGAGAAAAAAAAATGTTTTTGAAAAGTAGAATAAAGGTTAAGAAAAGAAAAAATAAAGAAAATATATACAACAATTAAAAAAAAATAAAAAAATAAAAAAAAATAAAAAAATAAATTAAAAAAAGAGAGGATGATAAAGTTTGTGAATATTTATTTAAGTACATAGTGCAAAGGAACTTTAATTTAAGAGACTCTAAAATCTAAAAACATATTTACGTTGTAAAAAGTTACCCATATAATTAATCTTCCTTACTAAGTAAAGAATAGTAATCAAGCAATGGTCATGTTTTGATCTTTTTTTTATGCCATTCATTTGTTTGGCTCTCCCTCAACAAATTTGTTTGGCATTTTTTATGCCATTCATTTTTAAAGTTCATTTGACGTTATCTGAGTGTGATGTATCTCTGGCTGAATTGCCAGATACTCTACAGTACTCTACAGTCCCCACCATCTATTGGATCAGACTGAGATTACATATATTCATAAATAATCTTTACATTGCACAAGAGCTGTAAAAATTACTCAAAAGCATTGAGTAATTTCACATAAACAAGAAACTCCCTTTTGAAACTCTATCTTACTTTTTTAGAGAAATATATTTGTTATTGTTTGTTTGGTACAGATAATTACATAAACTTAGAAGAATATTACATTTTATTTTCTCTTTATAGCAAGATCTAAGGTTGCATAAAGTAGTAAAATTATTATTTTTTTGTATATTAACTTAGAAAAATTGCTACTTGGATCTTCCAAGAAAATTTATTTAACATTAAATTTTTTTTAAGTTTTCCGATATCTTTAAATGATTTAACATGATGTGTATACATAACATGCTAATTTTACGTTTCATGCTACGTTTACGTATCGTGATTTCTGATTTGGTACATTAACTTAGAAAACTTGCTACCTGAATCCTCCCAAGAAATTAATTTAACATTAAATTGTTCTTTAAAGTTTTCTGATATCTCTCAATAAACTAACTTGACACGTTCACATATCATGCTTCTTTTACGTTTTAATGAGCTGCTTAGAAACGTTACAAACATGCTTCGTTTACCTTTTGTGTTATGTTTACGTGTCATGTTCTCTGATTTCTTATATTAACTTAGAAAATTTGCTACTTGAATCCTCCAAAGAAATGTACCTAACATTACATGTTTTATAATGTTTTCAGATATCTTTCAACATTCTAACGTGATATGTAAACATATACTGCATAAAACCATTAAAGAGAAAACTGTTATTAAGAGCAATGTCATTCCACAACGTTTGATACTTGTAGCATACGCTTGATATTCGTAGATAACGCTTGATACTCGTAGCATACGCTTGATACTCGTAGATAACCTTGAAACTTGTAGCATACGCTTGATACTCGTAGATAACGGTTGATACTTGTAGCATACGCTTGATATTCGTAGATAACGCTTGATACTCGTAGCATACGCTTGATACTCGTAGATAACCTTGAAAATTGTAGCATACGCTTGATACTCGTAGATAACAATTGATACTTGTAGCATACGCTCGATACTCGTAGATAACGCTTGATACTTGTAGCATACGCTTGATACTCGTAGATAACGCTTGTACTTGTAGCATACGCTTGAAACTCGTAGATAACGCTTGAAACTTGTAGCATACGCTTGATACTCGTAGATAACGCTTGATACTCGAAGCATGTGATCCCTAGACAAGTTCGTTTTGCAAGTCTCAACCACATCGTACAAATTTAGTTAAATACTTGCTGAATATAATTTGGAGTTTTTTTTTACCAATTAACCTTCAATTTTAGCAGATTCATTATTGTCACTTATTTTTTGCACCTCTTAGAACTACCGTAAGCATAAATTTTCAACCAATTCAAGTAGATGATGTTTGCTTCTTAAGTTGGATATCAACAATTGTATATATGAGTATTGTATAATATAGATGTTATAAAAATAATAACATTTAAAGTTTTCAGAATAACTTGTTAAGATGTTTTTTAGAAATTATTTTTTGGGATGACTGCATGCGTGTAGCTGACTGGATGTCCATCAACAAATCACTCCACAAGACATACCGTTTTACAAATCCAATAACATTTAACAAACGAAATAGTATTTACTGATGTATTTTTCAATGATGTTAAACTGGTAGTAGAGATTTATCATTTATCTTTATGTCAAAACGGGAATTAATATCAACTCCCTCGTCTTGACATTCCAGAACATTAAATATGATATTACAAATATTCACAATATGCATTTGCAGGATAAAATTTTTAGAAATATTAAATATTGGAAGAGCATATAACAACCAATATGATAACTATTTTCTTCCATCTATCAACATTATATATATATATATATATATATATACATATAAAGATTTCACATAAACAGGTGAAATAACAATAAATGATCAACCCACAATATGAAAATGGGAAAACAAGACTAAGTTGGGGTACGTTTTTGACTCTGACGAAGACCGCTTGTTACGGTTGAAAGATCTTAGTCTTGTTTTCTCATTATATATATATATATATTTTCTTCAACAAACATTACAACATCATTGCAGTTTACTAATATATATGTCCATATTATTCACATAACATTGATTGTTATTCCATTGCTTCAATAAAACTTTTACTATATATTTATGCCTTACTATAAAGAATTGCCTTAACGGGCCAGTTTAGTTCAGTTGTTAACGTACCAACCTCTGTAATCGTAGGTCTGTGATTTGATACCCACGTAGCCCTCGATTTTATGTGGGAGGGGAATAAATCTGAGCACTTCGTCCCTCTTAGAGGACGTGCAACCATCGTTCCCGACTCTGCAAGATGTCATTAAAAATCCCTATTTTAAATACACTTGAGTGGGGCAAAATTTAGTACTTCCAAAGTAAAATCAGCACGTAATGTGGCTTCCCCATTACTGAAATGGGTGCCAAATAATAAATTAACCAAATTCTGTCCATTGAACAGCACTAAAAGATAAAATCCTTATTTATGTTGGCTTTGGAAAACAGTAATTGTCTTAGTAAGTTTGGGTTTTGAACAATTGAGATTTTTCATTTTTTTTATTTACGTTGAAAACAAAACATGAACTTTAGTTAAAGAACCCGAACCTTTACTAACCGTTCCTCTAATTTAGAAGAACATATGAAGTTCTTGTTGTTGAACACTGTTTGTAATGCAATGGTTTAGCATCTTGATATTGTGTATTGTGTTAAATTATTCTTTCAATAGTCAGTAACTATTAAATATTGTTGCACATGTTGGTGAATGTTGGTATCAGACAGCGATTAACGTACATTCAAGTAGCTATATATGTTTTCTGAATAAGAACTTATTTATTAACAGACACTTATTTGTAATGTTCAGTTGAAAATAAATAATGAAATAGTTACTAGAATTTAAGAAAAGGTGGTCCAATTTCTCATGCAATTATTAGAGCATACTTTTGTATACTGTAAGTAATTTCTATTTCTTTTTTAATTTATTTTTAATTCTGTCCAGAATATTGATGAAAATGTTGAATTTATTTGTTTAATTTAATAAAAATATGTAGAAATGACTTTACTGGTATATTACTTTGGTATACATTAACAATTTACTAAACAAGTCAGCTGGCGAGAGCCCGAAGCCGGTAGCAAAGGCATTCAGCCGGGGTGTCCCCACATTAACTTCCACCTGTTTCACCTGCTTGCTCACAAATCATCGGACGACCACCTAAACTCGGCACTGTACTGTACATTTGATCATCACTTCTCAGTTTAGAAGTAACTCAATCATGATTAACTTGCAGTAGCACTAGTAATAGGATGAACATTTCTAATATCAAAATAAATATGAATGACAAAGGTATTATGCATGAATAAAATCTAATCAAAGTTAGATTACTAAATAAAATCAAATCTAATCAAATTACTCAATGTTCAATTGATATATATATATAAAGGTTTCACATAAGCACGTGAAATAACAATCAATGATCAAAGCACAATATGAAATGGGAAAACAAGACTAAGATCTTTCAACCGTAACAAGCGGTCTTCCTCAGAGTCAAAACCTTACTGATGGTCTTGACCCAACTCAGTTTGGTTTTGACTCTGATGGAAACCGCTTGTAACAGTTGAATGATCTTAGTCGTGTTTTCCCATTTCGTATTGTGGTTTGATCACATATATAGGACTGTACTGGACTTTAATCACTGCTTCCGTGTCCAAGTCCTTATCAGATTCCTGTACCGTCTTCTCGAGTTACTTTAAGAGCATCAGAGGAGGAAATTATCTGTCTTCTCAAAGCCTGCTCTCATCCTGGCCTCTACCTGTACCGATAATTTTATTATTTTGTTTCATTTGTTATTTGTTATTCTATTTAATTTTCTTTTCTTTTTAATTATTCACTTTATTTTTAAAGTTCTCATTGCTTCATTTATTATTCTTCTCCTTCTGTTATTTTTATTTGTTCTTTTTTAGTTCTTTTGTCTCTGTAGTTAGTAGCTTTCCTAGGGGAGCCAGCAGAGTACGTGCGTGTTCATCGCATTTGAACGTACGATCAGTTAGCTTCAGCTACCTAAAGGGACTACTTCTGCCCGATAGCGACGAATGTCGAAATATCGTTTTGAGTCTTTTTGTGTGTGTTTTTATCTGTTTTTCTCTTACCTTTGTGAACTATATATATGGATTAATTTATCTTAGTGAAAATAATTTGGAAACAACGCTCTAAGGTCTTTCCTCAACACATCATCAGAGAGCAAGTGAACTAAAAAATACTTGTTAACTTGGTCGATTGAAGTCTCTAGAATTTTTGGTAACACTGAATGTGTTTTAATGATCCTATAATTGAAGAAGTCTTCATCTGTTTAATTATTCCACTAATCAATACTTCATATAATTTATAAAATCAATTATAAGATCATTAAACACATTCAGGTTTACCAACAATTCTAGAGACTTCAATCAACCAAATTTAACAAGTATTTGTTATTTTTTAGTTCATTTCACTCTCTGACGATGTGTTGAAAAGGCCTTAGAGCACTGTGGTGGAAATGGAACTGATCCATCCAATACATCAAGTGTTATTCTGATTATTATTGATATATGTATATATATATATATATATATATGAGGGCGGGCGCTCGGCCTGCGGTCGGTATTCCCGAGGCTGCTCGGCGCGAGTCGGCCTCCGGCATCAGGTGATCTGCAGCTGTTCTCCAGTTGGGCTCCCCCACTCCCTTTACCCCCACTACTTGCCTGCTTTCCCTTCCCTACGCCTTTTGCGTCCTGGATCTCCTAGGAACAACTTCGCCTGTCGATGACATCTGTGATGTCGAAAGCTTGCGCACTCAATACGTTTTCTTTTCTTATATTTATTATTATTATTCTTTTCTTTATAACTAACTATAAACTTTTCTTTCTTTTTTCTAACTAACTATACCTTCCCTATTAATTCTTACTCTCTTTCAACTCTTTATTTAATATATCTTTTCTAGCTTACTATTAATCATAATTATTATTATTATTATTAACATTATTATTATTATTATTATTAATTTTCTTAATCTATTTTTTCTCTATTAGTCCAGTTATACCGTTGACCTTTCAACTCTTTTATTCTAACCGCTTGTTTCTTGTTCATTATTGACCTTTAACCTTCTCTTTATATTAACCTGTACTATCCTTTTAATCTATTTATAGCAATAACTAAGCATGAGTCATCGATTTTAATTTAACATGTCACTTAGCCTTTCTTGAATTTCTTGGACTTTCAACTCTTTTATTCTAACCGCTTGTTTCTTGTTCATTATTGACCTTTAACCTTCTCTTTATATTAACCTGTACTATCCTTTTAATCTATTTATAGCAATGACTAAGCATGAGTCATCGATTTTAATTTAACATGTCACTTGGCCTTTCTTGAATTTCTTGGACTTTCAACTCTTTTATTCTAACCGCTTGTTTCTTGTTCATTATTGACCTTTGACCTTCTCTTTATATTAACCTGTACTATCCTTTTAATCTATTAATAGCAATGACTAAGCATGAGTCATCGATTTTAATTTAACATGTCACTTGGCCAACTCCTTTTCCAGTTGAACCCTGTTAGCAGGAGGTTAGTTCGTAGGATCGAATCTCTCAGTCTTAAGATCGTGAATGCTGAGTCTGCGGTTAATTTTAATGATACTTGTTTAAAAGAAGATCTGCTGCCTATTTATACCAATATATATATATATATATATATATGTGTGTGTGTGTGTGTGTGTGTGTGTGTGTGTGTATGTGTGTGTGTGTGTGTGTGTGTATGTGTGTGTGTGTGTGTAATTAGGGAGCAGATTTTCGTTGATACAAATTTTATTTAACACTTTTTGACCCTGATAAAAAAACCTAAAGATGGTTAATAGTGGTCACATTTGGACAGTTGTGAAACTTCAAAACACTGATTAGAAAATTAGAAAAGTTAATGAGAAAAGAGACTAGTACACGGGTTCAAAAAGTGAATAATGAAATATATATACAGGTAAATCGCCGCAGGTCTTCTCGTAAACAAATATTGTTAAAATTTGCAGCATCTTCAGCTCTCACAATTTTTTTTCTCCGGCTAGAGTTACCATAACTTCTGTCAAATGTGACATCGTAGAAATTAAACAATTTGAGCTTTCAACCATTAAATAATTGGTTATGATCAGGTGGACTTCCACCTGATAATTCACAGGAGAGTTGTTACCTTTTATATGAACGGAAGCGTAAAAGAGATGATTGCCTAAGACAGGCATGAGCAACTTTTGTGATCTGGGAACCACATTGTATTACTTTCAAGTCACCGCGGACCATATGGTAATTTCTGTGTTATTTGGATACATACAGATTACATATATAATGTATAAATACATATATAAAAACTCTGTGCTATATTAAAATGTCAATAATTATCTAATTTTTTATTATTCTTATAATGAAAACTATTATTATTCATACCTCCTTATTTTATAATGACAATGAAGCAATTATCACAACGCAATCAGCTAAAGATAAATAGATAAAGATTATATATATATATACATGAAATCGGAAAACAAGACTAAGATCTTTCAACCTAACAAGCGGTCTTCGTCAGAGTCAAAAACCGAACTGACGGGATTGGGATCAGTTAGTTTTTTGACTCTGACGAAGTCCGCTTGTTATAGTTGAAAGATCATAGTCTTGTTTTCCTATTTCATATTGTGGTTTGATCATTGATTGTTATTTCACGTGATTATGTGAAATCTTTACATATATATATATATTGTAAACAGGAAAGCGATCCAAAAGGACAACAAACGTTTCACGATGAATCACAAACACAGAACTAAGAAACAAACAGACTTACTGTCTCTAATTTTCAGTTGAACCATCATCAGGAGAGTTGAGATAGGGACACCAAGCGCACTTGTGAAGCGACGGTTGGAGACAGTTGTTGGTCTCCAACCGTCGCTTCACAAGTGCGCTTGGTGTCCCTATCTCAACTCTCCTGATGACGGTTCAACTGAAAATTAGAGACAGTAAGTCTTTTTCCTTTGTTCTGTGTTTGTGATTCATCATGAAACGTATATATATATATATAATATTTCAAAGTATATACCGTAAGAAGAAGTGAAAAGTGAGAGTTGTGGTTTGAACTTGTGTTTTGAATTGTGAAATGATTGTCGTTTCACGTGTTTATTGTGAAATATAAAATTACAACAAAAAAACACAAAAAAGACTAACACTCACGGTTCTTGATCATTTTGGCTGTCTTACTGTCTTCAGGAGAGTAGGTACACAGGAGTGGAGACGTGAATACATCCACCAACCGATACAAAGTGATATGCAGTGCAGACACCTTTCCACTGTGGACAAGTATAAGCTGTGAGTAAGTACAAGTGGTATAAGTGAAGGATGAGAGAAAATTAAAAAATAAGGCTGAAGTGAAAATACAGCAGGAAGAAATCAACAAAAACCAAACTCTAAATTGATAAAATGTTAAAAAGTTAAAAAAACTGTATATTTCAAATATGTAAGTAAGAAAATATATATTACGAAATAGCAAATTATTTCACACAACACAAGCGATTAATGCATTATTTACAATAGATATGGTGATAAATGTTTCAATCAACAAAGTAGATAGATATGAAGTTAAACGTCAAAAGATTTATTTATTTGGACGTTCAAGATATATTTCTCCCTTCATCTCTCTTTCAACTTTTTGTTGATGAAGAACTTTTTTTTCAGAATATAAATCACAGTTAGTGTTGTTCCCTGTGATGGCGTTCAGAAAATTTTGTTTTTGTAAAATTTTTCTGAATTACAATTTATGTATATATATATATATATATATATATATATAAACAAAGTTTCTAAAAAGTCATTATAAGATACGGGTACCAAAATCGTACCACAATAATTTTTATATTACTTCTTCTATTCAGTTCTCACTTTTACTAGCAAGCTTATTTGAATAATGTATATAAAATATATGAGTTAGATCTCAAAAAAACAATTTATAACTATGAATTACTAGAAAAAACGAAATTGAATTAGAGTTGCAATATATCAAAGAAATAAAGAAGGTTGCGGGTTATTGATAGCCAATTGACCTAGAATTTACACCCTAGTTCTGGAACATAGTCGTTTGTGCAGCCTGCCAGCCAATTTTCACTGATAGCAACAATTAAAATAACTTGGTGTTTAACTTATCGTGAGTGTATGAGTATCGAAAGAGCATGTCGATGATTTGAACAGAGTAAAACCAGTAGGACAAATGATACCTAAGGAAACACAGTGATACAGTACAATAGTCGTATCAGAATATTAATACTCTATGAACTGTATATTAAGAACTAAAATGTTAATATAAATGTCCTGAACATCAACTTAAATATACTGATACAAGCGTGGTAACTAAATATTTACTAGCGATTTTAAGCAAACAAGGTAATTAAAAAGTAAAAGGTCACCCTCCCTGGTCACTTTTATTACTAACCCCCTCCAAACCCCACTACCCACCTCAACCTATTAACTCACAGCTCTATCAGTTACATATAAACTGTCGTAAAAATTCTGGGAATTCATTTTATTTTATTTTAAAATTTTAAATATAAAATCACGTTAGTTAATAATCAGGTGATGACTTATAAAACCAGACATGATGGAATAAAAACATAGACTCTAGTGCTATTTTATAAGAATAATAGTGTACAGTAATATTGTAAATTAAATGACTCTGGCTAAATAAATTTCACAGTTACTGAACATCTCAGATATAGCAGTACATGGAGTTGAAATGGTAGTATTCAGCAAGAAGTTAGTGAATGCAGAAGGTGTTGTCAAGTTAATTCAGTAAGTTTAAAAAAAGATTCTCTGCTAAATTAAACCTCTATATATATATATATATATATATATATATATATATATATATATATATATATATATATATTCAAAGTTTTGTCATCCCGACTACATATATTCTACACTGTATTTGTTATCAAGGTTTGATCTAGCGCCAAACAAATCTCGAAAACCACCTTAAGCCTGCCCACCGCAGAGTTGTTAGGAAATTGGAGCAGACCAGAATTAAAGTCATCAACGCAGAGGCTTCTGTGCATTTCAATTAAATATGTATATATAATAAATTCACAAAATTATCACGCACAAAAGATATCACAAAAACTTACTATTTTATTTCGATTGCCTTGTCATCAGCAAGGTAGGTAGGAGACGCTCTGAATACAGATGACTCAGTATAGGTATTTGTCGTCTGAGCGACTCACATTTATCTTCCTTGTGACGAGGCAATCAAAGAAGAGTAGCAAGTTTTACTACTAGTAAATTAGCAGGTTCTTAAAAAAAAACGAAACGTCGGCAATGAGAGTTTGATTTTTGTACCTAGAAAATTTGACTTAATCCTGATTAGATAACGCACCTATATATATATATAAAGATTTCACATAAACACGTGAAATAACAATCAATGATCAAACCACAATAAGAAATGGGAAAACAAGACTAAGATCTTTCAACCGTAACAAGCGGTCTTCGTCAGAGTCAAAAACACGTACTAAGCAGACTGCTAGAAAATATACTGGAGGTAAAGCACCACGAAAGCAGCTAGCTACCAAAGATGCCAGAAAGAGTGCTCCGGCTACTGGTGGCGTAAAGAAACCACACATGTATAGGCCAGGCACGGTAGCTTTGAGGGAAATCACGCGTTATCAGAAAAGTACTGAACTTCTGATAAGGAAACTTCCATTCCAGCGGCTGGTGAGGGAAATTACACAAGATTTCAAAACCAACTTACGTTTCCAGAGTTCTGCTGCTATGGCTCTTTAGGAAGCAAGTGAGGCATACTTAGGTGATTTGTTTGAAGACACCAATTTGTGCGCTATTCATACCATATATATATTAATCCTGTCGTATGGCAAAATATTAGTTCTATCGAGAGTATTAATTAATGAATAAACCTCATATAACATAAAACTCAAAAATTAAATTGACATAATCATAGCTTTAATATTTATAATATCATTACACTTTCTTTAAATTAGTTATTATCAAATCATTATAAACTGCAAAATTCAAATTTCTGAAGGCAGTGTTATATTAGAAACAAGACTTCAAAGAGCTTTTCAATGATTCTTAATACCTGTTTTATTGAAGCAAAAAGAAGAGCTTAAGTTTCTTTATACTTTAATTGTTAAGGTAAGAAGTTTATCAATCAAATCTTTATTATTAATATTAACTTGAAAGTTCTTTCAAATTGTTTCATAATATTTTATCCTATCTTTAGTCTGTTGTGTACAAATTTATTTGCTTAATTTATAGTTTAGTATATACATAATATGTATATAATATATAATATGTATAGACATTATATATACATATTATAGTATATTATTTATATTAAAACTAATTTTAACTTCCTTATAGTGTTATATTGTTTTAAAACCATGATCACTTTTACATACAAATTAGTTTACTTTTCTGGAATAAGTAATAGCTAATTATTAATCAAGTATCATTTGTCAGAGTATATCTATGACAAATTATAACTTTATTTATATCAAAAAACATTTATAATAAGAAAACCTGAAACTCATTTACATCAGAAGAAAACTTTGTCGTGATACTGATTTATTCTTAGGTACATAAATTATATGCATATAATTACTGATATTAACTTTGAACGACAATAGAAAAGACGTATGATCAAGTTTCTCCTCAAATCTTGCTCCGTAACAAAATATAAAAGGCCACGTAGCGAAGAATTCCACCGACCCGATGACAAAGACTGTCATTTCAAAGACTTCAAGATTTCAAAGACTGTCATTTTTATATGGTTATATTTGATTATTTCAACGATTTCAATTACAATTCATCTGAGGCAAGGTCCAAACATTTCACATCTAGGGAATCAGTAGCACGCCGTCTGCCAATTCCCATTCAATAACTTTTTATTACTCCAAAACTGCTGATGCAGCTACAGCTGCAGAACGCATAAAAGATATCAATAAAATATCAAAAAATGCAGTATTATTAAAGATTACAGAACAGTTTATTAGCCAAAAAACCCCTGATTATTTGTAATCATAATCCATCCTCCTTTTTCATTAAGTTTTCAATTTCTTTCACTTCATATTTTCAGTGAGCTTTAATTCTATCAGAAAGTCATTATATATATATATATATATATATATATATATAATATATATATATATATATATACATATATATACTTATAACAATATTTTACAATAAATACATGAAATAAAAATCAATATACAAAGAAAGTAAGATATTAAAAAAAAACTAACATCTTTCAACCGTAACAAGCAGTTTTTGTCAGAGTAAAATCTCATCTGAGTTGAAGAGTTGAAAATTGACTCTGACGAAGACCGCTTGTTACGGTTGAAAGATCTTAGTACTTTTTCTGATATACTTGTGTATATATAACTTTCAATTTGACTGACATTCCCCATCATTAGGAAGTAATGATACCTGGTCATGGTGAATGCTCACCAAAACATGTCCCAAGAATGTATATGTTTTTTATAGATATCCTTAGGTTTCCGCCCCTAGTGGGTCCATGCAGCCCTATTACAGGCTGCATTGGTTTATATATAAGTAAATCACATGTTATTGAACCTGGGCTAAAAAGGCCACTGACCATAACTATAGCTGAGCAGGTTCAGTAGGACCCTTGGTCCAGAGTTTGATCCAAAACTCTTAAAATAAGTCGGTACTACGGGTGGTGGGGGCCCATGGAGCAGTATATTTCTCCATCCCACCAACTGAGGCTGGACTCGTGGTAGCTGTTGTATCTCACCCAACTTGGATAAAACCTTTGGTTGCTGTGTAGGAAGCAGTAACTTTTCAGGAGGCCTGATTAGCATACCGGGGAGCTAGAGACAGGAAACCCTTACAAGTGGGAACGAGCCATGAACCCAGCTATTAGATTGGACAACTGGTACATGTCTAATAGAGGCTCGGCTCTGGATGGGAGCCCTGAGTGGGGACGATCCGATTGCATCCCATCGAGCACTTTATGATTCGTTCACTTACCTGCACAGACCAGGTGGTACTAAGCCAACGAGAGGTTTTAATCCCTCCATATAGATTGTTTTTCTGAGGTACTAATAATACACCTCACAAGGATGCCATGATGGGGTCCGATTAGCTACCAATTGCAAGCCCTGGTCCCGGGGTAACAGGATTTGCCCTCTTCGCAGGGGGACGACAGAGTCCACAAAAACACTATGGTAGTCCTGAAACTGACAGGACTGGTAGAATCCGTCCAGTTTTGGAACCTAAGTGTTAGTAAAATTATGAAAAGGCAATGTAGTTAAGTTTGTAGAACTCATTCAAAATTTTCTAAAATAATAACGATAGAAGTTTAAAAATTAGGAAAATTAAGAAGAATATTAACAAAACTGAAAAAATTGATCAAAAAAAACATAGATATCGAAGTAAGTATTCATTTACCCCTAGATATTGCCTAAGAAAATAAACAAGTTCTAAGGGCTTCCAAGTGTTTCGCCGTTTTCAATGAACTGAAAATATACTACTACTTTCCGTGGTGATTTTCTTCATTATAGAGTCCCACATATTTATTAAAGTATTTTTTTTAATACACGTATACAGTGTTATTATTATATTATTAATTAAATAGAAAATGTTCTTGTTTGTACATTTTCATGTTAGTTTCTCGCATTTAATGAAATAGATTTCCCTTATTTTCAATAAGATCATTAAATGATACACATATAAAGCAAACTATAAAGCACAGAAAATCAGAAATGGACAAAGAAAATCAGCAATAGACGAAGATGTTCAAACAATGGTTTGGATTCAAACGGTCTGAGCAACATTCAAACCGACTGACGGTTGATTTGGTTGAAAAATCTTAGTCCCATATTTAATTTGGTTATTTTTTTAAGTGTTATGTTCACTATGTAATTTTCATGCCTGCATTAATTTTAACATTTCAACATACATGCATTCACATAGATGAAAATCGATGGTTGCAAATACTAAAATAATAAAAAAGGAAAGTAACCACCATAAACAGAATTTAGAGGCTATATTAATTCAAAACTGAAGCCAATCCTAAATACTCAAGACGAAAAGAGTAGCGGAATTTTAAAGCCCTTTAATTCACATCAAGGACATCCAGAAACCCTTGCAGGTAGTAACTCAGGCCGAGAGGCCAATCACCTCACAGAATTAACGACCAGCTTATCTTAAACTTGAAGAAAAACAACCCCTACTGTCTTCACTTTGTATATATAATAAACCAGAGAATTCACCCAAGAATTTATTCATGCCCTGTTGATAAATGTTGATCATTCGAAAACATGTCGACTATAGAAGTGTACTTTATTTTGTAGACGAAATAATGAGAAAGTTAAATAGAAAAATTGAAAAAATTGTGAAGAAACAGGTATCAGCTAAGTTTGATGTCATTTTCAATAACGTATGGTATATGTCAAGGTAGGACTGCTACCAAAATTTACATATATATATATATATATATATATGTGTGTGTGTGTGTGTGTGTGTGTGTGTGAGTGTATTACATGATACATTCTAAGTGGGTTTTAACTGCTATGTATGAATAAGTCTAAGTCCTCGATCAGTCAGTATTGTATACAACCTGTTGCTGTTCATGCTAATTACCATATTCTCACCTTTTCAACTTAGAATTTCTAAAGCATGGAATGTTCTAGAGTTCAAATACTAAAAAATGATCTAAATAGAAAAAATTTGTCACTTTAAGAACTTCTCAAGAAGCCCATATATAGCTCTCAATAATATATTGTTTACATCCAAGTATTATTCTGAACCGTTAAGTTCCATTCTAAGAGTTTTGAATTATTATTTCTACATTCTCTTCTAGCCATTTGTTAATTAACTTAATTATCATATATATTTATTTTAATTTAGTTACTTATTTTTGTTTATTAACTTTTAGTAGACTATATTGTTTTTTATAAAATGTTTTATTTCTTTCTTTATTAGCTTGTTATAGTACTTTTTTTGTTTCCGTTGTTGCCAATCTGCACAAATATTCTCAAAAGATGTTTAGTTAGCTTTTGTCTTCTCACAGTATTATTTCCTTTTCTGAGGACAACCGCTATAAGGGTTGAAACATTGAAAATGAGTCCTAGTATTCATTAGTGTTTGTTTATGTTTTTAACATGTGTTTACATGAGCATAAATCTGATGGTTTTGTTAAAAACTAATTATATGTTACTAGATAGTTAGAACTCACGTTCTTCTATATTTGAGAGCATGAAAGGAGAAATAAATATTTATTGAAATAAAAATTGACAAAAGGTCCAGCTTTATGAATAGACGTTGGTGAATAAGATAGCCCTTAGTGTTGGCCTCCGTTTTGTGCTTCTTTATTAAAAAACATATTCAGAAGAACACTATTCAGGAGTAGCTTGGTAACAACGTCATCCATTAAATCTTAATATTAGTTTCGAGTAATATTAATATTTTTTTTTCTAATTTAATTATGAAGTTAGAATATTTAATTATTATTTAATCTTAACTTTATCAAAAGTTTAAAGATGGATTTCTTGAGAATTTTTGGTCTTAAGAAATAACACTCCTGTTTCTATGCCGTCGTCTTACAAAAAATTGTTTAGCATTTTCAAAGATATTATTAATTTAGTGAATACATCAACGGCCCGTAATAAGAGATTTGGTTGAAACAATTTATTGACGACATAAGAAGTGAAAACGAATATATCAACAGAATATCTACCAACAGAAAACAAAAAACTCAATAAACCAGAACATAAACATCACATAAAATAAAATAAAACACAAACATAGCCAGTGTTATTGTTTTTTAATAGAAAACATGTCTTGTTTAAACATAATTTTTTTATTCATTATTAAGGCTAAAAAATTGTTTATGCAAATAAGTAATATTGCAAAATAATTCTGCACTATTCTGAGAGACCTCCAACAGGGCATTCAGGGAACAAACAGACAACAAAAAACACAGTAAGAAAGAAAATTACAAAACCAATACAAACAAAGAAAATATAAACGAATTAAGGGGAAAAACTACAAAATATTACCTTGTTTTTGAAGAAAAACAATTTACGTTCTATGCCTTTATCTACCAGCATCCTATCAGATATGAAGACAAAGGGAAGGTTACACAGACCAGAAAACAAAAACAAACCAACCTTTCAATTTCAAATCAACTACAGTCTAATACGGTTCAAGACAAAAAGAAAAGCAAATTACACAAAGGAGAACTGAAAGAAACACACAAAACAGTTATTGAACTACATGACATCACATACTAGTGTACAGAACTATTGCAGTAGATTGGAGTAAATAATACTAAGACTAGATATACCAGATCTCTTAATACAGGCCGTTGGTGTATTCACTATATTAATAATTTCCTTGAAATGTCTCTTTTCTGCGCGTTCTTCATATTTTAAAATTTGTGTATCTTGAAACGTAAATGAATGTCTCTTTATACATGCATGCTCTGCTAGGGCCCAAATTTTTCCTTTGTGTCTTATCTTATTTTTATATTTAATTATTTAATTTTTCAAGTATTGATTAGTTTGTCCAATATATAATTTCATTTTTACTACTTATGTCCTCAATAAATTGATTTTAACCTTGAAAATGCCAAACAAGTTCTGGCAAAATATTGGCATATAAACAGGAGTGTTATTTCTTTTGACCAAAAATCCTCAAGAAACCCATCTTTCAACTTTAACTATCAGTTGTGGAGAAGCTATATTAGTACTAACTTTATCTTTCTATTCTTAAAGTTTATAACTTTGTTGTATTATATATTACATTAGATGGAATCACAGTAATTGACATTGCTTCTTTCAATTTCTATGACAAAAACCTTGATTAAAGTATAATATGATTGTTTTTACAAGTACGTGCAAAGATAACATGTTTACAAGCTGAATGTAACATGATAGTCAAAGTATTAATTGTACAAAAAGCTGTATGTAATCAAATATTTGGCCAACAACAGAATAGTCTATTATGTTTTTAATCTTCCTCATTATTTCTGCCTTATACACTCTCAGATTATGTTTTCAATTAAAAATAATTCAAAATTTGGTATTCAGTTAGTGGATACTCGTATAATGCCATTTTTTGACCATTATAAAAATAAAAATATCGAAATTATGTACGCTTCATCCATTATTAAAATATATCTATGAAACTTCACACATTCTAAAAACCTTTAATTTCAATAAAGTATAGGTTTCATGTTGTTTCCACATTTTGGCAATAAATCGTTAGTTTGTTACATTTTTCAAAAAAACTGTTTGAATACTACATTTGGATCAAACAATATTTATTATTAGCTACATATCAATAACTGAGATACAATCTACCTTGGATATCAATACTAAGCTGCCAACTAAATTTTAATTTAGACTTATATCAATAATAACATAAATTAACTAAATACAACCTTATCCTGTAGTATTTTTTCACTCTGAATCTAAATAGACAATTCCTTAATAACAAATTTTATTGTAATAAACTTCTTGTAACACAATATAAATTTAAAATTTTCTAATTATATTATTTTTTAGTATAGAAAAGTAAACCAAACATTATTTTAATAACAATCATAACATCCTAACGATATTTTTTTCTCCCTTCAGTTTTAGGACTACCGTTGTTATATTTTGATTCGGTTGTCCCTCTAGAGGAAATTGCCCATTAATCAGGGGCTAGACCTCACTTAAGTGAGTACCAGCTTTCAAGTACACCTGCCAACTGATGGAATTTACCCAATAATAAGCGTCAAGAGTCCCGCTTCCTCTTGTTGCTCCGGAGGCAACCTCCCGAAAAGATGTTACTTCTCACCCAGCAACTCCTAACGGAGCCTGCTCATCCTGAGTGGACAATCACAACCACCATTAGTCTAATACCAAAGGAGGGGGTGGCATACGGAAACCTTAATGAATTCTGCATGGGTTTCTCCAATCATGCGTTGCCAGCAGAAGTTCTCGGGTATAACTCTGGGCGTAGGTTCTACAGTGTCTGCCTTTGCAGGTAAGGTAAATGGCCAGAATGACTTTGTCTGTTAGCCAGTCAGCCAAATAAGAGGAACCTATAGCCACTCTCACTCTGAGGTCGGCTCATGTGAATTAGGAGGTCTGCCTCCCCACAGAGGAAGAACCTCCCAAGGAGAGGCCTCTTTGCTTGTGAGAGAGCTCGTTTCTCAATACATGAGCAATTATTTTTTTGTTTATAACTAATGATGTGTCGAAGCTTTCTGAAAACAAAATTGATGCTTTGGTCACAAAAGATGCCCAACCAGTATATACTATTGTTGACTATCTAAATATCAGGGTTACCCAAGTCTATACAATTTTTTGACTATCTAAATATTCAATAATAATCAGTGATTTATCTAAGACTACTGTTTTTGTTTAGGACAATGACGGCAATATGCTTCGTGTGCAATCTACCTATTCTAAGTCACCAGGTTGGCCTCGTCTGGCAGGGTGGAAATGGCTGGGACGACATTGTTCGCGAGCAGTTGGAAGAATCTACACTCAAACAAAGGTAATAAAATGTTTATGAACATAATCAAGTAAAATTAGTGTATGCGCTTGAATTTGATTTTTTTTTCTTTTGTAAAAAAAGCCAAAAATCTAGTTTATGGCAGAAAGAGTAGAATACACTGAAGATTTCTAGAATCTCATATAAGGATTTAATGAAAAGAAATAATATTGAGTCTACTATCCCGTCTGGTCAGTCTGTATTTGCCATTCCAAGCTCTATGTTGAAATCAAAGAAAGCTACGAGAGTTGTTGCAAAGGAGTTTTTTTTACCCCAGGCCGCAGCTGTAGCATTCAGTTCAGTTGTTCATAAAATAGGAAATACTGAGAGGCATTCGAGCTATAAAAGTGGTTTGTATAAAAAAATGTCTATTGAGTTCAAAAGTGATTATTATTTTCACTTTTCAAAAAAAATTTTATTTACCCTAATATCTATTTCAAGCAAGAATTTTTTTTCAATACAAACTAAGAAAATAAGAATTAATAATTTTTAATTACAGAAATAGATATGAAAACAAAAAAAAAATAACTTAAATAATTCACGAATATTAATACCCAAAGTAAATAATCAAAAAATAAATTAAAAAAAAAGAACAAACTTCAGATAAAAATACATTAAAACAGGAGAAGTGAGTTAAGTGTATCTTACCAGCAATCATGAGAAATATGAGAGAGAGAGAGAGAGAGTAATTTGACAAGTGCTTAAATGAATTATTAGAGATTAATTAGATCAAATTTATCCTACATAGTGTGAGCAAAACATATCACATGGGAAAGTATTAATCAGAAATCAATACATGCAGCTACAGTTATCGTTAACAATAAATAATTAACAGGTATTGGAAGGACAGTTATTAGAAAAGATTAAATCAATTTAAGTGGTATTATTTTTAGCAAGTTTAGAAGTAAAGTTACCTGTTTGTCTTTATAGGAAGAAAGGTTCTAACAGTAGAGTTATAAGCTAAGAGCCATTTTAAGTAAGCAAGTTAGACACTTCGTTTAGCTTCTTTAAAACAAACTTTACTAACACGTCAGCGATATAAAGCCTATTCAACTTTTCTTTTTCTGTAAGTATATAAAAGAAACTAACTGTTGCTTTCTTTCTTTATAATAAATTAAGGATTATAAAGTGAATCGTATTTATAATTTATTGAAATTCCTGTTTATAGTTATACTTTTACTGAATACATTTATAGAACCTGTATAATGAGACAATTGTAATTAAATATTTCTATTGCTAAACAGTATTATATACATTTACACAGAGAATATATATATATATATATATATATATATATATATATCACCGTGTAAACTATATTAAGAAATCAGAATAATGATTCTGATCTTTCAACCAAAACAAGTCGTTTTCATCACACTCCAAGTGTTACTCACGAAGACTTGTTTTTGTTGAATGATCTCAGTCATTTTTCTGATTTTTTATTGTAGTTTAAACTCAGAAACAAAAAAAAAACACGTGATTTTTCTTTCATGTGTTTATTGTAAAATCTTCTTATATATATATATATATATATTTGTAAAAGTTGGAAGTAGTCCTTCATTTAAACATATATTGTTAAATAACGCCCCATATTTGGCTTGTATCTGCTTCTTACACAATTTCTCCAGTTTCCGGAATTCCATCCTCGTCTCTTCATTAAAACTATAAAGTCTATCACCGATATTACTAGTCGACATGTTTCGAATGTACCACATTCATCATCAGGACAATAATGAGAGTAATAGTACGAAAGCTAGTTATATATATAGAGATGGATTATTAATGGAAAGTTTACAGGGTATCGCCCTGTATCACGGAGCATTATGGGGGATTAAGGTAGGGTGGTTGGGCTTACCTACTACATGGCTACTCTGGGTGTTTCTGTTTGCAAGTAGTTTTAAAATTCGACAAGAATTATTAACTTGGATATTTATCGCTGGTTGCTTTTCTTGAATAATTATTGCTTCTAAAAGTTGTAATTTAAAATGATTTCTTTCTCTAGCGATAATTTTTGTGGAATTTACCATCATTTCTCTTGTGAGTTTTGTCTTATGGACTGCTGTTGTATGGCATTTTGGCCCGCCGGCAGAAAGGTGCATAGTAATTCTTCTAGACAATGAAGTCGAAGTCATTCCTATATATGAGCTTTTACGGGCCTCGCAGCTCCCGATATTACATGAGTACTCATATACAAGATTTGTTTCTTTTGACTCCTTTACGCTAGGGCTATTTTTCATTATTAAACTGCTTATTGAAGGGCTTTGGTAGTAAGTTATCAGGGTCAAACTATCGTCAGGCTTAATACATTTAACATGGCTTTTTATAATATTTTTCAAAACACGTTCATCAGTCTTATATTCATCTGTATATTGGTTCTTGTAGAATATTTTGTGGTTAGTGCCTGTTATTAGGCTCTTATTATCTGAGGTGAATCTATTTTCGAGGTAGCGTCTTAGAATGTTGTCAAAATACTTGTTTGAGTAACCATTGTTGATTAACGCTTGCTTGGTTGACGAAATATTACTGTTGAAAAGGTCCCAGGTTGAGGCGATCTTGTACGTTCTGTGGATTAGGGATGGTTAGATTATATATATATATATATATATATATATATATATATATATATATATTGCTGTTAGATTTATAGAGTATTATTGGATTACTATTATAGAATTCAAGAATAAATCATTCGGAGAGTTAGTGTTCAATTTACCAGAAGTGTTGAAAACCAAGTTCAGAAAACTAGAGAAATTAAATAAAAAACGAACAAAAATGAAAATGGGCATACTTTTTAATAAAACATGTCTAAATGAAGGTCTGCTCCCAAAATAAAATTTTATATATATATATAATATATATATATATATATATATATAAATCTTAAAAAAAAAACAATAAGAAATGAGAAAAAATATTTAGATTTTTCCACCGTAACAAGCGGATTTCATCAGAGTCAAATTCCAGCTGGTTAGAATCCTTAGTTGAAATTTCACTGGGACTATGACCGAGTCTTTTCCTCATTTCTTACTGTGGTTTGAACGTTGATTGTTATGTCACGTGTTTATTTTGAAATCTTGATATTTGATATATAACACTAATTTTCTTTTTTATCGAAGTTTGGTCTAGCTTCCATAATACAGCATCCTTAGCCGACGTTTCGTTTATATTTGTAGACATCTTCGTATGTTGACTCTGATGAAGATGACTACAAATATAGACAAAGCGTCGGCTTAATGGTGTTGTATTATTGATGTTAGACCAAACCTTGATAAAGAAGAAAAAGAGTATTAAATATATGTGGCCAAGAAAAGGAAAACATTCAACAAATGTAAAAGAATCCATAACCGACACAAATTGTTCAACATAAGAAGTGGTACCCAAATAAGTAAAGACTAGCCCTTCCAGTTTCAAATTTTTGCCTTCAAACGTCAAAAAAAAAAAAAATAGACGGAAATCAGTCACACGGACACAAAGATGGTTAGAAACCAAGCTATTTGAATAGCTTAGAGCTTGCTGTTTAAAGTAATATTAAGTATACTAAATAACTAGTTTATTAATGCATAGTTAACAAAATCAAAATCTAAGTTGTTGCCACATATTAATATTCTGTTGAGAGCTGAATGATACATTAATTATTTTCAGAATAGAACTGTGAATTGTTGAGGTTGGCCTAAATTGTATGTTTACAAATATTTTGCTATAGCAATGATTTTAATGCGAAAAAACATTTTTTGGATAAATTTGGATTAGTTGAAAGATTCAGCTAACATTTACTTACGAAAATGCATTTTACGTGGGCAGCTCTAAGGTGTGTAATGGTTTACGTGGTGGTAAACGAGTTTGCCTTGCCTGCTCTCTATTATTCATGCAACTGGCGAAAGACATATACCCTTGGCTTAGGAATTTTGCACTACAGCTTATTCAACGTTAAACATACCTGCCATACTCTAATTAGATTTCAGCGTACAAGATGCAAGACCTCTAATGTAGACTCTATCGTTAGTATAACTGTCATATTAAGTACTTTGAAGTATTCGAAACAAAATACCTGTTGCACATATGAGAATATTCGACTTTAGCAAGAATACTCGGTTCCCCTATTTTGCTGATTATTTATTATTCAGAATATTCTAAAACCATTGGAATACAGCTAAAACAACTATTTACTAATAAAATTAAGTTAGAAGTAAATATACATACAAGGAAATAGTCTTGGTTTGTCGGGTACGCTATTTTATCTCGACTGTCCCGATACTTAAAAAACTCAACCGTTTATGGAAAATCTCGATGTCTAATGCATTTTATTCTCACTTCTCCGTTCTTAGAGAACTTTAAGAAATGTTTCATATTCATGTGCATTTTAAATTTGCTTCAGAAATAAATCCTCACTGCTCTGCTCATAAATTCTCTTTAGTTTAGAAGTTCATTGTTCTGATATGTAAAGAACTTATCTCTTTAAACTGAGCGTCTCAATCCCTTGTGCATTCTATGCTTCCTTCAAAAATACATGCTCTTTAATACTTTAAAAAATAAATTCTGCGGTTTGACCACTAGAAATAGTTGGACTGTTTTATGTATTTTTAAAAAACATTTTTAGTTCAGCACATAATCTTTGAAGCATTTAAAAAAATTCTTACTTATATCTTATAACCAACATCTAAACTACAGTAGTAATTAGATAAAAGATTAAGATCTTTTAACCAAAACAAGTGTCAAACTGATACTTCGTTAAAGACCACTTGTTTAGGTTGAAAGATCTTAGTCTTTAGACTTAGTCTTAGTGATTTAGACTTTTATTTTCATTTAATATGTTTATCGTAAAATTTTGTTATACTCGTATCCAATGAAGCAATCTTTTTCACTATATGTTCTTTATCAAAAAGAAATAAATAAATAATAATAATAATAAAACCTTAATATGTGCTCCATTGCGGGAAGGATTCTCGAATAGAAAATTCGAATATTGTAAGCTGACCTGCAGAATATAATCTCTGGAATTTTTCTTGATATTCGGTAAAAAGTTCGTGATTCTTAAGGAAGCATGTTAGTGCGTTGCCCTACAAGGACAAGCTACATATCAAATATATTGACTGGGAGCTGGTTGGGTCACCAAGGGTTTTTCCTTTATTGAGGACATGTTCCTTTCCTTCGCTACCATAATGTATTTATGGTTATATAATTCCATCCTATTATTATTTTCTACAATTATTTCAAACTTAAGTATTAGTACTGTCTTTACTTACTTATTTAACAAAGAAGAATATTTATGAATTATTACTGAATTTTGACTGCACAGTTTGAATAATTACATGAAAACAGTTAACAAGTGATAATAAAATAATCAAAAAAATAAATTTAAGATTTTAAAAATAAATTATTTTAAAAAAAAACAAAATAACAAACGTAACAGCATCACTTAAACTTTAGCATTCAGTAGAATTTGCATCAGCAAAAATAAAAATCCTATAATTAATCAATATATTTTTTTAAAGCTTTCATTTATATTTATTACGACATATTTATTCATATTTATGTACTGTTAATTTTTTAAAAAATGTACAGTTAATTAAACAATGTAAATTTTAAGTTGTAAAATCATTAAATAAAAAATAACATTTCTTCTTTGTTAATTAATTTGACTGGTCCTTCTATTTCGTTGTATACAATTGTTTCTAATGATTTTAAATCGAAACTTTCAGAAAGTTGCTTTCTCTTTTGTCAACTTCATTAAAAATATTAACTTAGCTTTATTTCACTTTCAAAGAACCTTCCAACATTTTAATTGACCTAAACTTTTTTTTCTTAAAAATTCCTTTTTTTATAAAGCTTGTCTTACAGAAATATTAAATTGCATTGTTTAAAATTGTTTTGAGATTTATTTCCATCTAGTTTCCTTCTATCATTTTATAAAGGACATTTTTGTTTTACAAAAAAAAAAATAATATTATTTTTCTCTTAACGAATTTTCTCAACACATTTTAATCTCTATTAAGTAATTAAGGAAATTAAAAGAAGAAGATATAAAACTGCTGAATCAGACATTATTTTCTCAATAAATATACTCATATTCGTTTAATTTTGAATCATATATCTGTTATCGGTAAAGATAAAATTCATATTTTCAAGTTTTAATCAAAAACACATATTCAGATATTTTCTTCAAAAATGTTCAGAGGGATATATAATTTTGAATTGACACTTTGTTTATTTGTAATTATATTGATAACTGTATGAATAACTGATATAGCTTCTCGACCAATTATTGTTCAAATTCCAATTTAGTTGTTGAGGATGAGATCCAAATTAATAACTTTTGATTTGATACCAACGTTTCACTGGAATATATTTGGCATTCTCAAGTCTAGAAATAATTTATTTAAACAATTTATTATTAATATAAATAACAATGAAAACAAATACTTTCATTGAATATCAACTAACAGATGACAAAAACATAAATAGCCAACAATGCAAAAAAACAAGATAAAAAAATTGCACAATACCTTTTAGTGTAATTTTAGTACCTTATAAAACGAAATATTTTTCACAGTTATTAATATTGATAAATTAATAATTAATAATAATAAAACACATGTTATGTTATCAAGTCTGATTGTTGATGACACCAACAATCTACTATGTTGACATCAACAATCTACTATGTTGACATCAACAATCTACAGTAATAATGGCATCTGAAGTTACTATGTTAATTTGGTTAATTTCTGATGATACATATTACAAAACTAGAGATGTGGATAATGCGTTGAATAGTTCTTTCAATGAGGTAATAACATCTTAGATTTTTGTTTTACCCTGTGTTCATTTACTTTTGCTTTTGCTTATTGTGTTTTCCTTTATATTTAGTAAATATATATTTATTTTCAAATTCTTAATAAATTCTTTTTACCCTTGATAATAATGGTAACAATACTAATTGTAGTAATCAAGCGAAAAATACTTCGGTCTGTATGGCAATAATATTGAGCAATTTGTTTGTCTTATTCTTTTGTGCTATTGCTTATTTGTGATTTTTGTTTTCTATTAGTTGATATCCTGTGAAGGTATTTGCTTTCATTCTTGTTTATATTAGAAGTAATTTTTTTTAATATATTGCTTTAGCCTTGATATGTCGAACAAATTTTGATGAAACGACGGATTGAAATCAGAGAGTAGTAATTTGGACCTATCCTCCATAGCAAAATTAGTATTATAGCAATAAGTTTATTTCTACAATTCTACTTCGTTTTCTTATTGCTAACTTTATTTAGATTAAGGATTTGTTCAATGTGACCAGGTATTTGTACTTCCAGATCAGAAGTAACCTAAGGAAAAATGAACTAATAATCAATATTTTGGGTATTATCTGCTAGCAAGCTTGTCACTTTACTCAGGAGAGACTATTATTTATAGAGGAAAAGTCAGAGCAAATTTAATTTCTGTGTAGGATCCATATCTATAATCAACAGATCTTTGTGACTTGCCGTTTTTAACTTTTTAGTTATCCTCTATTGAAATAGAGGGTATGAAAATATTTCAGTACTTAAGTGTACAATTTTAATAGCATTGTAATCTAAATACACGTTATGAATAATAACGTATCATAATAAGGTATCACTATAGACATGTATATTCTGAAACTACATAAACTATTTGAAATGTGTGGTAAGTGTAAGTCGTATACCAAATCGAATACCAAATCTTAGCTTACTTAATTTTCACCACCAAGTTAATTAACACATTTATATCTACAAATGCTACTTTCAGTTTCAATTAAATAATTATAAACCATCTTATGTTATACATGTTGTTCTTCGTTGCACTTATACATAAGTGCTTCACTTGAGCACTTATCAAATAATTCCATCTTCACAAAGTGATAACTAGGTGATAATTGATTGTTGTCTAGTGAAGTTAATACTTCCATTAATCATACAAAAATTCTAAAAACATTTTAGTGGTGGCAAAAATATTTTATATTAATTTAAATAATTTAAACAACCTCTGAGTAATAAAAATTAATAGTAAAATTAAGTTTAACTAAAATAAAATTGAAAATTGTAAGGGAATATCTTTGATAAACAATGTTGTAGCCAAATTTATTGATGTAAAACTAAATACTTGGTTTTAAATGTTCAACCATCTTTCTGTTATTGAATCTGTAATGTTATTTATTAGGGCATGAAATTCCCTGATTTTCATTCCGGTGACGGCACACGTGAATGAACCCTATCCCCCAACACTACCCACTAGTATCACTATCATCTAAACCTAAAAAGAGAATTTTTCATGAAAATTCTACATAATCCTTTATATATATTTTGGTCTATGTTAATGTAAAATTTGCAATTTTTATCGTACAAACAATATTCATTGAAATTAATTATAAATATTCATTTGCACATGTCTGACTATTGACTATATATGATGTACGTAGAAACTAAGAATTATAGTTTCAATTGTTTGTATCTATAAGGAAACATTAAAATATCCTGAAATTGTGAAAGCTGATATAATATTTTATAAATATATATATATATATATATATATATATATATATATCGATAAAAAGATTTCACATAAACAAGTGAAATAACAATCAATGATCAAACCACAATAAGAAAATGGGAAAACAAGACTAAGTTTCTTCCTTGTGGTTTAATTTCATATATATGTAGGGATTAATTTACAACAATGAAACTAATTTGGAAACAATGCTCTAAGACCTTTCGTCAACACATTGTCAGAGAGCAAGTGAACTAAAAAATAATAAATAGTTGTTAACCTGGTTGATTAAAGTTTCTAGAATTGGTGGTTTTATTATTTTTTTAGTTCACTTGCTCTCTGACGATGTGTTGACGAAAGGCATTAGAGCATTGTTTCCAAATTAGTTTCATTGTGGTAAATTAATCCATCTATTACATGAAGTGTTATTTTGATTATTATTCATATATATATATATATATATATATATATATACAATGATCAAACCACAATAAGAAAATGGGAAAACAAGACTATGTTCTTTCAACCGTAACAAGCGGTCTTCTTTAGAGTCAAAAACCCAAATGAAACAATAGATGCAGACAACATCTGGAGAGCGGTTGAGAAGAGAGGGAGGGAAGAGTGGTATTTTAAAAGGGTGAAAGTGCAGGAAACGGCAAATGTCCAGAAAGAGATGTTTGAGGAAACAAAGGAGTACAGTAAGAAAGAGTAAAAAAAATATCCGCTAGCTGTCAACCCTCTTAGAAGAGGCCATTGCCCTCGTAACGAAAGTATCAAGTTTGAAGAGACTGTTACTAATGTTTATAATATTTGATCTGTTAAATTTAATTATAGACGATTCAATAATATTTCTTATTGAATCTTCTTATCGATTATTTCCGAAATTTTCTAAAATGTGAGACCAAAATTGTTAAGAAATTCGAACCCGAAATGACTATTGTATAGTCGAAAGCTTGTGAGTTAATGAATTAGTTTTCATTCGTTTAAGTAATTGTGTTATGTTAATCTAACTTTGAATATTGTTTATATGTCTCTGGTAAAGTTAATTTGGGAATTACCCCAAACCAAAACAAAAATAATCAGAAAGTTAGAGACAGTCAGCAAAAAAGTCGTTAATGCAGATGCTGCTGCATATTTCAATTCAACTTATTTAAAAAAAAAAAGATTTGCTGTCCTTCTATACAAATATATATATATATATATATATTTGCAATTTAAAAGCACACAAAAATTTTGTTTTTTGAAAGTGTACATGTTTTACGTCTGAATAGTTATAACATACTTCTGATGTCTATGAATATGTTTGCCCATCAACGAATTATTTGACCACGCTTTATCACATAGATTACCAAATAGTAATCTAATTAATAATTATTTAATTGAATATAAAAATAAAAAGTGTTTTTGTTCATAGTATTGCATACTGCTATGTCGAGCTAAAGTTACTTTATGGATTTATGGATAAATTTATTGATCGATTTATTATTATGTCAATTCAATTTTTTTTCTTTCAATGTTAATAAAAATTTAAATTATTCATATAATAACACAACATAAACAGAATTTTTGAAAAGAAATTCCACGAATTTTTAGATATTAAAGAGGTAGAAAGACCTTATTACATTCCATGCTTACTCACTGTTGAGCTTACTTAACTCAATATTCAACTCCTATATTATTACCATGGATTTCTCAGAAAGTATCCAACCAGTATCTGCAGACAGATGCAACAAAAATATAAAGTAATAGAAAAATAAGAATTATTGGTTTAAAAAAATAGTCTTTCCAATTTATAAAGATTAATATTGTAAGAATAAATAGTAATGCTATTATTAGTACAGTATAATATTCATTTAATGCAATATAGTACTCTTTTCTTAACTGTGTTTGTTATTATTGCAATAATAAAATCCACTACATAGCAAAAACATATTAAACTATTACCATCATTCGACAACAAACATTCTGACCAAAGGCAAATGCTTTTCCACAATTTTTGTTTAATTTAATACTCAGCTCACTTCTCATTTAATTAAACGTTGACTTTCTTTCATAAAATTGATCATTTTCATCTTACACTCTAGTATGGATTTTATTTTTTTCTCCATTCGACAGATTTAAATGTTATAAAGTTCCAATAATCTCTTTTTTTTTTTTGAAAGATTTACATATTTTGATATTTGTAGCATCCAACATTCCTTTTTATTTGTTATTTTCTGACATTGATACTAATTGACATTTTCAATTTATAAGTATCTAATAAGTTACTAATTCTCTTTCAGAACGTAGCCTTTTCTGATAAATAATGAAAAATTTACTTTTTTGCCAAAAGATTACTAAAACATTACATTTTTTTTACCTGAACTGCTACTTCTTGGTCGTTGAAAATTTAAATTATAATAAAATTAAAAGAAGCTATAAAAACCGAATACTTTACATTTTAAAAACAATAGAAAAGGTATTTTTTTTATAAGATATAAACTTATAAGATATGATTGATATCTTAAGCTTTTGGACACGATACAGATCACACCATTTGACACATTGTTATCAAATTGTACTAAAAAATACAATCTTGTAAGAGCATGAGCTTGTGCCATACACGAAAACAGGCGTTATTGTTTTAGTTATTGTTATTGTTATTGTTAGTTATTTAGTTATTGTATATTGTTTCAGAATTCTTTTTACATAATACTGCTAAATATTGAACAACCATTTTTCAAAAAATTAAAATAAATTGATATGTTATAAACTAACTTCCAATAAATTTTGATCATCACAAAGTTTTTTAATAATACAAAAAATAACAACTCATCTGGGAACACTTCTTCGTTTTCTTTATATTGACTAAACATGTTCAAATCCACCCAGTCAATCAGGATTGTTATTTACAGGTTTAATAATAAATATTGTTAGACTATTAAGATATTTTTATTAATAAAAGATATTAATAAAAAAAGATAAAAGAAAAAAATAAATAACTTCATTGAATTAAAAAAAAGAAAGATATTAATATATATTTTTTAAATAGATCTTCATAAAAAAAAAGGAACCACCTTTGGTTTATTTTGTGCTTTACATTTACTGGTTTCATCTAATTGATTGAATGAAAAGACTTAGTTACTGCAAATAATAGCAAGCGTAGAGTAAATTAAAAACAGGGATTAAATATTCATCAAACAAATGATCTACCACAAAATGTAATTTGGTTCACTTTCATTTGGTGATGTTCAAATACTGACTTTACCTAAACATTACCAGCATTAATGTGAAATCACCAAAGAATTGACTAAAACCACAAATAGCATGGGAAATATGGTGTTTTGAAAAATGAAAGCAAGAAAATTTTTCGTTTATTTGATTTGTAAAAAATTTGTCCACAGGAATTTCATTGAAATCACCGTTGTTTTCACTTTAAAGGTAATTAATACGTGTGAATTAAAAGGGATGTGATAGCATCTCATTAAAAATGTTCTGTTCTGTTCAAAAGTTCAAAAACCCTTCCCAGAATGGTTTTTTAGAACCGAAATAGTGAATCCTTTTAATGGATCATTCTGATTCTGCTGATACAAACATTGAACAAAATACAATAAAATATAGATAATAAATATTAAACTTAATCTGCCTTGGTTAAACACTAAAAAAAAAATTTGTTTCTTGATTAACAAGTCGAAAACTTGAGTTTATAGCAATTTTGTGTAATGACAAGATGCCCAAACCATCTTGAAATGCAAGCTCTGGAAGTGACCAACGAGAATACTATCTTTTTTTTCTCTTTTAAATTAAGATTTGATTTGTTTCAGTTTTTAATTTCAATATTGGATTAATTAAGAACTTTTTACTCATTATTCCTTTTTGATCTCATGGAGACAACTATAAGTTTATAGATAATTATTATATATTTCATATGAAAATAACAATTTCATTTATCTTAATTCTAGACATTCCAATTCAATATAAATTAGGTTAAATACTCGAAGTTACAGAAATAACAATTTTAATTAAATAGTATGCTAAGAAATAAATCCTGTTAATTTTATATTACTTACTGGAACATACATGCAAAACATGGAAGAGATTTTAGGTTATCACCATGTATATGAGTCGTGGAGTAACACACCAAATTTTGTTACTTATAGGAAAGGAAAAACATAAAATTCAAACAGAAGTAAAACAAACATTAATTATTTCATTTTGTTTTAATTATTCTAAATATTAATTATCAATTAATAGAATCATTATTCTTTCCTTCATTTCTTTGTCAATCATATGGCAAAAATCATTATTTCTTTTTAATTACCTTTCATTATTTCTCTTAAATTACTTACTTCTCCTTGATTTTCGAAGAAGATAGTGAGTTAATTTGATTTCCCATCTTACCCATGAATAACCTTTCCTAATTGTTTCCTAATTTTTTCCTATATATTTCAATAATATAATTATACCAATAATCTTATTACTAATACTAATACGAGTAATTTATACTTCTGTTGAATCTGTACCCTTTTTCTCTCAGCTGTAGGTGAGTTGTGAGATATTAATGATCAATGATATCATTTCATTTTATATAATTGTTTCGTTTACTTGTTTTATGATATGTCTTTGAAGTTAAAATTAATTACAATGAATTTCATTAATCAATTTAATTTCAATGAATTATTATTTTAGATGTTGGTTGGTTTTTTTTATATAAACAATAAAAAGGACATGTTTTTCAAAATTAAACTATTTAGAAAGCCTAAAAATCAGTCATATTACAGTTTACCTTCTTTATTGTAATTTTAGAATTAGATTGCCATTTTTTAGAATCTTATATTGAAAAAAAGTTTAGTTTAGTCAAATGGATAAAATCTTGAAAGAAAAATGCAATTTACTTCTAGTCAGTCGTCTAAAATATTATTTCAACTACGTGAAGACAATTATTGCATAAGAACAAAAATGGACGGATCATAAAGTTATCAAAGCAAATGAAGTAACATGAAATTAATTCACTTTTATTGTATATTATAAGAACTTAATCAAATTTTTCTAATGAACCGATGATTTTTTATACATTTTTAATATGTTAGTATTAACAGTTCAGTAATAATATTAACTAGTTGATATATTCTTTATTACTTATAAAAAAATTATTTGTTGAATTATTACTTAGTTTTGAATGATATTTGTTAAATTACTGGTACTTATGAAAAGAGGGAATATTAAAATAAATGCAAAAACGGCTTGGTGAATAGAGTATTGGAAGCTTTAATTATTGGTTTGAAATTTGACATGAGCCAGTCTTTGTAAGAGGGTGCTTGGGTTAAGGGTCCAATGCTCAACCCTCTTAACCTTTCTGGCCACCCTTCTAATCTAATGTCAAACCACCCCGTAACTTTCTAGTCCTCTCAACCTTAACCTTATAACTTCATCTACACACTTTTACGGATTTTCTTTTATTTCTATCAATATATTTTTCATTAGCTTTATACATATATTTTAAATCATTTAAACAAATATATTCGCTGGTTAATACCTTATAAAACCCAGGCAAAATACCTAGCTCACCTTTAAACACCATCTAAAAAATAGATACAAATTGGATCTGGCACTAACGTGAAATTTGACCGTATTCTGAGGTCAAAGAATACTTCACAGGTAGTAAAGGATCTCATTTATATGGTGGTAATTAGGGCTAGCATTACTTATAGATGCTTGAACTGGTTACAAGCTATAATATCTTAAACCCTGATATAGATGGTTCAGAGTAAATGTGCACACCTTATGGCTGGCGCACCTTGTATGCCAGAAATGTGGATATTCAAAAAGACATCAGGTTAGAATCAATTGACGAATTCACAAATAGACTGGTGACTAATGGGGAAACGAAAACCGCACCCTATCCAAACCCCCTTGTCGACAGAATTCCCTAAGAATTCTCCCACCCCACTAAATCATAGAAGCACTTGTTAAAATAGAAAGCCGAACACTAAACCAACAACTCTTTCACGACTCAAGAAGACCAAACGACCACGAAATAATGTATAACGACAAACCAAATAATCCATTTACCTGCTGACCCCACAAACAGAGCAGTATTATAATTCAGCAGTAGTAGGTCCGTAAACTGGAACTGCTAATTACAACGTGCACTACAGTGCGCAGAAAGAATCGTTGGTCATTGGTCGTGGGATAAATATATTTGATTCGTTTTTGTTTATTTGGAACGGTGAATCATACTAGATTACTTTTATATTATAACGGGATGATTACATCCTTCCTTGTATGTGTTGGTGGTGATGTTGGACTGACTTCAGACTCCCATCTTCATGAGCTACAGCTCCAGCAGAAGTATGCAACGAATACGATAGCTACTTACGATACCTTTCTAAATTAGTAAAGGCGTAGTCCTTTCTTAATTTAGCAGAAACTAATCCTTCTGCAACTAATAATATGTTTTAAAATTGTTTTATCTATAAAATATATATCAGATTCTGCAATAAATATTATAATATACTGAGATCCAATGGTAAAAAGATTTTTGGTCAAGGACGACTAACAAAACGACTTAATCCTTTTAACGAAAATATTATTTCACTTACAGCAATAAAAGATTAAGAAATAACTAAAAGTAAACCCGTTTGAGATTTTTATGTAACTTGTTCATTGCCAGTCTCTTTGAAGAGAAATATTGGGTTGTCCAGCTTTTCTCAAAGGCATTGGTAACTTAATTGCTTTGTTTATGTCTGGGGATAAATAACTGTGATTGAAACCAAATAGCAATCATCGTATTTATACCATTTACTGAAATGTTTTAATTTCCGTAAATACAAACCACATAAATTCTGTTAACAATGAAATAACTTTAGCAATTATTGTATTTCAAAAAAAATAATATCCAATTAAATAAAAGTTCAACTATTATTGAATTTGAAAACTTGATTCAAATTCAGTTTAAACTAAATCGATTTTTTTTTAACCCAATTAATAACAGTGAGATTCTAAACTTATTTCTGATCAAATATATTGCAATAAATTTGTTGCAGCAAAAATACATCTGTCTAGAATAAAAGTCAGTAGTGTCTCTTATAATTAAACCAGCACCCTCCTCCCGACGAAAGAAGTAGTAATAACTAAATTAGCAGTTTATTTTTAAAATGTGTATAATTTTTTTTTATTTCTCTATTCTTTAGCATCAAAGCCGCTTTATGAGAATTGAAATTCTTTAGTATTTAAGAATCAGATAAAATACAATATATTTGATACTAAACTATCGGCATGCCCTTGAACTTAGAACATAATAATTTAAATAAATACTATGAACATATATACAATTTTTAATTTCACGAATGAAAAGAGGTGCAAACGAATCACTGTCATGTGAATGTCAAATAGTAATCAAATGTTTAATACAAGCTGTACATTTTTACATTTTTTTTAGATTTCGAGATTTCAAATGACGTCACGGAAAAAACAAATGATATAGAGAATAAAATTGATAATAGAAAATGTGTTTTCAAATTTCATTTAAAGTTATAATTAAATTTCTATATATAAATATATGCATGAATTTTATTTAAAAAACCACAATGGAAAAAGGAAATCAGAAATAAATGCTCTGAAGCCTTTCAATTTATGTCATCAGAGTAAAGGAAGTTAAAACTGAGAAGCTAACATAAAAGTCAGTTTTTACTTTGTTTGCTCTCTGATGACATAAATTGAAAGGCCTCAGAGCATTTATTTCTATTGTTTTCCTTTTTCCATTATGGTTTAAACTTCATTGATTGCATCGCATGTTTATTTATTGTGATTTTTCTGCATGCAATTATATATATATATATATATATATATATATATATATATGAAACTGAAGGGTACCATTTTTCACAATTACTACTTATTCATTATTGTTTTTGATCCAGATTAAAATGGATGCAAATTAAAAAAACCTTCCCCTTTATTAGCACAAAAGAGTGGAGGTTGAAAATAATTACTGTTATTCAACTTATAATTCTTATTTTACCGGTTTCTATAAAGCACAGGTTAATGAATCATCATCAGGTCTTGGACTAAAGAAAAAATTAATTGTAAATACAATTCATCTCAGACAGGTGAATAGGTGAAAATGTAAACAATGTCAAATGCCAATTTTACAGTATACAGATTTGTGAGATTTCCGATCATAGATGACTTTATGGCAAAAAATATCTCGTGTAAAAGAGGTAGAGGATGAAATCAGTAAGAGATTGTATGTTTTAAACTTTCTGTAGACAATTTTTTTTAATTTTTTAATCTAAATATTATTTTTAAAATTATTTTTATCTTTCATTAATTTAAACATTTTAGATTTAGTTGTAACAAAGATTTCGAAAGGCATGACCATAGGTTTGAAAGGATTTCTAGTTATTAATTGCGTCCACTGGAAGAGTCTATCATATTCGAAAAAGTGTAATCAGTTCGTCTTTTTTGCATGAACACTTTTTTACAACAAAACCTAGTCAGAAAAATATTGAAAAAAATTAAAATCCCTCCCATTTATATTGGATATTATGTGGCTATTGTATATCGTAATTGCTCATGCTGACAGATAGTCTGATATTTGAACATTTGTTTTTATATTTACAGATGTTCGCAGTAAGTGGTCAATCAATAGCCTCCAATTCGAATCCTCACTGTTACTCTATGATGGACTATTAACCATCATGGATTAATTTTTTTTTACTTTCATCATTCTGGACAAGGAGACAGTTTTTGACTAATTTGGTTTAAGGGCCTGCTACACAAACTGTAGTACTTCTGTTTGAGTCAATGAATTGTGAAAATGACTAATGCTTCCTCTCTAAATCCACCTCTTACGTGTGTATTAATAAAAGACAATCTCTTGGATATGTTCTCATGGGGATCAATCAAAGTATGGTTCTTGACACGATTCTATACGAACACATAATATCGACTTCTTCCAAGTCCCCTCTTTCATTATTTCTAAATGAACTAAGAATATCATGACCTTTCTGAAACTCTTCTCTGAAGATACAACAGTAGCTTAGAGGTATACTAATGTAAGCCACAAACAAATTACCATTTATCTCGTCTGACTTTGACTTATGGCTACCAGTCGCGCTAGGATCTACATTGTTCAATATAAAAGTGCCTTACGCTGAACCGTTATACGTATGCCAGATATGTATTTACTGAAGATATAATGATATTGAAATCTATAGATAGCTACCTCTTGAAACATATAACAAATACAAATAATAAACTTCTACCTCATTCTTGAATGAGAATGACTTAAATGAATAAAAACAATAAATTTCTTGTTCAGATTTTTAATCCGACTGTTATCATTAAACACTCTGCATAAGCCTCAGCAAACTGTCTCGTCCCAGTCCAAATCATGTCACTCCTGGTAAGAGTTGAGCGGTTCATGGAAACTCACAAGCTTCAAGACTATTCGACCACAAATACGCAGTCTTCGCAGGACAGACTTACTTAAATTTTGAAAGAATTCCTTATCCTTCCATTTATAACTGAATATTACTCATACACATCTGGTCAAGAACTACTAATTACAACATACAATTAGTGCATGGACATTATTGATGGTTGTTGGTTTCATTTACTCTCTATATGAAATATAGTGTTATGAAAGAATGGTATTTAGGTTAAAATTTTGATATCTAGTCATAATAGAAAAAAATCTATAAAAAGCAGTGACCTGCAGGTGTAGCAATGTAAACCAACAAGCAACTACCATATTTCCCCGTTTGACACTGAAATATGGCGGTCATTCTTGCTTATATCTGAATTGTTCAGTATAAATACATCTGGGCACATTTATACGACATACATAAAGACATTCGAAATGATTTGTCATTGAAATCTATAAATTTTAGACGTGTTGAGATCCTCTATTCAAATAACAATTTTGCATGTATATATATTTGTGTGTGTGTGTGTGTGTGTGTGTGTGTGTGTGTGTAAGTGTGTGTGTGTGTGTGTGTGTGTGTGTGTATGTGTGTGAGTGTGTGTGTTTGTGTGTGTGTGTGTGTGTGTGTGTGTGTGTGTGTGTGGTGTGTGTGTGTGTGTGTGTGTGTGTGTGTGTGTGTGTGTGTGTGTGTGTGTGTGTGTGTGTGTGTGTGTGTGTGTGTGTGTACGTCTGTGTAGCATGTGTATTGTACGTGAGAGAGAAAGGGAGGAAGAGAGAGAGAAAGCACGTGATAGAGTGAATAAAAGAGAGAAATTACAGTAATATTCATATTTAAGTTCCTGTTGATACAAAACAACAATCTCAGCAGTAATATTTAGATTTGCTATTTTTAAAAAATACAACGTTGTTTGTACTATATCTAAACTATTTAAATTGATTATGTAGAACTGAGTTAACACATTAGTTTCAAAAAACTCCTTACATAAATTACTCAAGGAGGTGGGGTGGGGGTTGATTAGAAATTACTCATTACAAGACCAAATTTTTGTTTATATAAGTTATTTTTAAATTTGAAATGATAATCAATCACACATAACTTAATTAACTTGATTATACTGGCGGTAAGTAGGGGGGGGGGGGGGGGGAATAATTAACTAGCTCCTCCTGGAGTAAGCTCAAGAGATCCGTTACAGGAACATTAGTAAACAGGGACTTTATATCAGGAACCTTGATGTATTGGACCAACCTAATCCATATACTTTAACGTACATGAATTAGACTGGTAAATATTAAAATTTTATGCCAAATATTATCAATGTTTAGTGGTTAAAACAAAAAAAAGAAATTATTAATTTTGCGCATATAAAATGATATAAATTTGGCCAGGAGCTATAATGACCAAGTGCGAAAGACTAATACTGTCGACAAATATTATGCAGCCGTTACGAATCTAATTTTACAGATCAAATACTGTTTACATTATCAATGATTTGCTCAAAATAGATTAATAACAAGTGCAACAACCTCGTCTACTTGTTTTTCAGCAATTTGCTATTAATATCTCACCATTTCTTCCTCAACACCTTTATATACCCTGAATTCTGCAGTATTGTTCCTACCTCTCTTGCTGGTTACACTTTCCTGTTAACATATTGCTATACTTCTTTTTTCACATAATGCCACATTGCATTTTCTCAGTCTCATATCAATTCATCGTGTGACTCTGACTAATACCAGTCATTTTGGTGAAAATACTTTAGTATCATTTCTAAATTTTTTACCGTGGTTTAGATGACTATTTAATCATATGTTTAATATAAAATCATGATATATATATATATAATATATATATATGAAAACAAACCACAAGGAAAAAAAAGAAAACAGATAGAAAAAATGCTCTGAGGCCTTTCAATTTATGTCATCAGAGAGCAAACAAGGTAAGAATTTCTTACCTTGTTTGCTCTCTGATGACATAAATTGAAAGGCCTCAGAGCATTTTTTCTATCTGTTTTCTTTTTTTTTCCTTGTGGTTTGTTTTCATTGATTGTATCGCGTGTTTATTGTGATTCATCTGCATATATATATATATATATATATATATATTCTAAAAGGCCTCAGAGCTTATTTTTCTTGATTTTAATTCTCCCTGGCAGCTTTTTGTTTCATATATGTATCTATATTAAATGTTGCTGGTCTTAATTCGGAGTGGTCATTGGCTGATGGCTTGGAGAGTATCTGATGTCTGGTCACCTAGAAGCTGCAGTGTGTGTTACAACCCGTTGTGTTGCCGATTGTTTAATGAATCAATTTTCATGATTTCCAGGGCTTCATATATCTGTAGTCTGGCTGGATCATTGACTTGCTTTAGAATGATGGTGTTTTGTACCAAGTTCTGGAGGGTGAGTTTTCTTCCGTGTTCCTGTGAGGTGTGTCTGGTGATGGCTCCCACTTGTAAATGCATTGTCAGTCGTCATGAGAGTGTGGTTGATGTCATACCGATATATTTAGAATTTGCTAGGAGCTCACAATCTCCCATTTTTCAGTTATATTCGTATATGATATTGGCCTTTTACAGCTCCGCGATAACTGTATTTGGGATATTTTTCATTATCAGGTTGCAGTGGTTCTGGTTTTGTGATAAATATAGAGTTGAAAATGTTGATTTTCGTTGTTGCAGAATAATTTGTTTCAGCACTGTTTAATATTCTTTATACGCCTCTGTATTCTAATTCTTATAGTACACTTTATGGACTGTACTACTTCGGTCGGTTATATGGTTAGCATTGCTGGTCCGGGTTTAGAGGTAGGCGTTGACTGTTTATCGTAAGATGTACTACTATAGCCGTTGTTGATAAATATTTGCCTTAGTTGAGAGATTCTTTCGGGTCATAATGAAGGTGTCTTGTATGTCCTATGACTAGAGCTTGAATAGTTCCTGTTTTGTAGCGTTCGGAGCAACGCTCCGAAACTTTTTTTCCGAAACAAACTTTTTTGGTTAATATATATTCCTTGGACCGTTGGTTTCTATCATCCTGATAACAACGACATCGAAATATAGTAGTGAGTTTCTGTTCTGTAGTGACAGTCCAGTTGAAGGTTTTGTCTGGTTAACATTGTTGTTTCTTTAAATAATGTAAATTTCATTTTCTTAGTTAAAAAATTCTTACTTCAGTCTATGAAAAAGGTTTTTAATAAAACCGAAACGTTGGCAACGAGAGTTTGATTTTTTTATCCTAGAAAATTGACCGAATCCCGATTAGAGAACACACCTATCCTATCATACGGTCGATATATATGTTAAATATATATATGACAAATATATCGACCGTGGAATAGAAACAAAACTAAAGTTTATCGGGACTCGGTCAGTTCTTCAGGTTCAAATTATCGTTTTCTTGATAATAGTATATATAAATTCAAATTAAATCAGATCTAAAATACTAAAAACAGTCCCTGAACAAAATAGATACGTCACTTTAAGAGCTTCTGAAGAAGCCCATATAAGGCTTCCAGGAGCTGGTTTGCATACAGGTATCAAACTGAACCGTTAAGTTGTATGCAGGTTTTCTTAATTCTCTTGTATTTAATTTGTTTTAACTTGTAATTATTTTTCATTTTATGAATTTATTAATTTTCTGTTCAATTAAATATTATATATACAAAAATTCAATTTTATTATTATTTTCCCTTTTATTAGTATTCTTCAGATAATTCTATTTCTATTACTTTTTTTCGTTTCGATTGTGGCCAACCACAACATATTCTGGAAAGCTGTCCAGTTGAGAATCCAGTAAGTGTGCTTTTTGTTCTTTTTTCTGTGTCGTTCTTTGTGTAATTTAAAGTGTTTTAGTCCATGTGGACAGGTTATTCAATTTAATATATATATATATATATATATCTTTGGTAAAAAGATTTCACATAAACACTTGAAATAACAATCAATGATGAAACCACAATAAGAAAATGGGAAGACTAGGCTAAGATCTTTCAACCGTAACAAGCGGTCTTCGTCAGAGTCAAAAACCCAACTTTGGATATATATATATGTGTGTGTGTGTGTGTGTGTTGTGTGTGTGTGTGTGTGTGCGTGTGTGTGCGTGTGTGTGTGTGTGTGTGCATATATGTGTGTGCTTAGAAACAGAAAGCAACCTATGAAAAGAAAACATATTATCAGTGGTATAAGTCTCAAAGCTAAAAGGTTATTTAAAAGATTAATCAATAGAAACGTGTTCCACAGCGCAGATGTAGTTGATTCTCTTGTGATACTTGTGTTTCGTGCATCTGACAGATAAAACTGGTTGAAGTGATATAAATTTCAATTGAGACTTGGTTTAATTCATTCATCTCTAGCTATCTATACCCCTCAACAAACGTCACAGTGCATCCGTTTCACTATATTATTGATGTTCAGATGTTGAGATTGTAATAAGTGAATATAACAAGTGAACATTTATTTCGTAATGAATATTCTTTTTGACAAAAGAAAACTCAAAGATCTAAGGAGAACATATTACAATATATAAAACTAACATATTTACTAGAATAGAGATAGCTATATCAAAATAGAGGAAAGCAGTGTGAGGGAAAGAAAGAGAGATTGAGAGTAAGGCAGGAGAGAGAATAGGAAAAATATTGTATTGCCTGAGGTAAGTAATTAAGGTAGTAAGGTAGTATATATACCTAAGGTAGTATAGTAAGTAATTATAGCAATTACCACAATAAGAAGGCACTTTACTCTAGTATCATTTTACAATTACTTATTTTTTGTTAAGTTAATTATATTACTTCAGTATTTTCTTATCAAATTAGTGTTTTGAATACAACTAGCAACAAAATTTTGACAAACTACAAATATTGTTATTTCAGAAATTGCGTTCCTCTGATTATGTTATCAAATATGAAAACTGTAATTCCCGACCTTGAAGCCATTGGCAATGCTAGATTAGACTGTTTACATTTTTTTTCCACTTTTCTATTACTTAAGACATGTCAGAGTTAGTTTCAATTTAAATAAGTACACTGTCATTTGTCTGAGTTGTTATATTTGCGTATCCGTATGTACTAAGTCTTTTTTATTATTAAACTTCTTCTAACTAATGCGAGTATTTTTTTTAAAATTTCACTTTCTTTATATATTTTATTTTATATGTTGCCTACTACATATACACATGCATACACACAACTCTCTCACACACGTGTGAGTGTGTTCTTAAGAGAGAGAGAGAGAAGAGAGAGTGAGAGAGTAGGGGAGTAGGAGAGAAAATGTATGTGTATGTGTGCATACACATATTAAAAAATTAGCCTTGCTCATGTGAGACTGCTCGATGTAACCAAATACTAGGACACCCGAAGATTTTATTTTAAGATTTTAACCTGAATGTGCTATATACGTTTTGAGCAATATCGTACCTTGAGAAAGCTACTTTATATTCTTTACGTGAGTTTAGATCCCCCTATGAATCTATTGAATTGAAATTATGTAATTTTTATACCGTTGATATCAGCATTAAATATAATTCTTTTTATAATTAGTTGATAACAGAAAATGTTATTTCTGAATATACTTTAAAATTTGTTTCCTTAAAATCAGAGGGATATCAAACATATATTTAGCACATCTATTGTCGGATTATAATAAAATTTAGCAAAAAAACATAAAACACAAAAAAGGATCTTAGATAACATAAGTATATTTGGGCAACTCAGAAAATGTTTTTAGGAAACTACTAACTCTATAAGTTTAATGTAAGTTGCTTACATTTACTATATGGGATTAATTTTTATTCACTTCTATATTGATGAAGATTTTAAAAATTTTGGATTATTAAAAGACATGAATATACATACACATAACTCAACTTATAGTATCATCTTATTTGTATTTTGTATAATTATGATAAGTATATTTCTCAATTTATAATAAGCATACTTATAAGCACTTTTATCAACTTATAATAAGTATACTTCTCAACATATAATAAGCATACTTATGATATGTGTACTTATGAACTTATAATAAGTATACTTCTGATAAGTATATTTTCAACTTATAATAAGCGTAGTTATAATTAACTATACTTATAATAAGTATATTTATGATAATTATACTTATAACTTTAATAAGTATTGAAAAGTTTCGACTATTAAAGAATTCAAAATCATGTAACCAATGTTATGGAATACATTGTTTGGATAGTTAAATCAATGCATGTATATATATCTATGTACATAATAGAAGATTTGCTTACAAGCCAATTAATGCAGAATATCTCATTATGTTATATTTAGGAAGGGTCAAATAAACAAGAGTAGCCTGCAGTTATTTGAAAGTGAATACAAATTCATATTATGTCCTACTATTCAAGCAATATGAAATATATTGTACTCCAGTTTTGACAACGATAACAAATAATTACTCTAAATTTAATGATTTCTCTAAGCTCGCTGAAAAAGCGTTCACTTAAACATTAAAATATTATTTTCTAATTATTTCTTATTTTCATAAATGATACTATAATTTACTTAATAACAAAAAACACTCAATGTGTGTTTTTATTAGGATTAATGTATTGATTCATAAACGTGATTCGAATCTCTTCCATAAACAAAGGAGGAAATGTTTTTTTCTGGTTATAGTCTAATAGAACAATGAATAGTAAGTGATAATAAACAATTTGTTCAGTTTGATTAAAGAATTGAAAAATCCCTTAGATTTTTCTCTACTTTTTTTTATTCTGCATGGAAATTGTGCAACATATTTTTATTGTATAAGTTGATAAGGGGCATTATATTTTTATTTCCTAATTTAATTAACTAATTATATGTAGCTTGTTAAAATTACCTCAACTAGGATTCACAAAGGACGAATGTTCGGCTTGGATTTGTTCCCTTGTAGAACTGCTACTGCAACCTAACCTAACCTAAGTACATGCATATTATTATTACCACTGACGTTAGTATGATTTATATTAATAATATGGCAAACCATCATACCTCGTAAGATGATCTTGGAGTCGTTGGAGCGCTTTCGGACTTTGTTTATCTTCGATCGCATCTAACCTGTGTTAGTTTAGTTGCGATCGAAGATGGACAACGTCTGAAGACGCTCCAACGACTCCAAGATCAACTTACGAGGTATGACGGTTTGTCATATTAATAATAGTAATATAAGTAGCTTTATAATTGAGAACAATGAGGGAAAGAAACGTGAAGTTTCCATAAAAACTGATTCTATACAACTTTGAGTTATTTTGAACACTTAGTGTTCACCCTGAGGTTAGATCTGCTTTGTGGTGTGTTCAAGGAGTCATATGACAGTAAAACTGCTTTATTGTTATCGTTTAAACTTAAAAATATACATTATATATTCTAAATATTTTAGAATATATACTATTCTGTTTAATTCTCATGATGACAGAGTAGATAAAACAGGAAGAGAAATATTTCAGATAGTCAATTGTTTCCACAGAAAACCAATGTTTTATATACCCTGGGAGAGGTATAAGAGTCCTAGACGATGGTTTTTTTTATAATAGTATTCTTCAGTATTGACTTAGTAACTGAGAAAGAAGGCTTTACGAAGAGGAAATGTGACACAGAATGTCGAAAATCTAATCAGAGTAGGCGCAACTGATGGAATTGAAACACTGTACTGCATTACATTTGTTTGTATTTGTAAGCACTGTTTTGAAGAAAACTTTTGAATCTGTTAAAAGTTGCTTCCATTGTGTCAAAAAAGTTTTCTAAATTAAGAGAAAACAGTATAAAAAGTGTTTCACATCTGTAACACATATGATAAAAGCTAATAAAAACAATTAATTCTTCCAATGAGTAAGCCAAATTCCAAATAAACGATTTTCAACAGGTATCATGTTTATAATAGTATATTTATCACAAAGAAATATATATATTTATGACATATTAAATAAAAATAATTAAATTTAATACATTAATCCATATATAACAGATTCAATAATACATCAAACGTTTGATAGAATAAAACCGAAAGGTCGGCAACGAGAGTTTTATTTTTTTATCCTAGAAAATTGACCTACCATGGTATTAATCCATATAGATATCCACTCATTGTAGATAATATCAAACACTTTATACCAACATTTTTTTCAAACTATAAAAATTGATTGTTATACAAGATAATATATAACAAACAATTTCTTTGAACACAGAAAAATACAAAACTTGCTGATATTAATATTTGAATTTCAGGCCGTCATGAGGAGGTTATACCTCGTGCTGGAGTTAGTTTGTTAAATGACCCAGTTCAGCTTAGAATATTTCAAATCTTTACTCTAGACTTCTTTGTTCTGTGCAAGTTTTTGTTCTAAATAGCCATATTGAACAAACAATTTCATATTTCGAGAAAAAATATTTGTACATAATTAATTTTTGTTTAGTACTGTTTTAAATGAGTGGGTTTTTCTATGTAGCAATGTATCAACTTTGGAAAATTAAGACTTTAGATTCTTCACAAGGAAGGTTGACAATATTTTATACACTTTCCCTCAAAAAGGGACGTAAAGCCGTCAGTCAGACTTCCTCGATGTCAGGATCTCGTATAAGATCCCTATTCTAATAAACGTGGGTGAGGTACAATTTAGGCTTGCCAATGTGAATTTCCGGTAATGTGGTTGGATCGTAACTATAATGGATCACAAATAATAAATGAACCTCGCTTTCTGCCCCTACAACACTAAAGGTGAAAGCCTACAAATGTATGCATTGGAAACAACTACCACACAATGCCATCAATAATGACTATTAGTACCAACATGTGTTATATCACTTTTACGAAGAACCCATATACAATGCAATTTACATTCATTTATGAACCTATTTTACACTACACCATTCAAAATATGTCATTTTATGTAAAAATATATAAAAAAAAGAAATTTTTGAATTAACTGTAGCTTTATAAAAAAAAAAGCGTTGACATATTTTAAGCAACATATGTTTTTAAGAAGTAGACAAAAAAGTTATTCCTCTTATTAACCATTTTATAAATAATTCATTATTAAATACATTTAACTCAGGTTTGTAACAAGATATTTGATAAAATTGTGAGAAATATGTTGAGTGTTTTTCCGTAATAGTTATTCTTAAACCAGTTAAAGAAGTGATCAGTCAGTGGGTAATTCTATATTTATATATACTCGTACAAACTAATATCACAGGAAAAAACATACATGAAATCACGAAAACTCGAATCTGTAGTCTATCACTTATTACTATTTTTCTCACTGATAGAATTGTTAACTAATTCGAAAAGTAACTTGTAAATATTACATGTTACTTCATGTATATGAGGAAATATGTAGAAATTTCAATTGCATTTAGAAATCCGCAAATTTTTTTCAGAATAACTGTCCTTCAAGCAGAAACAGATTCCTTGTTTCGCACATCTAATGAACTCATTAATTCATTAACAGTTTGGCTTATTTTCACAACATTTTACAAATCCATATGAGCATCAATTGTGCTCAACATGTAGGGCTCAAATCGAATTGTTGAATATTTAATTATTTGTTTTTGTATAAAAACTAAAAAATCATCTTGGGAAAAATGTACCGACATTTTTTCCACGTAACATTACAAGAATTAACGGGATTAAATCTATAAAATTAATTTCTAATTATTTTTATAATTATACAAATAATGTAATTATAATTATAAATAGTATGAGCTCGCCATAAGCTCATATTAAGCAAATAATAAGAAATTGATTCATTATTTGTCCAATTATTTGTAGCAAGCTGCTATTGCTATCATAGCAAGTTAGCAGATTTTAAAACCTTGAAAAGATTTGGTGGTAATAAGTCAAATATCCTTATCATGTCATGAGCAGTAACTCTCAATTATATTATCATTAAAATTACCAAAATTACAGTACCCATATGGCAATAAATTGTTTAATTAAATTTAGATCTATTATTTACTTATCGCATAGTTCAGTGGAGAAAATTCTAGATTTTTATATCTATTGTAACCTTAAATTTGTTTCGTTTATTACATTAACAAAAGTATGCCAATATTTTTCTATAATTTCTTTCATGCAATTTTTACTAAGCTAAATTCCATTTGTGTTTACTTTTATTTTCAAGTGTTTGATATTTTCTTTCCTTCCATTTCTAGGTATTCTTATGCTTTTCCTTAAATCTGATATTTTGACTTGCTCCCTGATGTTAGTGGTGATAAGGATACTGATAACAATAACAAATATGTCTTCTTTTTTGATTTCTTGGACTTCATTTGTCTTATAATTGATAGTTTCAACAATCTGGTGCAACTTACTAAATATTTATTTAAATCCTTCTATGTTACTTAACACAAGCTGTAACTGGTTTATTGCTTAGCTTTTACTCTGATTGAAAGACCTCTAATTTTCAGTGGTTATATGAAATATAGGCTCCTCCCTTGCATTATTTGGTGCCTTAAGCAACCAGTATGTCAACTAAAAATACTTCTGTTCCTAAAAATAGATATCCAAATATAGCTATATGAGTTTTTTTCATAGTTCCTTTCTCTCAGTCATACAATGTATGCCTGGGTAATAACACACTGAAAAATTCAATAAAATATAATTGTTGGCATCACAGATGCTTGTAACATAATCACAAAAATGAACAATCTTGCCTCGTATGTCTTCCTCACAAGTGGACCCGTTTCTTGAGAACATTTTTAATCTACCAAGGCCACCCTGAAAGCCATTTTGATCTTTTTGATTTAGGAAGACAACCATCTTTCTTTTCTTGTTACGATTGTTGTCTTTATTTTTTTAATCTGACCTAGTCGATATTGTTTGATTTTATAAAATAATTATCTGTAACTACTAGATCTTGCGTTGAAATTAATTTAATTTCGACTGTTTCTTGTTTCTATCTTCAAACATAGAAACTGTCAACAGTGAAGAGTGAAGGGAAAATCGTTTCAGCCGTTCAATATATTCCTTGAGATAATTTTTTTTCTTATAACTTAAAACAACATTTTCTACACCTAATTACATCTATTAATGGTCTAGAGAGTAATCTATCGAGTGGTTCGTTCTTCTGTAAATTATCATCTTGTGAAATGTTTTATGTTTAAATATTTCAAACGCTTCAGCGTATGTTACGTTCATATTTCCTCCACGGTGTCAGTTACGTAATAATGTTCTTTCTTTTTAATGTGTTTTCAGTTTAAAATTTAAATAAAACAGACTACGTAAGAGGACCTCATATTAATAGTCTACCATGAAGTAATCATATATGAGAAATATCCGTAACATTTGAATGTCCTTAAATATTGTAAACAGAAATTGTTCATACCCAATATCGTTGATCTCTAAAAATATATAGGGAGCTAAGGTAGTCCAGAGCCTTGCGGTCTCACCCCTGGACTGGTTTATTCATCTGCAGGTATCATTCTAGTTTTCGATTTTCAATGTTAATCAATCAGTGTCAAGTAATAGTTAAAGATCCCTACTCTAAATACACTCTGAAAACAACACTGCTTTCAGAGTGTATTTAGGACTCCTAAATTAAACAAAATTTAGGACTCCCGATACGGTAGAATATAGAATCAACCTGGTAATTTAGCTCACTCATTGACAAAATACAATCTAGAAGGTTAGGTTAGGTTGCAATGGCAGTCCCACAAGGGAACACACGTAGCCCGAGCATTGGCCCTTTGTGATACCACACAATGAAGATTAATTATACAGTGGGAGTCCTAAATTTTGCCTAATTCAATTGTATTTAGAATAGGGATCTATAAGGAGTATCTGACATCGTACAGGCTCGGGAACGACGGTTTAACGTTCTTCTCCGAAGGACGACGTGCTCAGATTTATTCATATCCCGCATGAATAAATCAAGTGTCAGGTGAGGATCGAACCACGGTCCTATCAGTTCAGAGGCGATACGTAACCACTGAGCTAACCTGGCCCCCTTATTTAATAGAAAGAAGAAATTAAAAAACTTTAATAATTGTATATGTTATTTTGTCTTACAATGTTATATTCCTGTATTTTAATAATTTTAATGCTGAAAAATGTTTAATATAAATTGTTTATTCTTTCCTTCTTTTCATTTATTTTTTAAATGAATAAATCCTAAAACCATTTTTCTTACTAATTAAGAAACATGATAAATATTAGTTCTTTGTGAGTTTCAAATATAAATGTTAGCTGAGATGAAAAAGTTTATCATCTTTAATTGGTTCTTATCGCAGGATGTTTCATGATTTTTTCCATAGAAGGGAGAGAAGTAATTTCAAGATAAAGATAACACCGCTGTCGTCAAAACAAAGACCAGAGTTTCTACATTTTCTTAATCACCCGCAAGATTTTTATTCTTATTTTTCGGTTCATTCATTTCCCTTATCTTCAATTTCTTTTCTGAGATCACATTACATTCACCAAATTGTTTTTTTCTTTTCACATCAAATTAACACTTCTGTTGAAGCTAATCAAATACTTTGCAGTTCACTCTAAAGTGGTTTTTGCAGCAGGTAAAATTATTGTGTTGAATCGTATACTTTGATGAATAGACGCATATTTTAAAATATATTCAATTATGTAAACATATATATTTATATATGAAGCACAATGTAGGTAAAGAAACATAGAGACATTAAAAACACACACTTACAGTCTCTACTTTAGGTTTGCACCAAAACACTGGTACAGAGACGGTGAGACAGTAAGTGTGTGCTTTTAATTTCTCCCTGTTGCTACACTTACACTGAACTTTATTTGTAAATTTTGGATCGTATTTTCATCGGAAAAGTGTATATATATATATATATAATATACGTTCATAAAATTGTAATGACAATCCAAACTGGATATAATACGAGTTCAAAATCAAAGAAGTGTAAACACAAACTAATGTCGTTTTATTGTTAACATTACATGTATGACATTGTTTTATCATGTCTTTGTTCATAATTGATATATTTCAGAGAGTACTTCTGCTTATATTTCATATTTATATTTTACAATAATGATGAAATTGAATGTAAAAATTGTTTTAGAAAGATTATACCAACTGTTAATGAATAGTAAAATTCTATATCATTCCTAGTAACAGGCATATAATGTAAACATAATGATTTACTTTTTACTTTTTTTCTACAACACTCATGAAAGTATTTAAGTTATAGTATGTATAATGTTCTAATATGTATGTAATATAATAGTTCCAATAGCTAATGTTAAATAATCATGAAATGCGTTAATAATGAATTTGAGATGTTTCAATTTTACTCAAAAATGATTTATTATTGATTAAATTATAATTTCAGGTTAGGAGCTGGACGGCGGGACTCTTCAGCTCAGATAACCACAGTGTCTCCACCAAACGAGGTTCGGGAAACCTCTCCACCTGCACCTCCACGACGACGGAGAAGCAGCCTTGCTCAGCTGACAGACATACTACGGGAGTGGGGGGGATCGACTGTGAAGTCAGGTAGAGCTAGCAAGGAAGCTCAACTGGTAAGAAGAGAAACCTTGGCTGACTTAGCTAGGAGTTTGCCATGGGGAAGGCAGGCGACAGAAGGTGGCTCGAGGAAAAGGCGAGACTCGTCTGTGGACTCAGGAGTGAAGTCCAATTCAAGCAAATCTTCAGCCATCTCGGATTTCAGGTCAGACTTAGCTAAGTTGTGGTCTAGTCGAAGAGAGAACACAATTGTTATGGCTCCAAGTAGGAGGGGGTCTGGAGGCAGTGCAGGTAGGCGGGATAGCATTCAGGCAGGTTCAAGAAGAGGATCTTGCGAGTCAACGAAAAAGACATCGCGAACTCATCGGGAAAAACGTATGGAACAATCAAGACCCAGTACATCGAGTACTGCTTCTGACACTGCAGCGGCGGAGCTACGCGCCCTCAGTCCAGTGTCCCCTGGTCACATGCCGGCCATCACTCTGGCTGGTCCATCCCCCACGTCACCCACGCCTTTCCAGCCCCCCGCCAGCCCGTCCCAGCCTCAACACCCAATGCTCACGACCCGAAGAGACTCTACCACACAGGTCACTACTTCATTTACATTTCCACTTAATTTTATGTTTCTTAAAAAAGATGAGATATACTTAATATTCACATACCTGGAAATATCTTATAACATGACAAGTATTTATTTTTGAAGTTAATAAATTTTAAAATATTTTGATTTGTTTTCTGTGCAGATAAAATCAATAAGTAGAAAAGTGTATTTCGTCTTCAATTTAAGTTTGATACACTTACTGTGTAACAAAAATTTGAAATTTTCATTTCAATTTATCATATAAGTTAAAAAAAAAGTTGTAGCTAAACATAAGTCGAAGATAAGTTAGCATTCAAGTATAAAAACTCAAAGCATAATCTTGAAAATATTATCAAACAAAGACTTATGAACACTCTCGTTAATTATTAAATACTATAATTTCTGATAATATTAAACGAGTTATTATGATTTAAACAAACCCCCCCAAAAAAATGATACCTCAAAATTCGGTTATTGTCATCCGAAAATTACTTAGATATATTTTTATTAAAGTAGCAACTACTTCGTAGAATATGGATCAAAATATTTGAATAAAGGAACATTATACAAATCAAATAATACACATTTCATATATTATTTCTTAAAAATATCATGGTTTTTAATTTGTTTATAGATGGAGTAGAAACAATAAATCATATAGTGTTAGTCTAAATATATTTCAAATGTTGAAACATTTTAATTGATATTTAAAAATATCACATTCAAATCCTTATAAATTCATAAGGCCACTCTATGGCAGTGGTTCCCAACCATTCCTTTACCTGTATCTCTTTAAGAAACTCGATCCTCAAACCCCCTGAAATTTATGAAAGATAAATATAACCAAAAAAAAAAAAAAAAAGGAAACACATGCAGTGTGTAAAGGAAGTATAATCTAGAAAAAATAATATTTCGTTTAAATATGTGGAAGATAATAATATTGAGATTCATACTTTCAAAAGTTTCCTAATAAATATTAATATAATGATTTTTTCCTGTTTATTTTTTTCAAGTTTTTTTAAACATAGAACAATGCAACCTATAGCAACAGGCAATTCTTCCTCGGCTTTCAAGCTATTCCTATATGTTGTTTTAACTGACAAGAGGGGTACTGAATTATGACTCGCACAAATACGTTATTGCAAATCGAATTAGTTATTAGTATATTTTAGGAAAAATGTCCAAAACCATGAGTTATTCTGCTTAACATATTATGTGGTCTACTTAAACCAAAACAAATATAATAACAACCCAAGATATGAAGTAAACTCAGAAAACGAAAACAAATTTGAGTTTAATGTTTTTTATGCGAACTCAATGAATACCTGAAATATATGAATAGTATAAATATCTCATCATACACCTGGACTTTTCTCGCATTCGCAATAGTGGCGAGCGCCCCTGTACACCATGAACTAATTGAAGTCCTCCCATTTCGATTTTTCCTGCCAGTTTTTAATGTCATTAAGAGAAATGAGCTTCTAATCAGAGAACCATATCACCTTCTTTCTTTTTAAATGGGGCTTATGTTATGTGTCAACATCATTTTCATTTGTTTGTGAATTAAATAAATTAATGAATCAATTAAATTTTCATGAATTAAAATAATTATAAACACACCCTAATTTTACTATTTAACTCAAATTTAAGAAAAGAAAACTACTCAGGGTAAAGTTAATTTATTAATAACTTTAATTAACTAGCCTTTTGAATTATGATTTAATATCCTATAATCATTATTAATGTATTACTTCTTTCACGACTTGTTTGAAATAACCACCATGAAATATTAAATAAAAGTTAATATTTTAAATATTTTAAACATAAATAGAAATACTAGTTAAATTTATTTCAAATTTATTAAAGTAAGTTATACGAGTAATTACGAGAGATACAAAGTTGGCCTTTCAGAAACCAGTATCAAAAAAAAAAAAAAAATGATATCAAACATTAATTGAAACTATATACAGGAAAAGTAAGCTTTATAAAGTTTAGGATGAAAGCTGGAATACAAATTTTAATTGAAACTGTATCACTTGAAGAAAAAGTCAAAACAATATTTGTTTCTGTACTGTGATACTTTAATGATTCATTTAAGCCAGACCTGACGAAAAAAGCATAAAAAACAAGTTATATATAAAAGATATGCTAAAACTTCCAATAGCATGAATAACTGATAGGAATAACAGCACGAAAACAGAAGTTCTGAAGAATTGGTCAAAACACAAATATACTTCAACTAAGCCAATGGTTTGCTATATTTGCATGACAACATCAGAGCTGTACAAAAAATCAAGACTTACATCTACAGATAGTTCAAAAATGAACAATAAATGTAGAAGCTAAACCCACCTATGCGGAAGCCAAACACACTTAAAAAACATCATAATGTGCAATTCAAACAACAAGCACTGCTACAAGAAGTACAAGAAGGAAAGTAAGACAGCCACGGTGATCACATTCGGCCATTCCACCAGCAGAGGTTTTGAAGGTTTTGAAGAAGGGATATGTTATATTGCTTATAAGATTTTATTATTAATTATTATAATTTTTAGCTTGCTAAATGTTATACATTGTAATTAAGCGTAAATAATAAGTTTTAACATATTTTGGAAAATGAACCTGCATTGATTCTTAGCAAAAATCAAAGAATTATTGCTGGAGAAACGTAATATTTCTTTCTGAAATGCAGGCCTCATTATGACAGCACACCAAGCTCATAATATCAAAATATTTAATTTAATTGTGGAAAGGTAGACCTGAGAATAGGTCTGCTGCTTTGAACAGGAAATGCAAATTACCTCCCTAAGATATAACAAGTTCAAGTGAAAGAAAAAAGTGTAGAGGAAAACTCATTGACAAACTATCCCACTCTATGAGCACTAGGAAAGTAACTAGTGGTGGGGAAAGCAGTAGAATTGCGATCCTCCCAGGACCAGAGCTAAGGTATATACCCACCTCAGGTATACCACGATGGACAACGCAACTATAATTAAAATTAGGTGGATAACCACGTGCGCATAACTTACTGTCGTAAATTGTTAGGTTTAACAGGAACCTGTAGTTTTTTCTCAGTTTAAAATATTTTTTTCATTTTTAAAGCATATAATATATACATTGATTGGAGTCAAAAAAAATTATTCAAGTGAACATTAATAAATTAATTTAATAATTTATTACTTATCACTATTAATGAACTAGACAATGATATACTTAATTGTTCAGTTATATATTTCTAAATCTTTCTATACAGCGTAGGCCTTTACTAACTCTACCACAGTTTTCAAACTTAATTGAAGTTTTCAATTCAATATAAAATTTAATATCAATTTTTAGTAAGATAAAGTAATTACATTATTTACCAGAGTATTGAAACCTACCCTTTCGTAGAGGAGGACTCAAAGGCCTGAATTAAGGAATATTAAATTAACTAATTCAGCCATAGAGTTTGAAATAAAGCCCTTTAAGTTAAAACTTTAAGTATTCAGCATAATATTATTCAATTTTGTCATCATTTTATTTTATTCCACAATATTATGTTAGTGGGTGTATTTTGCTTTAATCATCATATCTATTAGTGCCATTGATTATTGGAATGTTTAGCTTGCTAAATCTGCTGATTTCACATTGTAATTAAACGTAAGTAATAAGTTTTAAAATATTTTTAAAAATGATCCATTGATTTATAAATAAAAATCAAAGTCATCATAATAGAAGGAAAAATTTTATTTCTGAAATGCATGCCCCATTATGACAGCCCACCACATCTTAAAATCAAATTATTCACCATAATATCACCGTCAAATAAAAGAATAAAATAATTCATCTTCAAAATTAAAGGAAAAAAAGAACTGAAATAATTCACACTATTTTATAAATCTAAATTAAATTTGATGTACTTTTAGTTCATATTATTTAAAATGGTGGAAATGTAGAAGTTTAATATCTTCATATTTAATTAATTGAAGTCAAAGAGGATACTAATTTCTCCCTCTTATCTGTTCTATCAACTTTAAATACCTTAATTTTAATTTTATTACAGAATATTTGCGAATTTTGGATTATTTCAAGAAATATGACATTAAAAGAGAAACAACTAATTTGCAATAGCAGTCTCTTGTCAGATTTATTTGGCATAATTTTCATTAAAATTTAATGCAGGTCCAAAGACATCTTTTACTAAACTAAATTTCTTGTAGATGAACAATAATCTATTAACGCTTCGAATAATTGTCATTTGAAAAAAACGCAGTTTCATAAATGCATAGCTTCCATATCATTTAAATTTAGAATACTCTAAAACATATAAAATTAATTAAATAATTCTTTTAAAAGTTTAATTAATTTATTATTTGCGATAAAATAATAGATCGTTTTAAGGTCATATTTCTTTTCTTTATAGTACAGCTATTAAATTAGTTAGTCTAGTATTGTATTCAATTACATCTAACCAGTGGTTCCAACCTGTGGGTCGCGACCAAAGGGTGTTAACAGTTTGCCATGGGTAATAACTCTTTTTGACCGAACGTGATTTATAAAACACTAAAAATAAAGACAAATAACCAAGTAACATGATAAAATAAAATTAAGCAATCATATCCTCATTTAGTACTATGAAATTAAATGTAACAGTTCATTAAGTCACTTACATAACCGTCGAGACATTATTACATTCTTTCGTTTCACTTGAAATTTAGTCTTTTTAACTTTTCTTAATATAAACAGTAAAAAAAATAATGAATAATGTTATGCAAAAATTATACAAGTTTGATTTTTTAAAAATTTCCAAAAATTTCGTTATTATATTTCAGTAAGTAATTTTAAGGCCTTACAACATTAGTACTCGTATATCAAACATCTGGTTCCCAATATATCTTAAAGCAAGTATCTTAATAAATTAGAGTGGAACACGACTTAGGTCTATATTGAGCGGAGCCCAGACAATTGCTAGCTAAAAAGCTCAAGAGCAGGCGTTTAAGGTACCAGTTCAACATCGTACTTTAGAAGTGACATAACGGTATGAAATTTGTTTGTTTGAATACTTTGAAATGATTTCAATTAATTAATGTTTTGTAGGAGTAAACTAATTTTTTTGTTAAAATTAATGAATAAATTCTATATAAATCATATATTTAAGGAATATACAGTTACTTCACTAATAACTTGCAATATATGCCAGTTTCTTATAGAAAAAATAAATGTATAAAAGATATTTTAACCATTGGGGTCGCTTCCTGAATTGCTTGTTCTAAAATGGGTCGCTATATTTGAAAGGTTGGGAACCGCTGATCTAACCAGACAATCTATAATAATTTATATCAAGAAAATTTAATAGTTTCTCTGTTAATAACTCTATTTCTGTTATGTTTATAAACTCTACCAATTAATAACGAGATCAAATAACCATTGAGTAATCTGATTAAAATTTCAAATGGGTAAACAATGCCTCATTGATTAATAACCATTCAAAGTCCATCATGTTTCCCTTTCATTCCTTCATCTATTCATTCTTTGATATTTCTTGATCTATTCAATGTTTTAGAACTATAACTTTTAGAAACTCACAAATATAAACAGTATAAAAAAAATTAATGCATAATACAATGATTTATACGAGTTTGTAATTTTTTTAACTAATAAGAATGGTTTTTTATTGTGTGTTTTTTTCAACAGCTACATTTATAAGGCTATGACCTATTTAGTATTGTTGTTCTAGGAGCGGATATTGTGGTTCATATATTATTTGGCACTCATTTTAGTAATGGGAGAGCCACATTGCCTGTTAATTCTATATTGAGAGTCCTACATTTTGACCAACTAAAATCGATTTGGAGTAGGATCTTTAACGGGTACCTAACATCGTAGGGGCTCGGGACCAACGGCTTAATGTCCTCTCTGAGGGACGAACTAATAATAAAACTGTTGATTGTAAACAAATGTGTAGATTAAAAGCGGTTTGAGTAGCTTAAATTTATTGTAATTTTTACTGATGAGGAGCGTAGGTATAGAAACATCATTCAATGTTCACTTACTTACTAAAACTAGTAACCTACCCTGACATTCCACAATTAAGCTAGGTTAGTTTAAGGTTAACTTGTAGTAGCTGTCTCAGAGTAGAACATAAGTAGTCGAAAGATTGTTCTTTTTTGATACCATACAATGATTATTTTATATTGAGAGTCCTAAATTTTTCCTCACTAAAGTGTATTAGAGTAGTTATCCCGGACGTCTACCTGATATTGTGCAGGCTCGAGATCATTGGCTCGTCTCGTCTCGTCTCCGAGGGACGATAAGCACAGATTATTGTTCACTTCCTGCCTGAATAAAACGATGGTCAAAGTCGATATCGTAATGTATGTTATAAACGATTATGATGCATACTAATTAATAAAGGATTAGCATATTCACATACACAATAAATTTAGCGCATTCTATTTATACTGATATTAATGATATCTAAAACAAACTGTTATAAAACTTAAAGTTCATAATTGTATTAATAAAATGGGTGTAAACGAATGAAATAATTATCAGAACAACAATAATTATAAAATGTAAGTTAAAAATACACGCATGACTGACAGATCAGGTCAAAATCAAATCAAATGCCAAACACTTTCACACTCTTACAGTGTCTTGCTTTAAATTCCGAGAACGTAGATTACATGACAAAGAAAATTTTTAAAATAAACGTTGTAAAGCATAAATGCTTTGCAATTTTCTTAAGTGTTATTTTCTTTTTAAATATTTTATGTTAGATGTTATACTAGCCTTTTTTTATATCTTTAAACGTTTTTAACCTTTATAGATCTAAATGTGTCATATCCTAAAATGTTATCGATATGAAGTTTTAAATATCTAATTACCAATATTGCTTTGGTTCATTTTTAAATTCATTTCCCACGGTGAATATTACCTGATGGAAACATCCAATTTTTATTGTAAAAAATTGGATCTTAATTTAAAAAAAAAAAACTGAAAAAAATAATCATGCTATGATCATTAAAAAACGATGTCATACAATACATAAATGATACATAGATTTCCAAATAAAATATTTTATGCATTTTTATTATAAATATAATTGTGAGACTAAATCTCTAAGACCATAGGAAAAGATGAAAAATAAACAGACGGAGCACGCTACTATATTCCATATGCACTTTTTAAATTAATTCCTCAAAAAAGAAATATGGAGTGACCTACATTCCATTTTACTATAAGTAAACATAATATCAAACTTCTTCGGTATATAACATATAATGACCCATTTAGGCATATTATAAATGTCTAAATGGGAGATGTTCATTAACTATTAATCTCTCCATCTATCCAAAATCTTCCATATTCAAAAGACAACAGTACCTTCTTTTTTTTAGAAAAAGCCCTAATTAATCTTAGTAAGAATATATCTTTTATTTATATGTTCTTTCAATTAGCAATCATTAGAATTTCAAATAGTAATTTAAAGAATTTGTTTCAAAATTAAGTATAGTTCATTAATAATTGTAATTTATATAAATATCTAACTAATATAACGTTATCTTTATAAGTCAGTGGATCAATGTATTGTTATTTAAATAATACGCTATTTTACTTTGTACTTTACCCTCATAACTTGGGCAGTTTTGAAATAAGTCTCTCATCAGCAGAAAGGTTAATATTATTTGTTATTTTTTCTTTGTCTAAATAAACATTAACACAGAATATCGTTCAATTTGCTCGATGAGTTGGCATTGTGAGAATTGGAAATACCAATGTTGTGGTACACAACAACACAGAATAACTTTAGTTTGTCCTTGACAATCGACGAGTTGATGTTATGTGCTGTGTAAATACAGAAGAACACCAAATAACTAAAGTTCATCTTGCTCTTGATATTCATAAACAACTGTGTGTTGTTCAAATATATAACACTGAATAACTTGATAATGGAGACCTTCTGAAGTTGATTTATTAAAGAAAGAAGGAATTAGATGTAAAAGTTAAATTTATCTTTATATATATATATATATATATTACCTGGGCTTATTTAACCACTATTTAGTTCATATATTTATAACACTACCTATCATTAGATGTATTTAATTCTATACAGTGAACTCATTTTTATGTGGATTCAATAGTAGTTTATGTGTCCTCATAAGTTATAAGTAACAATTAAAAGCAATAAACTTAAGTTGATCCCAAATACAAAATTGAAATTAAATAAGAAATATTCAACTTTTTATTATTTTGTAAAAAACAACAAGGAATACTTATTTAATAAAAAAATAAAAAAAACAACTTTGTTGACTATAATCATAAATATTCATTACCTTTCGAAAGTATTAAGTTTGATATTCTGATATTCATTAAATAAAGATAGAAATACTAATTTCAACTTCTTTTTCTTTCATTTTGCTGACTTTTTTAACCCTTTGATATCAAACATATTGAATGAAAGAGAAATTCATCCTTCCATAAATATGAAATAACATTTTTCTTTGAAAATTTTGTTAAAACTTTTTTTTAAATTAGAAAATCTTCATGAAATTTTTTAATTAAAAAGAATAATCTTTCTTATATTTAAAAAAAAAAAAAGAAACTTAGATTTTAAAATTGCTATGAAATGAGTTTTCTTTTAGACCTTCAAACAGGAAAATTTAAATGGAGCTGGTATGACTTTAAATGGATCTTACCAGCTTAAGAAAACTGTGCACAAAAATTTCATTCTTAGGAATTTCACTTTTTTTTAAATCCATTTATTTGGCATGCTATATGCTAATATAATAGGGATTTGAAAAAGTTATCCAAGAAATTAATTAAAAAAATAATAGGCCGTAAATTCAATCACACACACTCACACATATATATATATATATATATATATATATATATATATAAAAATTTCACATAAACACGTGAAATAACAATCAATGATCAAACCACAAACCACAGTGTTTCAGTTGGGTTTTTGACTCTGACGAAGACCGCTTGTTACGGTTGAAAGATCTTAGTCTTGCTTTCCCATTTTCTTATTGTGGTTTGATCATATATATATATATATAATATATATATATATATATATATATATATAATATATATACCACAATTAAAAGAAACGGTCCAGCGGACTTTTTCAAAATAAAATAAATTCAAAACGAAGGAAACACACAGAAAGACACAGACATAACTCACATCGATATTTCGACCATCGTCGTCATCAGGAGGTGCGAAGAGCGAAGAGTCCCGCAGGAAGACAGGGCGGTACTGTATATATATATATATATAGATAGATAGATAAAAGTATCGACCGTGGAATAGACAAAACTAAAATTTATCGGGACTCGGTCAGTTCTTCAGATTCAAATTAAACTCTCATTACCAACGTTTTGGTTTTTATTTAAAACCTTTTCCATAAGCAAAAGTATAAATAGTTGTTGAAATCCACAGAATATTTTTCTTTGTAAAATAATTTGTAATGTAATACTTAGTTTTTCTGTTTCAAAATGTATACTTCTGCCTATGAAAAAGGTTTTAAATAAAAACCAAAACGTTGCCATGAGAGTTAAATTTGAACCTGAAGAACTGACTGAGTCCCGATATACTTCAGTTTTGTTATATATATATATATATATATATATATATATTACTTTTTCGATGAAAATACGATCCGAAATGGACAAATACAGTTCAATGTATGGTACATAAAGAAACATAGAGAAATTAAAAACACACACTTACAGTCTCTAATTTTCGGTTCATAATCGTTTTTAATTTCTCTATGTTTCTTTATGTACATTGAACTGTATATATATATTAAATGCAATCTTTATAACAATAAAATACAAATTAAGATTACATTAAACCTTTCATTATATTAAAATAAACATTACGATACACGCAATAAAAGTTAGGATTTGCATGTTTTTCATTTAATCACAAAGTTTTTATAACATTCATTTGAATAAATTGTTATTTCTATAATAATAGAAACGATAGTCTATAAACATTAAACTAAGATGTTAAGGTAACAACATCAAAACAACAATAAAACATATGAAGAAGCTGGATGAGCTTTCATTGCTTTACACAGCAATTAGAGACACAAGAAATTCAAGTTAACATGCCAAAGATGAAATATGTCATACATAAAGTGTCATGGTATACTGCTGGAGTAAGTAGTACGGTTTTACTATGGTCGTAGTTAGGAATAGGGAAAAAAGGTAATGATCTTGTGACCTGTTATGAATAATTAGGTATTCAAACCTTCAAAATCTATATGTTCGAATCCATTCATCCAGCAAATTAAAGGAGGTTATTCTTTTCAAAAATTCCTGAAGAAAATTTCCTCCATAAAAATTATAAATAAGACACCACAGGAGACTACTAGTTTTAATTGAAAACTTCCTTGTGACGCACTATAAGAAATGACTTCTTTTAATACATTTGCAACCTAAAAGTCACATCAAGACTACTTCAACATTTAACTTCATTATGACTGCAGTATTTTCTTTTATATTTACAAATTCAAGTTAACATTAGCGATTTCCATAATTGGATGAAGTTAAACATTTCATAATCCATTTGAATTAATTTTATTAAACAATGCATAAACGACTATGTTATTCTTGTTCATTATGCAATATTAAAAAGGAAATTATGATAATTCTGCATTTAAACTTTTAATTATAGATACATACTACATTTCAAAATAAGAATTGGTGATCAAACCGGTTCATTAAACAAAAAATTACATAAACCAGAGGAAAGAATGCTAATATCACCACTTAAGACGATTGATATATTTTAAACAAGAGGTCGTACTCAGATAAGATGAAGTACAAAATATATATACATATATTTTTCGTTTTTATTGAGGTTTGGTCTCAATGTATAAAGAGGAAAACAGATATAAGATGGCTAGAACAACCAGATATAAGTCAGTCTAAAATGCTCAATCCAACAGAACTTTTTATTGAAGGATAAATATATATGTGAAATATCTAACAATATATTGTTCACTTATCCACCACTTGCAGACTTGCAAAAATGCTTACTCTGTGAAAAAGGCAGAAGCCTGCAAACAGAGTCTATGTGAAGCAATATCATTCCAAATGTTAAAGATTTTGGAAAATAATATATATCTATAAAATCAATATAAGTAAGTGATATTTTCCAAGAACCCGTATTCAGGCTATTAATTAATAAAAAATCCAAAGGTTTTTTTATAAACAGAAATGGAAAACTGGTCAATATCTCAGATATTGAGATATACAACATTGAGCATGATTTGATGTCAAACCAAAGTTTAATAATTATGGCAATAAAGAATTATATTATAATTATAATGTATTACAATATAGGATTACGTTACATGAATTATATAAATGGTAGTGAAATAAATTAAAGGACATCATAAATATAAGAAAAAACACATACAGTTACAAATTTTGAGTAAAATTGGCACTAAGAGGATAACGATAGGAAAAACCAAAAACAATGTTGAAGAGATAAGGTCTCTTGACTCCATTTCTGTTAACCTTTTTCTAGGTCACCCAATATCCATTTTTCATATTATGGTTATACCAAAAATTTAAAACTATAAAGAATTTTTAAAGAATTCAAAGAGTGTAAACGTTAAATTTTTATGGAATAATTGTAATACCTTGAAACCATTAGCCCTGGTATAGATTTTTTTAATTTACCTTTAACAGTGATATGTCCTTTTACAAACAAACCTTCTGAGGCTTATAACCACAAGAACATAACTATGGCCTGTAACCATAAAACTGTGTTTATCATGTGATTGTAATATTTTTTTTTCTATCTTGAATAGATGTTCCATTATTCAAGATCTATCTAGATAACTTAAATCTAAAGCAGCTGCAAATATCAAGAAAATTATCACTCGATTATTTCAGCACCTTCTGAGAATACTATGATAAACAATAGAAGAATACTCAAAGAATATAGCAGTTTACGATCGGTTACAATGTAATAATATTTCGGCAAATATACGACCGTAGTGACAGAGATAGATAGATAGATAGAGAGAGAGTGAGGGGGGTGGAGGGAGAGTGAGAGAGAGAGAGAGAGAGACAGACAGACAGTAAAGGAGAAAGAAAAAATAGAAAAAACTTAAAAATGTATTTACAGTTAGATATCAGCTATATTTATGAAAAATAATTTAACTGATAATAAAATAAATAAATGTAAAAAATAAAATAAATAAAAATAAAAACATAAAATTTAAAGCGTGTAGCTAAATTAAATAACCAGCCAAAGACCAAGACTAATAAGAGTTAATTCAAAAGCCCTTAAAGTTAAATGGTTGTCATTCGCAGTAATCAATTTAAAATCTTAATTATAAAGCTATTATGATGGAGTAGATCATAGGAGGTAACATGAACAACAATTGACGGATTACGCTCACTTATGAATGACCTGTGTCCATTGACACAGTAAAAAGAATGTTGCCTGGAGTAAGGTAGACCGGGTGAAATATTAATAGAACTCGTGTTTAATGAAAATGCCTATGATAGCAAAACAGTTTACCGAGCCTGCTGATAGAGGACAAGAAATGACAGTCTGGGGTAATGGCAGATTATACAGTTATGCAGTCTATATTGCTTACCAATTAGTTTATATACAGTTATGTACACAAAATTTACGCAAATCTCATCAATTATCCGTAAGCAAATTATGAACAATTGATATCAATTCTCGCATGTTTGTACCATCTAAGCATTTTTTTTTTCTCGTTCTGAACAAAAAGAAAACATCTCCATTTTCTATTACGTTCCCATTTAATATTTTTTTCTTTAATATGTGGTAGCTTAATGTCAATATTTTCTATGCAAATAAAAAGAACCCATTAAGGAAAAATTAAAAATATATTTTTCTTATTTTTAAGAACGAATTATTCGAGAGACATAATTTTCAAGTTATTAAGATTTATTTTTGAAACAGTATTTATCATAAAAAATGTACAGAAGCACCTGAGCTCTATTAAGTTTGTGAAAAAAATTGTAACAATCTTAATTATTAGAATAAATGTAGTATGAATCATTTTATTTGAGGAAAGTTGATTTTTTAACACAATATACTGAACTATCATTTGATATTGCACAGTTATAATTGTGCTTTGTGCATAAAATGTTCATGCATAAAATTTTGAAATGTTGAAAATCATGTATCCATTAGTGGCTAGCAAAAAATTAGAATGGAGGGACTGCAAGCATCCATTGTAACTTTTGTATACAAAAATGTTAAAAAAAAAAGTGAATAATACTGTACTTTTGTACAACTAAATAATCATGATAAATAACATATGATATTAATAATAAACAATTGAACCGAATTTTTAAAAAGTTATAGTAATGATCCATTATTGCTGGGTTGCATTACATTTGAACAGCAAGCACTGCAGTCTAAATTCCCTTAACCGACTGATTAAGGTCATTAGCGTGGAGCTTGTATTTTCATTTCAATCTACAATGATTCCACCAAATTTTGATATAAATATTGAAAAAACACATGATAGTAGCCATATGGTAACTGCTTTGTATAATATAACAATGTAAATTCAAAATTAGTTTGGTATCAGACTCATGTTTTGGGGCACTAGGCCTGTGTAGGGAGCCTACAGTTCTGCGGCCCATATAGAGGAGCGGCCACTGCATGTGTCATTCTAGATTACTTAAGGAAAACTGAATAACAAGTGAAGTTTAATGGAAACATTCTAAAAATTATTTGCAAATAAACATTTTTTTATTTAAATGATTTTAGTAGATGAAAATGCTTTACAACTTTGCACCTACTTCTAATGTTTGTGCTTTTTCTTGGTGTTTACTGATACTTCTTTAGTAATGCTATTTACTTTTATTTCGTCCTTGTGTTTGAGAGTGATACATATTTAAGTAGATCGTTTGATAAGATTATTGGACTTATATTTACTCCAACAATCGAGGTTCCACTGAATTTGGTTCCTCTCTCCAGAAAAGGGTACATTATGGATGAAGAAAATATTTAAATATAATCAAAATGCAGTAGGTTAATGGTGAAAAATGTTCGTTGAAAGAAGGAAGTGGAAATGAATAAAGGCTGTACTGACAACAGGTGTACACGAAGGGCAGACGAGACAGCCGCAGCCATGCATCACCGGAAAGGCGGCCTAGCAGCGTGAAGACAGCCCGGCTCCAGCGACAGTCGACAGCCATCGACGAGAGCTGGCCAACGCAGGGCTCGGGCCGCCGGGGGTCCCAGCCCACCCTTAGTCCAGACCCCACTGAGGACACCACCAGGAAGGCACGCCGCGACTCCTTGTCACCCGACTCGGCCTCTTGTGCTCGCCTAGGACGAAGGGATTCCCGCGCCAGGTACCCCAAACAGTTAGTTCAATTTATTTCACTTCTCCCCTCCTACATAGACCATGAACTCCTCATTCCATTTGTGCTCCTGAAATACAAACATATTATTAGTATCACACAAGTTGTGAAGTTTAATTCAGCGAAAATGATAACGTCTTTCTTCGAACCAACAAAAGTGGTATAAGAGGTAATATCCCTTCGTAATTTAATACACTGAAGAATGAAAAATCTGCAACAGTGGCATAGCAAGTGGGTGCGTGGTCCACCCCGGAGGGCACGTTCCAGCAGGCGGCATTTTCAGGGTGTAAAAATAAAAAAAAATAAAGTCATAGAACGATAACAAATCTGAAATTGTATATCAAAATTAGTTTTTAAGGTCATAATTGGTTTTATTTGTGTCTGGAAACAGAAAAGTTTGGAAATTGGTAACAGTGGTAAGAGATAGCCTAATGGTAGTTAGGGTAGGCTAAGTGGTTGAAAGCATACCAAGGCATATTATAAACATAACCTCACTTAAACTCTCTAGAAGGGCTAGGCTATCACAATTTCATTTACTTTAGCACACTACACATTTAATTTAAATAAACACTATTATTAAAATATATAAACTTTATAATAAACAAAAGCCTTGGCTAACTGTTGACGGCAGGCCAAGACGTACATAGGACATATAAGCCTAACCTCAACACAGTTTAATAAGGTTAGGCTACCTCAATTTCATTAACTTTAACTCCCAGATGATAATTCGGTAAAAGAAAGTATGTAAGCTTGAAAGTACGGTTTCTTGAAGTATGGAAACTAGAGGTTCGAGTGTTATCGAAAATAAGTTTTTCTACTTTACAAATGCAGTAAAGTAGAATACAAACACAGACCTAATCTTAAAAACTATATCAACTACGGTTATAACTAGATAAGTTATTGGATTAAATTACCTTTGGAACTAAAAAAAACGTAGATTATTTAATCAAATCTAATTTCTTGTTAAATTTGAGAAAGAGCAATTCGAATATAGCCTAGAACAGATTAACTTTTAGTTACTTAAATTATTGATGCACTATTAAATAAAGCAAATTAAAATTAATTAGCAAGATAATAACTGTTATGAAGTTATGTTGTAGTAATCAGTAGTGAAAATTTAAACAGTTATACTTAAATTGTGAAAGGACATAAGAGCTGGTGTGGAAAACAGTACCCGCCACTCATTAGTATATAATGATGCAGTAGTAGTGGAGTTGTGGTTGGAGTAGCTTACTACTGGTAGTACAAATCATAAGTTCATAGATTTTTCGTTTTGAAGACGAAAAAGTTTCGTACTATGCATCCGTTCGAGATGGCGTATAGCTGTTTAAACCAAGCCTGCGGATTCTAGATCTGAATATTCTTAATCATTAGTATTTAATGATCTAAATAAATTTGAGTAGTTTTTTTTTACAAAATAAAAGAAAGCATTCTGGATGTGAATAGTTTCACTAGAATACACTCGTATTCAAACAGAAATCAGGCTTCCTTGTTACTTAGCACTGTTATTTTAGAAATTATGTATTCAAGCACACAATTTTCGGAAAGTTTCAAAGTATCTCTAAATGTAATCGTGCAATATAATGCATGCATATTATTAGTAGTGAGGAGGTTAGTAAACATCATATTCTTATATAAATTCCACTTATTTCGTAAATGGTTACTATAGTTGTCCGACATATTTTGCACATAGTTATCTTCAAGTAGGACTAAAATTGATTGAATTGAACTATTTACGATGTAAGACAGATTTATGTGATAACATTACAATAAAAACAAAAGATTCTGACTCACAACATTATTTGATCAAATGTATGAATTAAAAAAGTTATGAAAAATATATAAAACCACGTGTGAGATAAAAAGCGCACACAACCAATCAACAGTACAACTTCATCAACACTATTTACACATCTTTGTTCCTCCTTTAATCACAGGAAGAGTTATCAGACGACATCTATATCACTGCTGTGAAGTGGTGAGTCTACAGTAGAATTATTCTTATTTGGAACGCACTCCTAGACCTTTTCGCAAGAAAAAGAATGTGAAATCAAAAGCATGAAAGTTACTAGACTGGAGTTCTCCAGTTTAAAATATTGTGTCGTAGGTACTTATCACAACTGTAATGTCGTGTAATAGCTTTGAATTCATATCAACAGTAAACTAAAGTAGAAAAGTCGTTTAGCACATACATTGATTACGAACACAAGGAAAATATACACAAAAATGTATATAAAAATATTTCACATAAACACGTGAAATAACAATCAATCATGAAACCATAATATGAAATGGGAAAACAAGACTAAGATCTTTCAACCGTAGCAAGCGGTCTTCGTCAGAGTCAAAACCCAGGTGGACAATCTTGTGGTTTGATCATAAACATGTATATGTATAATCAATATGCATGTAAAGAACTATTTGATAAGGCATTACCATATTCCTGACATTACTAGTACTACGATTAGGACAGAAAACCTGTTTAGTCTACTCACTTAGATTTTTTCTTAAAAAAAATTAATTATTTACTGTCTGTTAAACGGAAATATATTCCTGAAATACGGAGAGTAAAAGAAATATATTAAATCAGTTTATATATATTGTCAACGTGTTGTCAAACATAATATACTTTAAGGTAGATTATAAATTATAACTTCTACATTAATCATAATCTCTGGAGTCATGTGATAAACGGTTACAGGTTAGTGGCATTGAAGAAAAGAAAAAAAAAACTAACAATCATAATCTAAGAAATCTCAACATGGTTATTTTTCAGAAAGTGATTTGGTAGGTAAAGCGTACTGAATTGGAGAAAATATCCAATGTGAGTTAGACTAAGACTATAAAATTGATGTTAATATTTGGCTAGATAATCAAAAACATGTTCGGTTCTAGGAATTTCTATACTCCTACCGAAAATTTTAGTTATTATTTTTGAAAATGAAATGATTAAGAAAGTTAAATGTCTCAATATTAAATAGACTACACAAGTTTTAAATCGAAAATAACGAAAAATTATCTAACCTTTATTAAAGATCTAGTCAAATATAACAAGTTATTTATCATGTAAATAACTGTGATATGAGGTTTGAAGAGTTATGAACAACAAAACTGAGCAGCAAAAAAGATAACTCGTCTACAACCTTTCAGGATTCCTTAAAATAATGGTCAAATAATATATGAAAATAAAACAGGACTATTTTATCTAGATCTAAAACAGACATCAAGTTTAATTACTCATGAAATTTTCTGAATAAATTCACAAACTATTTTTTGAAAAAATATGAAATATCGAATCAGGTTGCCAAAACAGTATGCAGATTAAGTATAGCAGGATAGTTTCATGAGATAGCAACATGAAATGGGTCTCGAAAAGAAAGATGTTGGCTGTGTTTTGGAGTAGTTAGAAACTTTGAACACTTGCTTTGAGACTGTTAACCAATTGCATAGAAGACTAGGTAAAACTTGTCTGACAGCTCTCAACTAGTGGAGATTTCTCCAGAACATGTTCTCAGCGTTATTCCTTACATAGAACATAATTAGAGTGAATGCAATACGACAACCAGAGTCCAGCTAAATAGCAACTCTTTTACTGTGAGAAATTATCATATGATTTCCGACCCCTCATTGCCCATTTCTCTGTTAGTTAAATTTAAGTTTGAACAACTTTTAATATGTTAATGTATCTAGCAGTCCACTATTTTGAATTACTAGTTATTAATGAGTTATTTAAAATGAGTTATTAATACAAAAGAAACTTCTTTCGGTTCAAGCTAGTACAAAATACTGGTATATTCCATATACTATGAGCATATTAGGCTAAATTTCATTGCACTGAAATAGGTGTGAAGTTTGTAGAAGTATAGTTAGTAATTTAATTCTCTAAATGTATTCATTTTATTGATCTAGTATAAATTTAATCCTAAGGAATTCTAAAAAAAATAAATTAAAAGCAAAAATTAAACAACTTTGTTTGGCCTTTGGGTGTAAATAGCTGAATTATAATGTAAAACTTTATTTGAATGAGAGAATTAGCAACTCGTAGGGAAAGTTCGAAATGTGGAGTAGATACGTGGAATTTTTTATATTAGTTCAGAAAATATTTTAGTTTAGTTTTTAAGAAAATTCGAAAATGCACTTTCTCAGTATGTTTACAGAAGCCAACTTGTCTCTAGACAAGTGGTAGCAGAAGTAGAATATTCTGTTTGAGTACTGATATCTTGTAATATATGAAAACATAACCCAACTGGTCAATATGAAAAATTCATATAACATCCATTGACCAAAAGGATAACATTTATCATAACCAGAAATACATGTCAGTTTATTAATATTAACAATTATATTTTTTCAGTCAAATTTAATTTTTTTCCTTACATCACCTATATTATACTCGTACCTAACTCTAATATTGCTCACCTAGCAGTTGACGGCCAGGTTGAACTGCCATGCTCACTCTTTTCTACTGCTACTGTATCAGTTTTGAGGTCTGAGTTTTAGGAAAGCATAAGACCATCGCACTTTGAAAGTGACAATACAGGCATATTATGTTTTCTGAAAAAATAAAATAGAAATTAAATCTAAACATTATCAACTATACCAGATATAAAAACATTATTTTCTTATAATTAGCATTAAGTGTATTAGAGTCATCTGACAATATCTTACTATGTCTACATTGTTAAAAAGCTTCATGGATATGTTTTTGTGCTGCAATTTAAACATTTTGCGTGTTTTTAAGGGTTTTATACTCGTACTTCGTAAATTTATTGCTCTCTTTAATCATTGGGATTCTAAAAGAAATGTACAAAAGTCCAGGTTACGCAAATGTTAATTTGAATAGAATGACAAAATTTACTGATTCCTTAACAATTACAAAAATCTATGTTATTGCTGGATAGATTCATGTTAAATTAATTTCATTGACACTTGTTAAAATGTTAAATAAAATAAACTTCAAATCAGTTTACTGACATCTAAGAGAAAAAGGATATGTTCAATCAAGCAGAATTTAAATTGTTTAAATAATCAACCAATTTGAATCTTTGAATGATATTGTCCTGACATCTAGATATTTATCTCAGAACTATAAATCTTCTCATAATTATTTAGTTTAAAAGTAATGTAGATATTAAGTAGTCTTATAATACTTAAAAATGTAACTAATAATTTCTTGTTGTTATTAAGAACATTCCTTACTTTCAATATTTGTGATTCAATTCTCTGAATGTATTTTTTTTATTCGTCTAGAATAAATGTAATCGAAGCAATTTCAAAAAAATGCAATTAACACAAAAAATTAAAATATTTGGCCGTTGGATGTAAATAATTGAATCAAAATGCAAAGCGTCATTTAGATGAGAGCATTAAAAAAAGAGAGAAATGAGGTTGGTATTTTTGTTGTACTAGGTATTATTGAAGTAGATTATGTTTAAATATCATAAAAAATAGAGAACAATGAAAGATATTTAATACAATGTAAAGAACAAGCCAAATGTAATAAAACAATAAGAATTAAAATGCCATTCCTAAAGTAAATTGAACTACAGGTCGACTCATAATAATTTTATTAATATCAAACATATAATTCCAATCAATAAACATTGTCTAATACAGGATTAATTAGTATTATAAAAACAATTATGAGGAAGACCTTCATTATCCACCAATTACTTTAAATATCAATGACTCAGTTATTCAACTTTTTCTATTCAAACAAAACTTTAGTATGTTTTCAAAAATGTCTTTATTGTTAATATCACTAACTATACTTCTAATATAATTCCGTTGTATAATGTGCTTACTTAATCCTCTTCTAAGAAACTAGGTGTAAATAAGTATACTAAAACGGTTTTACTTAGTAATAATAATAACTTAGTAATTTAACTTAGTAATAATAGAGTAATTGTTTAACATTAAAACATTTTTCATAATGTAATGAAATGGAAAGAGGAAACTTTTTTAAAATTATTAAGTAGCTGAATTACTTCAGTTACTGATTTACTTATTACCTATTACCTTATTTAGAATGATCATGACAATAGTAACCTCTTATCAATAAATAATTGAGTACATTGGATATCATTACTTCTTCACAATCCAAAAACTTTGGATATTTTTCATTTCAAAACAAATGTGTTAAATATCACTTCTTATGCATTACACATTTTTAAGTTTAATGACCAAACTCAAAAACAAGTTTGCCTATAATCGTTGGATCTGCTGATACGGATAATGTTAGCTGTTTTTTTTAATATAAAATAATTAAAATAAATATATAAACAAAAATTTATTCTCAAACTTGATCAACCTCTCAACAAAAAATTATTTACTTACTCATCAAGAATTACTTTTAAATACTGATCAATAAATTTTTTAATAAGTGCAATACTTAAATCAGTTATGTTATTGATATAAACCAAATTATAACATAGGTATAATATGGTTGACAATGTTGTAAAAATCGATAACTTTTTTGTCCTCAGAATGCATCTCTTTTTATGCATATACAAATGTTTAATTTTAGTCAAAATAGTTTAATTGAAACATGAATTAGTCAGTCCTAAACAAAGCGTTAGAAATTAGTAGTTTATTATATTAAAATGTAATAAATAGTGAAATGGCACTTAATGATTTGTATAACTTGATACTGCAAAAGAGGAAGAAAACTGATTACAATAGGTGTTATCTATAACACCTATAACATCTATCTATCTATCTATAACATCTATAATTAGAATAGGTGGTCTTAATATAATTTAATTTTAGCCTCTAAAATTCAATAATTATTATAATATATATATATATATAAAGATTTCACATAAAAACGTGAAATAACAATTCTTATTGTGGTTTGATCATTGATATATATATATATATATATATATATTTAGTTTTTTATAAAAAATTTAAATTTAGAAATAAGTTAGTTTATTTTTCATCAATTATAAGGGAATTTTGTTGATCGATATATTTTATTTAACAAAGAGAAATAGCTAGTATTTTAAATTTTAACTATTAAATGCAGACGCACTTCATTATTGTTTCCTTTGGTTTATGAAGATACTAATGGAAAATCATTTAACTTTCTCTTAACTTTATGATTACATCTATTTAGTTATCTATAGTTACATCTATTTAGTTACTGTATATTATAGTAATATATTTTTTGAAAAGTAAGCAATGGTATATATGTGATGAAATTTTTTCGTTAGAAAATGAAACTTGGATACAATAGTCACATTTGGAAACAAACTATTTTAGTTGTTGATTAAATAAAATATATCGTATTTCTTTAGTTTTAATTTCTTTTCTTATAGTATGAAATTTATATACTGAATAGAATAGTGACCAAATATAATAACAATGATACATGACAATATAGATAAATTAGCAATTTATCAATCCTAAATATCCCCTTCCCTTAATTTTTGTGTATCTATGTGCTCCATTAACCTCATTGATTGGCAAACCTTCCTTTATTAGAGATATTTGTTGTTTAATTTATTTGTATGAGAATTTGTGTATAGTGTTAAATATTTGACATCAGGTTTCTTGTTTTATGAAATAGAATACTGATAGCAGTAACGTTGCATTATGATGTTATGCAAACATAATATGAGTATTATACTAAATATTAAATCATTATCTTACCAATTAATAATATTAGATTAGTTGCATCAGTCTCGTAAAGTTATTGCATTATAAAACGGAACTTCGAAAGTTATTTGGTTGTTATTATCTCAGAAGGTTTGGTTGCATGTCTATGTAAACAGGTTTGGACAATTTAGGCAAGATATGGTAAAAATAAATTTTATACCATAATAGAATTATTTTTGATAAGTTTTTTGATGATTTAAATGTGCATATAGAAAGACAAAAATTAAAAGATTGGTTTACCGGATTTGTTAAACTCACTAATTTATGTTTTAATGTGTAATCTAATAAGTAATTTTTGCATGATTAAATTTATTTGTTCTTAAATTAATTCATTCTGCTGTAAAAGTGTAGATAAAATATTGCTTCTCGATATAATCTAATCAAATTAAAAAGCTTTATATATTGGTTAGACATTTTTCACTCATTTGTGAATTTAAAAATCCTTATTAATTCAATAGGATTTTAGTTAAGAACTGCCAAATGGTTAATAGTCAAAAAATGAGAGAATATGTATCACAATTATTGAAAAAAATTTTATAATAAATAATATTCAGTGAAATTTAGAGAAAATTCAGTATTCATGGTATACAATGTCAGTTTAAAAAATAATGGTTGGGAAAAAAGCTTGTAAGGAAAATGGCGTGTTGTGCATTGAAATATAAAAAAAGTATTGAGATTACACCTTAAGAAGATAACTTTTAAAGTGAGTAAATCAACTGTTGACTAAATCAAGAAGAAAGAGTTTTCTGTAAAAACTTTGAACATACAATGTTACGTCAATGATTGAACTTGGTTCAATCAACGTCATTTTAAAATTAACTCTTCATTGGTAATTAAGCTTCAAGTATGTTACACTTATGACCTTCCTACTGAAACTCTCTGTTAAATTGTCATGCTTCTTTATAAATCTATTAAATGAGCAACAAAAATCAATATTAAATCATTTTGTACGATTCGTATTACATTCCACGGATGTGTAATCCCATATAACTCATAAGTTACTGATGTATTATCACGTGAGTGTCATAACTGGTATTATAATACCAGTAATTAACAAAACAAGGAACTAATTAATTGATTCCTTGTAATTCCAGATATAATTAATTTTATAATTCTAAACTATTATTCACTATTTTGCAGTTATAAACTAAGTTTAAATATTATAAGTGTTATTTAATCTGGAAGATATAGCAGTATTAATTGGTTTATAAAATAAATCTGAGGAAATAAATTAAAGCAGGAAATATTTTATTCTTTGTAAAGAAAAAAATGTAATTTTGAATAGAGTTCATTAGAGTGAATATTGGAAAATCCTGTTTCAAAGGTTTTATATTATCACTGAGAAATAGCAAGGTATAATATTTATTTATATTTATGAAATTGAGTTAGCATGAGAAAGAATTAATTTTATTTTATGTTAATTACATTTTTATATTCACAAACTATATTTATAATGAATGTGAAGCTATAAGATTTAAAATGTTACTGGTATTAATAAAAATCATTATAAATAGTGCATCAATGAAAAGACTTATGAAATAATTTATAACATTACTAGCAATCATGGGCAGATTGCTGTAATAGTTTTCCTTAGTTGATTACAGTGTAAAAAAAAGCTAAGTATTTTTGTTAAATAAGATTGAAATTCATGCATTTAACATAGTTCCATTTGATTATTAAATTAATAATGTAATCTATAAGCACAGATTGTAAATATGATTAAAACACACACAAAAAATGAATGCATATTGACAAGTATATTAAAATATATATTCTTTAATAATTTTACTTATATCAGTTACTTGTTACTAAATCTTTGGTTATAAATTACAAAATTAATTATCGTTTTAATTAAACAATGTGTTAAATAAAATTCTCATTGATGTTTATCCATGCACGTTTAAATAAATATTATCCAGTAGACTGGAAGGAATGTTTGTCAGCATAAAAACTTAAAACTCTTAAAAAATACATCTTAAAAATATTACTAATTAATATTTAGAACGAATGATAAAATGTCCTGCTTAATTTTTATACATGGTATGCTACATCTTTAATATTTTATGGAAATATATAATAAATTTTAACAATCTCTCAAGATAATAGTTAAATTGTAATCACTCAATTTCATTTTTAGATTAATTTGATTCTATAAATTATTTAATTAACAACATAAGTCTGAGATTGTAAAATAAATCAAAAATAATTTATTGAAATTATACTTATTACAATTGCAACTTTAAACAATTCTTTATAATGATGTTATAATTTGGACAATACCTTTAAATTAATTACTCCAGAAAATCTGTTAAAATATTACTGTTTATATTATTTTATGATGTGATTATATTTTATGACATTATTTTAAATATAGATGAAATTTGTTTAGACTGTCCCCAGACCGAGGGGAACGTGACCCCAGTCCGCGAAGAGGTCGACTCCGGAGACAGTCGACTTCGAAAGCGGGAGGCATGAGGAGGAGTCCTCGATCTCCGGATTCCTCCTCAACGTGCAGTTCAAGAGATGCTTCTCCCTGCAAGGCTCCTCCCACGCCAATTCATGCCCCTGCAATAAGAAGACAGTCAACGACGGAAGAGATCCTCATTGCTAGAGGTTTTCGCAGACAGTCAACTACTGAGGAGATGATCAGATGTAGGAACTTTCGACGGCAGTCGTCGCAGTCAGATGACGCTTGCGTCAGATACAGAGGGCGAAGAGATTCCTGTGCCCAGATCACAGATGGCACGCTGGCCACTATGACTATTGAAACGACAAGTACCTTCTTTGATACCAGCACGCAAACAGGTGGGTCCGTAATCTATCCTCATTAGTATTTAGTAATACTGTTTATACTTATGTACGTTTAACTGTCATCAGATGAAAGAGAAAAGGCAGAATGAGCCGGCGAAACTACTTTTATATATTACATATATATTAATTTTACCATTTGAGACAGGATTTTCATATTTAAACATGCACACACATATACAAACAACACACTTTATTATCATTATTAAAGATCTGATCCTGTTAAACAGATACTTCCTCCTTAAATACATTATGAATAAACTTCGTAATTAATAGGAATACCATCTGTATTAATACTAAATGTTTGAATATTTTATGCTTTTCAACAAATTTTATTTCATGTTTAATTTCTCTTCAATAAAATATGTCTAAAGGAAGGACTGGAACCCCCCCCCCCCCCCCAATTTACGCTAATCTATACAATACGAGTATATAATGTAAACGAACAGAAAACTATACGATTCGGACATAGATATAAATAGTTGGCAACAAAGTCTCAGTTCAAATATTTTCTATCAATGAACGAACTACAATATGAAATGGGAAAAAAGACTAAGATCTTTCAACTGTAACTAGGTCTTTGTCAGAGTCAAAAACACAGCTGCCCAAATAAACTGACCAACAAAAACCCAAATATATATATATATAATATATAATAATGGATAATATTGAACATATAGAATATATTTTGCTGTTATGAGGATCGAAAAGTGGTTTATTTGTTAAGTGGAACACATTTTAGTTATAGGTGATAACATACGAGGTTTATTCTAGATTATATTATTCTCCTATAGAATAAACATTATACATTAATATTCAATTGATATGTTAAATTAATGCAAATAAGCTATTGAAACTTCTTTTGAAAATTGAAACTTCTCATTGTTTCGTAAACAAAATATAATGAAAAAGTATAAATTAATAACATTTGTGTTCTTAATAGCAATTCACAGAAAGGTTGACTAATTATTATTAGCAAGAGCATATTAATTGATAACCATTGTTTCTATCTACAATAATATTTTACTAAATACTACTGAAGTATTTGTCATCAAACAGCCTGTAATTTACCTACCTTTATTTGAATTAAATTTATGAAGCATTTGATTAGTTCAAAACTAAAATAAAATATGACTTCATGACTTAATTATTTGTTTGAAATTATTATAATAATGATTAATCATATATTCTTTTTATACTGTTTATACATTTCTAATAGATCAGTAAATGTATTTTTGTTTTAAATCATGCATAATATTATCAGTTTTAATGTAGGATTGACAAATTTTAGAAGAAGATACTCTCTTTCTATTTTACAATGATTTAGAGCTATCAGAGATCTAATTCTGACTGTAGACTCTGTAGGATACCCTCTGAACCTTTCTTCAAATCATGTAAATAACGATTATACAAACTCTATTTGTAATTTTGGTAAAAAAAAACCATTGAATTATTATTGAACTTAAATTTCTAAAACTGGCTAAATTGGTATAAATTGTTTTATTTAGTTTCTTACATATATATATAAATACAATTCTCAAAATAGCCATAATATTTATATTACCAATTATTAATTGCTCCTTAATATGAAATATTTATTTCCTTTCTTTTGTTTTTTGGTTTTTAACAAAAGAATGGTATAGGAACACAATGAGAATAGGTTTCATTAAATAATGTAATTATCTAAGAGCATAATTGAAAAAGTTAATATAAGTATTTCCTAAATTATGCATTTTATTCTTTTCTTTACTGTTTTATTCTTTTTAGCATTAATATTAATTACCGTTTCATTGATTGAAGAAATCTGAACTTATTATAAAAATTAACTTCTGAAATATAGTACATTTTTACTATATTGTATATTCTATATATATATATATATATATATATATATATACAACAGATTCAATAATATATCGACCGTTTGATAGAATAGGTGTGTTATCTAATCGGGATTCAGTAAAAAAAAAAAAAAAAAAATTGACCGAATCCGGATTAGATAACACACCTATTCTATCAAACGGTCGATATATTATTGAATCTGTTGTATATAATTTTGGGTTTATATAAGAAGAAATATGGGTTTTTATGAGATATAAGAAGAGTATATGGAGAAAATGTGAGTGAATGTTTCAAGAAAAATTTGACCAAATCCCGATTAGATAACACACCTATATATATAAATATTGATAAAAGTATCGACAGTGAAATAGAAACAAAAATAAAATTTATCAGGCTTAAATTAAACCCTCATTGCCAACGTTTAGGTTTTTATTTAAAACCTTTTTCTTAGGCAGAAGTATACTTTCTTTTTTTTCTTTTTTTTTATCACTGTTACGTGTTCATTCAAACTAGGATTGTTGTTAAAATCCATAGACTACTTTTCTTTGTAAAATAATCTCTAATGTAATACCTAATTTTTCTGTTTCAAAATGTTATACTTCTGCCTATGAAAAAGATGTTACATAAAAACCGAAACGTTAGCAATGGGAGTTTAATTTGTACCTGAAGAACGGACCGAGTCCTCATAAATTTTATATATATATATATATGAAATATATTAATAAAATACTTATAGAACATATTCATATTACAATAAAATAAGGAATCTCAAAAAATTCACATGTAATTAATTAATACATTCATATTTATTAAGTGTAGAGTTTTATATGCAACTAATATATATAATACCGATTTGAAAAAATTAAGTGTAAATTAATTAGCATACAAGTCGATTAATTCGATGACATGTTTAAATAAATTAGTTATTACAATTATCTGCTTTATAGCTTCATTGAATTTAAAGTTTAATTTTTAACGATTCTTATAATGATAGTACTGTTAGTAATTTTACTTGTTCTTGACAATCATATAATTTTAGCACTTTACTTATTTTTACTTACTGAGCACCTTAAATGTTTTTACTAATAATTCTTCTTATCATCATTATATATTATATACTTTAGTAAAATTTAAAATTGATATTCTAAGTTAACACCGGTAGTAATTCATATTTATGAATTAATAAATAATTGCTAAATATGAATTTTAATTATATTAATTTCATATTTTGCAGGCACACAAAAGGTTTGACTTTTGACTATCTTAAAGTATCGAATATTATGATATATTTGTTTATTTAAATCTATCATTTAATATAAAAAAAACCTGAATTGACCTTTATTAACATTGAAATGTTTAGGTTATCATGTATAGATAATTTTGAAAACTCTTGTAAAGTATTATCAAAGACATATATAACCAATTCATGATTTCACTTATTTCATTGTAGGTTTATCTCTCTTGTATCTATTGTATATTATCTATTGTTGTATTTTATCAATTATAACAAACATAAAATCTTTATGTAGAACAAAATGAAATTTTATTATAATTAAACTGAAGGCCTGAGTCTAATCGAAATAGTGACTCCCGGCTATTTCTGTCCTATTGTGCTCCTCACGTGTCATTTTTAAAATCAATTTTAAATTTTGTGTTCTATAATGAACTTCATTATAATTCTTATTAATAATACTTACCAAAAATCTTATTCTTTTTTAAAGCGATCGCTTCGCATTCGCATAGAATGTGCTAAACCGCTCCTGCCTCTTCTATACGCGGTCTGCACTGTTTTTATGATGTTAATTGCAGCTTTCATAAGTGTTAGTCAATATATTAATGTCCAATTAAGATATTGCACATATATTTTCAAATCCTTTCTGAAGATTATTATGATCTTTACATATTTAAGTACATGCGGAACCAGGTACTAAGTATACCTGGTTGTTCTAGCCACCTATTATCCACTTCCATCTTCATTTATTCATCTACTACATCTTTTAGAAAGCTGGGGTGTATTGTGAAGAATGGTTCTGACCTGCAGATTTGTTTGCCTCTAACTTGTCCACTTACCCATTCTTCTTTATTCACTTGTGTCCAGCAATCTATTTTAAATTGTTTTCGTATTAATTTTAGCCGGTTAGTATGAAACACAAGAAACCCCAACTTGAAATCAGGAAGCTTTCAACTGAGGTGGTCTTTTGTGATCACTTTTACGATGCTCCCCTATAAGTGGCGTTGTATCAGACAACATACAGACCAAACTGTTACTGTTTATTTCTGTTCAAATTATTTAAAAATATATTTTGTTAAAATATTTTATTTCTCATATCGGCATTTCTATTTTGTATAGACTGTGAATTGCTTTTTCTTGTTAAAAATATCTAAGTGGGCGACTAAAATTATTTTTCATCCTTATTTTAGGACAGGTAGAATTGTTCTGTTAGTCTTAGACATTTGTTTTTGTAGTTTCTTAGGTCTAATTTGAAAACATTTTTCATTGACCTTAAATACTGCAATAATGATATAACTGATAATATTATTATAGCGGAATTAATTTTGTAATGGACGCCTCAGCCATTCTATTTGTTAGCTGACTTTTCTAGTTTAGTTTTTCATCTACAACTGTTTCGGGTTAATTTAAAATACTCCAAGTTTAATTTAAAATAGTCTAAGTTTAATTTAATGTAAGTACAGTTAATCGACATTACTGAAAGTTATTAATAGACCAAATATAATTTAAAATAATGTATTTTAATGTATAAATTACTTCTTTCACTGCTGTAATAACAAAGATTTACTTATTTTTACTGTCATATGTTCATTTTTTCTTGGTGATTTTAAGAAACACTTTATTGTATATTATCAATGTCAATTTTTAAGCAGCATCAATTTATTTTTGTTAAAAATGTTATTCCTTCATTATTTTAATTTTGTGGTAAAAAATAATGCATATCCAGATTAATTGTAATTATCCATATTTAATTTAAACTTGAGTGAAGTATATATGTATTTTTAAGATGAAAAACTGATTTAAATATAAAGTTGAACAATTTTAAGACAAACTTGGATAATTTTAATTTAAGTTTGTATTATTATATATAACACTCAGGTTATTTTAAATTGAACTTGGGCTTTTTTAAATTAAACTTGGATTAGTTTGAATTAAAGTTAGATTTTTTAAATTAAACTTGGGTTATTTTGAATTAACTCAAAAATATTGTAAAAGCACTGCAATGTATTCGCTCACCTAAGAGAGATTTGGTTTAGTATTTAGAGCCAAGTTTTCTTTAAAGTATATTCTTTCTTCTTCAAGATGATATAAGGACAATTTTATCTGGATTTATATACCAGTCTTTCCCATTTCTTTTAACATTTTGGAGAGTATGATGACTAAGCCCAGAAGTAGTACCATCAGCCATTTCACTTCTTATAATAGCAAGATCATCTGCATTCCCCTACGTATCGTAACCTACATTACCTAGAGTATATATTGGGTAATCCAAACTAATCACCACAATAGGGGTAATAATAGCACACTTGTCTGGGACAGACTTTAGTAAGCATAATTTCAGCTGTGGTGTATTCTAAACTTACACTTATTGTTCTTGTGTTAGATTTTTTAAACCATTTTATAGTATTTGGATTGAAATACCTTTATATTAATTCTAATTAACTGGATTTTAAGATGTGTTATTAAAGCTTCTACAATATCCAAGAAGCAGCCCAGAGTAATTCGTTAAGACTTAAAGAGTTATCTGTTTTGTTAAAGAAATTTTTTGGAACTGATTTAAGTTGTCTATTATGAAGATGTTTATTTTCAGAAAACTCCTTATGTAGTTCTCATTTTCACTGCAAGATTACTTCGTGGATTTTTAGTACCAAATTTTAAGTTTATTGAACCATTGTTATTGTTTATTATTTAAATACAAAAGTTTGGCAAAGTCACCCAAAACAGTGACTTTCTAGTGTATATCTAGTGTATATTTTATATAAATAGTTTATATTTATTTATATACAATGGGGTTATTTCTGTGTAGAATATGATTTTGATTCATCGAATGGAGTACAAACTTCTAAATGCTTCGCACCCACTAGATGCTCTTCTCAAACACAAACATTATCAAAAAAAACCATCAAAATGTATTTACAGATCTCAAAACATATAGCCGTTAAAATCTCTGAGTCATTTTTTTTAATTATTACTATACATTGCTTGTTATTATTTTACTAAAAAAAATTTATTACATGAAGTTTGTATCTCCTGTTATATTACTTGTGAAAATAGAAGTTAAACAAAAATAAAAATTCTTATTGCCTATTCAGTGCATCCTAACTATAAAGAATATGATATTCTTTCCACCTGCATGAAAATGTCGGAAGAAGAACTTGAATGAAACCAATATTAAGAATTAAACTAGGTGATGACGGTATAAATAAAAGTAACGTATTAATCGAAAAAAAACACAATATTGCAGTTGTCACATACTATTTATCATAAAATTAACTTAATTTAATCTTTTAATAATTAGAAATCTCTTTTTGTAATACTGAAAAATAAATTTAGACCAGAACATTTTTTTCTTATCTAAAGCTTTAGTGTTATAATTTGATAAGAAACAAGGTTTTTGTGGCCGCTTGATGATTATTATTTGTAACTAATATTTCTTTCGTTAAATTGAATGCTTAATTCGAATTCTGCAAACTAACAATTATTGTTTTATAATTATTATTTTTATTTTTAATAGCATTGTAACTAAAGTTGACAAATTGTATATTATGTTGTATATATATTGTACTCTTTTAAAAATACTACATTTTTACAAGCATATAAGTAAATTTAAACTGTATTACAATTAGATCAGCTAAAAACTATTATTTACTAACGAAACGTGCATAATTTATTTTTTATATACCTCAGTTTCACTATATATTTTATTTTAAACTATGTATACAATATTTTCATTAAAATTATAGAGTAACAATTTTTTTATTTCAAAATAATATAGGAGGATCTGAATTCTTGTGGTATAATGTTTTAAAAGTTTTCTGATGAACTACTTACGAGGTCTGACAAACCTGGCAATGAATAACCTTCGCCTTGGTTATCATCATAACATTTGGGTAGTGTCTATACGAAAGAACTTCTATAAGATTAATTTCATAGGACTTTATTTTCAAATGTAATGTAATTATTTTTAAATTTTAAATGCCATAGAGTTGTGCAGTTTTTGGTAGAATGTGCAATACAATGACTCAACTGTATCATCTTGGACTTCTGTGCTGAAAAAGATTTCCTTTCATCAGGAGTTACAAAATGGAGAAAAATAATTAAATTTACATATGAAAATAATGTACACGAATCTAAGCTTATAGAAGACCTTTTATTTAGCTACTGTCAGATATTATGATGTCAAGCAATTCAAAAATCTCATTACCCAGGTTTTGTTCAACGGGTTTGTTATGATCAAGTTTAATCCACATTATAGACTGGATAAAAAAAAACAAATGTTTAACTGTGTTGTTCGAATATTTTTAGCTTTCCTTTACAAAATGTATGTGTAATGTTTACATTATTCTGATCAAATATTGAAATTTATACATCACCTCTTTTGGTATCCACTAACAAAGATATTATTCGATAATTATGAGTATCAAAACTGTAAAAGTTTCATTTAAACTGTGTCAAATATAGTTTAGTTAATTGTATGGGAAGCCAATTGTATTGCTGATAGCTTGTATATGACGAAAAATTCTAGACAGAATTCAGAGTTTTATGAATCAACACTTTCTGAAGTCATCAAATATGCTGTGGATAACTTTTTTCTATGATGCAATTTCGTCAAAAAAAAAAGTGCAGATAATCCTACTTTATGGAACTAGATTTGTGTTTAATTTCGTTACTAAACACGAACATTTTCAAAACCAAATGAAATGAACAGTATTATTGTTTGTTTTTCAACGCTTACTCTTATAAGGCTTTCAGCTTTCAGTGCTGTTCTAGGGGCAGAAATTGTAACTCATTTGTTATTTGGCACCCATTTTAGTAATGGGCATGCTACATTGCCTATTGATTCTACTTTGGGAGTTCCACATTTTGCTTAACTCAACTGTATTTAGAGTGGGGATCTTGAAGGAACATCTGTCTTCATTTAGGCTGGGTACCTGTTTAACATCTTTTCCGACAGAAGATGTGATCATATTTATTCACCTCCTAGGTGAATAAATCGAGGACCAGAGTTGGTATCAAACTCCGGACCTACCAGTTCAAAGGAGACACGTTAACGATAGAGCTATTATTGTCCCTATGAAAAGTATTGTTTACAAGATTTCGGATGAATTCTAAGCTAAAATTCTTACACCTTTGTTTCTAACTTATTTATCCTGTGCGAATAGTTTCCGAATGTGGGGGGGTTACATGTTGTACGTGGAGTACTGTTTTTGTGAATAGGATATCTCAAAAGTTGAAAACAGTATTGTTACTAAATTTCTTATTCAAGTTTCTCTATGTTTTGTGAAGGAAAAGCAAGGTTGGCACCAATGTTGCACTTTTTTGTGTAATAGTCTATAACAAAAATTCTTGCAATTTTGTGAAAATAATTGTTTATTCGTTTGGCATGCCCACATTTACATTTAGTGATGTTCAAGGAGCGAAAAGTGTGGCTCATTTGTTAATTGGCACACATTTTACTATGAGTGGGCCACATTACTGGGTTGAGCATCGGTAGTCCTTAATTTTTCCACGCTCAATTTCTTTAGAGTAGGGATTTTAACGATTACCTGATATCGTACAGACTTCGTACTAACAGCTTCACATCCTCTTCAATTGATAGTACCGCTGGATTTTTCACCTTTCAGGATTAACATGTGAACTCCTTGGCTATGTAGTGTTATAACCTAGATTCAACATCCAATCTTCAGTACTTAATTCCAATAATTTAATTCTAAATCTTACATCTCAATCAATTTGATATTAATCTTATTATTTCGTTTAAAACTGTAGTACAGGCTTTTTGTTGATATTTAATATCTACAGGGTGCGATCTTCATAAAAATTGTTCTTCAGAGCCATAAGTTAAAAAGACTGCCCTGAAATAGTGAGAACAAACTTTTAAAGGAATATAATTTTACAAATAAGGATATGAAAGAAAAGGAGGTAAAAATATAGAAAAAAAATATTAGTTTTGATGATCTCAGAGAAAGAGAAATAGAGTGATAGATTCATAGGGAGAGTATGAGAGGAATTAGGACAGAGCGTGGAATCAGAAAAAAAATTAACAATGGAAGTACATATAATTTATTTAGTGGCACTATATTTGGAGTTTCATGATACTTCTAACCATCTGTCGAGCATTTTCTGGAGATATAAAGCTTTACGTTTAATATTCTATTAAAATGACATCTCAATTCATAAAATTGTAATATTTATTCTAAAAACCCTACTGTAAACAAATATAGATCTATATAGTGTAGTTTACCCTTTCAAGAACATTGAATTGAAAGAACCCTTTCATTAGGATTGAATAGAAATAATTTATTTTTTTGGCATGGTTAGATGTAAAATTACATATAATTCCCAAAAAATTGTTTGTAGTATTTTAATTTAAAAACCAACTAAAGGTAGATTTAGAGAAACACAGACCAGATAAACATCATAGTTACACAATGATTTTTAAACTTAAAGGTATTATTTAAATACCTTTATTGATGTTGTTTCTCAACCATTAAACGTCCAAAAGTACTAAATTGGTTCTCGATGATTAGGTGCGAAACAATTATAATTAAATACCAGCCTCATTGTTATTATTCAAAACATTAAAAAATAATAACAAGAATAAATCATAAAAATAAATTGTTATTATTGTAATTAATTGTTATTTGTTTTTACCTAATTCTGGAGAACCAAATTAGTACTTAAAGTAAGTGTTTCTTTTTTATTTACTTATGATAATTCAGTAGAAATTGAAATGTGCAAACATGTAATTTATGTTTTCCATAATTACTAATAATCCATATGACAATTCAGCAATCATGCATTATAGAGATATCCCAATTTATCTGATGTCAGGGACATGGTTTCATACAAACATGACTATTTATAATCATATTATTCATCAAAAACTACTTGTGAAAATGTAGGACTTAGAAAACTATTGTCTTCACTTGGAGGTTTAAAATTGTTTTAATATTACTTAATAAAATGCATGTAAAAAAATCTAAGAATAAGTACAAGTGAAACTTTATAGTTCTTTCATTATAACTGATTTCATTTTAATTTGTGTAACTCAGTTTACAAATATGTCAGTATGATATGGTATTAAAAAATAACAGACATTTATATTCTTAAAAACTGAAGTATGGTGTTTATATTAAAAGACTATAACTTCTTCTTAAGAACCATATAATTTGATTTATATATATATATATATAAACCTATTAAAAAAAAAGATAGCACACAGATAGACACAGGAATAACTCACTTCTATATCACTTCTATATACACAGAAGGAGTCGCTGCTTTGCCTTCCTGCGGGACTCTTAGCTCCTGATGACAAAGATGGTCGAAATATAGAAGTGAGTTATTCCTGTGTCTATCTGTGTGCTATCTTTTTTTTAATTGGTTTTTATTTAAAAGCCCGTTGGACCCTTTCATTTAATTATTATATATATATATATATATATAAAGATAGTATATATTATTCTTATAAAATATAATACATAATATCTTTTTGCAGTATTTAGATTTCAATAGGAAATATGAGACAAATATGCCCATTGGTACACAAAGGATTATGGCAGATATCATTTTATTTTATTTATGAAGCCATATATTAAGTAAAATTATTTTTTTAGATATTTTCTTAAAAATGATCTCATTTGCTGATTTGCAAACTATCTCAAATCGTACATATGCTAATTTTACATGTCACTTATTCTTTGTACATTATTATTGTTGGCTTTGATTCATGTGACTTGTTTATTTCTGTAATTATATACTAATACCTTTAGTATCTTTGGCATTCATGGTCTAAATGTCCTTACTTTAGGATCATATGTGTTAAAGATATTGGCAATTGTCGAGAATTGCAGGCATTATTATGTAATATTCAAAAAAATTGTTTTGTTCTCATAGTATCAATTAAATAAATTTGAGAGCCAATATTATGTATACACTAAAAATGAATATTTTATAATTATACAATTTATTTTTTTAAAACGTTGTATGCTTTTAGAGATTTAAAATTGTTTTCGTATTATTTAATAACTATAATATATATATATATATATATATATATATATATATATATAATATATATATAATCTGAGAATAACACAGCTCGAAATCAATAGTTTTCTTTTTTATTTATATGCTGTTACTGGTGTTATTAAAAATTATATTCACCATTCAATTTTAATATTGTGGTGATGTCAATCATATTGGATGAATTTCAAACTTACATAACTCTTAGATGTGGAAGCAAATTTTTCTCCTTTCGCATCAAAAATATGTTTCATGATTTTATAGTGTCCTAAAACTATCATTACCTTCTTTAACCTATGATTATAAATTATGATTAACCTATGACAAATTATAATCTATAATTTGGATTTGTTCATAAACATTTAAAAATCCGACCCACCCACCCAGTTATAGTAAAAAAAACTCTGAAATATATTTAAGGATCCATATAATATGTAAAGCCACCAAAATCCAGAAATATTCCTTCTGTTCTTAACTTATAGTAAAAGAAAATCAATGGTGTACCTATAAGACTTCCTTTTTTTGGAGGTCAGTCTTTTCTGCATTTGTAAAACTCAATTATCAAAGTTTTAAAAGGTTCTATTAGATTTTATAAAAAAAATAATAAACATTTATAATGATAATACTAAACATGTCGTTTATATCAATTTAATTCAGTGCAACTAAAAATGTTATTATTCTCTGAGAGAGCATTTAATTATATACAAAATGTATGTTAATCTCTATAATATCGAAATTTTAAATTGATTTCGTATTTTTTACCTGTAAACAGTAATATTGTTTTTGGCTTACTTATTTGTTTGTATAATTCACATGTAACCCCAAAATAAATATATAACACATTCCCTAACATTATATGTTATCAATGAGATTAAAACATATGTATTCATATTTAACCATAGGTAGATTGTTTAAAATTATTTATGTTCAATTTTATTTAATGAGTTATATATATTTGTCTCAACCAAAACAATTAGAAACATTAATTTTTTTCTGGATTTTGGCGGCTTTTCATGTTCTATGGATCCTTAAATATATTTTAGATCAGGGGTTCTCAATGGGGGTGAAATTCACCCCCAAGGGTGTATATTGGCTTTCCAGGGGGTGAGTTGTGACCACAGTAAGTTTACAGAGTGAGGAAAGCTATTATAGGTTTTTAATTATAAATGAAGACATACTATTTTGGTTGAATTAATATTTTATATATTCATCAATAATTGTAATTAGCATTTAAGTTGTAATAATCTGTTGTAAGGATAATCAATATAAAGTTGTAAAGGTGTATATAATACTTTGGAAAGAAGAGGGGGTGGGGAGAAAGGCATTGTGGGAAATGGCGAGAGGGGTGAATGTGGCTAGGAATGCTGAGAACCCCTGTTTTAGAGTTTTTTACAGTAATTGGGTGTATGGATGGGTCGAATTTTTAAAAGTTTATGAACACATCGAAATTATAGATGATAATGAAGTTTTTCATTAACAATCAGTAATAAATAGTAATAAAACAGTAATAAAGTAATAAATAGTTTTAGGACACTATCAAATCATGAAACATATTTTTAATGCGAAATGTGAAAAATTTTCTTCTACATCTAAGAGTTAAGTAAGTTTAAAATTCATGAAATATCATTGACATCACTACAATATTAAAATAAATGATACAATTTAATTTTTGTTCACACCAAGAAACAGCGTATAAATGAAAAAGAAAACTTGTAGTTTTCTTACTTTCAGATTGTTTTAAATATATGTTATTAAATAAAATGGACACAATTTCACAACACTAAGCACAAGGTTTTGAAAAATAAATCTTTATAAATAAAATAATGATTTTGTCTGTACATTGCTTAGAACTGACTCATTTCAAGTTTTCTTTACGTTTCACACATTGGAGAAACCGAATCCACCCTTAGAAAAATTTTTGTCGGTTTGTCTGTTTGTCCGCAAAACTTTGTCACAGGTAAACTCAGCTACCATAAGACATATAAAGCTGAAACTTTTACAGTAGATTTGTGTAGGTCTAACTTAAAATATAGGCTCTGAATTGATTGGAAATTCAACGTAGAAGTGAAGTTATGGACGTTTAACGCAAAAATGTTTGTCACAAGTAAACTCAGCCACCATAAGACATAGCGAGCTGAAACATTGACACTGGATTTGTGTGTGCCTAACTTAAAATATGGGCTCTAAATAGATTATTAATTCAGTACAGAAGCGAAGTTATGGGGCTTTTAGCTGTATTTTCCTAACTTCACAGACAAGTTTGTTTTGAAAATACACAGGTGTGGCAAGTAGGTATTGTTAGTTTATTTTAATTTCAATTGAGCATATGAATATATTGCGTATTTGACATCATTGAAATGGTGTTTCACAGAGTTGAGGATGTACTATCTATTGAGAATAAATGTTTTGTAAACGAGCAATTCTCAGCCCTTAATATGAACAGGCAGGAGAAATCAACAAACAAGTTCTTACGCTATATGAAGCCGAGGAAAGAACTTACAAGTCAGTAAAGAGATTGGATTAGTGATGAAGAAGCAGTTCATTATCTAATTGAATTTCTTGACTCTGAATTTATTTCTCCTGGACTGCCTGCTCATGAGTAAAAACTTAAAGTAGGAGCACCAATGATGCTGCAATTTATAGCAGTAACAAATTTCATGTTACGAAACATGAGTGCTCCAAAAACTGTGCAACGGGACACGACTCTGAGTTCGTGCTCTACACAGATATGCCATAGAGGTGGACATAATGACTGGATGTGGTATTGGGGAGTCTGTGTGTACGAGTATACCACGGATACCATTGATTCCGAGCCACTGTCTGTTTCCATTCAAATGATTGCAAAGTCCCGTCAGAGTCTATTTCGCAATGACGTTAACTAAGTCGCAAAGGGAGACTTTATCTAACGCAGGAATTCAAGTTAGCGAAACCAAGTTTTTCTCACATGGTCAACTGTAGTTTACTTGCTCAATAGTCAGAGGTTTCAACTGATTGTTCTTCCATGAACCTGAAGGACAGACAGCTAATGTAGTGTATACAGAGGCATTTGTTTAACACTGTACTAATAATGGTGTTTTCTACTATTCTATAATTTCTAAATATAGTATTAGTAATATACTGTAATTGATATTTTGGAATACCAAGTATAATAGAATTTTTGATTCCGTCAAAGACGGGTACATTTGCTAGTTGTAATTATAAAATAGTTAGTGTATATAAATTATGACTTGCATTATAATAAAATAAATTATATTTATAAGTGCATTATATTTAATTATTTAATAAATCAGAGATATGTTAATTATCCATGCTTAATGCAAAATTAGTGGTACTTAACTAATAATTTTTGCAAAAAATAAATGAATCTGCCATACTGAGGAAATAGATTACTTAATTTTTAATTACATAGGAATTCATAGTGCTTCTAAAAGCTAAATAAGTTATAAACATTTCCAATTCTTTCAGATGTTATTTCTACTTTGGTTTCATTTTATCTTTAACTGCTGCCACAAAATTATTAAATGAGTTATATTTATCCAAATTAAATATAATAGTTTTAATCTACTTTACTATTAATGTTCTAGAAATTGAAGTACATGTATGCAAATAGCATGACAGGAATATATGAATAGGGATTTAATTTTTTAAAATGTTGAAACAAAATAACAGTATACAAAAATAACCTTTTACAAAGTAATTAATTTTGATATATTAAACATGTCTTACTTCCAGTCACGTAACTAGTTTTCTAATACTATAATTTTCAGTTAAATAATTATATAATAATATTTAATAGTACTAATAAGGTATACATATAAATAAGGACTTGGAAATACATTGCTCCTAGAATAATAATAAATATTAAATATATAGTGAATATTGAAAAAAGTATTTGGGTGATATTTTATCTAAGCAAATGATTTTATTCTTACTATTTGATAATATTTTTGAAAACTACTTTATAAATAAATAAAAATTAGTTTCTTTTTAGAGGTAAAAATTGTTAAATTACTGGTTTGCCTTATTTTTAATTTTATTCGTTTAATATTCTTAAACTTTTTTTTATTCCTATAAATATCTTCTTTTTTTTTGCCTGGGTCACGACGGTATTACATGAATCTAAATTACATTGTGGATTTAATAACAGTAAAGTTGATATACTAGGATTTTTTAAAATTGACTGGAAGTATTCAATTTATTTCAATTCAATTTAGCAGCATTGACAACATTTCTAAGAATATAAAATAATACTGACAATGACATAAATACTGGGTGTCTCAACAAATTTAAATCAATTTATAGGCCAATAAGAAAGATAATTCTTATTGAATAAAACTTGAAATTCTTCCAAAATATATTGAAAATAATCAGTATTTTAAATTTAATCTTTCCATATTGTTACTTTTTTTAGGTTGAGAAAGAAATTTTACTCAATATATAAATGTCTTGTTTGTTATTTCGAAGAAAGTCACCCAAGACATTAAGGCTTTAAAAGCAGATAGTAGTGTTTCATGTCCAATCGTTTTCTCAGAATATTCAAACACAATTCCAAGAATCTAAATAATCTTGTTCTTCTTATGGATTTTTTGGGGCATTACAAAAAAAAGTTTTTCTAGAACGTTTGGACTTGTTTTTTTATTTTGATGATGGCCTTCCAAACCATTAGCTGTGCATCCCACATTTAATAATTTATTTATTTAAGTTCATTGATATTTCTGGTATCAGGGGAAAATTTCTTTGTCAGCTGGCAAAGTTTCTTACAAATTGGGTTACTATTATGAACATATTCGAAAACACAAACTCATTTTCCTTTGGAAGTATACGATATTTTCCAACCTAAAAGGAGTCAATATAGAAATATTATATCTTGATTTCCTCTATAAATAATGTGAAGATTTGAGCTTCATCAAGAACCAATTCAAAAATTATTGGATTAGAAAAACTATGTCAAAATTACTTGTTACACCATATTATTTTTCAGTCCAATCATATAAGAATTAGGAATTGATAAGACTACTCAAGTAGAAAAAAGAAACAAAACTTAATTTGTGAAAAAGAGAGGAAATCACGTTAATTTACTTTATATATTTTCTCTTCAAATTTCATTTTAATGTTTTATACATATTCTTTATTTGAAAGTATATATATTAATACTGTTTGCAGGTCAAAATTATTCTTATAACTGCGAAATATTATAAAATAATAAAATAAAATAGTATTTATTTACTTTGTTATTGGTATATTTTATTATTCATTATTATTTGTAAGGTGGAAATTGTAAGAAAGGTGGAATGTGTTGCTGGGGTTGGGGGAGGGATCAAAGTTGTTTTTCTAATCGGTGAGGGTTGAGTGACCTAGGGCGTCGTAGCAGCTACCTGGGAGAGGTCCTAATTGGCTGGAGGTTTATTTAAACAATTTGAGAACTTTAGAACTAATTTCTAATTGTTTATTAATATATGGCTTCTTTTTATAAATAAGTATGGCTTCCGTTATTCTAAGTTTATGCTGATCTCTTATTAATAAAAAGAAGCCATATATAATTAAACTATTAGAAATTAGTTCTAAAGTTCCCAAATTGTTTAAATAAACCTCCAGCCAATTAGGACCTCTCCCAGGTAGCTGCAACGACGCCCTAGGTCACTCAACCCTCACCGATTAGAAAAACAACTTTAATCCCCCCCAACCCCAGCAACACGTTCCACCTTTCTTATATAAAGCTTCAAACTTCAAAATGCATTCATTTCTTGATAATGGCTGATGGCAGCAGAAACATGTGTTCATTTAGCATGTCGATTGGTAACTTACTATATTCTGTGGGTACAGTAACAAGATCGTTATTCCGGAAACTCGAGAAACTTATAAAAAAGCAAGTTTCAGCTAAATATGGTCTAATTTTTAACTATATATATATATATATGTGCACAAATAATAATGAATGATAAAATATACCAATAACAAAGTAAATAAATACTATTTTATTTTATTATTTTATAATATTTCGCAGTTATAAGAATAATTTTGACCTGCAAAGACAGCAGAAACGTGTTCATTTAGCATGTCGATTGGTAACTTACTATATTCTGTGGATACAGTAACAAGATCGTTATTCCGGAAACTCGAGAAACTTATGAAAAAGCAAGTATCAGATAAATATGGTCTAATTTTTAACAATGTATGTATACAGGAAGGACTGTTACCAAAGTTTACAAAGGAATATATATATATATATATATATATATATATATATATATTATTTAATTTGAGTAAAATATATTGTTATTGCTACTTTTTTTTTGCCAAGTTTTTCTTGTATGTATTTAAAAACTATTTTTAAATATTTCACAGCAGTGCATAATAATTATCTTTCTCCATCTAATGGTTTCATTTATTCGAAACCTCAGAGTAAATCTCTGTGTTTGGAGTTGTTTTAATTTTGAGATTCACAATTATGAACCTCATTTTTGTTATACTTTGTTATGAAATTTATTTAGCAGTTTATAGAAATTCTGGGAAGTTAATATATTCTCTTTTAAGTAGGCTGTATAATATTTGCTTACCTTTAGTTTGAAAAGGATTTTTATTTTATCCTTTTTGTTTTCTTTTTTAAAATATTATAATATAGAATACCTCAAGATAATATAATAATATTTGAATGCATGCGAAGGTTGTAGAAGCATTTGGCTTATTGCAATATGATAACTGACAGGTCAACATGTCGCATGATGGATGACTCGTAAAATATAATTGGTCTTAGATCCTTAAAACAGGAATGAAAATTAAAAATGATTCAGCCAACAAAGTACAGGCTATATTATTTCAGAGCTAGCCTTTATCAAAGATGACTCTCGCTTCAAAACCATATTTACATGTTAAATCACAGATAACATTAGCTTTTGATTTCTTGTATTATTATTGTGTAAGTCACAAGTCGACTTCATAAACTAATATTTTTATATCATTTTAAAAGAGATAGTATGTCAATTCTGACTTCTGCCTATGAAAAAGGTTTTAAATAAAACCGAAACGTCGGCATTGAGAGTTTGATTTTGATCCTGGAAAATTGACCGAATCCCGATTACATTATACACCTATTCTATCCATCGGTTGATATATTATTAAATTATATATATATATATATATATGTATATTGCCGTGTCGGTTACTAGCCGCTGCGTATACAACGTGATTGGTCTCGCTTTATCTTTTCTCCTGAAGATGGATTGCCAGAAAATTTGAGTTTGTAAGTCTGTTTCTTTACTTTATGTGCTACCTATTTTCAATTTTGAACTGTTATATATATATATATATATATATATATATATATATATATATATATTATCAAACCACAATACAAAATGAGAAAAAAGGCTTAACATCTTTCAAATGTAACAAACGGTCTTTGTTAGGGTCAAAAACCCAACAGGATCTAAACTCAAAGAATCTTGTTGGGTTTTACATTCTGTCAAACACCGATTGTTACAGTTGAAAGTTCTTAGTCTTTTTTTCCCATTTCTTATTGTTGTTTGATCATTGATTGTTATTTCAGGAGTTTATTGTGAAATAGTGTTATATATATATATATATATATATATGTATCCAAATTTTGATAGCATCTCTTCTTAATTCATGCATTATTGAAAATAACAGCAAACTTAGCTCATACCTGTTCTTAACAAGCTTCTAAATTATCTTAATTAACTTTCTTGGTTTTTTGTATACTCTGTATAGCATATTTCCTAGATTCATAATCATTTAAACATGTCACCTTTAGGAAATATGCTATAGTATGTAGACGAGGTAAAGAGAAGGTTATCTAAAAAAATTGAGAACCTTGCTAGGAAACAGGCATCAGCTAAGTTTGCTGTTACTTTCAATAATGTATATATACACATATATATCCTCACCTGGATAAGTGAGTTTATTATGAATACCTTACAGGTTTCACTATTTATGGGATCATAATAGTTTATCTAAACATATATTTTACTTACTCAGGAAAAGCACAGTGTACTTTCTGCGCAAAATTTCGAACATGGTAATCGTTATTTATTGTACTTCATTCCAATATAGAACAATTTCACTCAACTACGATTTCTGAAAGTTTGGGATCCCATACTTCTCCCAAGAGAACCAGGTTTCGATAAAAGTTTAAATATTTAGTTTAAAGGAATTAAGAGTACCAAACAATCAAAGGGCCACTATAAAATAGAAAAGTTACAATTCGTTCTTCCTTGTCAAACTTCTTTATGTTTAAGTTACTAACAGCAACATTTTTCGACAACTAGTCTATCCGTGATATCCATCAAATAAATAAATCAAATCCGTATTTCAACCATGCAAATGACATTCATGTTTGATACACATAAAAACAATTAATTTATCCATATAAAATATTTCTAACCAATATTTAACTTATTATTTTTGATATTAATTTATATATTTATTTAATTAATTTATTCATTAAAGTATTAATTTACTAATTAAGTAAATTAATTTATACTAATCAATAATAAAAGTTAAGACGAATTCGTATTTGAATTTAATAATAATATTTCATATTTCTATATGCAATTTCTCTATAAGTTATATTAGTTTCATTAAATTATCTTTTTACTAATTTATGAATGGGTATATTATAAGATTTCAATTCTACTGCACATTTATTTGAGGCTCTAAACTTTCCAGAAGAACAATATTTGATCTAGTTAGTTGAAGGAATATGACTTTTATGAAGATACATAAAATATATATTTATATTGAATTGTTACCGTACTTATTATTATAATTTTAATCAATTTCATTTGAGTTGGGTAATATTTTAGGAATTCTTATAAGACTCAAAGTCATTTATATAAATTCTTCATAGCAATTACAATTATCATAGGTCAATTCGAAATAACTTATTAAATTAATTGTCTATCAATGAGTTCGTTAAAGTGAAAGTGAGTAAAAGCCTCTTTAGAAATATTGTTATTTTATTTAAACAACGTTTTGTAGTTATTCAACCTTGAAGTATTAGTCTAGAACACTTGAAATAATTTAGCTATAATCAATATGTACTGGATTTTAGAGTTTATAGAGTGCTGGATTATGGTTCACTGTTATCCCAAAAACACAAGAATCTTAGTTGCCTTCTCCATACTTTCGAACTGACGTACTGTTTTCTAGCTATTGACTAGTCTTATAAAGTATACATTACGGCTTTATTGGAGAATTCTGAGGTAAAATGGATAAACCAACAAAAGTCTCCACACAAATGAAGTTTTATTCAACGCGTTTCGAACACTTTGTGTTCATCATCAGGAAGACGCTATAATACAAATTATATCTAATCAGTTACAAAATTAGAGTGAAAGAATAAAATTCAATTAAGAGAATTCAAGAGATTTTACCTCAGAATGAGTAAATACCACACAATTACGGATTGCACAGCTAATTATTTATTGGAGAAGTAAAAATATGGTGTGACTTCAACAAGCGTACTATCTTAACCCTAAACAATATATCTATATAGGCCTATGTATATATACTTGGCAATTGGTTATACCGTAATTATCAATTATTTATGAGGTTTAATTAATTTGATACAGCATGTAATATGCTATAGGAGCATGCTAAAAAAAAGAGGTTTAAATTTTATTAGCAGCTTCTGTTATACTTGCTGATTAATGGCCAGAATATAAAAGTTTAGGAAACATTGAATACGATCATTAAAGAGTAAATGATTAAAGAAATTGACGCTAATCCAGGTAGCCATACTGAGGGATTGAAAGGAGTTGATTAGATGCTAAACTCGATATTTGGAAGGAAAACAGAGGAGTGTCTGTTAATTTACTTCATTTTCATCTAGATTACTTTTACTGAAATTATTAAGAAATAATAAAGATAAATGTATTGCTTTTTTCCGGTATATTCAAGCTATTCACAGAAATTAAGAATAATTTGTTTCCTTTTTTATAATTGAATACTTTATTTGTTTTTAATTTAGACCATAAAACATATATTATTTAAAATGAAATATATTACATATATTATTAATAGTGAATCTAAAATATAATGTATTTTTTTATATAGGTATTTATATGATATTAAATAAACGTCAGACAGGAGAGGGTAATTTGAAATACAAAGAATCCGTAGAACGCAGGTAGTGGATCGGGTAGAACACACTGATCGGTAGTACGCATATTGAAGTAGCTTGGAAAACATTGTACACCTGATAATATAACATAGTTTATTCTAATTTCATCTTGTGCTGAATTAAGTTCTACAACAATCTAATAAATTCCTAACATGTTTAATGCATCAGGGTTTTATTGTCATGATCTGAAATGATTTTATCTACATGTCATTTTTACAAAAGACTAAAAACAAACTTGAAACAACTACAGCCTGAATGTTTGCTTTAATATTTAAATTAAAGAATAAATTGCCCAGTCTTTCTTAATTAAGCGCAGCTAATGTCTAGAAGAGTGGTCAATTAATATTTAGTATTTACTCGAACTTGAAAATTATAAAGCAAGTCTTCATTTTATGAGCAATTCGTTTTCTTATCAATTCAGGTTTAAATTTAATAAACTCGTTTAATCTTATAATTATAATTAAAGAATTACAATTTTAAGTATTTTCTTCTCCCTGAGCTCTGAAACACGGGGTGGGTCAAAGCTTTTTTCCATTAATTCATTACGTTAATTTTCCAGACTTACCTTTCGAAGATTTCTTCTTCCTTTAGGTTGATTATCCATTAAAAGTTTCCTAGCTCACTCAACCGATTTTGGATCTTGTGCATCTGAGAGAGTAAAACTAAGTGTTTTAGTGTGTTTTTCTAGAGGATAAACCGTCAGTTTTATGCAGGAAAATCCCAAACTGGTAGAGTAGGAAGGAAATTTATTATTTAGATGTTACTGTTTATTTAACAATGACTGACAGCCCGTAAACACTTTACATATACATATTATTACACTTACATATTATATCATAAAAAAGTGTAAAATCTTTTACTGCTACTATATTTGGATTTGATGTTTAAAAGTAATTGGCAGGTTAGAGGCTACTTTGCTTAAAATCTGGGAACATTTTTTAAGAAATATTTGATGAGTATTGAATTAAAATGTTCTGCAATGAAAGTTCAGAGATAAAACAACATTGTAACTGCAGCAGATCAGTCTCCTGATTGATATTTTCCGTTATTTACTGTCTTACTGTATTTTAAAAATGGTTAAATGTTTTTATTTTGGTCTGTTGGGCTGTAATAATGTTATTATAATATCGCTACCTAAACAAGAAGATTTTGATGTTACCCTTAGTTTAAATTAGTTTACAGTTTCCGTCCTACGAGAGAACACACATAGGCCTTTTGGCCTATTGGTCTTTTGTGATACCATACATTGAACATTCTATATTGGGAGCCCTAAATTTTGGCCAACTCAAGTGTATTTAGAGTAGGGGTCTTTAAAGAGAACTTTACATCATACAGGCTTGGGGTGATAGCTTAAATCCTCTCCGAGGAATGAAGATTTTTTCACCTCCTCCAGAGTGGGAATCGAACTCTAATTCGACCAGTTCAGACGAGAGTAAGCAAGCCACTGGGCTATCCTGGCCACCGATATTGCCAATACAATCACACCCACAAGTTAATTTTTTCAAGGTAGTAAAAACTCATTTCCAGAAGCTAGTATGTATAGTTTATGTTATAATCCTATAATATATTATATTAAAAATGTACTAATTTTCAATTTATGTTGACACCTAGAATAATGTTTATACACGTTTTCCTTTAACATTCAAGAATTTTTTCATAAGTGATTTTAACTTTAAAACAAAAACTTATAAATTTTAAAATTGAAGGATGGAAATAAAAATTCATATTAACTGACAGGTTGGGACAGTGTTTTCCAGTATTTTTTAAATGTCATGCTGCAGCTATATCTATTATACAGCCATACTAATTAGTAATAATTACTAAAAGCAATATAAGTGTCATGTGATAAGTGTGTTAATTTATGTGAGCAATGAAATATGGCTCTGTTTGGGAGGGGGGATAGGTGTACAGTCGTGGAAACCAAAGGGATCTTACGAAAATCAGGGGCTCTTATTCGCTCTCAGGCCCCTTACAATATGGGTCATGTCTTTTAGTCTCTGCTTGCAATAGAAACTTAACCACTTAACCATAACCACACTTTTAGATATATACCAGCACTATGACAGTGGCTGAAAATTGATATATTTGTAATCGACCGAAATATAACTAATATAATTTAACATTTTTTATTTTTTTATTGTAAACAAAAACAGAAATTATATGGTGAAATATTACTTTTAGATGAAAAGTTAAGATAATAAAAATGAAAGCATTTCTCAAGCCAGGGATTCATAGTTTCAATAGGAATGGATTTAAAGATATCTAAGGCTTCATAACCTTTGGTTCATGACGCAACATCTGACACTTTTATCATGCTCGCATCTAACAAAAACTAAGTAACTTATTTAATGATTCTATATTTTATTAATTTTTATTTACTATATATACTTAAGTATTGAATAAATATTTTATTTTAAATGTGCATTTTGTAGGACATTCAGACATTGCTTTCATATCACAATTTATATATTGACTTTTTCACGGATTTACACGTTTTGAGGTCTCCTGAGTCCAATAAGTATTATTAAATGGTCTGTAGGTGTGTATCAGCAGGATATCTGAAAAATCAAAAAAGTTATAACCATCAAATTTCTTATTTGGTTTCCTCTAAGATCTAGAACGGGATAGCCAAAGCTAAGCATCAATATGCTTTGCCTAGGTTTTATTTCATCTTCAACTGCATCTAGATTTTATTTCATTTAAAGTAAATTACTTTAAATAAATGATTTTGATTAAAAATGTATAATTATGGAATGGAATGGAAAATTCTTTTTTAAGGGATTACTCCCAATTTACACGTTTCAGGGGTAGCCTGAAGCATCTAGGATGCAATTCACGTAAACTTCAGGTTCAAAAGTGTATGAAACTGTTAAACTATACTAGATTATTCAATATCAATTGAATAAATTTGATGATACTTAATCTTTACTTTTTAAAATTTCATTAATGTTGTTAAATTTAAAAAAAATGAAGTTATTAGTATTTGTTATTACTCATTCAGTAAGTAATTTTAAATGAAATTTATTTTGAAAAATTAATTTTATTTTAAGGAATTTTATTTCTGGGTAAACGTATATTTATAATGTAGTACATGAAAGTCATTTCTCGTATCACGTAAGGTTTTTTGTTATATTTCATCCATACAGGTTTAGGTACCTTTTATTATTAAATATTATAATCAACATACATATTTATAATGTTATAAATGATAGTCATTTGTTATTTCATATAAGTTATTTTAATTTTTTGTATAAGTTAGTTTTATAAATTTTATTTACAATTGTAAACATAGGTTAAAATTGTTAAATAATACCTCGGTGTTTCAGCAACTTTGAATTCGAACAAATCGTTGTTTGAACAGAATGGTCGAGATAATTATTCCCCCAGAATTCCAACATAATTTTGAAACTCGAACAGTGGATCAAATCCAACTGTGGCCGAATTCGAAAGGATTATTTCATTTCCATTATGTATTTCTTATGGACGAATTAGTCGTTGTTTTCGACCAAACCAAAATTGTGGATCGAATTATGGTCGAGAACCAAGGAACAACTGTGATTATTCAAAATATTTATTTATAATGTGGTACATAAAAGCCATGTATCGTGACTTGAGCAAACAAGATATAGTTGCTAAGACATGACAGTTATTTAGTGAGCTATGCAGCTAAAACAAGAAAATATTACAAAACCAGCATGTCTAGTATCAATTCTGTTCAACACAGCCTTGATAAAAATCAAGCAGGTTCTTACATTTAGAATTATTAAGTGATACTAATTTATCCAATATAAAATTCAATAAGTGTTGAAATTTTTAAAAAAAAGTAAGTGACAGTTATTGGTTCATTTCTTTTGCAGTCTATTACAGTGTAGTATTTACTTTATTGGGCGAATTTCAAAAATTACAGCTCCACACAAAAAAAAGAGTTTAATATCAAACTCGTAATGTAGTTTGGAGAATGAAAATAAAAAGTCTGATGAAAATTAATTGGATAAAATTTTATTAAAGGGGACAATATTTTAATTAAAATAATGCTTTCATAACTCTTGGATAATCCTAAATTCGTTTAGTTTTGATAATAAACTCTTTTTTTTTGTGAAGACATAATTTTTGAAATTCCGCGATAGTTATTAGTATTTGTTTTGTGGAAAATCAAAGTACAGTAATGTAGTTTGGAGAATGAAAATAAAAAGACCGATGAAAATTAATTTGAATAACATTTTATTAAAGGGGACAATATTTTAATTAAAATAATGCTTTTATAACTCTTGGATAATCCTAATCTCTCAAATTATTAGTTAAAATGGGATATAAACGTAAAATTATTGTTACATCTTAAATTATAATGTACTTAATCAGCAAAAATAATTAACAATATTACTTAACATTAATAATAAGTTTATTATTAGTAAACATAATAAGTTTAAATGTGATTTTCATTGTATCGACTTTGAATTTATCTATTTTACATATGTTTGTACACACAATACATTTGATATTATATAAAATAAATATCATGCTTGTCGAAACTAACTTGAACTAACAAAACTTGTAGTATATAACGACATATTTTAAATAAGTTTAGATGCAGTTTGAATAAGTTAAACTAACTGAACATATCGTTTTTCTTAACACTTTTATAAATATGAATTAATTTTGAACGTATTAAAAGTATGAATTGAATGACAGGGTACGCGGACTGATTATGAACTGCACTTACTTGACCTCTGTCCTAGTCAGTTACATCTTCTCCATAATACATCTTGCTTAGTTCTTCTTAAAGCCTCCGTTATTCATTGTTCTATATGATTTCTAAACTCTAAACAGAAGACTCTCGGAGATTACTAAATGCCAAAACAGCTTTAGTCATTAAGAAGACCTACAAGGAAAGATGACGTGACATCATTAACAAGTAAAACTCTATAAGTATATTATTAGTCTCTACTATAAAAATATATCACAACAAATTTATTCATAGAGCCTTTTAAATGTTAATTCTCTTGATAAATTTACCGTATTTATTTTGTATGATTCCGTTTTTTGTTATTTTATTTGATTAATATCAAACTAAATATTTGTCACAGGTTTTTAAAAGTACTGATGTTCTTTTGTTGCCGATTGACTAATACCTTAACAGTATCATTAAAACCAACTGGTTCAATTTTTTCTTTGTTCAAAACTTATATTGCACTTAGATAGAATAGGCTTTGAACATTGATCATATATCACATGGATGGATTGAATCATATTTCATTAAACATTATTTATTTCTTGTATAATTCTAAATGTCTTCATTTCAAATGAACAATTTCATAACTTTTAAATGTATGTAAATGCCTAATTGCAGTATAAACTGTTTTGAAAATCAGTGTTTTAGTTATTGATTATATTTTGTTCCTATTATTTGTTCATGATGCATACTTCCCCGACGTATTCCTATTATGTAAACTATATATATGATGCCAAGTAATTTTATAGCCATTATTACATAAAGGTGTAACAAAGAGTGGTAGGAGGTGTAATTTTAAAAGGTTTAACAATAGGAAATAGTAGATATTCTGAAAAAAAAACTGGCTTTTATGTTTAAAGTGACTAATTTTAGCAGCAAGTGATGGATATATGTAATTATCAAATTTATTTGAGGGATACAGTAGTGCATGTACGCTTTAGATGTTGCAAGATGAGTTTCATTTGGAAGTATAGAATATGTTCCATTTTAAAAATGTTGGAAAGTTTCATGTTTTGATTAATAATGAAAGTGGAATTAATGATTTTAATTTGAAAGTATGGAATAAATTCTAGTTTGAATATGTTGGATGGATTTATGTTTTGATTGATAATGAAGTGAACATAATTATTTTAATTTGAAAGTATAGAATATATTCCAATTTGAATATGTTGGAGGGGTTCATGTTTTGATTGATAATGAAAGTGGAATTGATGATTTTCATTTGAGAGTACAGCATATGTTGCAGTTTGGAAAGGTTGGAGGGATTCATGTTTTGATTGATAATGAAAGTGGAATTGGTAATTTTCATTTGAAATTATAGAATATGTTGCAGTTTGGATAGGTTGGAGGAATCCATGTTTTGATTGATAATGAAAGTGGAATTGATGATTTTCATTTGAGAGTACAGCATATGTTGCAGTTTGGATAGGTTGGAGGGATTCATGTTTTGATTGATAATGAAAGTGGAATTGGTAATTTTCATTTGAAATTATAGAATATGTTGCAGTTTGGATAGGTTGGAGGAATTCATGTTTTGATTGATAATGAAAGTGGAATTGATGATTTCCATTTGAAAGTATAGAATATGTTGCAACTTGTATAGGTTGAAAAGACTCACACTTCAATTTTTAAGTGTGATTTCATTGATAATAAATGATATCCACTATTGTTGACATTTGAAATAAAATCCAGTATGAATGTGTTGGCAGGATTCAGGCATGATTTATTATGTAATTTCAGGTACACGTTCATATTTTATTATTATATTGTTAAATAATGCCCCATATTTGACTTCTAACTGCTTTTGCATAGTTTTACAATTTTCGAAAGTCTTCTCTTCTCTTCATTAAAACTGTACACCTTATCACCTATATTAATCGACGACATGTTTAAAATGTACTACATTCATCTTCAGGACGATAATATTTGGGTTTACATAGACTAGGTGGAGTTATAGTTGAAGGTTTAGGTTTATGTAGTCATCGCCCTGATATCAAGGAGGATTTCGGAAAATTAAGGTATGGTGGTTGAACTCTCCTTCTACCTGGCTAATTCGAGTCAGCCTGTTTGAAAACAATTTCAATATTGTATAAGAATTAACATGTTTAATGTTTATTACTAGCTGTTTAGTGTGATTACTATAGACCAGGGGTTGGAACTTATTTGTGGTAGAAAGCTATATCAAGTGAATGATTGTAGAAATCATTATGTTAGAAAAACACCATATTATGGAGCAAATTTACATTTTACCAATAATTATGTCCTCTAATGTAATGTTGTGTTCAGTGTAGGTATAACTAAATGGTGGTATTACTATCAAACTGAGAGCAACAACATTGTAGAAAATAAATTTTAGAATTTCTTTGTATATATATAACGGTTTCCTGCCGTTGTGTTTCCGGCGTGCTTGGTCGCCCATTCTCTTTTCCCCTTAAGACAAATCATTCAGAAATTTGAGTTTGTAAGTGTATCTCTTTCTCTGTTTGTTAGTTTTTTTTCATTTTTGAACTGATTTGTCTCGAGTTTGGATCGTTTTTTCGAATTTTGAGTGTATATATATATATATATATATATATATACATAACCAATAGGAAAGAACACAGAAAGTCTCTAAAGAACTCACTTCAATATTTCGACATCCGTCGTCATCAGAAAGAAGTGCGAAGTACTCGTGTTGAGAAGCAAACTGCTACTGCATATATATATATATATATATATATATATACTCAAGTTCCCCTATGAGAGGTTTTAATTAACAACTATTAATACATATTTTATTTGTTAGCAATATAATAATTTTTTTTCACTTTCAGTTTGACGGTAATTTACTAACTCACTTCAGTTTAGAAAATGCGTTTTCAAAAGAGAATATTCTTTGTTGAAAATTACATATTCAAATTAGTTTAGGTATATAATCAAATCAAAACATCTTGATTATAAAGGCTAATTTATTTACGTGGCCTTTATAATGTGAATTTAGGTCTTTGTACTTGGATGCTCATTGCGTCTTTTTCTCTCCACTCTACTCATACATAATATTACACATCTCTCAATACCTGAATATATTATTATATTCAGAGAAAAAATAAAACAAAAATATGTACAATATACACTTACATACACATTGATTTCTAATTATTATAAATGGCTTTAATAACTTTTACTCTAACGGATTTTGTAAATGTCTTATCGGTTTATTCAATTAATTAATCATCGATTTCAGTAACTATATTTTTATTATTTGCTAATTTTTTGTTCCATTAATGATCAAATTTTCATGAGTTTTTAATGACCCGTTTGGCGTCAAAAAAATATTTTCTGAAAACAGAAATCGTACTGCAACACCTCTTTGGTGAATGTAATTTTAAAACAAGTATTTCAACTCATTTTCCACATAATGTTCCATTTTTAGACATAGTTTCATTTTCAACCGTCAAACGGTATGGCTTGTATCACTCTCACAAGCTTTGAGATTGAATTATAATTCAAAATTTTTACATTTTATTGAATAAAAAATATTTTCCTTTGTTTTAAAATTCTGAATATATTTTTCGTTTGCCCCAATTGTAACCTCAAAGATAATGCCAAATTTCAAAACTCTAGGGTTAACAAATAAGGAGAAAAAAATGTTTTTTAAAAAACGGTTTTTGACAAAAAAAGTGACTTTCCCGTCATATATAATTCTTCCTAAACAACAGGGATCATCTACACCAGTGTTTCCCAAAGTGGGCGGTGCTTTGATATCGGGGGGCGCTAATGCAAAAAGGAGCATTAGAAATTCATTCTATTTCTATAAATTGAAAATGTTCATGCAATATAATTTCTAAATTTAAGTGAAAACACCACACGAAACTTCTAGGAAAAGGTTCCTTAAAATTATTTGTTTTGATAATTTATTTTTATGTTAAAAGTATATTCTCATCTAAGTTTCTTTTATTGTGTATTAATTCTTTTGCATAAATATGCTGTAAAATATACATATATTGGATTATAAATAAATATTCGATTAGTCAGTATATTAATTTAATTATTAAAGTGTTACTCATTTCGTTATTTAGTCTAAGATTCTGATTATTATTGAGGAGTGTTGAATATAGGTTTACGGACCCAAGGGGGCGGTCGCTCGTAAAAGTTTGGGAAACACTGATCTACACTATGGGGCCTATTATTGTGTGAAATATTAACTTGATTCATCAAAGATTCTGGACCGTAGCGTGGAAACAAGGAATGCTAACACTCACCTACCTACCCACACACACACAGACATCATCGAAAAAACTTCATAAAACGACTTTTGGGACCTAAAAACATATAATTTCGTCAAAATCTGGAGATCGAATTTTTTCACGATCACTATACTTTACTTATGGTATAGTAAAAATACCTAATAAAATTAAACAATGCTAGATAAACAGTAAGAAAATATAAATAAATAATAATAAAAAAACTATTAGATGAATATATATATATTCATCTAATAGTTTAGCTAACTTTCAGTTAGCTTCAGCTACTCAAAGGGACTACTTCTGCCCGATGACGACGACTGTCGAAATATCATTGTGAGTCTTTTGTGTGTGTCTTTATTTGTTTTTCTCTTTCCTGTGTGAACTATATATATATATATATATTCAGTCAGTCCCCTACTTTCTCCTACCGTAGACCTTCCAACCTGAAATCCATTTTTACCCATATTTCCAACAGCCCCTGTGCTAGCAGAGGGATGAAGCGATGTGAACGCCGTAACTGCCAAACCTGTCCCCTAATTAACTCCAGTCCTTACTTTACTTCCCCTCTCAGTAACGACTCCTATCCTGTTCCTTCTGATACATCTTGCACTTCCTGTAACTGCGTTTAGCGTTTGGAGTGTACTCGATGTGATGCTTTTTATGTTGGCTTGGCTTCAACCAAGCTGAGCCTGCGTATGAACAATCACAGGGCGTCCGTTGGTCAGCGCAGAGACCTACCCATAGCTATCCATGCTAATTCCCATGACCTCCCTTTCAATGATTGTTTCAGGGTACAAATCCTCAAACAAATCCCCGAGTCTAATCCCCATGTCACCCTTAGAGCTTCCGAAGAGGCATTCATATGCCTCCTTGGGGCTCGTTCTCCTCCTGGTCTCAACCTGTACCGTTAATTATTTTTTATTTTATTATTATTATTATTATTATTTTATTATTATTATTATTATTTTATTATTATTATTATTTATTTTTTATTATTATTATTTCGTATTTTATATATTTTTTATCTTGTTTTCTAAATAAATATTGGAAGGATTTCTATTTTTCCTCTCCTCCGCTGGGGAGCAGCATTGCGGTGGTTCCACGAGTTACTCTGGAGGCCAGTAGTAGTTTGCTTCTCAACGCGAGTACTTCGCACTTCTTCCCGATGACGACGGATGTCGAAATATCGAAGTGAGTTCTGTAGTGTCTTTCTGTGTTCTTTTCTATGTGTTAAAGTGTATATATATATATATATATATATATATAATTTTTAAATATAATAATTAACTTATATTTTTTTTAAATAGAATGAGCAATAATAAATAAGTAAACAAAACTACCATACAAAGATAAAAAATAAATTAAACAAAAATCTAATTATTATTATTATATCATAATTATATTATGTAATACATATTATTAATTATTAATATATTATAATTTTATATTATATAATTAATATTAACAATATAATATTATTTCTTAAACTATCTATTTTGATTATTATTTCCATTATTTTCGCTTTTCTTTGTGGTGTTAATTTCATATATATATATATATATATATATATAATTCTCGGTGTAAATCACATTGATATTTCAAGGAGACATTCTGATATGCTAAGGACCGACAGTTACCTTGTGCTGTATGATGTATGGCCAGTCTTTAGGCTCTATAAATCTTTAATGCATTTGGTTGGTGTACGTTTGTTTGCCCAGCTCTTATTTGCTTTTCCAAGTCGAAAATACTCACCTTTACATAAAGTTCAGATAAATGGCTCCCAAAAGGGTTTTTCCTTATCTTTGATGGGATTCGGTTCTGTTCAAACTCATCATCGATATATTAGCAATTCATTGATTCTATAAAGCGAAATTCAAGTGTAGTAAGAATTTACGTATTAAGCCAATTAAAATGCTTATTATTTGAATACAGTAATGAGCATGTATGAATACAGCTTTCTTCTTTGTCACATTCAGGTATGAAGTGCGCTTATAAATTATGTACGATATCGTATAAATAATAATAAGTCCAAGTTTGTTGGAATTAGCAAATTAAGCTTGTTATAGGAAATACATAGGTTATTATTTGAATTCAATAATGGACATGCCATTTAAAATTAACTTTATTAAATTCAGATATTTCTAAAGTACTTGAATGAATAATATACACTACTGTACTGTACTAACCAATCCCTTCGTTTCAGTACATTAATTTTACATAATTTTAATTTTAGCACCTTTTGTGTCCTTTAATGCGGGAATTGGTGGTTCATTATTTATGATTGGTACTGATTTTGGCTTTGCTAAGTTAAATTACTAATGGTGCCAACACTTAATGATGTCACTAGTTATAAAGTATTTATTGGCGTGCCACAGCACGCATGCACTACTGTACACCTGTTGTTACCCGAAAGTTCTTTAATTTCTTTTTATTCCTTAAGCTGTAGAAAATTGTAATATGACTATCAATGCTTTCCTAGCGATGGTTTAAAATGTCAACTAACGAAGACTTCCCTCTGATTTGGAAACCACATACATAAGATAGCAACATTTAAAATTCTTTCAATTTGTTAAATATTCAAATATAATCTATTTTTTCATTGGGGCGCACCGTTTACCCTCATGACCGGTACTTAAGTTTTCTCATAACCAATTTATTTACCAATGCTATTTCTATTCTCCCATCATCTAGTTCATAAGTGAATTAGAAAAGAATGCAGTCAGTTTCTGAATTGTTAATTGTCAACATAGCTCTATATGTTGATATTAACAACAAATATTAACATAACTTTCAAGGCTGCTAAAAATTCTCCAAATTTTCAGTAATTTCATAAAGTTAATTTATTAACAAGTTAATACTTGTTATTTTAAACCTCTATAAACCAACATTGAATGCTCACTTTATCCATAGTTATGAGTATTTCATTTATAAGTAACATTACTGGCAGTTCAACATAATTTGATACAAAATCTTCATTTCTTCCTACTATTTCTTCAAATGAAAACGATTCAAATTGGTTTCATATCGGAGTTATTCTTTTTAAAGAAGATACAAGTATTTAGTTTAAACATACTTTAGTATTGGTAGGGAAGTTTTGAAGTTTGAAGGTAATTTTAAAGAGGCGTAAGGAAAAGTTTATCTTCTTGAAGAAAAACCAAGTTCTTGCCAATATGCAGTCGCAACACAAATAAGTTTGTTTTATTTCATATAAAAATAATCGTTGCCTTCCCATGTTTATACGTATAATCTATAAATAAATTTATTATTTTTAACAAGTAACAAAATATCTTGTATATCTGGTGCTTTTATCATTAATATTAATAACTTTTTAAAATGAGTTCTCATAAACCTGGCGTAATGCTTTTTAAATACTGCGTAAAAGAAATAGTTCTAAAGAATATGATAGGTGGAGTATCGATGATGGTAATATGATATTAGTGACTTCAAATAACACATTTTTGCCTCATTTTTTTTTTAAATTTTATCACTGTTATATATATATATATATTATATATATATATATATATATATATATATCAATGATGGAACCAGAATATGAAATGAAAAAAAAATACTAAGATCTTTCAACCGTAACAAGCGGTCTTCGTCAGAGTCAAAAACCCAACTCTGACGAAGACCGCTTGTTACGGTTGAAAGATTTTAGTCTTTTTTTTTTCATTTTTTATTGTGGTTTGATCATTGATTGTTATTTCAGGTTTTATTGTTAAATCATTATATATATATATATATATATATATATATATATATATATATATTCAATTAAATAAAACTATTCCACCACTAAGTAACCTAAATTAGCAGAAAAGATACACATAAAAGAGAACACAAAAATTCATTCTATATTTTTACTGCTTCGACATTAGATAGAAAGATGTGAGTTGGTTCGAAGCCAAGCCAAATATATATATATATATATATATATATATATATATATTTGCCACAGTTAAAAAGTCAGAAAAATGATAAAGATCTTTTAAACAAGTCAAGTGGTTTAACTTGGTTCATTGTTTAGTGGCTTAGACGTTGATTTATATTTTTCGTGTTTATTGCGAAATAAAAATCAAAGTCCAAACCACAATAAGAAATCTGAAAAAAATACCAAGATCTCTTTTACGCATAAAAAGCAATCTTTATCAGTATTAGGTTTGACTTTGATGAAGACCTCTTCATACGGTTGAAAGATATTAGTCCTTTTTTCAGATCTCTTATTGTGGTTTAGATATATTATATATCCAACATTATTAGAATAACACGTGCTAGCATTTTTCTGGTAACTTACTAAAAAATGTTGGGGATTATCACTCTAAGGCCTTTCGTGTTTCACGTCGTCAGAGAGCAAGTGAATACACTTGTCAGATTTCAAGTGAATACAAGTGAATTCACTTGCTCTCTGACTACATGAAACACGAGAGGCCTTAAAACGTTAATCCACTGTCTTTGTGGTGAGTTAGTTGATATATATATATATATATGTGTGTGTGTGTGTGTGTGTGTGTGTGTGTGTGTGTTATTATTGATTGGAACAGGAAGTGTGGCAGTTATGAGACCCCACCAGGTATCAACATAACTAAAGGTTAGCTCTTACCGTAATAGACCTAACCATGCACAGACATCCATCAGTACTGACTGATCAGTACGGAAGACTAATGTCTTCCATGGCAAATTACACTTTTTACAATAGTTAGCGGTATAGAATAACAACATATTCTAACATGTGTAGTGATAACCAATTCTGGTGAAAGAGATACTGATTTATGTCTGAAATAATTTTTTAAGATTTCAGAAGTAAAGGAAAATTTTAAAAGCAAGGTTTCCTTGATTATATGTTTTATATGTGTTTCTACTACTTGTATATTATACAATATTTGTATATTATGTTTGTATAGCAATCTATGACAAACCATACATAATAAGCTATGTACTAAATAAGTATGCTTTCAAACTCCTAATTTATAACCTTTAATTTACACCATCCTTGATATGTTATATATATATCTACTTAAAGTTTATAATAAATAATAAGATGTATTTATTCATTCAGTCGCTTTTGCTATACGCGCAAGGACTTCAACTTTCTACATGAAATAAATTAAATTCTGTTTGTTTCAAGCGCTGTAAACTTCATTCTGTCAAACTACTCTCAATGACTTCTTGCCTAAATTTTACTACTGTACATATTTATTTCCTTCACTTTTTTTTTGAAGTTTCACTAGAGGTGGAGTTTAACTTGAATAAACTATAATTGAGTCTGAACTTCTTGAGCTTATATAATAGGGTATTTGAGCGTTGAATAACTATGCACGCATGATCATCACAGTAATATTGAACAAAATAATTTTTCAGTTGTTGGAAGTAAAAGCAGTTTCAAGGTACCAAAACCTATTTCTAATTTACCGTATGAGTGAAAATTGATACTGATAAATAATCTCCTTTACCAGAAAACTTAGTCAGAATCGGTACTAAAAGACCATTGGCTTTACAGAATTTCCCCGTTTAGAATCCGAGATATGAGTGTGTCTTGCAGATTTGACTGAAGAAATTGTCATTGTATCTGCATAGTCAATAGATAAGATTTACTCACTTCTTTTTCTGTTTCGTTTCTATGTAATTGAGAAAAGAAATTGGGAAAACAACCTATTTGTGTTAAAAGAATGCTAATTTATTTGTATAGAATTCAAATATAATACTTCATAATTAATTGGTATCAAACTTGTCCATCTTCCAGAGAAACTGATCGAATCATTGGAATTATATCTTTACCTATTAATCATATTTGCAATTAACGTTAAAGCTCTTCCAGCCATTTTTTCATTATATTATTAGTTAAAACTAATAGATAGTATTCTTTTATCTAAAAATATTCCTTTAATTTTTCACAAAACTACCCAACTTGTTGTGATGCAGTATTTTTTATATGAAATGCCCGTGCTTTTTTCTTGAATCCTATAATAAAATACTTGAACATGCTTGCTAAACTTTCTGGGAAACATCAATTTATTTGAAGTTTTACAACTCGCAACTGAACATGCAAACCAAGAAAAGATTTTTTTTTATAATATTAGCTGACTATAAAACATTAACTTTGGTTGAATTCGTCTATTAGTACTATTATGGACAATTCACAACAGTCCATTAATAGAATGCTGTTTCTCAGGTGCTTCATTTCTAGATTAAGTAATTCTCTTTCTTGAGCATATAATTAGAAAAAAGTAATATAGTACTCGTATCATACTTACTAGCTAATGAGAAGTGAATGTATTTTTTTAAAATGTACAACTTTTTTTTATCATGAATTATACAGCCTAATTTTTGCACATATAATGAATAACCTATTTTTTTAACTTATATCTCATGGCAATTAGATGAATGTATATAATGTATGAAAGTACTGTGATTATTTCATTGTTTCATCTTAGCTTTATTGAAAGCACATCTCAGAGATTGCTGATACAATAGCTAGGGACGAATTGTGAAATCAGTTTAAAAGATAAGGAAGAATCTTCAATATGTCTAGGATGGAAATTCGCACGTGTCTCCTTTCGGAGCAAATTTAACTTTCTTGTAATTTCAGAAAGTCTGTTAGTCTTTTTAGAAATATTCCTTTTCTAGAAATATAACTTCACTTTTTCACATAACTACCTAATTTGTAGTGCTGCATTTTTTTTAAATAATGCGATTTTTTTATTTAAATTTTGATGATGGTCAAAACGTCTATCTATGCGTTGAGCAATGGTAACCAATGTTATTGGGTTAGTACTGGTCACCATGCCACCAGCATGAATTTTCAAGCTAGGGACATATTCAAGTGCTTCACCTTATTTGTCAATGCTCTGGCTTGGCTCAAAGCGGCAAAGCAACATCAGGATAATACTTCTTTGGTAATCTTTAGAATCTAGCATACACTAGTGTCAGAGGTCTATTAAAATTTATTACTCTCTGAATGGTTCAAATTGAATAGTAAAGAGAGAGAATAGCCATATTTTTTAGTTATATCACAATCAGCTAGTTTATGACTTACTTGGGTTCGCTTCTGAAACGACTACTGGAACCTAACCTTAGGAAGAAATTTCCTTTGATTTAGGTAGGTATTAAATTTCTTATGCCTTCTACCCTTTGTGTTTTGAATAGACGAAAGTGTAACTTATTTTTAATAGTTATCATAAGGTATCAATTCCTTACGTTTACGTGAGGTCTTACAGTACGTGGTATCACCCTTCCAAGTACTAAACACTCTCTAGGTTGCTTAGATTCAGTAATATTGTGATATTTCAGTAATCTCAGCATTATTTTACCAAAAAAAGATATGCGTAGTTTATATGTAGTGTTAGAATTTTTGCTTTAAGACCATCTAATTATATTCGTGGTTTTCTTAAGTAGTATTGTGTAATACAGGGATTTCAAACTCATTTTGGTCTGGGGGCCAATACACCTTAGTGTGATCTCAAGTCGGCCATACCAGTAAGCTAATTGCAAAATTACATAGAACTAACACCTTTTTCTTTGTAGTAGTCACAAATACTAATAAAGAATGCAAAGAAGAGTAAGTCAGTTATAAAAACCTTATAAAAATTCGAGACTGTGTATCCACTTTTATCATTTTTGACTGATATATTTCGCTGGTGAAGGTGCGAGGACAAAGTAAAAGTGGACAATACGCCAACAGACGCTGAACAGACGTTCAATGCTACTCATCTCTTTGTTTCGCAGAAGTGTTCTTTTCATGTTCTCTGTGCGTACTAAAATACTCTTCTCCCTAGCGGATAATATAAAAATCACAGATTTTTAAGGAAATAAGAGTAAACCGATTTTTTTTTTAATAATAATGAAGATTTTTCCCCCGGGACGGACCAAACCCCCAGGTGGGCCGGATGTTTGACACCCCTGGTGTAATAGAACAGGACACAACAACAAAACAATTATATTAAAATTTTATTTATTATAGTAATTGTAATTAACTTTTTATTATGAGTTAATATTTATTGACACATGATATTCAATGTACTTTTGTTCAAATATGTAAAAGTTCACTTGTCTCAAAACTGCTTTGATAATGGGCCATATACATTTTATCTGTGTACTTCAATATTTTAGATAAATGAATGAAAAATATTTGCGAACATATGATTGGTCAAATAGAAGCCATTGAAAGGCAGGTTACTCAAGTATGATGTAAACCCTTTGAATAGACACTTCTTAATCAAATCATTAGGTTTTTATTCAGAGCAGTAGCAATGTAAACTAACTTGATATTATATTTCACAGAACGTCTTTACTGAAGTCCATTGAATAGTAGTAATTGTAAACTATAATTAGCTAGACTTTTAATATGTATTTTGCGCTTAATAATAACAGTAAATATGGATAATGAACAATTATTATAAACAAAATTTACACTATAATCATAACTTAAATAGTGAAAAAATACAAATTTTGCATCCTCTTCAATTTTTTATCTCTTCTTTGTTCATATTTCAATAAATTGTTATTACTTTCAATCTCAACTATTATCATTCAATCTCAAAGCTTGTGAGAGCGATGCAAGCCATACCGTTTGACGGGTCGAAGTGAAACTATGCCTAAAAATAGAACATTATATAGAAGATGAGATGAGATAATATTTTTTCAAAATTACATTCACCGAAGGTGCGTTAAAGTAGGATTTCTGTTTTCAGAAAATGTTTTTTTGACGCTAAAGGGCTCATTAAAAAATGTTGAAAATAAGACCAAAAATGGAACAGAAAATTAATAATTAATAAAAAAAAATCATGAAATTTCAATCCGGGCAAAGAGCAATAAAGCTACAAAAACTGTTTTTTTATCCTAGACTAAGGGATGACCTGCTATACTTGTCGAATTTTTGATATTACTTTACAATAAGTAAAGTATAGTGATCGTGGAAAAATTCGATCTCCAGATTTTGACAGAATTACGATTTGAGGTCCCAAAAGTCGTTTTATGAAGTTTTTTCGATGATATCTGTCTGTGTGTGTGTGTGTGTGGGCGGGTGGGTTTATTTTATTTTATCCACTGTGATAAAATTGATGTTTGTAATGGAAAAATTTAAATAATTTATTGAGTCATATGAGAATAATATTTTTCGTGTAAAATAATCACCGCCAATAAACATAAATAAATTTCCTTTGTCTTCCATGGTATGATAGATTTGTCTCATAAAATGCTTTAACAAATCTATATATTGCATTCTTGAGCAAAACTTAATATCAGTTATAGTTGCTTTATCTTTTTGAATTGTAGTACCTTTCCATGATATTGAAACGTGACGAATGTACTCTTTCCTCAAGAAAGAGGAGATATGTTTGTTGACAAATATCCAGTTTTTCCACTTTTCTAGTCTAATAGTACTTATTTATTATTTTTAAAAATTAGAAGCTCCCAACTACAAAAAGTTTTAAATTATACTGAATAGCTGGCTTTGACTTTGATGTGAGTATGTAAACTGGCTAATAACTAATATAATTTTTCTCAATATACATTAATAGCAAATTTATAACAGAGTAGAACACTCACTTAGAATAAATTGTGATATATGATTTTTGACAATAAAGGAAGGGAAATGATTTTATTAAACACTAAGAAGCTATAAAACTCCCAGTACAGTAATTCTTTAAAAGACCAAAAATGCAAAGCATAATTCAGAATTGAAATCTTTTATTTGAAGATTAATAAATGTAATTATCGTACCCTTTAAATATAAATTATCTTAAAACGACTTTTTTCATCGAAAATAATCAGAGTATTTTCTTGTTTTAAATATGAAAATGTAAATTAAATATTCAATATAGCAGGAGGTCAAGGAAACAATGTAAGAAATCCATTGGTTATTTCAACAGAAGCCATGTTCTCTTGTAGGAGAATATTTTGTGTCAAGAAATTTTCACTTTGGCTTTTCAAAAATATTATTAATGCTGTAGCTATACTAATGAGATTATTTGCATCAGTGATGTGATATACAAAAATAAGCTTATATATTGATAAATCGATCAATCACTATCTGTGCTACCTCAGGAATGAAAGACTAATAGACATCTCCCATTTAGATGTTTTCATTATGCTTAAATGAGCCATTATATATTATATACCCAAGAAGATTGGTAATAAGTTTACTTATAAAAATATTGAGTGTAGGGCACTTCAGATTATTTTTATACAGGATTTGTTGATAAATCTGAAATTTAACTTTGAATTCCATCTAAAAACAGACTGTACAATTAGAGAATAGTTTGGACTTAAAAATTACAACTAGAGAATAAGACGAACTTTAGTATCTACCATTTAGATTCTAACAAAATTAAATTTTAATTATTTATATTAATTAAATGTTAAAGGTTATATTTTTATTTATAAAATATTATATAAATATTTAAATATAAAATATATTATCTTTAATATTTATAATATTTTGGTATGTTCAAATCGTAAAAGTTTATTGACTCATTTTTTAACTGTGTTAACCATTTGTTTTTCTTGATCCAATCATTAATTGAAAATTTGGACAAATTTTCTTTAATTTTGACTTTTTTTTTTCTTTTATGAATGATGGGTCATCATGCAAAATTCATGTTCTGTTGTAAAAATATTTTAAAAGCTATCCTTAAAAACCTTTAAATTTCGATTGAATCAATAATTTTTGTGGAACAGGTTATTCCTCCATGTTTAAATCTATGTTATTTTTCATTACTTAATGCTCGAATTATGAAAATAACTATTTTTTTTAGAATTTGATTAAAGGTTTTAATTCTTTGTACTTTATTTATTATTCTTTATAAAGCTATGATCGTGAAACGGTGCTTAATGGTAATATATTCCAATACCAACTGTTTTGCATATTTATTAATAATTTTTTTCCATGTTATTTATTTGAGATATTAATTTAGAATTTTTACTAAACGTCCTCTTTATTCATAATAAAATTGCTTGAGAAGTATTTAAAATAAATATTTATATAACTCAACCATTATAAAATATACATTTTGCAAATTGAGAAAAATGGAAAAAATTAAACGTTAATATCTGCATAGTTAATAAACAGTTTTAAAAATGAGTTTAATAGCATATTGAACATCAATGGAATGTTGAAATGTTGAAATTGAAATAAGTATAAATGATTAAAAATTATAGTTCAAAGAAAGTTATTAAACAAAGTTTTATTAAAAGAACAACGTGTTCGAACACTATGTGTGTTTCTTGATATTATCTAGAATATAAAATCAAACATTATATCGGGGAGTTATATACAAAATGTATATTGAAATATTAATGGTCAAAGAGACATTGTGCCTGTAGAGAGAAAAAAGATCAGGGATAGTGTACAGGAACAGATATTTAAACTTAAAGGAGTTTGTGGCAAGGAGGGAGTGGGACTTTTTTTTTGTATTAAGTTCATAATTCTTAATACTAGCATTTTTTCATTTTTTAATGAACTGTTGTTTTTGGTCGATTTGCCTGAAATATGACGGTAAATACAACTTAAAAGTGGTCTTCATAACTAGAAAATTGTCAGGTTTTTTAAATAAAACAGACTAACAGTGCGCGTTTAGTATGTCTGACTTGTTTTCTATACTGAATGTAAAAGAAAGGGGACCTCAACGCATTGAACTTAGAATTTAAGTTCATTATACACGAGTACTCTTGTATTGTGTCTACTGCTATGAAAGATTCAACTTTAGAAACAGAGAGGAAACGTATATTAAACAAACTTGTCAGCAGCAACACTACTCGAGAATGTACTTGTGGAAGCAATTATGTTACCTTCCCTGATTAAGAGCTGATGTAATAGTACAAAACCACTACCCGACCAAAGCATCTGTGATCTAGATGTGTCTTCAACATCCTAGTAGCTTGTTAAAGCCACTAGGGTGTTTTATTTCTTTTTTTATTCAAGTAACAAAATACTAGTCAGATTCTGAAACATAAGATGAAAATATATCAATAACCCAAATTAGTTTGTGAAGAGAGCTAACAACTATGTCTAAAGTTATATGGCGACATATAAAAATAATTATTGTCAGAGATAAGTAACGGTTGAGTTATATTGGAAAGGTAAAAGAAGTTGAACTAATCTCCGATATACACAATGATATAAGAAATTAGTAGAGTGGTAAAAAAAATAGTAATATAGCCATTTATTTAATCAAAAAAGACTATTTAATAAACGAATATATATCTCATAATAAACCCATGTATTTAAAATATAAGTTTTTTTTTTAATTTTGAAGGCCTAGGCCTCTTTAAACATGATCCATTTTACCCTTCCTCCAGTGACTTTGAACCAGTTTGGACCGGATGATTTTTTAAATTCTTTGAGTCCCAACTTTTTCTTCTAGTTTCTCTAGGACACAACTCAATAATTATTTCTGCCTATCTATGGTTCTTCATCCTCATGACATATCCTGCCCATGTCCATTTTGGTGTGTGTTCTTTTAGAAATTATTTCTACTTAGAGGCTATATTAGTTCAGTGGTTAACGTACTCGGCTCTGAATTGGTAGGTCCAGGGTTACGTTCGCACCTGTCCCACGATATATTCACATGGGAGGTGAATAAATCTGAGTACGTCATCCCTCGGAGAGGACGTTAAGCCGTCGGTCCCGAGCCTGTACGATGTTAGGTACTCGTTAAAGATTCTTACTCTAAATACACTTGAGTTAAGCAAAATTTAGGGCTCCCAATGTAGAATCACGATCAAACAAAAAGACCGTAAAGGGCTGACTTTTTAATCCGCTAGGGGATCGGTTTAAAAATAAAAAAAAAATCAACCAACGGGTTGAAACCCCCATGTAGATAAATATGTTATGCATTTTAATTAACTTTACGAAATATATCAGCCAAAACTTAAAATTCTACAAATTAGTTTTTAAAGATCCTCATATTTGAAAAACCCTAAAAGGAAATGATTATTTGTAGTTTATAATAATGTGTTATTTGAATTATTAACCATTCATTGAACCATAAACCGTCACTGAATTATTTGGATAGTCCTGAAAATGATTTAAATCCGAGAAAATTTCAAATTTGATCACCATGTATTTGTCAGAATCAGCGGTCTTTGTTGGAGTGAAATCGCAAATGAAATCTTATTATATATATATGTGAGATTAAATGTTTTGCCTACTTTTGTCTTAATGAGTTTTTTGGATTTCTTTTCCAAATCTCGTATTAGTCTTTTAAATTCTCTAGGAACTAGGTATATTAACTCATCATATGATCTTCTGTCCATTTTTTATCGTATTTATTATTACCGACTTTTCGGTCTACGATACTATTAGACTACCATTAGACCACTCGTAGCTGATCAACAACTGCAGTAAATACCAACAACTCAGCAAAGAACCTCATTATCCAGAAGATGACTGACGAGCAGTCGAAACATGTCGATAGTAGTAATAATAGTAGTAGTAGTAATAGAAATAGTACTAGTTGTGACTGTTTTGACAATAGTAAAATTAGTGGAAATGCAAGATTTAAAGACAATGGAACCATTGGAAATGTTCTATTCAATTTAGATGTTTGTACAAGAAGATTATTCAGATCCCTTGAGAAATACACAAGGAAACTAGTCAACCATAAATACGGCGTATTATTTAATCAAACCTGTATATATATATATATATATATATATATATATATATATATATATGTATATATTTATCAAATATACATTTATACAGGGTGCGGCAGTTAAATCCCGACAAATGAAACTATTATTTTTTGACACAAAGTACAAATTTAAAAAAAAAATGTTTTTATTCAATATTCCTGTGACCTGTCAAGAGTACAATTACTCCTTATAACCACCGTGGCCTCAATTATCCCCTCCATTCAGTCCTGAATCTCACGCATGCTCTCTTTAACACAGCGCTGTCCATACTGGCGGATGCTGCTTCGATAGCGGCGAGTAGAGACGCGACATAAGGGTGCGGTGACTTGTTGGTAACCCGTTCAACAACGCACCAAACTTAGTGCTCGAGGAGCTTCAAATCCGAGCTATTCGTGGGGCCAAAACACTTTGGATCAGAACATGTTAGTAATTCTGATAGCCAGTTTTAGACTAAATGGCTTGTGTGAGCCGGTGCACCGTTCTGTTGAAATGCATACTCCCTCTCCGCGGTCACAGACACCATCCACAGAGCCACATGTTTTAAAACTCTGGCTGTCATCAGGAGTAAAAGTGACCCGGTCGGCCGTCCAGTAAAGACCTCCAAGCAGAGAATCTGCCAGCTCTAGCAGTTCTACTTCTAAGCAAGAGGGGAGAAGGCATAGAAATGGATTAAAGAAATACAAGTAAAAATAAAAGAAGACAGGAAATGTGAAAAGGAGAGGTAAAGGAGATATCGAAAGCACTTGTAAACAACATTGTCTTATTGTTACTATTGTATGCAACTAAATCATAAATTACCAAATATAGAGAGAAAAAAATATTAACTTCCAATCGTGATTATGAGCCGGATGGTTTTAAATAATTAAATTAACAAAAGATATAACAAAAATAAAAACAATGTTTCTTGAAAAAATTTCAGAAATATTTTATAAGTAAAATATATTAAAATGTTTAAAATATAATTAACATCAAACATGCAAAATTGTGTAAGCAAAATATCATATGGTGCAATGATATTTAACAATATTATTTATATGACTTGAATATTTACTTATTTAATGAAACTAAAAGAATTTCGCTGATGATGGTGAAAATGTAATCAGCAGGTACAGGCCTTGACAAAATGTCCATAATTTTTGACTGGAGAAATCCATCACTACAGAAGGATCTTAAAACCTTCCATTGAAGTGGACATGTTGCCAACCAATCCTGTGGAAACGAAAATAACACTTAAATCAAATGAGATTGAAATGGAATTCAAATGGAACAATTGAAAGATGGTTATCTTTTTTTTACGATCAGTTCTTCTGTTTTTTATGTTTTTATTAGATTTTACTGAAAGTTGTAAAGAATAACCATTATATAAACTGAAATTGCGACTGATGCTAGTAATATTCATTACACTACAAAACATATTTGATAATCTTTATGCAAACAGATGCAGCATATGCATAGTGTACAACACTGATCCACAAAAAAGCATCTCATCAGGCACAAAAGATTCTTAACTTAAATATTTTTGAACTGATCGTTCTTATACAATGTTAATTTTCATTAACACACTATAATCCACACAACAGCATTCAGGCAAAAATAATAAAAAATAATAATCATATATTCAACAGAAATAAACGTTTTAGAAAACAACTGATCCTAATGAAATAGGCTTCGCTAATGTGTGTTGTATGTGCATGCGTTTGTTGAGTGTATGGTACGCTCAAAGTTTGTTTGGAATAATTGATTTATTATTCCTAAACTATTGGTTAATTATGATTATCATCATTATATTGAGCTATTTTAGTAAACTTTGTAAGTTAAAATTAATAAGTACTTGTATTGATAGTTGTTATCATAATTAATTTTTAGTGATAATTATAGACAAAATTTTATTTACGTTTTAAAGAATTATAATCTAATTTCTGAGAATATGTATATCTGTTATACTAAAGTAGCAGAGTATTATATGTGTTCATTAGCAACTCATACTCGTATGTATTTTTTCAAAAATAGACATATATGTATGTCTTTTTGTAGAATATATGTTGGGTTTTTGACTCTGACGAAGACCGCTTGTTATGGTTGAAAGATCTTAGTCTTGTTTTCCCATTTCTTATTGTGGTTTGAGTATTGATTGTTATTTCTCGTGTTTATGTGAAATCTTTATATATATATACAACATAAAGTTTAACGGGACTCGGTCAGTTCTTCAGGTTCAAATTAAACTCTCATTGCCAACGTTTTTGCTTTTATTTGAAACCTTTTTCATAGGCAGAAGTATAAATTTTGAAACAGGAAAACCAAGTATTACATTACAAATTATTTTACAAAGAAAGATTTGTGGTGTAATACTTAGTTTTTCTATTTCAAAATTTATACTTCTGCTTATGAAAATGGTTTTAAATAAAAACCGAAACGTTGGCAATGAGAGTTTGTTTAATTTGAACCTGAAGAACTGACTGAGTCCCGATAAACTTTAGTTTTGTTTCTAATCCATGGTCGACACTTTTATCAATATTTATACATATACATTATGAATTAGGTATTGTTTTCTTGACCATAATTACTAATAAATTCTTTTTCTTCTTCTCGGAATTCGGTCAGGGTTAATAATTGGAAACACCTTTTCACTAAAGTTTCGTCTTTATTTTAAGACATCTTCAGGATTTGTTGGTTCGGAATTAGAAGCTAGCCTTGAGTAAGTAAGTTTTTTGAATTTTTTATGATGAATGTAAAGTAGATTTGGCAAATTTCCATATTTTTTGTTAGTTTATGGCCCTGAAGATGTCTTAAAACAAAGACGAAACGTTGGCGAAAAGATGATTCCAAATATTAACCCTGACCAAATTTCGAGAAGAAGAAAAAGTGTTTATATTATGAATATACTCGTATATATACAAAACTACATACTGATGAATGTTATTTGTATAATCTCGAAGTTTGTAGAACATTTAAATTAAAAAAAAATGTAAAACCCTTTGATGTAATGGATCAATAGAAAATCCCATTCCTTGTAAAAAGAACAATTTTAAAAAACTTTAACATACCAAATGTCTTAGCTAGTACAAAAAATAACCCGCGGTGTTGTTGCCTGATGTTATTTCGTCAGCTGTCTAGAACGTTCAAAATAATTCCTATACAAGACCGGCTTTATAACCTGTCTAGTTGAACGTCATTCAGTTTTTCTTGTGACATATAACAGCTATAAGTAAAAGAAAGGCTACTCCATATATTATTGTTATAAATTTTTTTAACGAACTTTTATAAAAACAACAAATCTTTTCTATTCTAACATTACAAACTCAAAATGACTACAAATAGAAAGGACAAGAGAGTTTCTCTATATTCATATACAAAATAAAGTATATTTCTATTACAGTTACTGCAAACCAGGTTGATTTTTTTATTTGCCTGTATCAAAAGAAACTTTTGCTGTCGAACATTCGTATTTCCATATTCATTTAGAGATAGCCTTACACTTCCTATAAGAAACAACATTTTTATAAGAAACATTATAGTTGCTTATAAAAAGGTTATACTGTAATTAAAAATGTTTATTAAAAAACATTTCATTTAAAAAAAATCGACATATTAAAAGAGGATTCATTTAATGAAAGTGTTTTTAATATTCATTTTAATTCCAGAAATTTTAATTTTTGACTGTTTTAATAATAAGTGTACTGATGATTGTCCTTGTTTCAATGGAATTACAGTCCTTTCAAACATTTATTTATTTCGATCTCTGTCTGTTTCATCATGACGCCTTATGTACAACTTTTTGTTACAATTCGTAATTTCAGCAGTAATTTAATTAATTACACATGCTCTGTTTCCAACATATGCTATTTAGAACCAAATCCATTTCCTTAATTACGTCTCAAAGGGGTCCGTATTATAATATGTTTAGCTCTTATCTACGTATGCAACCTTAAATGTAATAACCGATAAAATATATACAAATTTATTGTAATATTCATTTTAAAATATTTTAAACTAAAAATAATTATAAAAACAATCTGAAAACAGTAGATTACAAATTTCCTTTCTTACAAATTTTAGTTGAAAAGGTCTTCTTCGTGATGTAACATATGCCCTAAAAATAAAATACTACTAAACTCTATAAATTTTGAAATTTAAATTTCAGTGATGCTGGTATTCTTACAGAACAATCTTATTTTCATTAAATAAATTTATAATTTGATAACTTTTTTGCAGTAGATAAGGTAAATAAAAGCCAATTAAAAGAAACTGTTGTTAGTTATTCTTTCTTAATTTCTGTCTATTCCCATATACATCCTAAGACAAAATTTTATATATTATTAACAATTAAATTCTTTTTTTTTTTATTTTGGTAGTTAAATTCTAACAAATTCATTTAATTTCATATTTAGACTAGTTAATCTAGAACACATAAATTACAAAACAAGTATACCAGTATTTTGAATGAAACAAATCTGTTAAATTAATAATTAAATCTATTTTTTTTATAGATTTGCAGAATCCTTTTCCAAAATACTTGTTTATAATGAGATAAAATAGACGTATGGCGCCTCAAATACATTGTCCGATACCTGTATTCTCCATATTTAGGGGCAGTGATATTTCAACATTAATTATAACGTATCTATCATAGTCTAAAGACAATAGTTGAGAGTTTCTAGTTTAAATTAGTTTTATCAAACAGCTAAAGTACAAACCCTGAAACATTATTACTTCTGAACCATGATATTGTAATCGAAGTAACTAAACATAAAACACAAAATTCTTTTGATTGCATCTTACGTTAAATAAAATTTTAACGATAATTATACTTGAAAATATTTTCTATTACACCCATTTTAGATTTTCTCTAAAGTAAATTATGTTATTGATGAAAATTCTGAACTTACTTGAAATAAAAAAAGCTACAATGCACAAATCTCAAATATACAGAAAACCAAAAATCCTTAGCTTGAAAACCCATAGCAGTATTTAATTTTGCTAAAAATATTTAATTTAAAAAAAAACAGGTTTTTTTTAAGGAAATCGGTTTTTTATCCCAAGCAATAAGTTGTTTAGAATTTCAATTTTTTTACATAATTAGTTTGTTGACCGCTGTAATAGTATAAATGGAATGACATTCATTTAACCTTCTATTTATTTCCACCTACTATATATTTTTTATACTTAAAACAAAAATTTAATATCCATGGAAATAGTCATTTTATTTCTTCACACAATGTTTATGTTATATTATTTTTTTAATTATTTTTTAGGAAACATACCAGTTTATTAAACTCCTTTTATTGAGAATTATTTTAATATACGAGGGCCATCCGGAAAGTAGTACCCGTTTTGGAATAAAATAAAAACGACAGCATTTTAACAAATAATAATGTTTTATTTGTAAAGAACATACTTTAAACTACTTCTCCACATAGTCACCTTGCAAATTTAAGCATTTGTCGTAACGTGTGACGAGTTTTTGTATCCCAGCTTCGTACTCCTCTGCCGCCAGTGTATTTAGATACGTAGTCACAGCTGATTTCGCCGTAATCGCCGTAATTTCTTCAATGTCTCACAATATGCATTGGCATTTATAGTGTCTCCACGGGTCATGAAGTCAATGAGCAGTACACCTCGTCGATCCCAGAAAACGGTTGCCATAACTTGACGGGTAGACATTACCGTTTTGAATTTTTTTGGCTTGTTGGGTGAATGAGCATGACGCCACTCCATTGATTGTCTTTTACTCGTAGGTGTTGCATAACAAACCCATGTCTCGTCACCAGTGACAATGCGAGTCAAGAAAGAGTCTCCATCACGAGAGTAACGTTCCAAAAACGTCACTGCTGCAGCCATACGGGTGGATTTGTGTTCGTCAATAAGCATGCGAGGAACCCACCTTGCGCAAATTTTTGCATAATGCAGGTGGTCCTTAACAATTTCATGAATAACTGTTCGTGAAACATTACTGAAATTTTCACTGATCTCATCAATTGTTACGCGCCGATCAGCCTTCACGAATTCGTTAATTGAACTCACCAGTTCGTGCGTAATGACTGACGGCCGTCCGGAACGCTCGTCATCATGGGTGCTCTCTCTGCCCAAGCTGAAATTACGACACCAGCGCCGAACAGATGACTCATCCATAACATTGTCTCCATACACCTCCTTCAATTGACGATGAATATCGCAAGGTTTCACATTTCTTGCGTTAAGAAACCTAATCACAGCTCTAATTTCACAACTGGCGGCGTTCTCTATTTTCTTGAACATTATAAACACTCACAGAAAAAAACCCAGAAGTACCAGCGACCAGTAACTTAGCACACAGACAGCTGAAACAGAACTGAACGTGTTGCAACTTGTCCGGCGGCTACTCTACTCATCAGCGCTCCACACGGCACAAACGGGTACTACTTTCCGGATGGCCTACGTAGAATCTATTCTAATGGTATTTAAATTATTCTCTTTATTTTTGATTATTGTCTTTTGTTAATTATGGTATGATTATACTTCGAAAGAAGTTCTTTCAATTCATTCTATTTGCAAGTTTGTTCATATATTGAGTCCATGTAGAACAAATAGATGTTAGTTTGCTAAAGTTTATAATATGAAACACCGTAATTATTTACCATTTATCACTTAATGCGATAATTAATTAACTAAATAACTTTTGGGCTTGAAATATCTCATCTAAATTTACTCCCTTTGGAGTTACGTTAATTAATAAGAGGAATAGTGCATGAATAATAGAATATATCCCTCGCTGAAGTGTGAGGAGATATTAAATTTATTATGGAACCATTCGTATATGGAATATTATTCATTTTTACACATTTATTTTTTAATCAAATAAAAATATTTAACACTTTTTCATTTGTTATTAAGTTTTTTTTCTTGTTCATTGGTCCAGTGTTGGTTGAGAAATTGTTTCTTCTATAATATAATAATACATTAATCCTATTAGAAGATACGAACACTTCATTTTTACTTTACTATTAGGAAAGTGGAGTAATCAAGAAAAGATTCGGTGCAAGCACATGGTTTCTTTTAGGTAAAAATTGATTCAAATATCATAGTTAATTTCAATAATTATAACATAATATGAGATGTGGTTTGATGTTCTCTATAAGAGTTTTATCTTTGTCAAAATTTGAAATGAATCCCATAAACATATGAACCATATATATACATGCCTGTCAGAGCATGCTTTAAATACGTTAATGAACAAATAATTGTGTGGTTTTAACATTATGTTTAAATTTTGTTAATAATAATGAAGACAAAAAAGGTCTCATGGTGTTGTTTTTGGGCAATTTTCATCATGAAATAGTCACTTTCATCCCTAAAATTTCATTTTAGATACCTTTTTTTCTTCTAAGCCGCTAATTCCAGAGTTCTAAAATTTTAGTATTTACGAAACTAAATCAGTATATAATGAACACAATTTCAGAGTTTTACAATAACTAAATAGTTTGTTTCTGAATGAAAGAATATCGTTACTTAAGTGTTTAATAAATGGAATTTGAAAATCTACTAAAAAGTTAATATGAAATGTAAGAAGACCAATTCATAAAACTACAAAACTAATTACAAATCAATTTTTATGATTTGTTCAAACGCATGGTAGATGATTGTCTGACAAATGTGTTGTAATCTACAAGTTAGACTCTTTAACAAACCTTAAAGTTAGAACCCAATTTGGGTGGGGTGGTAAGAGTGTAATATGGAGCATACAAAGGGTAATTTTTAGTTCTTTCTGACAAAAATAGCTACTAATTTTAATCCATTTTTCCGTTGATTCAATAACTTAACATTTCTAATGAGGCATTACCTACTATAATTTTATGGTCTTACACTATTGGAAAAAAATATTACACACATATCACAAGCCAATTACAAATATATATACAAACAAAAATGTCACAATACGTGGAGTTATACATATAAAAATATAAAGTAACAATATAAAAACTTACAGAAGGAACAATTGATTGAATATGATGACTATAAACATTTACATTACCTGATGACTAATAATGCTAAGCGTACGAAATCTTTCCTCACTGATGTTAAAACAACTACAATCTCCAGGGTAACGATAATATAATCTAGTGGCGTTAAGAAGTCAGTTAAAAAAAGGAACATCTTTCATATCTGCACTATTTTATATTTTAAGAAACAATATTTATGAAATTTATTACCTAATCAACTTAAAAAAAATGAACAAATGTCATTCAAATTCGACGTATTACTTCTGTTATTAACTGATGCTTAGTTCTTTTTAATATACATTATTTCCAGTTTTTTTTTCTAGCCCTTTATCTAGAAGAATTGTGTTCTTAAAATCAAAAGTGTGAGCTTTGCAGTTAATGATGTGATGTTAGGGATGTTAAATTAATTCTGCTTGTTCTTATTAAATAAGAATGTTAGTGGAATATTTATTTTAATAAAACTGCTTATCACTATCTATTACTGCTTTAAATAGTTTAGTGATCTAGGAGTTTTAGATAAGAAGTTATTTAAATTTTCATTTATTCAGAGTTTATCACTGACAATTAAAAATGTATTCCAATAGAATATATCAGAAGTTGCTCTAACGTTCTGTAATAAATGAAAATTTAAATTTCTCTATTCTAACTAGGAAGACATGAAACTAAAGAAGTTACTCAATATGTCTCGTGAATGACTGAATCAATATAACTCATACTATTAAGTGTAAAGATTATAACAAATGGTAGTATGGAGAGACAAACCGTCTTTTGAAAGATAGATTATATCAACATTCCCAGTCCATTTGAGCAAATAATGTAAAGAACCCTTGTGTCACACATATTAGAATAATTACATAATTTTTAATGTATAAGGCGATTATTGTTGATAATTAGCCAAGTGAGTAAATAAACACTGAAAATGTTTTATATTAAAAAGGATTAAACTTCAGTTAAATACAGAAGCAATAAACCAAATTTAAATAATACTTATTTAGCTGTAATAAGTTGACTCCATAATGAATTTATTAATTAAAATTTGTAATTGTATTAGTAATTTGTTTGTTTGTTGACTGAAGGTGAATTAATGTAACATAAATTGAATTAGTTTGCCACTAAACTGAATGAGTGATACTCTTGATAATTTTAGTTCTAAACACAAATTATTAGAGATACGTCATACCTTGTATATAGTACAAGTTGTTTGACCTAGTTCTTCTAGAACGTTAGTTCTACGTGAAACCGACTGGACAATCCTACTCCTGCATACGAGGTGTGACGGCATCGCATCATTTACAAATGTGAATTTAAGTAACCCCTGTGACTCTAGCGATATGCATGTTATTACAACCAACCTACTTATATCACTCCACACATTTCAGTGATCCAATTTTATTTATGTGTACATTTCGGGATTGATATATAACTTACTTATATTTTCCTCTCTCTTTTAAGACTCTGAGAAAGGGTTAAAACACGTAACGTTATTATTTGAGAGTTTGATTTGAAGCTGAAAAAATGACAAAATTTCGTATACATTTTAGTGTTATTCTATCAATTGTGTACATAAGCACTGATGGTGAGAGAGAGAAAGAAAGTAAATCATACAGTCAAGCTAATTCATAAATCTTATTTTATTCTACTATGGGCCTCAAAATATGTATTTCTCTTGATAACTGGATTATAACATTTCTACCAGAATACAGTACTTTCATTTCTCTATATTTTATATCAATAATAAATGATACTAATTATACATATATACTAAAAAAACTATAGTAGAAATTATGTACACATAGAAGTTTTCTTTATAATAACCATGAGATTTGTGTACTATGATACAATTCAGGATTCAAAAAAAATTATATGAGTTATGATAGTAAAGCTAAATACAAAATAAATAACAAATCTAATTTTTCGTTAACTGTTGTTATTGTTATTGAATAATATTACTTTACCTCCATTATCCAGGTGTTTCAAAGTATGCCGCAGTGTTCAAAGTGGATATGGAGCAAATTTTCTTGAAAGGACGACATGTGTTAGGCAATTTCAGGCTAGTCAGTTGTATATATAGGTTAATTTTTTATGAGATGTAAATTTAACTAAATTTTAAAGATAAGACTGAAACTTATTAGCAAAAGTATTATCAGTAGGTATGACGTAACAGAATGAAGGCCAGACATTTATGGAAATGCATATTGCTCCGATTTCGATAAACTTTGATGTTTCTGTTGTCGTTTTTACTGCGATGAACAATATTCTATCCTGTTAGAAATATATTGTCTTGGATTGGCGGTGGGTATCAGTGGGCATTCCATGTAACCATCAGTCATGAGTTGCAGACATTCCTTCAAAAGCAATAATATGGATTAAATTATAATAATAATAGGCAAAATGGTGTCAACCTGTTTGGTGTTACTAAGACTTTCAGTTATACTATATATTAAATCAAAACAGGTTAAGGGTTTTTTTTCGTAAAATCTCTATACCTGTATTCGATGGAACTCAATCCAAAACCTATGTTTTGGATTTCATCCTACCAAAACAGGCCCAAGGTGAATTTTGCAATGTAAATTTCTATAACCGCACAACACGATATGCCTCATAGTATACGTAGTTAAACCCCATAAAAAAACATAAACGTAAAGTTAAGAAAAGAAAACTAATAGAAAATTAAAGAACACTATTATTTATGTAGCATAAACCTAAAGCTAAGAACTCATTTAAGAGTAAAGTTCACAAAGTGTATGGGGATATTCTTGGAAAGATAAAACTTGAAATCTAATTCTTAGTGGCCTTGATGGTCTGACTAGAATATGCTAATCTAATTACTTTAAGCTGCTTAATATAACTTGTGACTGAGTTCCCAAGTGTACCAGAATATCCCCCTTGTACAATGAGAGATATCCTTAAGTATTTAAGGACAAATAGTTACAACTATTATACTTAAAACTGCCTGGATATATATATTTCATAAAAAAGTTTGCCTATTTTAATTCTTTCATAATTCCTTGAGACTTTTTATAATTTCCTGATTAAGGTCTTCTAATAATAAACAAGTGGAATTACATTTATGGCTTGTAAAATAAAATCCTTCAGTGAAGTTGTTAATGTTTATCCCTAACAATGGATGACCTTAATGAGAAAATTAGAAAAAGTCTCTAGGAGATATGACAGAATTAAAATAGGTAAACTTTTTAATAAAATATATGTAAACGAAAGTCTGCTGGCCAAGAATATATATACACGTATGTATATATTGAAAAATGTATTGGCTGGGAAATTGAAACAAAATTAAAGTTTATCAGGACTCGATCAGTTTTTCAGGTTCAAATTAAACTCTCATTGCCAAAATAAAAACCAAAACTTTGGCAATGAAAGTTTAATTTGAACCTAAACAACTGACCGAGTCCTGATAAACTTTAATTTTGTTTTTATTTCACGGTTGAATCTTTTATCAATATATATATATATATATGTTTCACAGTAAATCACACTTTAAGTGTGCACGTTTCTTTGTTGTGTGTCTGTGATTTACTGCGAAACGTTTGTTGTCTTTTTGAATCGTTTTCCTGTTTACAATATATATATATATATTTGAATATATAGGCAGCAAATCTTCTTGTATACATATTTCATTGAAACACATCTGCTTTCTCTATCATTAAATGCCCCTTGGACAACTGATTTGGGATTTACCCCCTGAGCACCGTAAGTTAGTCAGGAAACAGGAACTAAACAGCTATAAGGTCGTCAATGCTGAAGCTGCAATCTATTTCAATATATGTATATATATATATACAAACTAGATTCACAAATAGAAGGAATTAATATAAAAATATAAATGAAAACAGAAGGAATATAACAGAAATTCACAATCACCATCAGAAAGATAGTAGTGAGTTTCTGAGATTTATTTTATGACAGTTATTACTGTGAATCAAGTTTATTAATACGCGTAATCGTTTCGTTTAATTGGTGTATGTACGTAACATTTCACTATAAACACATCAGAAAAAACCCTTAGATCTTTCAACGAAACAAGCGGTCGTCGTCAGAAACAAATCTGAACTGAGATGGAGATGGATATAGACCAAAAATTCCGATTTACATTTACTTTTATTTTATCAGACGGTCGATACGTTATTTAATTGTAATAACGTATATATCTATATCTATATCTATATCTATATATATATATATATATATATATATATATATATATATATTCAAATTATATATATATATATATATATATATATATATATATAAAATGAGAAAACAAGACTAAGATCTTTCAACCGTAATAAGCGGCCTTAATATTATTATAACTTAATACGGTAATAGATATTCATTTGATACTCATGATATTCTCTTGAAGATGATCAAATATGGAGTTGACATAAATTCATAAATCAGTTAAATATATGAACAACCTGTAGGTTTGATAACGGGTTTACTTATATTAGTGTAGAACGCTCCAGATATTCCAGATGTGTCTTGGATAATCTAATAAGGTTCCTCAATGAGCTAGAATACTTACGTATTCTCCATGCACTAAAGTTAGTCTCCTTCAAGAACAAACTTAAGGGTACTTTTGAACTGTGCTTTTATTGCTGATATATCACTCTAGTCATTCACTGTAAACGTTAACGAAGATACACTTGCTAATCAAAAAAACTTCAACAAATACCAACATTTCAGATTACGATTCCTTCAATAATTCTTTGAAGTTGAAATATAAATAGAATAGTTGATGTATTTCGAAAGGTGATTTTGTTCACATTCTGACTCCACACTCTTCGACCCAGACAAACTACTTCGTTAGTTTAAGAAAAAAACTTTTGAAAGAAAATGCAATATCATTTTATGTAAAACATTTTTTCCAACATCTTAGAAACTTTAAAGTGATTTCATAAAAAAATTGAAACCCTTTTCAGTTTCTATATTAATACGTTATATTCATACCTACCAGATTGTTGACTGAACTTGTTTTCTACTTAGCAGTGAAGAAAATAACTTAAAGAGAAGAACAAAATAAGGAAATATATAAATAAATTAGTATAGAAATTTATTGCACAATAGATTCATATTAAAGATATGTTCATCATATTTGAAGCATAACATCTTTATGTCAAATTAACGTCAGTTTAATCCTGATAACTGAGATAAAAAATAAAATAATCAAAAATAGTTAAAAATATGTTTAAATTCAATTAACTAATTAAATATTCATAGATTGGTATGGTTAGGGAGGGATTTTTAAAAGGAATGAAACTTATGTAATGGACATATATTAAGGGCATATGAATAAATGATGTTTAGAGAAAAATAATTTAAGGATTTGTCAGATGTGATCAAACGAACCGGACTGGTTCAGCTTGTTTAGTGGTTAGCAAGCAAGCAAGGGTTGGTTTCTTGGAAAGTGTGTGTGGTATGGGTAGTTTTGATGTTTGTCCTCTGGTGTAGTAGACGAAGAATTCCGGGTCGATAGGAGGCTGAGGTACCAGCTGACCGCACTAGAATGCGACATCGGTCACTCTTACTATTTGTCCCTTAAGTTTTAATGCTTCAGGTGGTATTATAGTTTTTTAAAAAAATATATAAAAAACTATGACCAGTTTACAAAAAGAAAAGGATGGGAGGTGTAACTTTGATCAATAGAGTTACTAATGCATTTTTTAAGGAATATTAAAGAATTTCAGATTACCATAGATTGTTTGTGGTTTAAAGTTAGTTTATTTCGATATTCCCTGTCAGAATTTGACCATTGACTTGCCCATTCAATTGTTATTGTCGGGCAACAAGTGGTGGGGGCAGAGAGAAGCGGTTGGCCGTTATTGATTCGAGTATGGGTAACAACAGCTGACGGAGCTAGCTTCAGTGCGGGTAGGTTCGTCGCTAAGCACGTGATGTTCGCCTGCCGCCTCAGTCGGAGATAGAGCCCTCCGCGGGTCCCCCGCCACGACCCGGACATGGTTACATGAGAAGAATTGCCAGGCGTCTCATGTTGGTGCGCAAAATTTGGGCCAACACTAGCCAAGGTTATTATTTGCAAGGCATGTGACAGGGATAGATGGGCTGACTAGACAGGCCCATGTGACTGTACTTGTTGCTCCATTCACAGTGACCATCCTCACCTGAACCTCCACACACCCTCCCGACCCATACATATCAACTCCTTTCTCCACCTGCTTCCTCGACACCCTAACACCCATTGTCCCCGCCTTACGAATTCGCTTAACTTCTTCGTTCAAGTGAACTAACAGGTGATTTAATTGAATCCATTATGTAGTACACCACTTAACTTACTCCAGAAATTAGTACCATAAATTATTGTAATTATATTTTCAAATATTTTATTAAATATATCTCAGAACGATGAATATATTTAAAACGTAATTAGGTAACAATAACAATTAAAATTCCTATTCTATTTTAAAAAATGAACCCAAACCAGTATATCATTAAACACTTTTCATGAAATGCTTTTTAAACTAAGATCATACCAAATTCTTCAAAAAAAATTTAAAATTATTCTTCAGTTAAAAGTAGTACATCAAAATTCTTAATAATAAAATAATGTAAAAATAATAAAAGTTCTAGAAAATTACAGTGAATCAAACCTAACTAAATACAAAGTGTTGTTTGAGTACCGAAATCCCATTTGCTTAATAATATATTATTATAAAACATAAAGTTGCACTTTTTTTCTTCTTCTACTATTTCAACATATTTTTGTTTTTATCAGCTGAGTGTAATGTTTTACACTAAATGTACATAAAAAGTGTTTGCTGATAATAGAAAAGGTGTGTTAATGCATATTTAATCTACAGAATATTAGGGTTACGAAAGATAACGTTTACTTAGTTACACCCATTTTAATGAACACAGTACTGTGCAGTAAAATTGCTACACTTATTTGAAATATATTACTTGATAATGCAAAATCAAAAACAAATCATTCCAGATTAATGACTAACAATCGTCTAGAAAGATATATTTTTGTAAACTATTGCTAATTCTGTTTCTGATTTAATGATAAAACTTGATTAAATTTTGATCATTACATTTTTCTCGAGCAAAAGAAAATAGCTACTATCCACCTGTTATTTTAGTGTATCTTGAATATATTTTACTATTAAAGCGTAAAGTTAAATAAATTAATGATGATATTAACTAAAGTAAATAAATTAGAGACCTTCACTGGAGACAAAAAAAAATATTAACATTTAAGGTATTATAAAAACGCAAATCTTGGTGTGGCTGTTTCTAATTTTTTGTTTTTGAAAATATTTATTAAGCCGCATTTCAAACGTGTTATTTAAAAATATCACTTCTTAAGTAGTAGGTGTACGAAAGAATTTGCTCATGTTGATTGAATTCTAAAATAACATACATTTATATATACAATAATCATATTACTAAGTTCAAAGTTGTACTTCGTTTGTAAAGAAGAATTCATGGTTTTCTAGACATTTATTCTAAAAAAAAATTAATTTATTACATTAGAATTAATTTGAAATTAGATGATTTACATCTAATTTTGATATTTAGTATATCAACTATTAAAATAAGTATTCCTTATGGAATACTTATTTTTGCAACAATGTTATCATTATTGAATCATTCCGTCCATATACAAATGCAATATCATTAAATAATAGTGTTTATTTCAAACCATAGAACTACATTATATTTGAGGAAAAAAAGTGGGCCTAAAAGAGTAACTTTTAATTTAAAATGGTTAAAGTGAAGCTTACGATCTTTAAATTCTGGAAATATGAAAACAACAATTACCATATGAAGACCTCGGGGAATTAAATTTCAGCTTTTGTACTTACTCTAAATCATTTAAAAAAAAGAAGCTTCTCTGAAGAGTTGCTATCACGACGTATCCATTTTAATTTAGAAATAATATATTTATTAGCACTATTATGTACTTTCAGGTTCTAATATCTCATTTTATATTTTCAATTAATATAATTTTTATTTACTTTTCTAAAATCTTATTTTAGTTGAATTATTATATCTATAACTAAAGCTTTTACTCATTTACTATTTTCTTTTGTTTATTTAATGTAGCCATTTTTTTTAACTTTATAAACCTATCACCAAATTATACCTTTTTATTAAACCAGTCGTTTAGTCTAGATTCTGCTTACCAAGGTGTTGACTACTGAATGCTAAACATCAAGATATTCGTATGTATAACAATAAAATTATTATTGAATAGAATAATTCCTGTTTTTATTTTAAAAATCTGATGTGACCAACTCTTGGTCATCAGGTAAGAAGAATCTAAAATAAAGGACTGCTCTGATAAAAATATGTAATTTTGTGATAATTCATATGACTGTAGATATATATAGATGTATCATTAAAAACCAAAGCGGCTTCCGTGTTGACGGTCTTCTTAAGAACGTGTTCAGAAGAAAAGAACACGTTCATAAGAAGATCGCCAACACGGAAGCCGCTTTTGTTTTTAATAATATTTGAATAAAGGAAGATTTGCTACCCATTTCACGAATATATATATATATATATATATATATATATATATATACATACGAGTTCGAGATTAACAAAGAGCAACACACAAAGTAGGGAAACACACATACAGACTCAAATTTTCGGGTAATCCGTCTTCAGGAGAAAAGAGAATGGGACCAAGCACGTTGTAGGCGCAACGGCAAGGAAATACGATATATATATATATATATATATATATATATATATATAAAGATTTCACATAAACACGTGAAACAACAATCAATGATCAAACCACAATAAGAAATGGGAAAACAAGACTAAGATCTTTCAACCGTAACAAGCGGTCTTCGTCAGAGTCAAAAACCCAACTGACCGCTTGTTACGGTTGAAAGATCTTAGTCTTGTTTTCCCATTTCTTATTGTGGTTTGATCATTGATATATTTATATATATATATATATATATATATAGTTAACAAAGGAAAGAGAAAAACAGTAAAGTACACACACTAAAGACTCACTACGACATTCGTCATCGTTGGGCAGAAGTATTCCCATTGAGTAGCTGAAGGCTACTCAAATATATATCATTAAATAACTTGCCAACTTTAAGTCCAGTATGTTTCTTACATACCTTGTCGAGTTTTCTTATATTATTCCTCCATCTTTCCGGTACCATATAAATCAACTCACCGAATGATTTGGTTATATTTCTATTTTCCATATTTACACAGGGCCGACGTTTCGGTCTACATTGACCATTATCAAGGAAATATTTTTACAATATTTTTACAATTCAAATGTAATGTAATTCATTCCTTGGTAATGGTCAATGTAGACCGAAACGTCAGCCCTGTGTAAATATGGAAAATAGAAATATAAACAAATCATTCGGTGAGTTGATTTATATGGTACCGGAAAGTTGGAGGAATAAAATAAGAAAACTCGAAAAGGTATGTAAGAAACATACTAGACTTAAAGTTGGCAAATTATTTAATGATATATGTTTAAAACAAGGTCTGCTCCCAAAATATACCAATATATATATATATAAAGATTTCGCAGTAAACACGTAAAATAAAAATCTGTGACTCACTCATAGTTTTATATAACAGTTTTTGATGGGTTATATTTTCTTTTCATGTTGCTGCAATTCACATTCATATTTCTTCTACTTTTTCAATCCCTCTCTCTCTCTCACCTCCCTCCTTTCTCTCGCAATCTCTCACTCTTTCTGATAATCCTCAATCATCTCTAGCCAACATTTTGTTTTAAAATTAGACATATTTATAACAACATGAATTAAAGATTCTTTGGCATAATATGAAAATAATAAATGATTTATTGATGTGTAGCTTGGAGGATGTCTAAAAATGTAGAGGAAACGTCGTTTAAAGATTCGTGAAAATTAGTTATTACTTCCTAGAAATAGGAAGACAAATATAATATATTAAAATATATAAGATTAAGCAACATAACTTTTGTTATGTGTAACAAGAATTAAAATTGAACGCGTGAAATTAAAATTAGGGTATAAATGACAGTAAGAAATGTGACTAAGGTTGTCAACAAAAACATATTTAAACTGTGACTCTGAAAGAATTTTTTTTTTTTTTTTTGGTCTCTGACTTAATCCGATTGCTTTGGTTTGAAGTATATGAGTCCTGTTTCTAAATTTTGAGAGTGGTTTAGATCTTCATACATATAAGAAAATATTACAGTATTTTTTTCTAAATTAATATTATATATTATTTGTAAATTAAAATGGGTACGACATGACAGCAACTCTTTTGAGTAGCCACTTTTTTTTTACATGATTTAGTATAAGGATGGTAACTGAAATTTCATTCCCCGCAGTCTTCATACGGTTATTTCAACTATCACATTTCAAAACTCAAAAAATCATAAGTATCGTAAGCAAGTTTTGACTATCGAATATAGGCAAAATTCACTAAATTTGATATACCCAATTCAAATTAAAAATTAAATTCTTAGCCTTACTTTTTTTTCCTCCAATATTATATAGTTCTCTAGGTTTGAAGTAAACGTTATTATTTTCTTTTTACAAGAAAATCATGAAAAAAATTAGAAAAATAAAAAATCTTAAGAATTTTAATGTTTTTCTTACTTTTGTATAGATTAATATATATATAATAAGATTGCACAATGAACGCGTGAAATAATGTCAACATCCAAACTACAATAAGAAAAAAATATATATAGTCATCGCCTGTCTTCAGAGGGACTTACTCCTTTATCATCTTATATATGTTAAATTCACTTGTATGTGTTTTATTTCTGTTCATCAGTTTTTTACATATTTATTTTATTTTTATTATTTGAGGTGACTATAGCACTGCGTCTTTAAAAAAAACTATTGTACTTCCCCTCTCCTGTACTAAAGTACCCCAGCAGTTAGCTTCAACGCCTCCAAGAAGCTCAGCACTTTTGCTGGTTCCAGCGGTAAAAGTTTTTCTATGGTTTGTTGAGTATCCCAAAGCACCTACCTCTGTGCAGCAAAGTTGTTTACAGTCAGTCAGTAGGTGCTACGGTGTTTCTTCTTCTTTGCGAAATCTGCACAAACCATCATTGATAATGTCCATTCAGGCGCCCTATGTTTCGGGAGAAAGTACTTCCTTTCTCCTTCTTGGGGATGGTCTTCTTCGGGTCCTCAGGTGCACTTGTGGGAGGTTCCCACTAGTTAGCGCTAGCCTTACCGGAGTAAGGCTATTTACTCAAGGGGTCACCTGGTGCCCTTGAGGCTCCGTTCATAATACAGAAACCCCTGTATCATCCATCCTTCGGCACGGATCGCATTACACCTTAGATTGGGGCTGGGATAAAAGGAGTGGATTTGGGGATTAGAAAGGGTGGGAAAAGAAGGTGGTCAGGCCCAGCCTGTGATCACCTTCTCCTCCTCTTTCGTTTGTCTCTGCATATAGCAGGTTAACAGGGTAGGCTTGTGAAGGCCGAAAGTCGGAGTTGAGTGTTAGAGGCTATTAGAGGCGCTTAATCACTCCATTACTACCACTTTTTTTATGTATATGTAAACAATTAAATGAAACTATTTCACGAACTAAATAAACTAAATTTATAAAAAGAACACTCATGAAAGTGTTTACAAAAACTTACTTGTACATTTCGACTCCCTCGTCATCAGGTTGAAAGATTTGGGTAGCTCTGAACATGTAAGTCGTCACTTATCTGCGGAGGGACTCACATTTTCTGCCTAATGACAAGGCAACCAAAATATAGTTTCAAAAATATAGTTTTTGGTTTCTTTTATAAGTGTCCTTTCTGTGAATTTAGTTTATATATATATATATATACTTTTTTTCGTTGGAAATACGATCCAAAACGGAAAAATATAGTTCAATATAAACAAAGAAACATAGAGAAATCAGAAGAACACACTTACAGTCTCTAATTTTCGGTTTGAACCGTCTTCAGGAGAGATAAGAGAGGGAAACCAAGCGCACTGGATCAGAGACGGTTGGAGACCCTCGGCACGGATTGGGGATTAGAGGGTCTCCAACCGTCTCTGATCCAGTGCGCTTGGTTTCCCTCTCTTATCTCTCCTGAAGACGGTTCAAACCGAAAATTAGAGACTGTAAGTGTGTTCTTCTGATTTCTCTATGTTTCTTTGTTTATATTGAACTATATATATATATATTTATTTGTATATATATATATATATATATATATATATATATATATATAAATGATCAAACCACAATAAGAAATGGGAAATCAAGACAAAGATCATTCAACTGTAACAAGCGGCCTTCATCAGAGTCACAGTTGAGTTTTTGACTCTGACGATGACCATTTGTTACGGTTGAAAGATATTAGTATTATTTTCCCATTTCTTATTGTGGTTTGATCATTGATTGTTATTTCACGTGGTTATGTGAAATCTTTATATATATATATATATATATATATATGTAACAGATACAATAATATATCGACTGTTTGATAGAATAGGTGTGTTATCTAATCGGAATTCGGTTTTATTTTAAAACAGAAACGTCGGCAATGAGAGTTTGATTTTTGAATGGAGAAAATTTGACCGAATCCCGATTATACTCATATAACACACACACACACATATATATATATATATATATATATATATATATATATATATATAATATATTTGTAAAAGTTGGAAGCAGTCCTTCATTTAAACATATATTGTTAAATTACGCCCCATATTTGGCTTGTATCTGTTTCTTACACAATTTCTCCAGTTTCCGGAATTCCTTCCTCGTCTCTTCATTAAAACTATAAAGCTTATCACCAATATTGCTAGTCGACATGTTTCGAATATACCACATTCATCATCAGGACAATAATGAGAATAATAGTAGACAATAAAATCATGTAATTTAAACTTACCTGTTTTAGATCGATTAATACCTGCTCAGAACTTAAACTGTTAGTTTTATCATTTTATTATTATTCTTTTTTTTATATCATAATATGATTTTTATTATGTATCTTTTTCTCTATATATTATTTATATTTACATTTTTTCTTGAATATCATTTTTATTCTCTCCAATGCTAACCTTGTAATGTGTCCGTTTGAACTGTATTTTTCTATTCATAGTTTTATTTCCTTGGTTAGTTTTTGCACTACATGCTATAAAAAGGCTTTAGCAGCTAATTTTTGAAATATAAGAATATCTGTTTATGTGTGTATTCTTTAATATTATATAAAGTACTTTTAATTAAATTAGATTGTTAAATATGCGTTTGGGTTGTTTTTTCAATGGTACTAACAAGTGGAACAAGTTATGTTGGTCATGTGACACACCATGATATAGAGTGTAACTCTCATACGCTTCTGTATAAAATTATTTTTAAGTATCCCTGAATTCTTTTCTTTTTTTTCACCCTTAGTGACTCCCTTCCAATTGGCTTAATTCATTTTGTTGTTTTTTTTTTGGGCCGTGTAATTACCTTTGACTCGTTTGAAGGAGCCAGTTATTTTGTCTCTGCGCCTTTCATAAAAATACCTTTCTCATTATTATTTTTTTCATTTCTTTTCAACTTTTTTTTGCATTAAATATTTCTGAAAATAAGCATTATAATTCTACAATATTTTGTTCCAATTACTGAAAACACTGAAATATTAACCATCATTTCATTTTCTCAATTTTTTGTTATTATTTCATTTAAAATAAAGAGTGAGTGCGTTTAACTTTCGAGTAAAAAGGTTGATACTACATATATATACGTTTTTATTTATATCTGTGCACACATTATAATACCTCTTGTACACGATTATTTCAGTACAAAATTGTTAATTTAACAATAAATGTTGACATTTTAGGACCTCTACAACATTGCCAAGACTGTATATTAACTTTCGCTGAATAATTTTTTCCTATACCTACAAGTGATATATTTAACTAAAATCATTACGAAAATATTATGAAAATCTATTATAAATCAGTATTCACCTCTATCAAAAAAATATTACATAAATTTCATAAAGAAACATAAAACCTGTACTTCAAAATAACTAGTTGTTAAGACTAATTTAACCTATATTTAAAATGAATATTTACTTTTTCCCTGCCAGTAGGATTTACTCATAAAGTTTTTAGATCCAATAATTTTATTAAATTAATTGGCCTGAAGATGTTAGGTTAATGATCTCTACTCTAAATACAATTGAGTTTTTTCAAAATTTAGGTCTCCCACTGCAGAATGTTCATTGTGTAGTATCACAAAGGACCAATCTTCGTGCTGTTCACTTGTGAGACAGCCATTGATACCTAGCTTAAATTGTGCAAGTGTGATTTCGATATGTGTATTAAATACATGAGTAAATTAAAATCATTATACAATTTACATAGTAATTTCACTTTTATTTAAAATTAATTTATTATTTATAAATTTATTAATTTATAAATTTATATTTATATTTATAAATTTATTAATTTATAGAAACAACGTTTTTTGTGAATGAACGGTAAAAATAAATATGAGTAATACTATAGACGATTGTAACGAACACTTAGATTGTGGATATAAAACCTCAAAAGTGATCTGAGGTTACGATCTTAACGAAACAACTCTCTTAAATAGTTGAGCACGATCTCTCTTATTCTAGGACTAAAGACCTGTTGACTTAAAAATTCATATAAACCACCATTTTGAGAAAATAATCGTTAAAATAAATGTGGAGTAAACAGTAAATATTCACCTAAATATTTTCAGTTTCACCAAATAAATTTGGGCAATAATTAAATAAATTCTATTCAAATCACTAATTCATAAAAATTATCTATCCACATAGTTCTAATAATAATAATTTGATTGCCTTAACTGTTTCGTATACGGACAAAGAACTAATACTGTAATTCAGATTTCTTTGGTAATTATTTTATATAAGCATAGTAAATACTATTAATCAATACTTATTTGAGGGACAGAAGTACTTCTGATAATTCTTTATTAAATTCGTTCGCAACTTTAATACAATATCACTATCCCTGATTTAAATTCATGAAGTGCCTGATAAGGCACAAGAGTCCTCTGCGCTTACTACAGTGACACCGAGCCTTTTGTAAAATATTACCTTCATTACTAAATAACTAGATTTATTATCATTATTGTTATTAATGTTATTATTTATTTTCTAAATTTATTAATTTGAAGGCATTAAGAATGCTACAAACACTAATCTATAAATAAATCTTCTCCAAAGGCAACAATATAAAAACATAAATAAATAATATAACTGTTCAACAGTATGTTATAAACACATATTTTTAGTACCATAAAGGACAGTAAACGTCATATTATTGACATCCGTAAGACCAACTTGACGATGCGCAATGTGCAAAACCAATCCTCGATTCCAGAACTATTCAGGCGGTATGACGGATTTTTATAATATATAATATTTTATTAGCACAAATAAATTTGTATATAATTCGTACAATGTAGGTATAAACAAACTGATTAAGTCCATCAAGTAAATATTTATTAATAGTATTTAGTATGCTTGTATAGAATAATTGCTAAAAGATCTGTCTTGTCCGTATACGAAACAGTTGAGGTAAAAAAAATATTATTAGAAATATGTGGATAGTTAATTTTCTTAAATTAGTGATTTCAATAGAATTTATTTGATAATTGCACCACATTTATCTGAACTGAAAATACTTAGGTGAATATTTATTGTTTACTCCACATTTATTTTAATGATTATTTTCTCAAAATGGTGGTTTATATGAATTTTTAAGTCAACAGGTCTTTAGTCCTAGAATAAGAGAGATCGTGCTCAACTATTTAAGAGAGTTGTTTCGTTAAGATCGTAACCTCAGATCAATTTAGAGGTTTTATATCAACAATCTAAGTGTTCGTTACAATCATCTATAGTATTACTCATATTTATTTTTACCGTTCATTCAAAAAAAAAAACGCTGTTTCTATAGCAAATCATTTTAAATAAAAGTGACACTACTATGTAAATTGTATAATGATTTTAATTTACTCATGTATTTAATACACATATCGAAATCACACTTGCACAATTTAAGCTAGGTCACAATGGCTGTCTCACAAGTGAACAGCACGAAGATTGGTCCTTTGTGATACTACACAATGAACATTCTGCAGTGGGAGTCCTAAATTTTGCCTATATCAAGTGTATTTAGAGTAATGATATTTATCGTGTATCTGACATCGTACAGGTTCGGAACCCATAACTCAACATCCTCTCCCATGGATGTTGAGTTATGACATCATAACTCAACATTGAGTTGAGTTATACGACATCAGATTTGAAGTTGAGTGATCTCACATTATAGCAAATGCAAAAACATATTATGACTAATGTTTACCTCAAGACCAAAAACTTTCCTCGTCGCCCAGTAACGGCACTTGCATGATCTCCTATGATACTTAAACACTAGATTCAAGGGCAAAATTAGAACCTTCAATCTTCAGTATAAACCCAAGTAGGCTACCTCTGAGACCACGCCTTACCTCGGATGAATGTTTCTTCAATTCTTTGACTAACTTTCGCACAGGCTAATATTCATTTGGCATAAGTCAGACCTTATCACAGGCTGTTTGCATAGCCGTAGTAGACATTCGATTCCATACTATTCTATTTTACAAATCACTTTTATTCCTAGCTAAAGCAAATGAGCATATACTAATGATGACAAATTAATAAGACAATATTACTTTACTCCATTTTATGTATAATTAATTCAACGTTTAAACCCTTATATATATGTAACCTATTAAAAATAAAGCAGATAAAAATTGTATCCAAAAATTGTGTTTACAAATTGGACTGTACTCGTTGTGATGCGTTCTACGTAGGACTGTCCTCTAACAAGCTCAGCCTCCGTATGAACGGTCATAGAGCATCCGTTAACAACAACTCCAATTTACCTGTCGCCATACACGCCAAATCCCACGGTCTGTCTTTTAACGACTGTTTCAGTGTGCAGATTCTGCGTCAGATTCCCCCTGGTGATAATACCGTGACCCTTAGAGCCTCTGAGGAGGCTCACATCTGGTTGCTCGGGGCGCGCAGTGCACCTGGACTTAACCTTAAAAGATAATTTTTTTGTACTTTTTTTTTTTGTACTTTTTTTCCAGTATTCTTTATTCTCTAGTACTTATTTCTTTTTTCCTCTTTCGTATATTTTGTGTATATCTATTTTGTCTTCTTCACTTACTACTAGTTTGTTTTATCCTATTTTATTTTTCTAAATTCTTATTCTTAACTAGTTTCCCATAATTACCCTTTTATTCAGTCTCTATCTTTTATTTACTAAAACAACCAATGCAAGTTTTTTGTATTGTATTTATTTTTATTTATTTATTTATTTATTTTTTTTTTCTTCTTTTCTCTATCATTATTTTTGTTTCTTATAGTTTGTTTTTATCTTATATTGTTTATAATTTTTCACCTACTTATAGTTTTACCCAACCAGTACTGCTTATCTGAGCTTCTGTTTATATCTTCTCCTAATTTTATACTTTAAGACCGGGTACGGTTGACAGCACTGGCGGTTGCCGGGTTGGTTACTTGCCGTTGCGCCTACAACGTGCTTGGTCTCCCATTCTCTTTTCTCCTGAAGACGGATTACCCGAAAATTTGAGTCTGTAAGTGTGTTTCCCTACTTTGTGTGTTGCTCTTTGTTAATCTCGAACTCGTAAATATATATTTATAAATATGTATATATTAACCTGGTGAGGTTATATATAAAAAAGTTACCCAATATGAAACCATATTGGTGTTAATATAAAATTAAATAGGGAATAATTTAAAATATATTTTTCAAAAATCTTGAATTGTTTACTGTCCAAATTTTTTCACTAGAGAAGTTTTGGTTGTGGGATACATCTCAATGTACATTTATGAAGATTGTCAAAGAACTTATAATGTGCAGTTGAATTTTGTTACAATGCGTAATATGACTGATATTGTGTGGAGACCGATGCCATTCAGGTCCTTAGTTTAATTATTTTAAAATTATATCAGATTGATCAACGATTTTAAGTTTCTTATAACTCATAAAATTATTATGCAATAATATACATCATTGATTAATATGTAAGTAATACAACATGAAAAAAAAAACAGGAAGTCAGTTGGTTGACACCGAGTTTGATATTATGTTTACTTGTAGTAAAGTTGAGCCACTCCAAATTTTGTTATATTGCTTTAATCTGTTTTATAGTTCTTGAATTAAAACTTCCAGACATATTAGTTCCGTTTCCTCGAATTCTAAAACATACTCGTATTATCAAAAGTTCTTCAATATTACAGAAGCAAATTAGAGAGGATTCTTTAAGACTTAGGAAGTTTTTTATTTTGTTGAACAAACTCAAGTGATTTGAAATTATGATATAATTTATCCCTTATAAAGATGTTTATTTACCAAAATAAAATATGAATTTAATCCATGAACATTATAACTTTTGCGTGCTTATAAAACATATGGATACCTACCGTGCTATTTTCACTTTACTATAAGTATAGTATAGTGATAGTGAAAAAATGCGATCTCAAGATGTTGAGAGAATTTTATGTTTTGAGGTCCCAAAAGTCGTTTTAAGCGTTTTTTTCGTCGCTGTCTTGGTGTGTGTGTGGAGTGGGTGTGTATCCAAAAGCTTGTGGACACAATAGAATAGAGGACAATGAAATTTTACCAGGAAATTGAACAGACAATCAGCAATTCACTCAAAAAATTTGTGAAATTTCAATTTCTGCAAAAGGCAATAAAAGTATAAAAACTAAATTTTCATTGTATACTAATGAATAAACTGCTATACGTGTTGGATTTGTTTACATTTATGTACATTGTTTGCATTGATATAGACAATTTTTAACTAAATCGGCTGAATAGAGTTAATGTTTGGAGATTAAATGAGAAAATTTGAAATGACTTAATATGAGATATAAAAAGAAATCAGTTTTACAAGTAAAAAATAAACGTCAATGAAATATCAGCATTAATATGTTTTTCATAGATTTATCCAGCAAAATTATCTAATCATTCTATATGTTGTACTCTTGAACAAAACTAAGTATTGGATGTAGGTTTCCTTGTGTTTATGAATCAGAAGCAAGATATAATATTGCTCAAAAACAATGTTTACAAAACATCTTCCCTAATTAATATGAACATCCAGTTGCACTGCTTATAAATTAAGAGGCACTCCGACAATATCGGGAAAAATATCAAAAATATAGTTACTTTGTGTTTTCCATTTTAATATTTCCAACTAAGAGACCATCATTTTACTTTTAAATTATTTCTCTAATTTTATTTGGTTTCCATTTCAAAAGTTTATCTTTAATATTTTTTTATTTATTTAAATTTCATACTGGTATAAACAATTTAGAATTGATATTCTAAAATATAAACATTTTCAAAAAACTTATTTTGTAAACAAATAACACATTTAATTAAATGTAAATATTTCACATGGTTGCAGCATACATACATAAAAAAAAAATTATGTCTAAACTATATTAAAAAACTTGGATATGGGCCTATGAATGTCATCTACCATATCTAAAGATTGTATCTGGGCTCGTTATTGTGGTTTGGACATTGATATATATATATATATATGTGTGTGTGTGTGTGTGTGTGTGTGTGTGTGTGTTTTGTATAAGAGTAGCAATTCTTCGCATAAGCACATTTCATATATATATATATATATTTCATTAAAATACACAGCAGCCTCTACGTTAACGACTTTTAAGCTGGTCTGCTCCAATTTACGAACAACCTTGCGGTGGGCTGGTGTTAAAAGACATATTAATTGCCCAAGAGACATCTTAATTTGGCATGAGCAGATGTAAAAAGAAAATCACAACTTCCAGACGAAAGGCAAAACTTTTTAATTTGACACAAAATATAAATAAAAACAACAACAATTACAATGAATTAAAAACAAATACAGAGAATACAAACAATTACAGTGACCAAAAACAAGTACTTACAAAAGTTAAAACGCACACGAACAAGCTTTCGACTTTTACACAAGTCATCATCGGGTTAGTGATATTGAAAAGAACACATATATAAAACAAAAATGGAGTATTACAAAGTTTTGCCTTTCGTCTGGAAGTTGTGATTTTCTTTTTACATCTGCTCATGCCAAATTAAGATGTCTCTTGGGCAATATTCTTTCTTAATATTGTATTAAAAAAAGAATGGTAACAATAATTATTTTTATAGTTAAAACTATTTGCGATATTTGCTTTTATGTTTCTTCTTTCAATAAAAAATGCTGTATTGTTTAAACTAGTGACATTTAGAAAAACATTTGCGAAATTGCTTTTGGTGGATATATTAAATTGGACTCAGGCTGGTCTGAGATAATATAGGCCGTAGAGCGTCAGGTAAACGGGATGATGAAATAAAAGGAGGGATCGATAAAACAAGGTTAGTAACAGCTTTGCACCAGGAGTCTAGTTTACAGCTTGTTACCAGGAGGCTTCATTTTAATCCCTCTTCATCAATTAATTGCACTCTACCAACAAATATGACAGGCGCCTTATAGTAAGCCAGGTTTTTCTGACTTCTTTAAATATTTGATCTCCACCCTACATTTTAATTTTAAGGACTACTAATATCATAGTAAAATATATTAGTAATACTAATATATACATTTTATATATGATAATTTTTTGTTTATTGAACTATAGTACAAAAAAAAACAAATACAGTAATACCTCGGTTTTCAACCATAATTTTTTCCAGAAGTCTGTTCGAAAACCAAATTAAACGAGTTCTGAGACGAGAGTTTCTACTGAAGATAATGTAAATAAATTTAATCCGTTTCAAGGCTACAAAAGGACTTATTATAAATTATTATAAGAATAATTTAAAGAAAAAAATATATTAAGAGAGCAGCTTAGTTCAACGAGACCACTTATTTGGTTAAAAAATCTTAGCCATTTTCTAATTTTTTACTGTGGTTTAGACACATATATACAATGTTGAAAAGTAGAGCAGATTCTGCATTTACGACTTTTTTAAGTAGCTGTTCTTTTTTCCTAATTACACTTCTATGTTGCAATTAGGAAAATTAGTATAATTAGGAAAAAAGAACATCTACTTGAAAAAGTCGTGAATGCAGAATCTGCTCTGCTTTTCAACAATGTATGCTTGGATGAAGATCTGCTACCAACTTATACAAATATATATATATATATATATATATATATATATATATATATATATTATAATAAACACTCGAAATAACAATCAATTATCAAACCACAATATGAAATAGGAAAAAAAGACTAAGATCATTCAACCATAACAAGCGGTCTTCATCAGAGTCAACCCAAATGAAAATTCCACTCTGTCTTCGTCAGAGTTAAAAGCACAATTGGAAAAATTTCAGGCAACCATATTAAAAACAATGTTGATTTAATTAGCCAAAAATAGAGTTTCAACATGAATAAAAACTCTAGGTTAATTAGTTTTGATGTTAAGTTCCTATTTAGCAATGCACCTGCAACTGAGCTTTTGAGCTTACTCCTGGAGGAATTTGCCAATTATTCTCCCCCCCTCCCCCCCTTCCTTCTAGCACTATGATGAAGTTAATTAATTTCTATATAGTAGATTGTCATTTTCAGTTTGAAAATAATTTATATAAACAAAAATTTGTTCTTGCAATGGATAACTGTTTATCCATCTTCCTTAGTAATTTATGCATTGAATTCTTCGAAACCAAAATATTAAGCTCAATATTGCCTAGTCATGTTAAATGGTTTAGATATGTTGATAATGTATTATGCAATTGCCCTAAATCTATAAATAAAGACAATTTACTAATAATATTAAATTTATACGTGCCGACAATCCAGTTTACAATGGAAGAAGTAATTTGTAATTTGCTCTTCTTAGATGTCCTCATGCATAGGTTGCCTAAAGAGTTACGTTTTAATCTATACAGAAACCCTGCTAATGTACTTGCATACATCCGTTTCTATTCTTTCCATCCAATAAATGTCAAAATTTCTGTTTTTTGAAATTTCTGTTTTTGAGGGCGTTATATTTAGGGCGTTATCCCCTGAATTCCTTAATGAAGATTAATAAAATTAGGCCAATTGCCCTACCATTAAAATTCCCCTAATCTTATATCGGCTTTGCATTAAAGGGAGCTAAAAAAACCTCCTCTAATATTTCAACAGAGCCCCATTTATTGCTAAATTCTATAGTTTTACCGTTTTATTAGTCATTGAATCCTCTCCCTAGGCTTGCGCGTAAACTTTATTTTAATATATTTTTTTCTAATCGTAATAAACGTAGCAATATATTAATAAAAATCTCTCCCTTAGAACTTGAGTCCGGTGTAATTTAAAAAATCCCGTGCAGAAATTTCCATAGGATTTATGTTTGTGAAACTGGTATATATTTAAAGACACGTATAAAACAACACCAATACAACGTAAGTGGACAGGAAAAAAGTAGCGCCTTATTCATTTATATAAATAATCAGCAATCCTCATTGGATTACACATATCTTTCATAAATATATTTGTTATACTTAATATAATATACCTATGAAAAATCGGTGCTGTTAAGAAATATTATCAAATCCTCTTTGATCAAAATTTGTAGATCAAATGTTATGAACATTTGTATCGGTTTGTTCAAACTTGATTCTTTTTTGACGAGGGCAATAGCCTCAGCTAAGTGGGTTGACAGCTAGCGGATAGTTTTTTTTTACTTTTTCTTAATGTACTCCTTTGTTTACCCAAACATCCCTCCTTAGACTATTATCCTTTCCTCCACTTTACACCCTTTTAAAATATAATTCTTCCCTCTAACTCCTCTCAACCTCTCACCAGATGTTTTCTGCATCTAGTGTTTCAGTTGGGTTTTTGACTCTGACGATGACCACTTGTTACGGTTGAAAGAGCTTAATCTTTTTTCCCATTTCACATTGTGGTTTGATCATTGATTGTTATTTCACGTGTTTATGTGAAATATTGTATAATATATATATATGGTTGAAATATATATTGTTATGGTTAAAAGATCTTACTCTTCTTTTCCTATTTCAGATTGTGGTTTGATCATTATATATGTATATCTTATTGAAAAGAATGCTGATTTGGGCAGACTAAATTAATGTTGGGCCGATGTATGCAAGTTCAAAAGATTATGAAAACACCGTCCTACGGAGAAGAACACACTCATATAGCAGACAGAACATAAGTCTAATTCCCAAAATATTCAAACCCATTATTAATAAATAATGTTCAAATTTTTGATATAAAAAACTCACAAGGAAGGTAACCTTAATTGAGTATAGTGACATAAAATAACACAAAGAAAACTGTGACATAGTTAAAACAAACAACCCAACCCAAAAGACAATAAATTGCTAAAATGAAGTTATGATTAGGACAGATTTGTGAATAATGCACAATTGGCTAATTATTATCTATAGAATCTTATAATCTATATAATCTGAAAGCTAGATAAACAGCGTTTAAGGCAACATGCGAGGTACTAGTAGAGGTTTTTGCAATAATATTTTTAATAACCTCTGTTCACTGATGACTTTATTAGTAGCTGATAAAAAAAAAATGTAAAGATATTTATCTTGCTAACCAAAAGTTTATTTTAAGAGATTACAAATTTATATCGTCCAAGTGTTTACTTTACGGATAGACCTAAAAACTATATTATTGAGATGTTGGAATAAGGCTGCTGTTGATATGCGCTTGATCCATCTGTTCTATTGTTGGTTGAAGAGAGAGTTGTAAGGTGCTGTTTTATAACCCAGGAGTATCAGGACTTTTATGGTGTCATTTGAGAATATAACTACCTTTCCTGAAGCATATCAGCAGAGCATTGCTATTCAGCATCAGTAGCTAAACCTCACCAGTTGGATTTAAGATATTGATGATTGCCCCTTAAAAGTTTTCTATGCCTTTTAGTGTTAATTTTATAAATAAAAAACCTTTTAAGTTCTAAAAAATGTCTTTTAAATAACTTTCATGAATTTATCATACAAATGATATCTTAATTAGTTCTAATTAAAATACAATTACAGCCTAATCACATAAGTTCTAAAGAAATATCCAGCTTAATTAGAATTAAAGGTTTCAAAAAATACAAATTTATATTTAATATTATGACGATTATGCTTACTTGTTGTTCTATATTGCTAAAATATTATTTAGTATTTCTTTATTAATTTATTTATTATAATTTTTTTAATGAATAGTTATAGATTATTCATTTATGTTATTGTACATACTTCTAAGTATACAATCCTCATTGGATTACACATAACTTTAATTAATATATTTGTCATACTTGATTATTTCTATAATAGAACTATACTTTATAAATAATACATAAATAATCAGCTTAAATAAATCTATATAATATATTATATCTATATTTATAACAGGTGTGTTCTCTAATCGGGATTCGGTCAATTTTCTAGGATAAAAAATCAAATTCTCGTTGCCGACGTTAAGGTTTTATTTAATACCTTTTTCATAGGCCTGCAAACAAAGGATAATAAAAAATCACATTTCAACATCAAACATATCATCTTCTTCATACACTCATCAAACAGATGATGATATGTGATTTCTTACCATCCTCTGTCTGTAGGCCTATGAAAAAGGTTCCAAATAAAACCGAAACGTCGGCAACGAGAGTTTGATTTTTTATCCTAGAAAATCGATTGAATCCCGATTAAAGAACACATCTATTCTATCAAATGGTCGATATATTATTGAATCTGCTATATATTTATAACTTTATATAATTTAGTTTGCGATGGCAGTCTCACGAGAGAACACACGTATTCTGAATATTGGCCCTTTATTAGGTCCTACAATGGAAATTCTACATTGGTAGTCCTAAATTTCACCTAACTCAATTGTATTTATATTAGAGACCCTTAAAGAGTACCTGGCACTCTGTACGCTCGAGACCGACGGCTTACCAGCCTCTTGGCGGGACGAAGTGTTCAAACATTTTTTCAGCTTCCCGATAAATATAGGTAATGTGAACAAATATATTTATAAATATAATCTCTATTAAAATAATTTATAGTGAATAAATCAAGGGCCAGAGTGAGTATTGAACCCCGGATCTATTGGTCCTGAGGAGAGCACTTTGGCATAGGGCTATGCTGACCCCCTAATAAATTTATATAATATAATATATACCTACAGTTATTTTTATGTTATAAAGCTATAATTAATTAATAGATTTATATTTTAACTATATTTATAATATACATAAAGCATGAACAGTCAGTATCTTTAAAGCTAAGGCGTGTACATATTAATACTTCCTTTATTACTGTTTTATTTATTATGTTGTGTATGCATTATTGTTGATTTTTACTTCAGCAGTACAGCTTATTTCATAAGTATGTTATTCCAAACATTTATGTATTAATTTCTCTTTTCAAGAACGTTGTGGTAACATTGGGCATATCAAACGTATTCTAGTTAACGACTGAGAAACTGAAATATTCTTGCTTCAGGTTCTCACAAATTTAACACATAATTTTAATATAGAAAAGAAGTCATTTTTTTCCATATTTGACTTGATGGTGTTAAGAAATTTAAAATAATAAATTAATTAAATTACTAACATGAATATGATCACCTGGCCCTCGATTTATTCATGCGGGAGGTGATTAAATCTGAGTAGGTCATCCCTCGAAGAGGACGTTAAGCCGTCGGTTCCGAGCCTGTACAATGTCAGGTACTCATTAAACATCCCTACTTAAAATGCACTTGAGTTAAGCAAAATTTAGGACTCCCAATGTAGAATATGTAGAATCACCGATCAAACAAAAAGCCGGTAAACGACTGACGTTATCACCTCCTAGAAAATCGGTTTAAACAATAAAAAAAAAAAGAAACAAAAAACGTGAATATGAAAAAATAATGACAATAATTTGTTCATAATTTTATAAAAAAAATAATAATTTTTTACTATAACATATAGTTTATAGAAAAATAGAGCACAAACCAATCAAGATTTTATTAAATAATAAAAATATGAAATTAATTTCTGTTCTCATAAATTTATTTTGGATTTATTTTTATAAGTCATCAACACCTGTATCGTTCCTAGATTTGATCCCATATGTTTCAACTTCATCCGCAATGAAGTTTTGATTTATTTGAAAGTTCACAATATATCTTTACCAAAGGCTTCCAAAGAATATTTCAAATTCACTATTGTCAACATCATGGTATGGAAGTCGATCTTTTTTTATATAAACATAGTAATTATTTTAGTAATAGTTCCGTATCTATATAATATTACTTTACTATAAGTAAAGTATAGTGATCGTGAAAAAATTCGATCTCGAGATTTTGACGGAATTACATGTTTTGAGGCCCCAGAAGTCGTTTTATGACGTTTTTACGATGATGTCTGTGTGTGTGTGGGTGGGTGGGTGCGTGTGTTAGCATTGCTTGTTACCACGCTACGGTCCAGAATCATTGATGGATCAAGTTGATATTTTACGCAAAAATGGGCCTCATAAAGACGAAGATCCCTATTGTTTGGGAAGAATTATGCATGATGGGAAAGTCACTTTTTTTGCCAAAAACCGTTTTTTTTTTTAAACAATTTTTTCTCCTAAACTGATAACCCTAGAGTTTTGAAATTTTGACATTATCTTTGAGGTTACAAACGCAACAAAGCAAAAATATATTCAGAATTTTAAAATAACAGGAAATATTTTTTTTCAATAAAATGTAAAAATTTGGACTTGTAATTCAATCTCAAACCTTGTGAGAGCGATACAAGCCATACTGTTAGACGGATCACAATGAAACTATGCCTAAAAATAGAACATTATGTGGAGAATGAGTTGAGATATTTTTTTTTCAAAATTACATTCTCTAAAGGGGCGTTACAGTACGATTTGTGTTTTCAGAAAATGTTTTTTTGACGCTAAATGGGTCGTTAAAAATAATGAAAATTTGACCAAAAATGGAACAAAAAATTAGCAGTTTATATAAAAAAATTCATGAAGTTTCAATTACGGGAAAGAGCAATAACGACATAAAAACTCTTTGTTTATCCTAGACTAAGAGATCACCTGCTATACTTGTCGAATTTTTTGTATTTTTTTACATTGTTTACATTGACTTAGAAATTTTTTGAGCGAATCCACTGAGATAGAATTGATGTTTATAATGGAAAAATGAAAATATATTATTGACTTATAAGAGATGTAAGAGGAATAATATTATTACATGTAAAAAATCACCGCCAACGAACATAAATTAATTTCCTCTGTCTTCCATGGTATAATGGATTTGTCTCATAAACTGCTTTAATAAATCTATATATTGCACTCTTGAGCAAAACTTAATAACAGTTATAGTTTCTTCATCTTTGTGAATTGTAGTATCTTACCATGATATTGAAATGTGAGGAATGGACTCTTTCCTCGAGAAAGAGGATTTATATTTGTTGACGAATATCCAGTTTTTTCACTATTCTAGTCTAATAGTTGATATTTATTATTTTCAAAAATTAGAAACTTCCAGCTATAAAAGCTTTATATTATAGTGAATAGCCGATTTTGACTTTGAATGGAGTATGGAAAACTTGATAATTACTATAATTTGTTTTCTCAATATACATTCAAAGCAACCTTATAACAGAGTACAGCAGCATGAAAAAGGTAATACTCGCTCAGAGTAAATTTGAATATACGTTTTTTGACAGATGAAAAGAAAAGCAATTTTTATTGAATAGATTTTTTACACAATTCTTGTTATTTACATGGTTTGTGCAACTTTGTTTCCAAAAAAATTAATGTTTTCATTCTCCATTTAATCATATCCCATTTAGATGTTTACGTTATGTTTAAATGAGACTTTATGTTTTATATACTCAAGAAATTTGACATTAAGTTACTTATAGTAAAGTAGAGTGTAGGCCACTCCAGATTTTATTTATTTGATTTTCCAATGTTCTAGGAAAGATATGAATTACTAGCTCAGTAGTAATATTTAAATAAAATTACTATTACAAAAAATATAAAATATCATACATCTTATAATGCTTATCCAAAAAATATACGTTATATTCATTTCTTATTAGTACATATATAATTGGTTCATATAAATATTATAGACAATAAAAAACTGATTCCTAATGTATTAACTTCATCTTCATTAAATGAAGTTTGGAACACGCAGGAAAATTTTGTTGCGTTTGTTTGTTTCCAGTGACCTCATTTATTCAGCTTCATAATAAATATATTTATTGATTAATATCACATTCCGTTCAAATTATGATCTTCATAGGTCTTTGAGCTCAAGTTTGTTTGTTATTATTTTGACTTGATGGTTATAAACGGCATTTGATTAAAACACTTTGCAAAAAAAAAACTGCTTTTATTATAGAAACTCATTAATTTCTTTTTTCTCATCACTTCGTTTCAACGATTTGATTGTACTCAGTATTTCTTTTAACCTGATTGTTAAGATACACTAATGGTTTGGAAAAATGTACAAGGATATTAAAAAAGAATTGAAATAATAAGCTGGAAATAATGTTAGTTTAAGCACTGTTCAATGATTGCAAAACAGCATCATACTGTTTCGTCTCAAAAATTGTCCTGAATGTGTTTTGCAAAATTAGGTTAAGAAGGATGGGCTAAGTACAAACGTTGCAATATTGCTTAGGATTCACATCCTAAAATGTTTCACTCTCTGACCATTGATGTTCTTTATTAAATATAATTTTTCCATCCAACGAACAAAAGGCTTTTTATACTAACTTTGAATAATGCCAACGTGTTATTGCAATAAAAAAATGATGTTATATTTCCATAAGAACAAATTTTTTTTTCACTAATATTTAGTGGTGTTTAAATAATAAAAAAAGACTATTTATTTTAAATAAAATAAATAGCAAAAATGTTGAAATTACTTTATAGGCCAACATATCTAAAGAGAGTCATATAATACAGTCAACCTGTCCTTGGTAATGTTTTATATAAAGTAAATAAATAAATATAAATATCGGTTTTTTGTTTATTGCATGATCAATTTGTGTTGGTATAGCATATATGTATTTAGAATGATACATAATTATTTTTTGTGGTTATGATTACTTAACTTACTACGAAATTAAAACTGAGTCCTAACAAATAATTGGTCCTTTATTATCACTAACCAGTTTAAATTTTCAAATTATAAGCTTTGATCACTAAGATTAAACTACTACATCATTAAAGTGTTATCTGTCTATTTTTACACAAGAGAATTGAGTGGCAGAGAACAACAAAGCGTTCAGTTTGCTAGTTGATAAAGTCTAGATAATATAAAATACTTCAAACAGAATTCTTCAATGTCTATTACTCAGACCTGAAATTCCCAACAGTTCACCAAACAGCAATATTTAGTTAAAAATACTTCCATTAACTCTTTTCTTGCAAATCAATTTTCTTTGGAAAAGCAGATTTCATATTTTAAAATCCTAGAAAATTCCAAAATACTTTGAAACCATGCTTTTAAAAAAGATTTTCAAACTTCAAGATACAGATAATTATTGTAAACAACTAATTTTATTTGTCTCATATCTGTATATTATTCATATTATGTTATCTTACTCCATATTTTATTTTCTGATTGTGTTTATAAAAGTTTCACATGCAACATCACTAGTTTTTTTTAAAAAAAAAAACAATAGATTGTTGGTCTAACGGGATTAGACTCTAACGGGACACAATTAAAGTCAGATATACAAACATAAACTAAATTATTCAAAATTCTATAATAAATTAATTAATAAGGTTTCCAAATAAATTTTAGTTATATAAAAATGAGCTAAATTATTTAAATTTACTAATTTATTAATAAGGTTTCCAACCTAATTTCAGATACGTAAACATGATCTATACTGCTTATAATACAATCATAATTTAATTAATTAGTAAGGCCTAAAATTATATATATAAAAAAAATATATATAATCAATATTGTATAAAATTGAATAATTAATTATTATAGTAACCAAATTAATGTCAGATACACAACATGTGTAAAATTATTTAAATTGCAATAATTTTTAAAATTGTAATTTAGATTACAATTTGCAATTACAATTTTGTAAGTATATTAATAAAGAAACTTAATTTTTAACAACACATTCCACAAATGAGAAATATTCAGAGTGTGTTTTGTAAGGGGAGTGAGTCATCCTGTTTGACTAGATACATTGAATATTAATTGATAACTATCTCGTATGGACCCCGAGTGATTGCTTGAAAAACCGTATTTTTTTGTATGAAATAAGTTTTGATGAAAGCTGTAGCCTTATGATTAATTTTAAAGTCCTAGTACTGGTCTTTATTCGAATCAAAGACTAGGAATCATCTGAAAATCCTAGAAATTAAACTGAAAAGTCAATTCAATTTACGGGGTTAGGGTAGCCCAGTGGAAATGTGCTCGCATCTGGACTGGTAGATCCAGTGTTCTATACCCACTCTAGCCCTCTATTTATTCATGCGAGAGCCGGCGATCATTATTCAGTATTATTTCAGGTACTCGTTAAACATCCCTACTCTAAATATATTTGAGTTAGATAAAATTTAGATCTCCCAATGTTGGGTCAACAGGGAATATGGCTTTCCCATTTTTAAAATGGGTACCAAATAATAAATGAACTTCAATTTTCGTTCCTAGAAAGAACTAAAATATAAAAGCCTTATTAGTGCGTGCTTTGGAAAAAAAACAAACAAACAGTTCAATTAAAAGAAGCGTAAATGTTTCCCAAACCAATTAAAAAAACACACCATCATTGAAATAAATTTAGTAAAAAGTATTGAAATATTAATATTAACCAATTTTTAATTTCATTTAGTCTTTACATGAACTAGAGAGAAATAAAATTATTGCATTTCACCGAATATTTGTAGGACGAGTTTTCAACAATAAAAACACGTTTTGAGGTGTTCAAGAACACCTATACATTACTTATTTATATTTTATTCAAAAATAATAAATTCCATACTCATCAAAAGTCTCATATTAAATATTTAAATATATTAAATATTAATATTTAATACTCATCATCATACTCGTATTTATGTTCTAACAGCATCTACGATAGAACACCAAGGTAGGCCGTAATATGACACTTGTGGAGGTACCTTGTGAGAAAGATATCCCTTTTTTTTTGTAATTCTTCAAAATACACGATTTTTCTTGAAATCCCTTTGATTCTTGAATTTTATTTGAGATTTAATAACCATAATATTTGATGAACGGAGGAATTACCTTCCAGGGTCAAAAATTCAAAAAACTCTTTTCGAATGGTGATAATGAGTTTTAAAGAAGAAGTTGCTTGAATTGATAGGATTATTGAACAACAGATAGTTAAATATACATAAAGATATTAAATGGGTTATACTGAGAGAGGGAGAGAGAGGGAGCGATATTGAGAGAGAGAGTGAGCTTGAGAGGGGGAGGGGGGAAATTACAGAAAGGACATTTGTTTCTAAAGCAATAAGCACCAATAGCATCACCACACAACCGTTGTACTACCAGTGCTGGAGTAACAGTTTTTCTAGCATTTATAATTAGATAAATTAATATTTAAACCTTGTAATTTGGTAACTTCATTTATTCTGCAATGTAAAATCAATTTAATGTTAAGTCTTTTAATTGAAAAACTAACAGGATATTTGCAATAGTAAAAGGGAGTAACAATTACAGAAACAATTTCACTAATTCCTGCGCGAGCTGATTTAACACATTAAAGCAATTCCAAACGGATACTAGTTGATCGGAAATAGTTTACGAGAGGAGAGGTTGACGCCTACAACCATCAGCAAGTTAGATGAATGGAACTTGTCGTCCCCTCATTCACACGAAACAATGATTCCGCTCAATTCCAAACCGACTTTGCCAACGATGTACTCAACCAATCCCCCCCACAACGAATATATGTTCTCATATCCTTTTTCAACATCAATTCGTAGGATTTATCTGATAAATTCCTTTCCGAATATTAAAATTTTGTCGTAATACAACCATAACGTTTCAAACCTGTGACTCATTGCTTCTATCTCTTTCAGTAATTTAATTCCCAATTCAGGATATTTGTATTTACAACATTACATCAATTCTCGTTATATTGATCGCTATACCGTTGTAAACTGTTTGCGAGATTATTTTCATTTTTGAAAAAAAACTCGTATTTAAGTAGTCATTTAATTTCAAAAAATGAAATTACATTTAAAAATATTAGTTGAAATAACAACTCAACTATTTAAAATAGAAAAAAAATTAAAAGCAGATTGTTAAAAAGTAGGTAACATTTGAGTTAAATAAAATTTAAGACTTCCAATGTAGGATTTAGTAATGTGGTTCGCCTATTACTAAAATGGGTGTCAAATAATAAGTGAGCCACTATTTTTTCCCCTAGAACATCACTTAAAAAAGGTCATATAAGTGTGAGCGTTGGAAAACAAAACAAATAATCAGTTCAATTGAATGAAGCGTAAATGTTACACAATATAAGTGAGAAAACATGGCATTATTGGAATAAATTTGGTGACAGATTCTTGAATATTAATGTTCCCTCATTCTTAATTTCATTTTGTCCATATATGAATTATAGAGAAATGAAATTATTGCATTTCACTGAATATTTTGAAAACAAGTTTTCAGACGAAAAGAAAAACATATTTTGTGGTACCCTGCATTCAAAAAATTAGTGGGGGAGACAGAGTAGGGTATCTCAAAAACAAAATGGTTTATACTTATGAAATATTATATTTAAGTTCTTGCTGTATCTAGGAGAAGATACCAATCTTGGCAATAATATCGCAGTTTTCAGGTTACTTTCTAGTAAGAAAGGAAAGAAAGAAATTTGTTTTGAAATTCTTCAGAATTTGCAATTTTGATTTGAAATTTTAGTTAAGACTTAATAACCATCAATTTTTTTTCCTCCAAAGTAGTAACCCTACTTGGAGGGAGTTTATTGTAATATTTTCACATACTCCATAACAAAACAACAATAATATTTGATGAAAGTTGAAATGATTTTCCAGGGTCAAAAGTTCAATAAACGTGTTTTTAACATAGATAGCTATTTCAACGCATTTCCTGAGGGATAATCTAAAACCGGGGTGAATTTTATATTGACATAATATTTATGTATTTTAGATATTTTATATAAAATCTAACAAAACTGATAAAGATAGTCAATTCGACGTTTACTAATATTACCCATATCACAGAAAACTCTAAACATGAACTGTGTCTGATTGGGTGGACTATACTCACTTGCATTACGAATTATCTGCATACACCTCAGCAGGTGGCATTCTCAACATTCTATTTCACCCTACAGAAATATATTTCTTTTTTTTAAAATCATTTCAAAAAAAGTTTTTTCAACGTTATTTTTTTCAATAATGGATCTCAAACTTCTGCTTTGCACCATTCTTGCTAAAACAACCCCAATGTCAAAGGTGTTCACCTTTCAAAAAGCACAGATCTAACTATCCAGCCAAAAACTCATTATAAAAGCTTCATCTGAAATATAAAAAAAAGAACATCCATAAAAAGTGATATATCCAATGTATATCAATAAAAATATACAGGTCCAACTTTACAAAATATAGTGCTAATTTTTTTTGAAGATGAAATAATTTATTTAATAGTTCATTAGATGTTTATTTGTTGAAATAAAAAAGGCTGTTTGGAGGTGAAATTACAGAGAAGTGGGTGTCGAATGCATTCGTTAGTGGCACTTGAAACAAGCTTCCATTTAGCCGAGCCTCACTAAGAAATTCCCTCCAATTCTCGCTGTGATTAACAAGAGAGTTTTGTAAAGAATTGCTACCTATTCCAAATTAGACGGTTTTCATAAAATGTTTATTAGTTTATATGTATTCACCAAACTAACAAACAATAGAGCCATCATAATTACAATTTTTGAACTTATTTAGTTGAAACTAATAATAAGCAAGATATTTTATTAATTTCAATATTTTTTTACATTACATTTTTTTCGGTATTTTATTGAATATTTTTTTATTTTACACTGTTTAACTACAGTATTTTTAACAAAACTTGGGAATTCTCTGCATGAGAAAATTGATCTACCGTGCAATCCATTGTACAAATATTAATAGTAATATTATTACTTTACTGTAGGCAGATACAGTAATCATGAAAAAATGTAACTTCCTAATTTCACAGACTACACGTTTTGAGATCTCCTGATCATTTTTGAGTTTTTTTTTCTAATGAAAAAATATATATATATATATAAAGATTTCACATAAACACGTAAAATAACAATCAATGATCAAACCACAATAAGAAATCTAAGATTTTTCAACCGTAACAAGCGGTCTTTTTGACTCTGTCAAAAACAAGTTGGGTTTTTGACTCTGACGAAGACCGCTTGTTACAGTTGAAAGATCTTAGTCTTGTTTTCCCATTTCTTATTGTGGTTCGATCATTGATATACATATATATATATATATACATCTGACTCACACGTTTCTAGTTTCTTTGATGATGGCTATTCTCTGAAATGAATTTCCCGGTGGCTCCATTCATTATACTATAAATCATAAATTTAAATATGAATGCAAACAAATGTAACATATGCATAGCGTAAAACAGTGGTGGATTAAAAGCCTCTCAGAACACACAAGAGCTTCTTACTTCAATATTTTTTAACTGATCATTCTTATATAGTCTTTATTTTCATCAACTATTTACATACCAAACAAATGTATGAACGTTCTTTTACAATGATTATTTTCATTAATACTCCATATCTCATAAAGCTTTGAAAGTAAAGCATTCGGATCAAAATTTAAAAATAATTTATAATTAACAGAAATACAAGTTTTGAAGGTTACTTGAACCTACCTAATAAAACAGGTTTTGCAACTGTATGTGAGTGTGTTCTGTGCGTTCCAACTGCGTTTCGACAGACTGCAGGTCGCACCGTGAAATAGATTAAATTTATATTTACCCGGAAGCAGACATTTTAGTAGATAAACTGGATAATTTTTCACGATATCTCCTCATAATACATCTATTATTGCCTATTATCAGGGCAGTATTGTTTACTCTGGAACTCCGCATTTTAATTAGTGGAATATTTATAGTTATTCTATAGTTGATGTAATATTAACTCAAAAAATTTTAAATATTATTAATAAAAGTTGAAGTCAGTTTTGAGTAAAATTGTAAAAGTTTGACTTATGATCCAATTTGAAAGCTTATGAATATGGTACTGGTCATTGTTAGACAGATCACAGGGAAACATAACATTAAATAATTTCACATAGGACAATTAAATGCATATTTTCTAGACTCCTTCAATGAAAAAAGGGCATTATTTAACTTTTTTTCTTTTTAAAGTGGTAACATAATAATTAAAGTTTTAATCAAGCGTTTACTTGAAATTGAGAGCAAAAATAAGTCAAGAATTCGACCGCTGTACCAAGGGTATATACCAGCGGAACCAAGAATTCAATATAGTCTTGAAAGATGAAACTAACTTACAATAATATCATCCTGATCCACTTGTACATTTTTTTTCTATTAACTTACAATTTGTTCATAAAAATTATATAAAAGATAATTAATTTGATGTTGAAAGTATTAAAATTTATATGATTTTTAAAAAATATGAAAAATTTAAATCAGTAAATTTGATGCACAAATTGTATAAACATTTTAATACTATTAAGTGGAATACGATACTGAAATGAAACCTTCAATGTATCATTCCTAAAGACTTATGTTCTTTGGAATACATATCGTTGTCAGTTTGAAATATAGGTGTTGTGGCTGGTATCACACTGGAGAGGGTTGAGGAGCGGATGAGGCCTGTGGTGAAGGAGATGCTCAGCTGATGGTGGAGAGAGTGGGCTTGTGGTGGCGTTGATTGCTTGGAGGTTGGGAAGCGAATGCGAAGGGCCTGAGTCTGATCAGGTACTGTTAGGCAAAGCTAGGAGGGCAAGTACTGCTAAGCAGCCCTAAGCCGGCATGTACCGCTAGGCAGCCCCAACAGGTCATGTACCGTTAACTTACAATCTGAACACTATGCTTGTTATAAGTATGGTATGACCTTTAGTCATAGTATGACTAAAGTTCATCTTTTATTTAGTTGCACATTACAAATAATGTTATGTTGGAACATAAAATTTATTAATGTCAACGGTGTTACACCCATATAGGTTCCTAGCCTGAAATAACAACGACAAAAAATGTTTTTAAACTATTAATCCTGTATCAAGCTAATAAGAGATATAAAAGCTCTACTCTAAGAAACTATGTTCCAGTTATCACACTCTATATTTAACTTACAGTAACATCAGAATCTTTATAGGTATTGGAAATCCTCTCCAGCTTCTATTAAGAAACCTCCCTCTTATAACTGCAACTTCTCCATTTCCTTATATTGTCAACAACAAAATATAGAATTTAAGAATAAAAAGCCCTTGAAAGTCAATGCTGTAGATATTGTTTTTTGCTTTTCTTAAACTGCTGGTCAAATACTTTGGTATAATAACTTGTAATTATTTCATACTCTAATGCAATTTATATAAGCGTCTAACTAATAATGGTAGAAGTAAGTTATATTCAGAGAATTACTAATTATAATAATGCCAAAAATAATAATAATAAACCTATTTTGATTTTTAAATGTAATAACCTATTTTTTAAAAATAATAATAATAATAACGATGATTTACACACATGTTTGCTATAAATAAATGTATTACCAAATGTATTGAAAAGAAATTACTAATTAGTTTTAAAAGTAATAAATAATTTATTTATATACCTTACTTAACTCTATAAATTACAACGGGAATGTAATTAATGTTATATCACAATTTTGGAACTGACTACAGTTATACCTAATATATGCAGTAGTTTTCCTATTTTGTGTAAAATTTCCCCATAAGAAAATTTTAATATGAAAAATTTATCCGAAAATTCCTCAAAGAATAATAATATTAAGGCAAAAATTAATGTAAATTTTAAAGTTATTAGAGCCACCAGAAGACCAGGTTTAATTGTGTACCTGTTTTGACATAAAATACAATAATATACCTTCAGAATTACCTAATACAAACTTACCACCCAACGAACCATACATTTCTCATATGTCATTAATATTTAGTAACAAGTGACTACTGCAGTTTTGATACAATTTTTTTTAGGTAGATACTTGGCTATGGGTACTCACCTTTGTACAGAATGTACATTTAATTAGGAATGGATTCAGTGGGCTTCGAAGTGAGGAACATGTAAAAATGTCATGTCATAATAGAGCTTGTCTATTATAATATTAATTGCTTCAGATGTAGTTCCTCGTGAGAACACACATAGGCAATAAATCGCCCTTTCTTATACCACACATTCTACATTGGGAGTTCTAAATTTTGCCAAACTCAAGTGTTATTATTTAAAGTAGAAATCTTTAACGAGTATCTGACATCCTACAGGCTTGGAGCCTGAATGTACTCTCCCAGGGATGACGTTATTTGATTGTTCACCTCCCGCATGAATAAGTCAAGTGCCAGAGTGGGTAAGAATCTACTAGTCCGGAGGTAATCAGGTTCCTCTCCTGGTTGCACTAGTACTAGTTAACAGCATTCTACATCTTATCGAACTTTATACAATCGTTTTAAACTTGATGTTTTCAATTAAATGTCGTATATGATTACTATCAGGACCATTAATTGCTAATTTGTTAGAAAATGATATTCATATAATATTTATAGAGTAAATGAATAAATATTTATCTATTATTAGCGTCAATCAGAAGATTTAAGAGTTCTTATGGATTCGACTACACTAAGGCCAAAATTCCCCATTGTGCTACCCTTTAGATTTTAAGTTTCCTAATGAACTTAATAAATATTTTTTAAAAATATTCTCATTTCTGTTTTGTAAACTATATTCATTTCTGGTTTTGGGTGTGATTTACTATAAACATTTTTTATTTACCTCTATATTTGCCTGTATGAAGTATTAAAGTTAAAATTAAAAACATTACTGGCTTGTTATTCTAAATTAACAAATGAATTTAAAAATCCAAAAGTATATTCAAAAAAAGGTACTCAAAATTGTGTCTAAAAAGCAAGCTTTAACCTGAGAAAAATCATTTGAGATGTTTGCAAAAGATCTGCATTGGAGTTAAAGCTACAGAGCTTAAATTAAAATAAATCATGTAAAAATTAACCAATAAAAATCAGCCATAAAATTAACCAATTAATTGATGTTCAAAATGAACTAAACTAAATTTAAATAACAAGTAACTGCTGAAGTTGTTCTAAAAGATATATTAACTTGGAACACGATTTATGTTTTGTGATTGTTGTTTGTTTGTTTTGAGGGTGTAAAAAGTTCTAGTATCAAGTCAGATAAAGTTTTTGGTTATTATTTCATTAAGAAAATTTAAATTACAATCTCATTAGTATCATATAATCTACTGAAATATTTCTTTTTTCAACAGAAATTACTTTAATAAGATGTATGGACATGAAGGAAGTAATATAGGAGTACTTATATTTAATGGTAAAGTAGCTAGGAATAACTGATGATGCATTAATTACAAGATTTACATAATCCCCTGTTAGCATTCCCTGCAGGTAACATGAGCTTGTCTATTTCACGTAGAATCCCTAAATTATAATTTTATTCCATCACGAAGCCACAACAAATGTTTTCAGCCATAATGCACTCCCTTCAAATATATCATTCTTGTTAAATTCCATTTAATTGATTAATGGTATAACACTTCCTTCAAATTGGGTTATATTTATTAATATAAGTACTGCATATATTACACATGATTATAAGTTATTTTCTTTAATTTATTTTAATATGTATGATTTTGAAAATATATAAAAAATTATGTAGTAATTTAGATTTTTATAATAAGAGAGTGGGGAATTATTTAATTTTTATCTCCTACATGCTATTAGCAGAACTATTCATAAAGTTTAAATAGAATGCGGATGGTTCATGGACTTATGTTCTATGCTGAAGTCTTTTTTTTCTGGAAGTATACAGAAAACCAGTTGTTAACTAAACTTTCTTCAGACTAACGACTGTTGTACTAACTTCTCCTCTTTAGCTAACTTATGTAGTCTGGGTTTGTTTTGACTTTAGCCACGATGCACACAGTGATGTGAAGAAACCAAAAGGACTGAAATAAAGTGTAACAAATTTGTTTTTTTTTCAATGAAAGTGGTCAGAAAAATAACTTTGGTTGTAAACTATTGTTGAAAGTTGGGTTCCCATCAGCGGTTTGTACTAAATGATACTTATGGGTGACAGCTTTAAGGGATGGCTAAGGATAATTCACGTTACCATTTGACTCCATTGGGAATGAATAATTTGCATTCCTCTTTACTAGAGTAGGAATGTCAGCATCATACTGGCACACAATAGATGCTGTTATTCTCTCCGTATACTTATTCTCAGTGTGTACTTATCCTCAGTGTGTACTTTCGGTGACTGAAAGGCGATGGTAATGATACGATTAAAATAGGTTCTGTCTTTTATTGGGACGGAGTATTCTGGATTATCAAATCTCCACCATAAATGTAGTGTCAAGACAAAATGCAAACCACAAATCTTGTAAACGGTCTACAAGCAGGCTACTAGTAAGCCAAACCTAACCCTCAAACGAAAGGCAGGTAAAACATCAAAACTGTCAGAGCGGTTGGATTATACATGAAAATTGCTTATGTTTTTAGAAAAATGTTTAGATTTTTTTTTAGAAAATAATGTTATTAAAACAGCTTTCGTAAAACTAGTGACTTTGTTAAACGAAACTTTTGAGTTAACCCTCTTCACATTTTTTCTCTTTGTTTCAGTATTCTCCATAAAGCACATTTAGGTGAAAATAAAAAATTGCTAATACACATGGAGTACACAATTCTTGTAAATATAACGCCTATATAAAAGCTTCTTCAGTTTGTACTGAAGGACTGTTTGGGCTTACAGGAAAAAAAAACCCTATAAGTGTAGGCATTGACATAAAATCTGTGTATTACGAAAAATATGTTTGTTTGTTTCAAAACAAACAAAACAGTTTCGACCTGTGTGGATCATTAACTTGATTGACGTAGTGCAAGCCAAAGCTAACCTAGAAAAAAGATAGAAGAGTGACATTGAAAAGTTTGATTTTCCTTAATACATCAGAAAATTGAGAACAAACCATTTCTTTTCATGATTTATTTTCATGCAGACCTTGATTTGGTATATATCACTTAAGCTTAGTTTTCTCTTACAAGTTTGTTTCAAAATAACACTAGTTACAATATTATCTAATGATCAATTCTGTATAAAACATTATTATCTCTTTAAATATTTTTTTTTTATAACTACAATAAGAGAAGCATTATGACCATAGTCATACCCTTTCTGTACTCTAACGACATCTGGCTAAAACTGCAAGAAGAATTAATTTAACTAGTGATAATTTAAGTAACAAATTAGAAAGGGATTAATTATTTCTTCGCAGGAAATTTGGTTGATTTCAACTAATCATTTAGTAATAATAATAACCATTAATAATTTCATTGATAATAATAATTTGGTAATTTGATGATAACTAGTGATCATTTGGTTGATCACAAGCTGATATTAATCAGGTTCTAATACATGACAAACAAATAAATATATATAATTTATGGGTTTTTTATGGAAAAATATCTATATTTATAAATACTCTCGAATTAAAATGAGATTTCTGATTCCTGGGGCAAGACATTGTTCTTCAATATTTGTAATTTATCTTCATTTTCTGACTTATTATAGTAAAGAATAATTTTCTTTATTTTTCCTGTTCTCCAGGGATTTACACCCATCATTATCAGTTTCTCTCTCTTGGGATTCTTGAGATAAAATCTTAGAAAATTACTTTTTAGCCTTGGAACATACAATAATATGTTTTGTCTTTGATTGGAGTTCATGCAAGGGCATCTTAAGCCCTGTGATAAAAATCTCATCTGATGAGAATCAGAAGTAACCGTTATTAAAACTTGCTGTACAGCATGTGTTTAACAAGGTTATTTAAAAAAGAAAAACACATACTTATGAAAAATAAAATGCAAAAATGATTTACTTATTTTGCTAATAAATTCTAATTATATTTTTTCTAATATTAAAGCTTGTTTTTTTTTATTTTAATTAATCTAAAAGTTAACCGTCATTTGAAAAAACTTATTAAATTCGAAAACAGTTCGAGAACTATAGGAATATATAGCTGATTTTGTCAAAACTATGAGTTTATACAATTTTTATATTTGTATAGCTGAGTTTATCAAATCAAGTAAACAAATAATAGACTATGGACTTAGTTATGAATTACGGTCGGTTACAAGTGTACAACCTGCCACTGAACCGTTTAAGAGCAACAAATATCTTTTAGTCATGTTAAAAATTAGTAAATAACAGAAAAAGATTTACTTTTTGTTCACTATTTCAATTTATTAGTATACAACCATTAACAAAATAGGGTGGGAATTCAAAATAAAGACTAACCTAATGTGACTACGGTATGATACAAACAGAATAGAAAAGTGAGAAATACAAGAAATTGTATAATATCTGTACCTGTTAATTATAGCTAATCAAAAAGATAATGGAATATCACTCGATTAAGAGATATATATTTATACATGCAGTATCTATCTAGTCAGAACTTTGCATCAATAAATAACATTGATTAAATGACCTGAATAAATGTTATCTATGTATAAAGAAAAGAACGGGTTTGTCTGTACAGGCTTAGAACTGACTAATTTCAAGTTATTTTTACGTTTTATACATTAGAGAAACCGAATCTACCCTTAGAAATATTTCCGTCTGTTTGTTTGTCCAAAAAATTTTGTTACAAGCAGACTCAACCATCATAATTCATAGTAAACTGAAACTTTGAGACTAGATGTGTGCATGTCTGACCTAAAAGCTAAGAATTTAATAGATTGGAAATTCATCGTAGAAGGAAAATTATGGAGTTTTAAGCACAACAATTTGGCACAAGTAAACTCAGCCACCATAAAGCAATAACAAGCTGAAACTTTGAAAGTAGTTTTGTGTATGTCTAACTTAACATCTATGCTTTGAATGGAAAATTCAATGTAGAAGCGAGTTTATGGACTTTTAAACGTTGTTTGACTAACTACACAGGTATACAGTTATACAGCTAAAAATATGCAGGTATTTTTAGGTGCCTAATATTGTATCAAGTAGGTATTGTTTCTTGATTTAATTTCATTTGTAACTATCATTAGTGGCGTTAAAAAAGTGAGTCCTACCTGCTCGCATACTAAATAAGAAGTATGTCTAGAATAAAATCAAATTTTAGTTTAGTATCTAATAGTGCAAAACGTAGATGGAACTCCAGATCTAATGACAATTATGGGCTGTACTGTAAATAATGATATTTTCTAGTATTCTATAATTTCTAATAATATTTTGGAATACCATGTATCATCTCAGAATGTTTGTAACACACCCGTTAAAGATGGGAACATCAGCTAGTAAATTATATAAATGACTCATTGTCATTTGTATTAATATTAACTATAAGTACTTATACTTATTCCGTGACTTCTCTAATTCTTATTTAATCCAATACAAGTAATTAATTTTATTTTTAATCCCACTCAAGAAGCCATCATTCATGATGAGTAAGAATTTAAAAATGAACTCAAGAAATGTTCTATTAATATAGACATATGAAATGTTACAAATTATTCCCTCGCAAATTTTATTATTTATGAAAAACAGAAGAGATCAAAAAAAATAAATTATTTTTGTTTTACTTAAATGTATTACAACAGTTAATATATCGTTGAGCGCTTGAACGATAGCGGTCATTTATTGAGAAAGCAACTTACCCAAGAAGTAATTCTGATTCAATCACTATAAGAAAGTCTAATTTTTATTAATTTTCATTTTGATGGTTGAACAACACATTTTAGAAAAACTTAGGATAACAATTTTTTTTTGTTATCATGAGCAATAGTAACCAAAAGAGGCTTTTGTTGTTGGAGTAGGCCTGGTATTGTAACAGAATCAATCATTCTTCTACTGCAGACAACTGGGAAGACAGACCAGTAGATTGAATACAATATATCAGCACTGCAGTCCCCTAGGAAACGTTTGCATTCACCTTCCACATCCAGGTGAATATCTTTCAGCAGGCATTCTTCATTTTCTTATTTTCAAAAATTAATATGAAAAAATGTGTCCTTTTTTTTATCATCAAGTTTTCCTCTATAATCCCAAGTTTTCTTTCATTTATTTTTTCCACCAAAATCTTAGTAATTTAATGTTTACAAACACTTACATTTTTATTTAATCTAGATATTTGTTCATATGTGCAGTTCAATCACATGGGTGTGACTGCATCTTAAATAATGATAGGAATTGAATGAAAGGAATCAATGAAAAATTCTTTTATTGAGGGCTACAGCCCATATTTTACAATACGGGGATAGTCGTACAATGGAAACTAAGTCTCTTCGACCATACTCTTTCTTTTCACAATATATGAAACCTTACAACTCTAGGTAATATAGTCACAACAATAATAATAATATATAATAATAATATCTAATTTCCTAGTAGTAATAATATGTATAATACTATGAACTAATTATTTTAATAACATATGACGGTAATAATAACTAAAACTAGTATTATTAAATATAATCATATTGATTATAATAATAATAATAATAATAATGACAAAATAATATATTTTTTTCTTTTTTATGAAAAGGTGAAATGCGTTTATGCACATAGTGCTGGGCTTCCAGATAAACCAGACTGCCAACTAAAACACCCTCTTTTCTTCTTGGAGTCTAGACTGAAACTGTTTCCCACATTACCTCAGGCTGGGCCATTCATTTCCTTACGTAAGGCAGCCTTACTTTAGAATTAGTTACTCTAATTCTGGATCATCTTGGCCATAATAATTTCTGGGGAGAATATACCTATCAGTTCTCTCTACCAAGTCACTCCTCTGGTTTGTGCTCCACTTTGTCTACTGCTGAGCATACAGGCACCTTGGATATCGGGTGCTATCCTAATTTGTGTAGGTAGGCGCGGAAGTATCCATGTCCGCTGATAAATTGTGTCAGGTAGTACCCCACCTCTCCATGACCTCTCTCGGCCCACAATCAGACATCTCTAATTACCTTAAACGTCCAGCACCCTTTAGTCTCGTGTCTCCACACCTCATGCCATCTGTCTTGGGTACTCCTCCTCTCTTCTGAACGAGCAGATTCTCTTCCAACTTTCTCCTTTCTTCGGTAAATGGACTCCCTTTCTCTCGATAGTAGGAACAATAATAATATTAATATTGTGTGATTATTAATAGCTAACACTTATTTTAAACAGAAATATTAATTGTAGTGAAGGCTAGTGGTCGAATCAAGATTGGCTAGGATGTTGGAAGTTCTTCAACACCTCTTTTAAGTCAGCTGCCTCTCAGGTGTCCGGAGACTTTCTTGGTTCACTGGGCCTTGTACTTTCTCAACCGCAGACAAAGCCTTTGCCTTTCTTCCTGGTCACCATGGGTCAGGTGTTCCTTTATTTTTGTTACCAGTGGGTTAGAGGAATCTGCATTGATACGATCTTCCCTCTTTCCCAATCTGCGAACAAACCTGTAGACCTGCTCCACTTTAAACTCTCTGAGGAGAAACTCGTTTGAGACGTAATAGGGTGCGTCCAGAATAATTTGGATGATTTTGTGTTGAAACATATGAATACGGACAGAAATTAATGATTAACTACTGATTTAAAAAATAAATATTAACTTATTCTCACTCCTTCCTCCCCACCGCCAAGACGATACAAGATTTGTTTCCCGAGAAACAACTGGAAGGATATTCTTTAATGCAGACCAAACAACAATACAGATTAAAAGTAGAACCACTGGGTTTCATTCCTTACACATGTGTATTGAATCCACATCGCATATGCTTATTGCACAAAATGTGCTTAATGTGTACTGCTCAATAAAAGTACTAACAAAAAAATTTATAAATTTTTAAATCCTTTTTGCATGTATATTGAAGAAAATAATTGACGGATGATTCTTTCTCCTTTTTTTCAAGATATTACTTTACACATTGATGGTCTTAAAATCTGTAATTATGAAAAAGTGTTTTAACTGTAAACAAATGTTAACCATTAAATATGATTTCAGAGCCCTCACCACTGTACGACAATAATCATTACCACGAAGAGTGTCTTCGGTGCAATTCTTGTGGTCTCAACCTGACCGGTGTCAATCAGAAGAGGGCTCGTCGCTTCAAGAACCAAATTCTGTGCGACTTGCATTTCGCCGATGTCGCTCTTATGGAATGTTCCGATTTCATGCAGCAGCTTCGCAGCTTCAAGCCTCAGTCCTTGGGCAGCGCCGTGGCGAGGAGGAAGAGTTCCACTACCTTGATATTCCCTCTTCCCTCTCAAGCTTGTTCAGGTAATGCTGAATTTTTTACTAATTATATTGAATCAAAACAAGTACAGTCATTTAAAATATATAAATAACCTTTAGACTGGATTTCTTAAGAAAATGCATTTTTATATTCCACAGCAAGAATTATCAACGTACACCTACCACCCACTTCTGTACTATATTAACTAAATATAATTTTTAAACGCCCACAAATTTACTTTCTAAATTAATTTCAAGTGGACGCTTTACTGTGTTATCCATTTGAAGCAACATATCTAAAGCATATTCACTGTATATTAGTAGTTGTATTACTGTTGGGATGAAATATTCTTATCAAAGAGGTGAATTGGGATGAATACTTTCTCAAATTATAGCTTTGATTTCTTATAATTAATTTCAACTAATTAATATTTAATTAATTAGTAATTACTATATGCTACACAGTAATATAGTAATCAGTAATCACGTTTAATATAGTATTTCTTTTTCATTGTATTAGTAGTCTGGTCTTTAATGGACTTGTCCTTACAAAATTGATACCTTAAAAAAGTTTGTTTACTTTATAAATTTAGCATTATTAGATCATAATTTTTGACATGATAAAGACATTGGAAGTTATTTATTTTCAATAGATTTAATGAGCCCAAACATTAATTACTAAGGTAAATAGCCACAGAATTTTTTTTTAACATGTGCTCACTTACATCACGCAAAAAACAAAATACAAGTGTTTCAAAATAAAATATTCTATAAAAATTATATGAACCGATAGGCAAGAACATAAGTATACAGTGCTAATAACATGATGACATGAGTACAAATGAAATGCTACCACAGCTGTAACATACCATGTTTGTCATTCCAGTTGCAGTACAGACAGAAATAGCTTCAGTATAGGCAGATATGTTTTCTATTTGGTTACTTTACTACAAAGATATTCGAGTTCCTTTTTTTTTTTTTTAGTACAATTTCTTTTCTGCCTATAATAAATACTTAAAAGCATACAATTAGCTTTGAGTATCAAGTTTTATGAAATATTGCACATGAAATAGTTTTTTGCATGATTCAAGCATATGTTAAGAAAAGAGGGTTAATTGAGGGCTCATTAAATCTATTGTAAATAATTATCTTTCAATGTTTTTATCGTGTCAAAAATATTACCTAAAGATGCCAAATTAATTAAGTGAACAAATTGTTCTATGGCGTCCAAATAATAAGGACACGTCAGTTGGTTCACTGAATCTTTTGTAATTAAAATACTTTCAAAATGTTTCGGTATGATAAATGTTGAACACCTCTGGCCTTCAGTCTACATTAATATTTTGAGTTAAAATGAAAAACGGCCAAGCTTGATACTGATTCCATAATTCCTTGTTAAAAATTTAGTTCGTCGCCACACGACCTTCATTATCCTCATTATAAACTAATAACTTTCCCGGGTAAACAAAATCTAATAATCATTAATTTGACAGTTCTTATTAAAGAGAAGAACTTATTAAGAAGGAAAAGTTTCAAATACTCTTAAACCTGTTGTTTTTTTTGCATTTCTGTATTTTAGAGTATTTTTTCTAAGGTACAAAATGAACCAGAATTTGGTTTAACCATACTTTCATGTAATTCACTGTAACGAACAGACTTATAAACAACAGGTTATCTACTTGTCAATGGTTATACTTATGGAAATAATATATATATTTTTTAGAATCTATTAAACTTACTCTGTAAAATTTCATCAACGGAAATAAATACAAAAGAATGAAACCATATCTGATTATAAAATAATAACAGTTTTAAGGGGTTAAAGTGGCCTAGCGCTCGTCTCTAGACTGGTAGGTTTGGGGTTCGATACCCACTCTGGTCCTTGATTTAATAACCCGTGAAAAATTCTGAGCACGTTGTCCCTTGGAGAGGATGTTATGAAATCGGTACCGAGTCTGACAATGTACAATGTCAGGTACTCCTTAAAGATTGCCTTATCTGTCAACATTTTTTACCAAATTCCCAGGGCTTAAAAGTATTTCTTATGTGCTACAAGGTTCAATAGCATTATGTTTAACAATAAACTTTTGTTGAATTAATACTTAGAATTGTTTCCTGTTCATAAAATGTATAATTTACTAGTATGCAGATATAAGAATTCGATATTTTCCTCTTTTTATATTTATACTGTTTCCAGTACCTAACTTCTCTGTCCATATTATTTAACCCTGCAGTAATTGTAAGGAATAGAGTACACTCATCTTTCATTACTATTCATCGATTGTTCTTCTAGGAAACTTAATATTTTCACCATTTTTGAATATACGAGTAGTACTAATACCTATCTGCTTATCAAGAAAAGAAGGTCAATTAGTGCACGACTAAAACAGAGCACAAGTAATTTAGCAGGATTAGAAGGTTCTTTCTCTTGAGTTTGATTATTTAAGATCTTTATAACCAGTACCGTTATTCTATCATTGAAGGATTCAGGAAACTTACCTTTAGTAGGAATATAGTAGTTGGCTTCAATTCCTTGTCCAAAAAACTCCTCACTACTGATCCAAAATGCTGTCATGAACACCCTATTGAACAAAGACCTCTTAATGGAAGTGGAGTAAAATAATAATAATAACGAATATATAAAGGCACATGAATGGGCTATCTATAAATAGCAAACACCCATCCATTACCCTTTTTACTTGAAAGGGACATCCAGAAAGGGTAAAGTTCATTACTTTCAGTCTCAACATTCCCTTTTATGCTGCCATTAAAATTACTAAAAAATAAGTGAATTTATATTTATCTGAAAAATGCTTTCTTGAAATCACCACACAGCATAAACAACATTAAAATTATGAAGCCTTTACTTTAAAAGCCATTTAATATTACTCCTTATTTTAGATTTAAGCAGCTGTATAAATTTAACTTAATACAGGAAAGAGACGTAACTTTTTTTTGGATAATTGCAAGAATTATCACTGAAATGATAACATCAATTTGAAACACAAAATTTGATATGATGGACAATAGTAAAGAGGTAAACCTGAGTCGTACTTCTTAATTCTGCAGCGAATAACCAAAGTAAATTGTGAACAGGTATATAGTGATGAAAAACTTGACCTAAAATCAATAAGCTTATAATATTTAAGTGTATTAATAAGATCAGTATTATTTTTAAAATTTTAACTGGAAATGGTAGTTTATATGCTACCTAACTATTTGGGAGTTTTGTAACTAACTCTACGGAATAAAAAATAGGTCTGGCAGGGTTTTCATTTTCGTTTTGTTACTACAATGCATGTGTTACCGATTCGTCAAGATTACTACCTCATGAAATGAGCAATGGCTTTACCCATTTGATGAAATGGGCAGAGTTCATCGGTCAATATACATTTTTCCTTCACATGCGCTCATAAGTCACGAATGATAATGGCATTTTATTAAAGAGCTCTTCAAATTGATATACATTTAACTACAAGATAATGATTTTCGAAGTCATTAATTGGTAGCCTTCCACGATTGATGCTGAAATGAGCAATTGGGCATTAATTGCCCAATTAAGAAAAACACCACCTCGACATGTGAGATGGCAGTGTGTATGACAATGTTATGACATTTTGTGGATGACAACCACATCGACATGGTTTGATGACAAGGCAGTGTGGATTAGTCCAGCTTGCATGAAGCATCGCTATCTTTACGTAGAAACTAAGGTGCCAGTTGAAGTTTAACCACCACCTTGTCGTCTGCTTCACCCCATGAATTTAAAATTGAGAACAGAGCTGTAATTGAATTACGAAGGCTTCTGTGAGAGAATCGGAGAGGTTGAACATCTACTTCATGCCGTCTAGGCACAGACTTCTCCAATTGTCTTTTATTTAAGTACATTAAAGGTGGCAAAGCGGTTTGATTAAGAAGAAACTAAGTTAGCTCTTGCTACCCATTTTACTTATAAAGACGAACATTATTTTTCGATTAGGTTAAAAGAAAGAGCGTACTCAGTAAAAATATTATATTAAAAAATGACTAGTTGAGGGAATGCTAATCCTAATATCCGACTGTTGCATTCTACTTTTCCTATATGTGTTAGTTATAGGATTTGTCGGTTTTTAAAAACCAGTTTTAAAAACTAGTATTTTGGAGAAAATTATGGAATTTGAAAACCGGGTTTTTTTAGCAGAAAATATTGGTTTTCAATGTATGAATAACACTTAAAAAAAATTTAAAAATGACAAATGTAGTCAAATATACCAGATTGATGAAAACACTGTTGCAAGCGGGTTGGTTCTTGGAATCATATCGGTCCGATTTAATAATATGGTTATTATAAATATAATATGGTTATAAAATAATATGGTTAATAATATAGTTATTATAAAAATATGAAAATATATTGTTTTTATTTATTCGAACCCTTTGCTGAATAACTCGTTTCACTATTATAAAAATATTTACATCGTTATATGTGAAAATTATGCATAAACAACGAATAATTGTTTTTGAAGTTATTTAATCCTGGTCCACTATTATTTCTTTGTTCTACTAAATAATTGCTTAAAAAAATTTTACTATCAATAAAATTGAGCAGTAAATAATTTCAGTAAAAAACTGCTTTTAATCACTCTAAATTTTCTGTTAAAATGTTTGTTCCAATTACAGAATATATAAGCAAAAAAATTTTTTTATAAAAATTCGAAACCAGTTAAAACCGGTTATCTGGAAAAATTACTATTCAAAAACCGGTTTACTAAAATGTCGGTTTTTGTATGAACATTGTATATAGTTATTTAAGTAGCAAGCTAATTATTTCTACAATGTAATATCTTCTATTCTTATATATCCATAGCCACATTTTACCAAATTATTCCAAATGATTCCACCTCTTCAAGTGTTGCATTTTCCGTTCTAAATCAATCACAGTAAACAATTGTTACTGTTTTTGGGAAGTTTCATTTTCACTATATTGTATGATTTCATATCCATAAGAACACAATACATAATTATCATATTCTACTACTATTTCTTTAATAATTAGTAGTTTTGTTCTAAAATATTCATCAGAATACGAGTATTCATCGTATTATCATTTGTCAAATTCATCTTGAATATTTTATTTACTTTTGAATTAAATAAATAGCCAATGTATCCAAGTAACCATTAAGTGAAAATTTTTATTCAGTCCTATTATTTATCAAACGATAAAACTTTTTTAAATTTAAATTGTGATTGTGCGTAATGGACTATCTCATACAATGGGAACCTTAAAAAAGTTGTGTTATTTTTACATACTTTTCAGTGTGAAGTCAGCTTATTAACCTCAACCTATCTGACTTACTTAAAACATTTCCAGTCAATTTAAATTAACATAAGAAATCTCATCAAGATTAATAAAGCTCTTTCAGAATGAATAAGGTAGCAGACATTCACAAATTACATATATTGGTTTATTTAGGGACCAGTCCATGTTTAATATTTTTTATTGAACAGTATGGCATTCCTCAGTTTTACTATTCTTCTGCTTAATTTTCTCCGTTTTCGATCTTCGATTTCAACTTAATGTTCATTTTGTTTATTCATATGGTTACCTATAACTAATGCATATTCCATCAGAAGAATGGTTTTACTGTATAATCGGTATAGTTTTACTGAAATAAACTGACACTAATGTATTAAGGTTTACAATTCAAAAAATTTTTTAACATTTTCGAATAACTGATAAAGGAGATTCAGGTTGAGCAGGTTGGGCAGTTTTCATTTTGGACCTTCTTTAAATATATTCTTTTGTGGCTGGAACCAGCCACAATAGTTCTAGTGATTCTATTCCTAAACTTCACACTTCTCTAAAGGGTTTAAACCTTTTCAAACATTAAGGTTACCCCTCATCTTTCATCGAAAGCCGTCTATTATCTATTGACGTCTCCCGCCAAACTATATCTAAAATAAATAGGAATAATTATTCTTTTTTCTTAACCACCTTTTTCTGTGGCACCCATAAACTTGGAACTGTTATTAAGGATTTTTTTCCTATTCTTTCTACTTCTTCTATCTTCAATCAACCCACTTCCATTTCCTACCGAAATCTCCCTGTTAGTGAAATGAAATAGTGTGGACGTCATAGCATTCAAACTTACCCTATTATCAACGCAAGTCTTCCCTTTGCTTCCCTCTCAGTCATCGATCCTGCTCTATTGTTAGAGTACTTCACGCAACTGGTTTACCGACTTGATTGTTCTCAGTGTGACTGTTTTTACATAAGCTTGGTTTTGAATAAGCTGAGACTTCGCATGAATTGCCATTCTCTATCGTTAATTTTAGTTATTTTTAATTTAATTTTATTTTTTTTAATTTAATTTCATTCTTATTTATGTAAAAAAATATTGTTATACTTATTATTAATTGTTTTTCATTGATTGATTAATAAATGAATTTATTAGTAGATTGGTTGATTTTTGTTAAAGTTATAATACTTTTTCTTTCCTTCTTTGTTATTATTATTATTTTTTATCGGAATTAATTTTTATTTTTAATGTTTTTTATCAATTTGTCATTCGTTTGTTATTTCCTACTTACTTCCTGCTTCTTCCCTTCCTTGTTGGTGATGGTGGTGTTATGGAGTGTATAACGGCCGTGCTGTAAGACTTCAGTCACCACTCTGCTTCCCTGCTGGGTTCTTGACCTCCTGATGTCAATTGTCGAAATATAGAAGCAAGTTATGTCTGCAACTATATTTGTGGTAATTTTGTTAGAACTTTTGTCTTAAGCCTTGTGGACTGTTTAATTATATATATTAAAAAAAGGGAGAAGTGAGAGAGAAAGAGAGGTTATAATTTTGACCAGGTTTCCCTTTTGTCATTCTGTGATGCAATAATTTGCTGTACTTCTATTTCTAATTCTATTTCATTCCAAATGTAATATCTTATCAGCGTTGTTGATCAGTCATTTCATTGATCACTAGGCAGTTGGGTTAACCTTGTGACTGCATGTTCTTGGAACATCGAAACCTAATGGTTTGATTTGATTGTCTTTAAGTACATATTGAGTTTGAATGGGGAGTCGAAATTAAGCCTGATTTCTGTAGAATTGATAGACTTTGCACTGAATTATGGATCAAGTAATCATTGCATTAGAATAATTTGTAAAACACTTCTATTCAATCAATACAATTTACATTTATTGCATCTACAATTCAATACTGTGATAACTTCTTACAGTACTTTTCTTCACAATACTTTTTTTCACAGTTTACAATATTATTAATTTAATTTATTCAAATTAATTTATTTTTGCTAACTTGTAGTTCTGCATATATTATCATTTCTAGCTAAATTGTTTCTGTATCTTGTACAAAATAAGTACCTAAGATATTCCTTGTTCGTGATATCCTCAAGACTTATTCTGATCTCCACATTCTCTCATATGTATGAGATAATCAAGAATTATCATAAAGTGATTTCAACATATTATTTTCTGTGAATACATTTTTATTTCTGTAGAATTTAGTTTATTCTACTAGTAGTGTGTAAGTTCAGGTAAAATATACTTATTCCGTGAGTCAAACTAATAACTGTTTTACTTTACTATAAGTAAAAATCCAGTCTCGAGATTTTGACTGAATTACATGTTTTGAGATCACAAATGTTTTATAAAGTTCTTTCTATGATGTCTGTGTGTGTACGTGGTGGGGGTGTCCAAAGTTTGTGGCCACGCTATGCTCCAGAATCTTTGATGGATCAAATATTTTAGACAAAAATGGGCATCATAGTGTAGATGTGCTGTACAGTGTAGGAACAATTATGCATAATGGGAAAGTCACTTTCTTGCCAAAACCCTGTCTTTAGGAATGGACTCTTTCCTCAAGAAAGAGGAGATGTTTATCTCCTAATATCCATTAATTTTTTTTTCACTATTCTAGTCTAATAGTTCATATATAATTCTAACGTAGTGCAATCAGTTATTATGTGGTATTTACTCATTGTAAGGTAAAAAGCTAATGAAATGGTTTCCACTTATAAAAATTTAATGGTATAAACAATGCCTGAGGAAGAATACTACGTGTTCCAAACACGTTGTTTATATGTGGAGACCATTAAATTTTTATATGTGGAGACCATTTCATTATCTTTTTACCCTACAATGAGTTCATATCTATTATTTTTAAAAATTAGAATTTTCCAGCTATAAAAGTTTTAAATTTTACTGAAAAGCCGGCTTTTAATTTGATTTGAGTCAGCAAAACTAGTTAATTACTAATAAATTTTCTTCTCAATATACATTTACAGCAACCGTATAACAGATTACAGCACACAGAAAAAAATACTCGCTCAGAGTATATTGGATTTTTGACAAAGGGAAAGAAAATTGATTTTTTTAAAAAAAAACACTAGCACTAGCTATAAAATTGGCAGTATAATAATTTTATAAAAACCAAAAAATGTAAAATATAATTCAATATTGAAAACAATCTTTGAAAAATAATAAATGAAGTTATCCTATATAATAAATTAAAAATTTTCTTAAAATGACAGTTTTTCTTACATATTTTTCAAACAAAGTAGGAATATTTTCAAGGTTTAGATGGGAAACCCTGTCTTAAATCTTCAATGTAGAAGGAGGCTAGATAAACTATTTAAGAGATCGACTGGTTTTTGGAACAAAAGCCATTTTATCCTTTAAGAGATTACATATTTCGTGACACAAAATCTACATTTTTGCTTTTCAAAAATATTATCACTGGTATAGTCATACTAATGATATATGTATCAGTGGTATGATATACAAAAATAATCGTATACGAGTATATTGATAAGTGAATAATGAACATATACCAATTAAACATGTATATTGTGCTTAGTTAGAATATACTATATATTATATATCCAGGAAGTTTGAGATTATGTCTACATATAGTAAAGTTGAGTGTAGGCACTCCAGATTTTTTATTATTAAATAACTGAAAAAAAACAAAGAAAATTGTTTGTTTTCATCTTTCTCTTTTACTTTTGAAGATCATAGAAGGTAAATTAGTATGCCATATTTCAAGTCCAGGGATATATGTCATTAGCTGACTCTGTAAGTGCAAATAAATAATCATTTTGGTGTAACCTGTTTAATAACAACTGAAATAAAAAACCAGAAACATTACAAGAAGCAGTCAACATCTCTAAGTTATTTGAACACTAAAATATTTTGACCGTAATAAAAGTTTTCCGCTCTAAGTTACTGAAATATTTAAGACCATCAAAAGGATATCAGAAAGTGGTAAAAAATTACACTACTTTTTTACACAAATGTTAGGAATAAAATTTACCAGCATGTACGATTAAATAACAAGAATAACATCAAATATGTATTCGCTAAAAATTTCTTAATTAATGAACTTAATTAATTTTATATGTTTTATCATGACATATAACAAAAAACTGTTTTAATTATCTATTAATACATTATTTTGAATTACTAGCTCTTTAAGAGTTAATGATTATTTTATTTTCTGTGTATTTAGCACATGTAATGCTTTATAAACGTTTTCTTTAAGTCATATATGTAAGATTAGTTTAAAAAAATTATAAAGAGTAGATCGTAAAGGAAAATGTTTCAGATGGGGTGGAATGTACAGTATGTTATATATGATCGGGTCAAAAACACTAAACAATACAAACCATAAGGAAACTACTTTCATAATTACAACTTGCACAATTACACTGAACGTTTCCCCCGCAACTTTTTCTATTAATATCAGAACTTCGAAATCAAAGAAGTAATTAAGAGGTGTTAAATCGGAAAGAGAGAAACTTGTTTCAATCTTACCAAAAATGAAACAGGAAAATCCTCCTTTCTCAAGAGTGCTGTAATAGTTTCTCTTTCTGACAGTTAATTACTTCTTTCCTTTTATTTACTTACTTTGTATAACACGTTGATAAATATTGGATGAGATCTCAATTTAGATACTTAATGAGAATGGGATACCTTTATATAGGTGTATATATCAAAGTTAGTAAAGTAACAGAAATAAGAGAAAATCCATACATTTTCTTCTCTAATTTTCGTCGTCAAACGTCTTCGGGAGAGCAAACGAACCGAGCCCAAACACACAACATAGTAAAGCTAGGAAAAATATTTATATATAATAATTAAATGAAACGGTCTAACGGACTTTTAAATAAAAACCAATTAAAAAAAGATAGCACACAGATAGACACAGGAATAACTCACTTCTATATTTCGACCATTTTCGTCATCAGGAGACGAAGAGTCCCGCAGGAAGTGAGATGAGTCGCCGCTCTGCCTAACTCCGGGACTCTTCGCCTCCTGATGACGACGATGATCGAAACATAGAAGTGAGTTATTCCGGTGTCTATCTGTGTGCTATCTTTTTTTAATCTGTTTATATATATATATATATATATATATATATATATATATATAACAGTTCAAAATTGAAGATAGGTAGCACAGAAAGTAAAAGAAACACACTTACAGTCTCAAATTTTCGGGTAATCGGGCTTCAGGAGAAAAGAGAAAGGGAGACCGATTACCCGAAAATTTGAGTCTGTAAGTGTGTTTCATTTACTTTCTGTGCTACCTATCTTCAATTTTGAACTATTATTGTGTCCAGTTTGGATCGTCTTTCCGTTTATCAAGTGAATATATATATATATATATATATATACCATGATAAACGAAAAACGGTCCGGCAGGACAGATAACAATTAAAATAAACAGTGACACAGAGACTGAAACATAACAAAAGACAGAATTTGATGTAACTGTTACATCAATACAAAATTTTAATAACATGAAAGCATTTAATTATATATATATAAGTTTTACGTTGGTTTTGATGTTGATTTTATTTCACGTTTTCATAGTGAAATTTTATTATAAATATGTTTCTCGTATAATATTGTTTATAAGATATCAAGGAAAATGTAACTAATAATTGAATTAACTTATAAGAATTACAGAAAAAATGTTTAAATGGAAATATTAATAGAGTTTTGACAGATATTTCACGTTTTGTTTTCATTTCATATTAATTTGAATTTTCTCAGGTGGAACTGAATTCTAATCCCTTGGTTGGATTTCATTGTTTATATACATTAATGCAAAATTAAAATGAGGAAATTTAAAATTCTATCACGTTTCCCATAATCACATTAAAATCATGGTTTTTAATAACATCATCCAAAGTTTCTATATAGTAAACATTTTAAGAATATAATGTCTAAATATGTTTTTAAACAAGATATGGATTTCTTGACCACGATTACTAATAACTACTTTTCTTCTTCTCGAGATTTCTTAGGGTTAATTAGTGTTAATTTTCCCTCTATGCCAACGTTTAGTCTTTATTTCAAGAATCTCCAGAGCTAAAAACCAACTACAATGGACAGTTATCTTATGTACACAATATTCTGCGTACAAATCCAATGCTAGCCTTAAGTAAGTTTTTTTAATTTGTATATAGATTGTTGTGTAGGTAAGATAATTGTCCATTTTATTTGGTTTTTAGCCCTGAGGATCTCTTGAAGTAAAGATGAAACGTTGGCAAAGGTATGGTTTTTTACGAATTACCTTTGTCCAGATCTCAAGAAAAAGGAAATTATTTATTTTTGTAAATGTAACCTTCCATTGTGTATCTATTCTATGTAGAATCCAAATATTGAATCTCTCAAAAATGTCACACTCATGAGAAAAATTGTAAGATATAAATAGAAAAAGTATATTTGCATAGAATATAAATAGAAGCATATTTTGAAATCAATTTTAAGCATATTTTTAAAAGTACCTTTATAGATCACTTAGTTCAGCGGAATGATTCTTATTCCACCATAGACAATCTTCCTTCGTATAAATCTTTCTCTTTGGTAGTTTACTTAATTATTAAGTCCATAAAAGTTTAACGAACAGTTGCTCTGAGACGTTTGTTCAGCACAATCTCAAAAACTTTTTTTCCAATGTGATATAATTCCCAGTAAATCTGTTTATTACTAACATCTCAATAAATGTTAATGTTCTATGTATGTACGTATCGGTTGATGCAAAGATAATTTATAAAACAAATAAAATTACTAAAATTAAAATAGATTCGATTGTTTTTTTTATTTTCATACTATTTTTTTCAGCATGTTGTTCGTTATATTACAATGTAAACACCCTCTAAGAAAAATAGAAGTTTAAACCATTTGGGATTTCACTAAGTGTCATAAAAGAAAAATAAAAATGTATTAGTTTATTTTTAAATAAAATGTGAAGCTCATTTTATGTATAATTATTTTATATCTTATGTATAAAATATATATTTTATTTATAAATAAAGTTTTATTTATTTATAACTCGGTAGGGATGTCAACACTAGAATTAGACATAGTAAAATACTGCCATGAGTCAGTAATATTTTAGGCTAAATCCCAACGTTTGTTTTGTTCTAATGTTTCGATGTCACATAAAAATTTAATGCCTTTTACATAAGAAAGATAATTTTATTACTTATGGCTTTAGAACTTAAAATGCAAATACTCCTGGTTGTTTGTATAACTATTCTCAGATAAATGGGTTCGAAAAACCGATATAGTGACCAAGACTTTAGTTTTTTTTTTTTTTGACCCAGGGCCAGGATAGGACACTGGAAGAGTAATCCCCTCTGGGCAAGTAGATCTTGGGTTCAATACCCACTCTAGCAATCGAGTTATTCATTCAGGAAGTAAATAAATCTAAGTATATGGCTCTCGGAGAGGACGTTAGGCCGTCGGTTCCGAGTTGTAAGATGTCAGGTACTCCTTAAAGAATCTTAATCAAAAAATTAGGACCCTCACTGTAGAATCCAAAGATATTGAGGCTCACCTGTTACTAAAACAGGTGTCAAATAATAAATGAGCCACAATTTCGACCTCTAGAACAGCACTAGAATGTAAGGGCCTTATAAATGTGGACGTTGGAAAAAAAGTAAAGTTATTTTTGTCCATCAAGTCACTAAACATACAGAAAATTTATTGAGAATAAGTTTAATATAACATACCTGTGTTCAATTACTTGAAGATTGGAAATAGAAAAAATAAAATATGTAAATTATAGAAATTCAAAGTGAAAAACAAAAAACTGCATTTAAGTTATATAAAATTAAATTAATAAATTCCCATTTTTAGCGCTTTTCTGTTTATTACTAACATCTCAATAAATGGTAATGTTCTATGTATGTAGGTATCGGTTGATGCAAAGATAATTTATAAAATTAATTAACTAATTTAAGTTATATAGAAGACTTGTCAATAGATGAAAATGAAATATCTTATACCACAAAAAATCTAAGGTGAATTGTCTTATTTAAACTATTTAAGTAGAAATGGAAGAGTAGGTGTCAGTAAAATATGAAGAGAATAATGTTAAAAGACTATATAAGATAATCTCCGGTGGAGTCGGATGTCACCTCTTCCGGCCTGATATTGACTATTATATATGAGATATTTCAGTCTAATGTTCTACTGCTTGAAGTGTATATACATTACATTTAAAAAATGTGCTTGATGGGTGATCTGTCTAACTCATCTCTTGAAAAATCGAAGAGGTTTGTCAGGATTAGCTACAGGTTCCCCTATCGAGTTAAACATCTGGATAATGGATAATTTACTAGATATTGAGTTTCTGAATGTATTATAATTAAAGTTAATTTAAATTGTTAATAAAAAAGATATTGATATTATGTTTGTCAGTGGCGAAGACAATGGGAGGAGGGCGGCATTTTGAGGGTGTAATACTAGAAAATAGAGAAAAAATGAAAATCATAAAAAGCTAACAAAAAATCTGAAATTTTTACCGAAATAAGTTAAGGTTGTAATTTTTTTTATGTTTTATATGTATAAAACTGTTTATTTTTAATATTAGCAAATTAAAAATAAATATTTTAAACTTTTCAGAACTATTTTCTTAAAGTGGTTGAAAAATTATTACATTTGTTTGCATAGTTAATTAATTTAATTTGGAAAAATCTTTGGTTTTCCTTAATGATGACTGTATATGTATACGAGCACTGTAAGTGAGTAAGTAAGTTCGTATATGTATACGCACAGCAGTCTAAAATGAGATCCTTGATTGTAATTCCATTGGAAATAATTATTTTGAGGACTTTCTGGTATTTCGAAAGTTAACGGGTTATATTCGGCGAGGGTGGTGGGGGAGGCGGCAAATCTTACAGCTATCTCGGGCGGCAAAAATAGATGCCACGCCACTGGCTTCAGTAGAACATATTGTAAAAGTTAGTTTCTCTTAATGTTTTACATCTACAAATAATATTAAAAAAAAAGGCATCAGACTGACTCTATTTCTGTTTTGATTAGCGTATAGTAAAGAGGAAAAAGAATGACTCGGTAAGTCACACACCTTGTGAAAAACTTTAAATTGTCTTGACCAATATGTATGTATAATACATTCTGATATTCCTTTGATTTGATTTTCCTTTTGACGTAATTAAGAAAACTGAACCAATAAATCTATGAAACGAGAAAGACCAAAGACGATCATGAAGAATTAAATTTAGTTGCTTTTTGGTTAACGGATTTTCGTAAATTTTTGGTTTAGCTCATTAAAGGAAATGTTTAGAATGTTAATTTGCTATTTATTGTCACTTGATCTTTTTTCTCTTTTAGCTCGTTAGGAAAATATTATCCCTTTTTTTTTTATCCCATTTTCTGTTCTATTTTAACCCGAATCGGCATATGGTAGTTGGCAACACTGGCTTAAGACTACGATCCTGTGAGTTAGTTCCTGATGTCCCTGTAATGGCATGCCCTTTCTAACACCTGACGCTGAGATGAACGAGTCCCTAGCCGAGAAAGGCACTCCTTTCTCCGTGAAAGGCCATAAGTCTAGTATTAATTAGACGACCTAGGACCACTTCAGTTTTTCTGTTTTGAAAAATTGTAGATACAATTCGTAAAATAAATTCACTGAACGTGATTAACAAGAACAACTCTTGTTACTGTTTTTTTTTGTTATTAAAACATAAAAACAAAATCTCCTTATATGTCCCAAGCCAGCGATATGGTACTCTTAACATAATTCAAGGTATATACACAGTAAGCATATTTAAGGAAACAAAAATCATTTAAACATGAAAAAATCCATTTATTCTACCCAACATAAAGAAAATAACATTATTGAAAGGAATTTTTACTCTAGAAATTATTAACTAGCGTAATAACAAAATATGAACTGTACTGAAATGAATTGAATAATTTAAAACTTCCAAGTAATGTCATAATCATTCAATTAATTCATAATATAATCATTAATGAAATAACCCAAACACACAGAAAGTCTTAGAGTTATTTTATTCTTTTATCATGAAAGTTTACGGTAAGCAAACAAACCAGTTAGATTTACCCTGATATAGATAAAACAAACTGTCAGTTTGAGGTGTTAGTTACAAGAAAGATACAGAGAAGTTAATCAATATTGTAAGTGATGATATTGATGGAAGCTGAGGCTGAAATGACTTATTGATATCATTGCCGTTACCTCAACTTTCAATATTGATGGGTTCATATGATCCTCTACCTCAATCTCACATCAGCCGAAAAATTAGAACCATTTACTGACGAGATCGTTTTAGTTCTTCAACCAATATTTGTTAGTCTTAAATGAAAAAGGGATGCTCAATTTAACAACCTTATTAATTCAAAACCTGTTATTCTAAATAGTACATAATTGCATTTTCTTTAAACCACTCTGTTGATTATGAAATAAAATTATTTAAACGTGGATTTAATGTATAGATAGGTCAACTTAAATTGACGAATACTAATTATATTAACATAACACTATTATTAAGTTTGATAAAAAAGTTACTGGAAAACATTTTCTAACATATTACGAAAAAATATACTTTAGTGTTTGATTGATTTTTCTAATTTAAATTTTTTTTCTGTGTCGTGTTGAGTAATATTTATATATTGTTGAAAACATAACCATAGTTGGTTATGTTTTTAATAATATGTGCTTAAAAGAAGGACTGCTACCAAAAGTCATATATATATCTGATAAACGAAATGCGTCCCAGCAGGACAAATTACAATTATAATAAACTGTGACATATAGAAAGAAACATAAAAAGACTCACTTTTCAATATTTCGACCACCATAGTGGTCGAAAGAAGGTTCCAAAAATTTAAATTGCTAATGATAACATCTGACCAGTTACTTTAAAATATAATTTAGGGGTATTAGAATTAAGATGAAATGAGACATTACTGTATAAAATATTAGATTTGGACAAACTACAGAAGGATAGAATAACCATCTGTGTAGGCCTGCCGTTTCACTTACAACAAGATTCGAACTATACAAGGTACTTCTGAGGCCACTGCACCTGCGGTGCCAACGACCAACGACCAACGAAGAGTTCCATGCACGACAATGCACGTCGTAATTAGCAGTTCCGGACCAGAGGCTCACTACTGCTAAATTATTATCCTGCTTCTTTTTTTTGGTCAGTAGGCATTGTCAATACTGGGGACGTTAGTCTGTCAGGGAAAGGAGTCGTATTCGTGGTCGTATGGTCTTGCAGTTTTGCATTATCTGAGGTGCTATATTGTTTATAAGTCATCAGGTCGTCATGTTTAGTTCAGAAAGGGAGCTATTAGGAGTCATGGGATTGGGAAGGGTTGTTTGTTGGATTCAGGTCCCGAACAAGGAGATTTGGATGGGTGGACAGTTTTGTCTTCATTGTTAGCAATAACCTGTGTTGCACCTGTGGTGCAACTTCCTGAACTCAGGTAGCGGGTTCAAGCGATCTCATAGATATCTGTACTTGAAGAATACCACACGTTGGTGTGCTTGAACTTGATTAAGGTTTGTAACGAACGCCCATTGGTCATGAAAACATCTCCCCAGTTTGAGGTCTGCCTCGACACCATAGTAGTTTCTACTACTCACATTTACTATGGGTGCTTATTCCTATCATGCATTCATTCAGTTCTGTCATCTCTTTTATAGAACAAAGGTTTCGTATAGGAACTTTTTTTATTAAATTGTAACTACAATCTATGAAATTCAAATTTATAATATGCAGTTTGAATTTATAATATAAAATAAATTATCTTTTAAATTAATTATATTATCATTATATGCGTTAAGCAATGATAATATAATGAAAACAATTACACTTTCTGCAGAGATGATTATTTGACAGTACATTTTGAAAGTTTAACAATCCAATTTCTTTTAAGTGTTTGCTCTTTAACACTTAGAAGTAAATTACATTTTATAATTGAGATTTTAATGAAGGACCCATAAGGAAGATATACACTGAAAGCTTACTGACCTCTTCTGCTTAAACTAGAATTATGGTGAAATTCGAATTTATTGAGACTGGCTTTCATTTTGGCTAACTCGATTTGCGCACGAGACCTCATCCTTTCCTCTTCCATTTATTACACTCTTATATATAGACTCTTCCATTTCTTCGTACGTGACAGTGGTTTTTACGATGCATCAGCTGTCAAGAGTTGAAGCTTTTTTCAGTTTATTACTTCTAGACCTCAAATCTGCCCTATACTAAAATCAAACCTCGTTCTTTAAAAATATTTTTCTCTTCTAATGACAGTCATTAAACTATTGTGTGATTTTAATGAACGTTAAAACTATTTAGCCCTTTTAATGTTAAAGATTCATAGTTTTTAATTGAATTTATATTTCTGATCCAATAAAACCACATTGTATGTAAACTCATTAACAAAACAGCATGACAAATCGTATTTTATGGTACGTGCGTGATATATTATATTATAGTCTCTATTTTGAGTTTGAACTGTCTTCAGGAGAGATAAGAGAAGAAAACGAAGCTCACTGGTACAAAGACGGTTGGAGACAAACTGCCAGTTTTTCAAACCAAAAATTAGAGACTGTAGTTGTGTTTTTATAATTTCTATAGATTCTCTGTCAACATTGAACTTTATTTGTCCGTTTCGGATCGTATTTTTATTGAAGAAGCTGAGGAATATTTTACTATCTCTGGACCCCCATAGTGTGGGTTTATTGTGTGGGTGTAAATAAATGTTCAAGAAAATATTTACTTTTTGGTAAACTAAAAGTAAATTTATGAAATAATTTAATTACATTTAAAACTTAATGTCAAAATACAAAAATCTGTTAAAAAAATAACATATTTTTTTATTAACTTTTTATACTCGTAAATTATCCTGATATCAAAAGAAAAAAAAATCAGTTTTGAAAACAATATAAAAATATTGTAATAGAACATTTTAAAGCATTGTAACTCTATAACAAATTGTCGAGAATATTAGGCTTTATGTTTGATTAATATGTTTGAATATTCTAACGGCCAGCTCTCCTCGCTTTAATGTAGTCTTAATATACCTCGTCTTTATGCTAACTGCTAACCACATGCCATAGATCTTCAAAATACTATTTTTGCCCGTGAACTCCCAGTAATACTCTGTGGACGCCTAGGGACCCATGTGGACCACCTTGGGAACCACTGGTCTAAACCACAGTAAGAAAGTCAGAAAGTTACTGTGGTTTACGACGTTTATTTTGGCTCCATGTGTTTATTGTTAAATCTTGTTATTATATATATATTATATATCTTTACATTATATAAAAAAAAATAAATAATATTAACTATACTGAAATAACTTATTTTCACTCCTTGTAGGTAAAGTTTACTATTCATAAGCAAGAAATATTTCGAGGTTTTAATGGCATTACACGTTAATAAATCACCTGGTAGCTTTGAATTTTTGTTTATGATATCTTTCTGTTTTGTAAGCAGATATGTGATTTCTTATTATCCTTTGTTTGTAGGAATATGAAAAAGGCATACTCGTTTCGTTGGCAACGAGAGTTTGATTTTTGAACCTAGAAATAAAACAAGATTTCACATAAACACGTGAAATAACAATCAATGATAAAACAATATGAAATGAAAAAAAAAAGGCTAAGATCCTTCAACCAAAACAAGCGGTCTTCGTCAGAATCAAAAACCCAACCGTAATTTCCAAGACTAAATAAACTAGATTCGCATAAATAACACACATAAAAGAAATCACAGAAAGTACTACTATATTTCGACCGCATCGTCATCGGGTAGGGAGAAAAGAAGTTAGTGAGGTAGGCGACAACTTCTTTATCTCTCTACCTGATTATGTTGCGGTTGAAATGTGGTAGTTAGTTTATGTGATCTCTTTTGTGTGTGTGTTTTCTCTGTGAATCTAGTTTATATTTGGTTTAACTTTGTAATACAGACGCTCCCCTACTAACGAATATTCGATTTACGAACTTCCTGAGATATGAATGGTCAATACATATGTTGAATTTTTAAAATATGTACAGAACGGCAAAAGTTAGATTTTTGTATTGAGCGCCTATTTCATGTAGTGCAATCTTCGAGCAATAAGACCTGCATTTTCTGAGGTTTACGAAGCTTGCAAACCAATTGAATTATGTTACGGCTACCGCATCACTTATGTTGAAAAGAAAGTAAAACCGTCCAATCATTCTTGAATCAGTTTTTTCGTTCAATTCCCTCAACTCATACTGTATTTAATTATTATTTTCAGTGTGTTATGTTTTACCTCTCTCACGCTTTCAGTGTTACATATTTTTATAAACCATATTGTTTTTTTACTGTTTAGTATTATTTAAATGCTATAGAAACCCATATAAGTTAGTAATACAAGCCCTAAACGTACATTTTATTATAACAAATTTCGCTTGCAGCGACCTTCAAACAAATTGAGCTAAGGAATGCCGTTGGTAAGTTGGAGATCGCCTTTATAACACAAAGAAAACATTAAAAATAGTAGGAAGGCTGACTATAACTCATTCTGCAGTGTACCAGTAATAGAAATCAGTCTTGTTGCCACCCTTGCTTCATTATGCGACTTTTACAAACATAATATATTTTAGAAATCAAACATCAATTATATTGTACAAATCTTCTTAGAAAAACATATTATACTTCAATAATACTTTTTCAATTGTTCCAACATTAAATTGATTTGAATTGAACATAGTTGTGTGTCTTCACCTACACATTAGAAATGAAGCAGCGAAATTTGATTGAAGACGCATTCCATTATTGTGTGACAGTCAAGTTTGGTAAGGATGGATATCTTGTGAAAGTTGTTATGTGCCTATGTGATCCATTGCTTACCTTAAGTAGGTTCTACTGTTCCCACTAATGAATTGTTCATAGGAAACAGTCTCCTGCATCAGTTAGTGAGATTAATTTAGATCTTCCTAATGTCATTTCTGATATTACAGAATTGGCATAGTTTAATATATCTATACTCAACGTCAACATTGTTCTCTGAAAATCTAACCAAAAGAATTATTGTTCAATATTATATTAAAATTAAATAATCTTATTAATGACAAAATTATTACTTCTTATTGAAATGAAGCTAAAATTATAACATTCAATTATTATATAGTTTTATTCTAAGATTTTTTGTGAGTAAGTGCATATAAAACTATCTTTGTGGTGTGTGTGTAGGTGGGTGGGTGTATCTTTTAATTTTTTCTCGGTAGTATAGGAAACATGGAATAAGGAGATTGTTTGAACACAAATAATCTCTTTTGATTATAGATTTCAATATCCCTTTTTGATTATCGTATAACTAACGAATTATTTATAATCCTGTGGATATATTCATAGTCTATTGTAGCTAAATAAGTATTTATCTTTTCTGTTTTATAGTCCATCTATAAAATTTAGTAAAATTTTTGTAATTAATAATGCTTTATCTTTTTCAAAAATCCTGCGATGGGATGGATATATTGTGGTAAATATCTGCCCCAATTCGAAGCATATACATTGTATTGCAGACATCTCTCTTTCTTCTAAATCTGGTTCATGCCTCAGTCATGTGTGTAATATAGATTTCGAAACAATTTCCGCCTTTATAGTAAACTTTTATTTCAGAATATGCTATTTTATTCAACGAGGAATGGTTACTTCACTGTACACTATGTGTACTCTGATATCCTGTTCTACATTTTGTTTATTCTATTATATGCTGTAACCAATGTAATAATGACCTTCCGCTATTGCAATTTGCTATTTCTTCTAATATTTTCGACTGTAAGGTTATTGCCTTTGTAGTCTTGGATTGACTGCAGTGTCATTCAACTATCTGACCTCAGAATAGTAGAATGAAATAATTATGAAAATTGTAGACGATGCAAACCAGCATTTATATTCGACAAGCGGACCGGTAGAAATTCTGCCTGTCTTAGGAGATTTGGCTAAAAATTATAATATACAGGGAATTACTGTTGATTTATGCATGAATACAATATATGTTGGAGAAATTTAAAAAAATATTTTAGAAAGGAGGAATTTACTATGATTGAATGAAAACTGTAATGATTTATCGGTAATTATTAATAATCTCATAATTGATTATTAATTGATAATTAATTATCAATTATCCGTATTGCTCATACGGATTGAGCAATCCGTAACTCCGTGATATTTACTCATACTGGGTAAATAAAACGATGATACCAAGTCTCCACACAAAAGAAGTTTTTTATTCCAACTACGCGTTTCAAACACTTCGTGTTCATCATCTGGTAAACTTCTACAAACAAATTACAAATTGTAAGTTTTAAATTATAAATTATATTGTATATTTTACCAAATGTTGAACACTAAGTGTTTGAAACAAACAGTTTGAATAAAAAACATCTTTTTCATTATCTTATTAATCCATTAAATATACTATATATATATATCAGAAAATTGAAACAGAAATTTTCTGACCGAGGATATCCTTCTAATTTCATTAACAACCGTATAGTCCCTGCAGACGTTCATCATAATAAGGTCCTAGGAGGGATCGCAGTGACTCTAATTTCCTCATCACCACTTATTTTCCTGGTGCTCATAGGCTGGGTGCAGTTGTCAGGGAGTTTTTCCCTATACTTTCTTCTTCCTCCTGTACCTCTTCAGTCTTTAGTGAGCCACCTTCCATTTCCTATCGCAAACCTGCTAATCTTCAATCTATCTTCTCTCACATCTCTTCTCCTAAGCCTCCAAAAACTGCTGGCGGTATGGTTCAATGTGGACGTCGTGGATGTCTTACTTGTCCTATCATCAATCCTGTTCCTTCCTTTACCTCTGTCCATAGTAAACGCACCTATCCTATCTCTCACAAGACCTCTTGTACCTCTGGTAACTGCGTTTACCGTTTGGATTGCACCCAGTGTGATTCTTTTTATGTGGGTTTGGCTTCCACCAAGCTAAGCCTGCGTATGAATAATCACAGGTCATCCGTTGGCAAATGCAGTGACCTTCCCGTTGCTACTCATGCCAGTTCTCACGGATTCAGTTTTAATGACTGTTTCCGTGTACGGGTCCTGAGGCAGATTGATCAGACTAATTCGAAAGTTACTCTGAGAGCTTCAGAAGAAGCACTTATTAGTCTTCTGGGTGGTAGATCGGCTCCTGGGCTTAACCTCAATCGTTGATTTATTTTTTTTTTTTTTATTTTTATTTTTTTTTTTTTTTTTTAAAGTTGTTATCAGCTTTTAATTTTATTTTAGTTAAATGTTTTCATTTTTTAATTTTTATTTGGCTTTTATCTCTTTACCTTCCCTGTCTACCTTTCCTCCGAAAGTTGGCTACACTGTTTGAGTGCTTCAGTTCGAACGCCAAGTCAGTCGTTATCAGCCTTGAGAGCGAATCACTTCTTTTCCTGAAGACGAGGACATCGAAATATAGTAGTGAGTTCAGTGGTTTCCTTTCTATGTGTTCTTTTTTAAATTCTAGTTTATATATATATATATACATACTAACTATTTGTAACGAGCTGTCCAACCAAATCAGTTACTGTATGTATGTTAATTGTACCTTATCATGTAAAGTGTAGTACACATAGGTACAAACGTATTAATGTATGGATATTACTGATTGGTTCTTCACAGAGATGCTAACTTAGTTACATCCTCTTAACGTGTTTAGACTTCTCATAAATTTTGTTGTAAAGCCCACAATATTATCTAATTAACTATCGTTAGCTTATTCTTAAAAATTGAAATGTAATATCTCTTTTTCTAGAATATTTTCTTCTTTAGCTGAATATTCTCATTTATCTTTTTGGATGTCAACATCAGAGAATTAAATTAGAAGTTAGGAACTGAAGCATTTCTGATTGCATAATATATATATTGCATAAATTTAAATTCTTCAAATGTATTTATTACTATCTTTGTTGAATCATTGCACAATATTTCTAAAACACTAAATATCTTTTCAGAAATATTTTCTTTATATCTATTTTCATATGTAATATGGTATTTTTTTCCATTATTATGGGTTAAAATACACTGAAACAGCATAAGTTAGAATAGGTTATATTCTCCTTCATATATGATTCGCATTTCCCTATTTCCTAAAGCACAATACAGTTTCGTTAACTCAGCTTGAATGTAGACCAACTGAGATGCTGTCTCACAAAATTTGATTTATTCCTGTTTTCGACAACAGCTTTTGGTCAAACCACACTTCCTATATATTTACTGCTTTTTCAACTCTTCAGAATTATTTATTAATCAGATGGGTAACAAATAGATACCATTTAATTAGATTTATCTTTCTATCATTTGAGACATAAATAATTTTTACTCAACTGAATTTAAATTTAGAATCAGCCGCAGTTTGATTTTTCCTGTCACGGCTCTCACTCAATGTTTTAAATATTTGCAGAGTTTCTGCAAAGTTCACTACTATTTTTATCAGTTATTCTCTGGTTTTGTATACTTATTTTTCAAAGGAAAACACATTTTTCTGTTCATTTTAACTCTTGGTTTTTTTTTTCTCATACTTGTCAGTTAATGGTACCGCTATCCTCTGATTCGTTTAGATACTTCCGAATCACTTTATCGTATGCAAATGATATTATTTCAAACACTTTTTTATCTTAATAATGTTTGATGCAGCAAATAATATTTCCTTTTTATAAGAAAAATACAACTTTTATTGCAAATAAAGAATATTGTAGGAAAATCTGTATGCAGTCCATTTTTAGAAATATTTCGTGCTTTTCCTGTGTTCATATTATAAAGTATATTATCAACATATACATTTTTGATATAACGGTTAAATGTTCTCATTAATAACGAGCCCCAGTTTCATTCTCCTCTCAACTCTATAGTTGAAGTCGAGGCTCTGTATTCCCCGTATTTTTTTTTCCTTAGAAAAATTTATGTTACAAGTTTGGATATCTCTGTATAATTTTGGTTGTCAATGAGATTAACTATTCTTACTATTCGATTCTTTATATTATCACTACTTTTATTCATTTCTGCAAATAATTTCATTTCTATAAATAATTAATAGAGTATTTCGTACTGCTTTATTGAAATATTCCTTGAAGTTTCTTTAGCCATTGTAGTTATTTTTTTCTAATCATTTGCATTTATTAGCTCTCTACCTGATTTATAATAATTCCGTTGGCATTCTTACATGTCAATGTTTTATTTAGTTACCCAACTCGTTTTCTATTTCAGGCATCAATGGACTGTTTGACTCGGTTGCTGATAGGACTCCGGCTTGATTCGTGGTTTGAAGGACTCATATTTTTTGCTGCTATGCTATCTGTTGATTACGCTTGAGTGGAGATTGTCACGCCACGATTCGTCTTATCTCACCAGGCTCTAACTTCTGTAATAAGACTCTCTTTATCATCTCTTACGACAGAAAATACCAACATATCTAAAACAGAGGATAACATATTTTCTTTTAATCCCTTCATTTTTTTGTATAACCGAACAATTTCGGGATATCTTAAAAAAATATTATTTGTAATATGATGCTTTTATTATTAATGATTTTATTAAGCATTTTTATAAAAAAGCTTATCAGTAACTGTTGTTGGTAATAAAGGTCTCAAATAGCCGAATATCAGGAAAAAAGAAAGAAGCAATAATGGATTCAAACCCGACTCGATAACGTAGCTGTGGGAATCGGGTAAACCTTCTCAGCAAGCTAGTGATGCGTCCTTTGTTATTCGTGCAACAATAACTATTGAGGGCTAAGTTAGCTTTATGGTGACGTATTCGCTTCTGGAATCGTAGATCTGAGATTCATTACCCACTCTGGATCTCGATTTATTCACGTTGGAGGTGAAAAATCTGATGATATCGTCACTGGAAGAGGACGTTAAGCTATCGCTCTCAAGCTTATACGGTATCAGGTGCTTGTTAAAGATATCTACTCTTGAGTTAAGCGAAATTTAGAACTCCTAATCTAGAATTTTCTTGTGTGGTCGATCGTAGGGCCATTCCTAGGGATATGTGCAGCCTTACCTACGTAATAATAATTATTAAAATTCAAAATACGGTGGTACTTGTATGCTTCCTACCTTTCATTTTCTACTATAGTATACTATATCTACCATCCATGATAGTATCCACCGTAAATATTAAACAGTTTGTAGGGATACATTTATTAGAATTTTTTTTTAATTCATTACCAAAAAATTTTACAATTTATTCAAAACATAAATCACATAATAACCACTGCTAGTTTCTAACTACTTATGCTGACTAAAATAGCTGATATAAGTTTTAAACGACGTGAAGATTGATAATATCGTAATCTCCTGTTAATCCTCCGTTAATTAGCGGTCATATTACATTTGGCGAGGTCGCAGTCAGATATCTTTGTGATATCAGATATAACCTACAAAGTAGTGGTTGATATATAATCACTGTAAATGTTGAATTTTCTGAATCAATACATTTAAATGATATTTCTTTACTTCTTAGCATACTTGTGATGAAGTTTGCGTTGTTTACTATGAAATGACATCGTAAGTGGTAGGCAACAAAATCAAAGGAAATCAGCATACTGTGGTAGCACCAATATACTTACCTGAAAATTTGTCAATACATAAACTGATAATTTACACTTATAAATTAATTTCTTTATTTTTAATTATTTATAATACTATTTATAAATCAGTTTATTAATTTTTTCATGTTTAAATTAAAAATACGATTAATAGAAAACATGATTAAATCATCACATTTAAAATATTTTACAATAATCAAGCAGGACTTTTTTAATTTTAGTTGAAATATTGAAATACAAAACTGCATAAATAGTATACGTAGTTATTTCAATTTATTCATTTTTATATAATAATTCATACATTAAAATTAGTGATTTCACCAATATACTTATGTTTAATTATTTTGTTATTTTTCATAACGAGACAACAATATTATAAAAATGTATGATGGGTTATTTTTTATTTGTAACAGGAGATAACAGATAAAACGATTTAAACAAGTTAGGGGGAAATATGTCACAGTTTTGTAAAGTAACTATTGAAATGTAGAAATAAAATATAGCATCATGATTAATAAAATAGTCGACAGATATAAAAACAGACTCGTTATCTGTAATGGATTCTGGAACTTGGTCTCAGAACACCATTTAAATAATTGACTTCATTGTACTCTTGCGTTTTATTTAAAATGTATTGTTTTATCAACTTTTTTATATATATATATTTTCTGATATCATTTATTTGATATTCTTTTTAACATTCATGTAACAGTTTAACTCAAATAAAATCCATTCACATTAACCAAATCCACTTCTCTCATGTTTGTTTTCTCGAAAAGGTAATAAGAAAAGTTGTTTAATAGAATTTATAAAGGAATCATCTAACTAATTCAGTCATTTATTTCTTGCAAAAACAGCTTAATTTACAACAGATTAATTAAGATTAATTTTCTAGGTTGTAATATATTTTAATATCACTGTTTAAATAAATAGTTCTCTTATCATTATTAAGTTAGTGATAAAAATTTGGTTATTCTAATTATGTTAATTATTGTGTATTTTTTCTAGATTTAGGAAATTTAAGATAGTACAATTTAATATATGTACCATTTATGTATTAATATTTTCGAAAAGCTAGCAAAATATTTTAAACATTAATAATTACTGTTACATGAATAACAATGGATGTATCAATGGATTGTTGCGAAGTTAAGTGCCACATTATAGTATATAATCGGTATAGTCGGTTTTGAATCTATTATCTATTAGTCTTTTTTTCAGATGTTGTTTGCCTATTTAAAAGAGTCCGTACTACAGTTACTCATAAGTCTTGTCATAAAAATGATTAATGAAATTAATAAATATAAAGCATTTCATTCCAAACACAATTGTTTTTTTAAGTTTTCTTTCTAATGATATGGTTTAAAATGGAATTATAAAAAGCATAGAAATTGAAATAAAATAGTTCAATCTTTGCTGTATATATCTTGAGAAAAGATGAAGAGAGATTTATAAAAGTTAGAGCCTGGTAAGATAAGTATTATTACCCTGTAAAGACGAATCATGGCGTGACAATCTCCACTCAAGCGTTATGAACAGATAACATACCAGCAAAAAGTATGAATCCCTCAAATCAGGAACCGAGCCAAAGTCTTTCTATCAGTAACCGAACCGAACAGTCCATTGATGTTTGAAATCGAAAACGAGTTAGCTACGATGCATCACTACGTTCATAACGTCTAATTTATTCATACTTAATAGATCTCTCAATTAATTAAGTTTTAGGTACTTCAGTTAAGGTGATATTATTAAAAAAATATATCATCTTTCTACGACTCTGTTCTGCTCGAACATTAGACAACAGAAGAAGATGAGAGAGTTGTTCCAAAAAGAAAACACAGGACACTCAAATATGATGGAAGCCTGACGCACAAATATACAGTCATACCTCAGTTTTCAACCATAGTTTATTCCAGAAGGCCGTTCGAAAACTGAATTGTACGGGTTTCGGAACGAGTTTTTAAGAGAGCAGTTTATATTTCAAATATCTGGGTGATAAAGTTCCACAATGTTCTGGAGTTTGTTCCATTCGGGCGAATAAGGGTTATCGTATTTTCTCGTCTTCTCTTGGGAGTGTTCGAGTACCAAAATTTTTATAACAACAGAAGAGAAAAAATTGTCTTCACATCTCATGCTTGTTCAAGTACCAAATTTGTACGAAAACTGAAGCTAAGTAATCTGGAATTTGAAAAAAAAAAATCATATTTCATTCTTCACTAAAGGAGGGTTCGGTGAATGCGCATATGAAACTGGTGGAGTTCGGTACCTCCAAAACGTTAAGAACCACTGATATAGAAACAAATATCAAACTAACAAATTTAACTATTTATTAGATGTGCCAAGAAAAAACTGTTTTCTCCTTTCCCAAAATAAACTAAGCATATTACTGAGCTAACAACAGAATTACTTATAGGTAACGCATTTTATTGTGGATTTAAATGCACAACTGAATATCAAATGACTCATTTATTGGCTTCAGGAGCCTCTTTGTTGCCTGGACCACTACGATTTTGATTTAGTCGCACCAGAATGGAGTAACACCTAGGGTGTTTCTTAATTTTTAATGAAGTTCACCAGCAGCTTTTTAAATCACTTTTGTCTTCCTAACCTTTAAGCTATTCTTGATCCAATAAAGAGAAATCTGTACTTGATGTTGTGAATGTGATTGCAATAAAAAAGTGTTGCTCTCAGTCCTGCATATAATTTTGATTTTATATTTTCCTATTCTGATTAATTTTCATGTGACGGGGAAGGGTTATCATTGTGTACTATTCGTGTTTGACCGATATGACGTCAACAGACCATGTTCAAGCAACTTACGGGTTTCTTCTTATTTTCAATGCTCTCCTTAGATATTTAATTTAAGTCCTTAATTATTTGCAGCTTTCCTTATAAAAAAACTACATCATTGTCTACTATTCGTGTTTGACCGATATGATGTTTAAGCAACTTAAACCCTTCTTTTCTTCTTCTTCTTCTTATTTTCAAGGCACTTTGAACTTATTGGTTCCAGCTTTGCTCATAAAACTACAACAAAACTAAAAATAATAATGGTAATTTCTTCTTTAATATTTCATTTAGTATACCTTCGACAAAAACTTAATGTTTTTTTTTTCCCCCAACACAGTAGCCCTACATCGAGAACGTATATTTACAATGTGTTCCCTCACATGTGAATTGTCAATGTGTAAACACACATTTATCACAAACTTGAATATATCTTATATCTAATTATATACAATATATATCTTATTAATTATAAAGAATATATCTTATTTTAACTTTACTTATATCATCAAGTAATATTTATACACACTTAAATTAAGAGTAATAAACTTTTCTTTTTTTTTCTTTTTTTCAAACAATAAATTAGACACAAACTAAACTAGTTATAATAATTATTTGATTTTATTCTAATGGTAGTCCAACTTAATAAGCAAGTAAGAATTTTACAAGTTGTACATTTCTAAATCTATATTATTCAGTAGTTTCTGGAATGGTCCATAGTTAGTTAGTTAGTGTCTTTTCACAATTTCACTGTGTTCCTCAGGTCATGTACCACCTTAGGTCAGCACCTCTCTGACAAGGCCTACTCTTATTCCTTCCAAGAGTTGACACTCAAACCACAAGTGGTCCCATGTCTGATAAGCCGACCCACAAAGCCAAGCAGAGCTTTGTACAATTTTAAAACGGCTCAGATAATCATTGCACTTCCCATGCCCGCTGAGCATCTGAGACATCCTGTGCGACATCTTCACATCAGACCTGAGACGTAGTTGTAGAGTGGGAAAGAACTTTTTTGTTTGGGCCCCATTCGGAGAATACTTCCATTCGAGGTCCCACTCTTTAAGAATCTCCTCTGCAGTACTTGCCCTGATATAACTTAATTTGACCTTCCAGTACTTTATCTTCAAAGTGTTGTCCAAAAAACTTAATGTTAGTGAGTAGAATATCATACAAAAAATATTAAAAGTTACATAATATGGTGCTTTAATGTAAGTTTATAGTTCTTAAATGAGACAAACATTACTTTAATTATTCTGTTTGATAGTTTTATAACAATTATTTTAATAATAAAAAAAATATTATATACTCGTATATACATTGAGTAAATATTGAACTTATTTTTTTATATATTACTATGGAAAATGCTTATTATTTCCTATGGTTATGTTGTACTATTAGTGTTTAAAAGATAGAGGTCGGCATACCGTTTCATACAATTAACGCTCTCTTGTTTCTCTTCATCTTCGTCATATTAACCACTAAGTTCACCAGAATTCACATGTTAGTTCGCAAAACAAAGAAGGACGTATTGTAAAACCAACTGCAACAATTTTTCGCCGTGTATTGCGCTTGACAATGGAAGGATATGGGAAGTGTATTATTATTGCACGTTTAGAGTAGAACTATTTAACAACTAATTAAAGATAATTGAAAAATTAAATTATTATTGCTGTCAAAAATATAAATGTAAAAACTTTAAACAAATATCTAAGCCAGTTAAGTTTGTAGGCATTAGATAATTGTCTCGGGCTAAAGATAAACTAATTATTATTGAAAACAATGGATTGACGCAAGACAGTTTAATGTGAGTGAGCGAGGTTGGTATTGATTTAAGCACTAGGTGTGGCCAGTGGACTGTACTAACAGTGACAAATGTGACCACAAGCATGCTCCTCCTCTGTCTATCCCTCGCCTTACTTCTGTCAAAGTGATTCCCTTGGCGTCGCCCCATTACCAACCTGATACCATTATATCCATCCACTCCTTCTACTGCCTCCAAATCGATATCGCACTTAAAACAAATCAAAACTTAATAACGTATTTTCTTTTTATTCTATTAATATGATCAAGTAATAATTGTTGTAATAAAATTTTGAAAATGGATAATTGTAGGCCCTTTGGAACTGAGCAGGGCTTAATAAATGAAAATCAAACTGTTAATGTTCTTAATGCACTAACATAAATATAGTAATCATGAATAAATTTCATGTTGGGATTTTGACAAATACAGATGTTATGTGGCTAATTGCTGTGTAGATTGCTGGGTAGGGGGTGCGTAGTGTACGTGCTCGATACTACTCACATCGTTTCATGGAACATTTTGATGTTATAACCAAAAATATTCCTTACATTATTTTTGTATAGCTATTCAGCAATATTTCCTCATGTGGACTCCATTTTCAAGTAACTAAAATAACCATTTTACGCTCATTCTACTTAGGTGTTTTTATATACTTTTTTTTTTTTACCAAAGTCTTGAGAAATGTAATTTTGACATTATCATAAAACTGATATTGACAAGAAAAGAAAAAAAAAAATATTTATTTGTCAAGTCAAAAGAATGTTGGGGGGATTTCAAAAATTACGTTTTCACAGAAAAGAGCTTTATGTCAAATTCTAACAACGCGTTTCGAACACTTTGTGTTCTTCTGCAGGCTTACATCTAAAGAGCATACATATCCATGAGATTTAAGAACATTAGAATGAATTATTTGAAATTAACTGCAATATATGAATGCTAATTTGCACTAATGAGGTTTTTGACAGGGAAAGCTGTATGGAAATCTTACTTATTGAATTTGAAAACCCATAAACACAATACAGGTGCCACATTTTGAGGGAGACTATTGAAAATAAACAGACAAATAGTGTCTTACAGGGGGGTGGTGCGGTACTTTATTCTTCCTTGACGCGACATAACCTTAAAAAGACAGACCATTAATTTATTGTACATTGTGTGAATTCAACATTTCTTTTTCTCCATAAACTACAACAAACACTAAAGTATAATATATATAATACTTTAATATAATATAAAGTATAATATATATATAATAAAATTAGTCCAAAAAGCATTACAAAAAATTTAGTTAATTGTAAAAGAGAACATTGTCCTTAGTACGCGAAACTCAACATGGATTATGAGCAACCTACTCCACTTTTCCTATTTCTTTACAGGAAGTCAGACAATTTTTTAATACAATTCATTTAAAGATAATTATTTATGCAAATATTTCTTAAAGATATCAAAAAATTATTAAAATAGATTAATTTGATAATTAATGTAAAATTAATTCAATTATAATTCAGACTATGGAAATAAACATTTCAGTATACTACTCCTATGATTCCTATCGTTTTTTTTATTTATGGTTCTAATTTTGCTGAACAATAGTAAAATGATTATATCAACCTATATAATCTATATAGTTAAAAGTATTCTGCAGAAATATTGGTACATATAGAATGATCAATACTCATATTAGTTATAATAGTTTTTCAAACAATACGTTCAAAGGATTAACTTTGTTTTCGTATTTCTCTATTTCAATCATTCATATTGTGTGAAAACTCCACATTTGGAACTTCTTCAGCGGATTCCACTTTCCTTTAAGTATTTTAGGTCAGTGCTAAAGAATCGCTGATGGTGGTTTTGTTCAATACGCCCTTAATTTACCATACTTCGAATTCAAATGCACTTATCAGATTGATTATCCATTCTTTAGTGGTTAATTTAATTATGTAGTATCTATATTTAACTTTTATAATATCATTATCATTTTAAATCTTAAAATTTTAATGATTTTGTTTCTGTTAAATCTTAAAACAGATTTACTTTTGAAAAAATTAAACATATTTTCAAGGATACTGTCATCAGATTGGAAGAAAAGTAATCTACTTGTTTTCCTTGAAGAATTCGTAGCAGTGGATTAGAGTGTAAACACAATATCAAGTTGTCATTATTATAGTATCATTTATCAAAGTTGTCAGCGGTTGTAAATAGGAAATGAAAAATATTTACTGAAAGCTAATCTTACAATGTCGTGTAGATTGGCTTGCTCTTCATGACTCTGCCACAAGACTTATACACTTACATATATTTACACATTAACACATAAAAAAGAACAGAAAACGTGACTACAGAACTCATTTCGATATTTCGTCATCCGTCTTCATCAGAAAGAAGTACGAAGTACTGGCATTGAGAAGTAAACCGCAACTTACCTCCAGAGAAACTCGTAGAACTACGGCATTACTGCCCTCTTACATATATTTAGATATGCATATATATTTACACATATATAATATCCATATACTTAGATATGCAGTTGTAATTTAGAAATATAGATAAAAAAAATATTCATTAAATTTCTTATTTTATTTTATACATTTCAAGTATAAACTCATGTAAAATCTCTAAACAAACTTCATCTGAAATATATTCTCTATATAAAATATAGTGAAATGAAAGTATTGCATTCTGGTAAAAATTGTGAAATTCGGTTTCCAAGGGAAATACATGTTTTGAGATCCCGTGAGTCTAATGAAATAAGATTTGCGAATTGCCCTGTATGTACGTATGTGTGTAGTAGTGAGTGAGAGGGGGTGGTTGTCTCTTAAACAAAAAGAGATAGAGCAACAAGCTCCGTAGTAAAATTATACATTTCTTAGGTGTACGTAATGTAAAAAAAATGCTAATAAGTATCTGCTGTTTTCACAGATGCTTTCATAAACTACTATTGAGGGTGAACAGATCAAAAAACTGCTAAAAGTTGGTGATAAATGAACTTTTAGGGTCTCATTCTTAGATTGATATGGATATCAAACAAAAGACAGTCAAGTATATATATTAATATTATAATAAATCTCAACTCATTAAATTAAGGAGGGTAAAATCAGTGACAGGACATTTACTTTTAAAAAAATAATATAACAAAAATATGAAAGCACTAGCATGATAGGACTAGGACTACCATAACAAATCTGCTACCACATCTAAGCAACTCTAACCACCTCTAGGACTACCCTAACTAATCTATTATTTTTAATTGGTATCTAGATATTGGAGCATTATTTTCATAGGATAATTTTTTTAGTAAAATTATTAATTATTTGTATATTTTTAGTCATATAAATTATAATATGATAATCTAAACAAGTCCATTTTTTTATTGTGGATTTTTTCAATAAACGTGTCAAAGTAAATGTTGTTAAAAAAATAGGAGTAATTCATGTATAATTTCTATCATTACTTCTTGTAGAGTAAAAAAGTATCTTTTTTACCCTGCAATGAGTAAATACCACATAATACCTGATTGCACTATCTTAGAATTATCACTACATAATGATATTGCTTCATCTAAAAGAAGAACAGGATGCCTTATGATGAATATTGAACTATTATTTCTCTGTAAATGGTAGGATAAAAGACAGTCCTGTATGTTTCATCCTTAAGTATTAGACATTTTTAAAGCTTTGCCAAGGAAACCATAAAGCAAGGATGCATGCGTTATTTATCTACAAACAAAAGAATTCTGTAAACAGTGAGTATCACTGACGATGTTTCTTTGAGAGATCACATCAGGCTTACTGGGTTTATTTCATTTTGTAAGATGAAAGGCGTGTCTGGTAGAGGGGCAAAGGGTGTCTTGCTTTTCAGCTCTCTCCTAAAATTCCAGTATTTTACAGTCCCATCTTAACATTTTCCTGCCTTTTAACTAAATTCTCATTATAATGCATGTATGATTTTGATTTTGAATGTCATAAAAATCCTGATGATGGCAAACATCAAACATAAAAATGTAATCGTTATAGGTTTGAAACTCAAAAAGGTTTAACTCAAAAGATCTTACCAACAGAACCGTCAGGAGAGTAAGAGATTAATGAGGGATATTCTGAGAAGTCAACAACACACCATAACCACTGAAGGGTATGCAATAAAAAAATAATAAGAAAAATGTTAGATTCTTGCCAAAGAGAGAGAGAGTATTGAACCAAGTAGAATAAAAGACTGACCAATTTCTAAAATAAATAGTCCCTGACTGCCACTTGCTATTCTTTGGAGGGAATCTGAGTTCACTTTGTATTTTCACTGTTACAACAATTGCATTCATATCCCCTTAGTTATACACATATTTTTACGCAGTTTATTCTTTTTTTTCTATAGTATTAATTTGCTCTGTGATTAACATTTCGTGCATTATAACTTCCTACATTATATCTCATGATCATTAAAAAAAAATTATAAAAATTAATGCTTTTTCTGTTTACTGTGTATCTATAGCTTGCTCTAAAAAATTCTATATATATATATATATATATATATATACGAATTCAACTTGCTTTTGTGTCTACAAAGTGCTTATTCTCCCTTTCTCTTTTTATCCGTCAAAATGAAGACGGATTGCCCTATAATTTGTGTTTCTTTGCTCTGTGTGTTATTTTTCTTCGATTTTGAACACGTATTGTGTCAAATTTGGATCGTCTTTCCGTTTATTAAGTGAATATATACACATATATTTCCTACTTTAAGGAAAAAAAGTAGAAATAAATGCTGTAAAGCCTTTCAATTTATGTCATCAGAGAGCAAACGAAGTAAAAACTAAAAATGTAACATAAAAGTCATAACTTTTATAATGAAAATAAGAATGAGAGAGAATAAACCAAATTATAAGGACAATCTTCAAACAGAAAACAAATAAATAAAAAAAGGAGGTATGTCCGTCTGGAACAAACGTATCTCTTCTTCTCTTCTTGATGAAGAACTGCGGTGCGAATTATTGAAAATAAGTGTATTTTTCTTTTTATGAGTTGTTACTTTTTTAACGGTATTGAGTATATAACAAAATATCAAAATGAACATAAAAAATAAAAATTAAAGGCGAACCCTCATTTTTCGAATTTATTATTTTAGCACTTTTTTTGTACATCCTTACAGCTGTTTTCCTGCATTCTAGTATCATGAATTTCTTGAATTGATAACATATAGTTTATTCTAGTAACTATGTATATACATTTGTTTATTTATTTAGTCTCTCAGTATATCAAAATTAAATACTGACACAGTAGTCATCAACCTATCTTTGCAAAACATAAAAAAATGTATTTTTTTTATTTATGTTAGTTGAAAATTTTTTGTTATAAGAAAAGAAAATTATATTGTATGGTACTTGCTTTGACTTGATAAGCAAAAATTATTGATTAAAAGAAAAATTCCTTTTTTTTTATTGTTTCTCAGAAATATATTAAAATGTCTACTAAGATTTCATTTAACTTAATTTATTGCCGGTAAAGCAGTAAAAGGTTTTATAGCTTGGCATAGTTTGCATAACAGTCTGCAATAAACGGTTCTTTATGGCCTCATGTCAGTCAGGGAATTGTCTCATACCGTTCCGTAATAAGGAATCCCATTCACGTTATTATTACGTCGCTGTCTTCAAAACTTATATTTTTTTAAAGACCTCACAGTTTTTTGTTCATTTTTATCATTTAAAAAACAATTGATTCTTGTATGAATCATTAATTTATTAAGTAGTTTAATTCAGTTATTTTAATGTTATTGTATATCTTGATCAATAAAATTCACATTGTGAACAATTACTACAAAAATTAATTTTTCAAAGTGAAATAACCCAAAATCTATAATATCATTAAGACTGTTGTCATTGTTAGTTATGGGAGATAATAATTATTTCTATACACATTGTTTCTGCATTAAATTATATGTATATATATATATATGTATGTGTGTGTGTGTATAACAGTTCAAAATTGAGAATAAGTAGCACACCAAAGTAAAGAAACACACTTACAAACTCAAATCTTCGGGCAATCCGTCTTCAGGAGAAAAGAGAAAGGGAGACCAAGCACGTTGTGGACGCAACGGCTAGTGATATATATATATATATACCACTCAAAATTTGAAAAAAAAAACGATCCAAACTGGACGCAAATCAGCTCAAATACGAAGAAAAGCAACCACAGAGAAAGAGACACACTATATATATATATATATATAATATATAAAAGTTTTCACATAAACACGTGAAACAACAATCAATGATCAAACCACAATAAGAAATGGGAAAACAAGACTAAGATCTTTCAACCGTAACAAGCGGTCTTCGTCAGAGTCAAAAACCCAACTGAACACTAGATGCAGAAAACATCTGGTGAGGAGTTGAGAAGAGTGGGAGGGAAGAGTGGTATTTTAAAAGGGTGAAAGCACAGGAAAGGACTAATGTCCAGAAAGGGATGTTTGGGGAAACAAAGGAGTACAGTAAGAAAAAGTAAAAAACTATCCGCTAGCTGTCAACCCTCTTTGAAGAGGCTATTGCCCTCGTGACGAAAGTATCAAGTTTGAAGAGACCGTTACTAATGTTTATAATATTAGATCTATTAAATTTAATTAGAGACGATTCAATAATATTTCTTAACAACATTGATTTTTCATAGGTAATAAATTTAGCTCCTGTCCAATCAATATGATGATTTTCATTTTTTATATGCAAGAATAAGGCACTACTGTTTTCCTGTCTACTTACGTTATATTGGTGTTGTTTTACACGTGTTTTTAATGATTTACCAGTTTGACCAATATAAATTTTATGGCAATTTTTGCACGGAATTTTATAAATACCAGCGGACTCCAATTCGCTTGGAGAGTTTTTTATTAACATATTACCCACGTTATTACGTTTCAAACGACCACACTTATAGGCCTTTACCTTTAACGCTGTCTAGGTCAGAAAAGGAATAGCTTATTATTTATTTCCGGCCGATTTTAGTTATTTATTACTCAGAGTCTCAGGCTAATTTTACATTGGAAGCCTAAATTTTACTTCCCTTCAGTTTATTACAGTTAGAATCTTTAACGAGTGGCTTACATCGTATAAAGCCCGAGACAAACAGCTTGTCCTCTCCGAAGGACGGGTTGAATAGTATTTTCTAAATCCTTACATCGAAATTGTAGAAATATGATCAGTATACAGGTCTCCTGTCTTCAGTACTGAGCAAAATGACTCAACCTTGGATCAAACATAAATCCAAATATTTTATTGTTTATAACTTATTAATTATTTCTAAATAACATTAATTTTGGGAAAAATTGTTTTAAGCTTTACACCAGAAACTTTCCTGAAATTATAATATATATAAACAAAAGAAGGGTTTTGTCTGTCCATTGCTTAGGACTGACTCATTTCAAGTTAGCTTTATGTTTTGTGCATAAGAGATACCGAATTCACCCTTAGGTTTCTTTTTTATTAGTATTATTTGAAGGTGACTATAGCACTGCGTCTTAAAAAAAAACTATTGTACTTCCTTCCTTCTATACTAAAGTACCCCAGCAATTAGCTTCAACGCCTCTAAGAAGCTCAGAGCTTTTGCTGGTTCCAGCGGTAAAAGTTGTTCTATGGTTTTGAGAACCATATGTTTAAAACATAGTATTAAGACTGTTTGTTTATTCCTTTGTAAGAGTCACTGTCAAAATAAAATCAATTTTGAGCTCTGTAGCTAAGGCTTCAAAACGTAAAAGAAACTCCAGATCTAATGGCAGTTATGGACTGTACTAATAATGATATTTTCTACCATTCTATACTTTTTAATAATATTTTGGTATATGTATCATCTCTGATTTTTTTTTAAAATACTTGTCAGAATTTTTAAAATACACGTCTGCTAGTTGTAGTTATATAACTAATTTTACATATACTTCCAATTTTTTAAATGAAGATGCCGTCTATATATCCTATTACCATATTAAGTTTGACTAGAAAAGCACATGTAAAGACAACAAACAGCTCACTTCAATATGTCGAGCTCGTCGTCATCAAGAGAAGGAGAAATGTTACTGTTTGCCAGCCAAGTAGAACTCATCTTCTTCTTCTCCTCCTCCTTCTCCTGATGACGACGAGGTCAAAATACTGAAGTAGTTGTTTCTTGTGTCTACGCGTTTTTTTTTTCTTGTAATCGTTTGATATGTTGTCCTAACAGACTGTTTCACGTTTTGTAATACAATTTTGTTTATACTATACTGAAGTATTTAATTTAGTATTCAGTTTGATTTTCTTTTTACCATCGTAATTCTTAATATTCATCTTAATTAATTATAATTAATATTTATTTGGTGATTATAATCAATTGATTATGGGGATCCAAGAATAAGTAATTTAAAGTACATTTAACTTTAATAATTTTTCTTATAAATATTTAAAAAGTAATGCAGGGATAATACATAATGTATGTTGCAAGGGTTGAATTAGGCAGCATTGAAGATACACTTTCTAGAAAAGAAATATCTACTTTCAAAAAAAAAAAACCTTTGAAATACAGAGAGAAGTGAATCGGTTCTGACTTAAAATTCATTCTTCCAATTTAATCTTCCAAACAATGCCTTCAGCCGCCCTCTGAGAAAAAACCGTATGAAGTGTTATTGAATAAGACATGCTGTTTCAGTTAAGAGGATTTCCTCCATATGCTTTATTCCCTTAAATGTTCTATTCTGGAGTATCTTCATACAATTGTTTAATAATATATTCTGTACTACGTACATAAAGTATATTTTATGTTCTACATGTTAAGGTGTAATTACCACATATTATCTTATGCAAATGAGTATGTTATTAAGAAAGTAATAGCAATAAGAAGTGGGTCAGCGACTATTACATCTGATGATGGCGTTAGTCGAAATAGAGAAGTGACTTGTGTCAGCTCTGTGAAACTGGATATACTGTTATCGCCGACCTTGTGTGTTTTTCTTTTTCTTTTTAATATATGTAATTCATTAAATTGAAGCATTTATAACCTCTTATAACCTTTACCCTTGATTTTATGTAATAATAATAATAGATAACTGATAAAAAAGAGCCAAAAAAAAAGAATGAAAGACTTACTAGAATCACTATTTCGAACCACAGTTCGTCTTTAGGAATTTCTGGTAGTAGCTCTTCTTCTGGTCTCTATATTACTTGTTTTAATAATAATATAGAGTGGGTGCTATTATCAGGCAATGAGCCGATACTGACGACAGGAGGGGCTTTCTGATGAAGTCAAACTGAGGGAAGAAAGTACCGAGTGGTGTTGAGAAGCAGGGTAATTATGTCACGGCAAGTGAAGGTACCTGGCTAAATCAGGTTCGGCTTCCATACCCTATATGTCTACCGTTAGCCTAGCACGACTCGCAACACCTTCAGAACACCTTGAACAGGAGGTAACGTACCCAATCGAGTATCTTGCTATACATCACACCATCATCATTCTCCTTCATCTCGGGATAACAAACATATCGCATGTCTGACAATTAAGAAGTGCTTTTTTTTACATAATGTGCTTCTAAAATTATCACGCATCCAAAGTCACTCTGCAGTTACAGAACTTTTGTTCTTCGACTAACTTCATTCATATTAGACAGTTACTATTAACTTCTTCATGCTGGTTTGATGGACTGGATGACCGTTAAATAATCTATCATATCTTAGCGTTCGCCTTGCCAATATATATATATTCATCATGATGCCCTTTTCTTGACCAACTGTTCATATATTTTTTGAGATTTATTGAGTGTTTTTGGTCTAAAATTCAAAAACCTTCGTTGCCAACGTTTCGATATATATTTATATCATCATAGCAAAACACGCTAACACACATAAACACAATTTTGATTTTCAAAATCCTGTAATAATAGATAAAGAAAAACACGTACGAAAAAGACTGGTAAAAGAAATAATACATATAGAAAAAACCAAGAACATATGCAACGCAAGAACAGACATTGAAAAATTTAGTCAAATATACACAAACATCTTTTCACAATCCAACAGACGAACATAAGAACAACACACTAAAATTGTCAAACTTAACAAAACAAGTAAACATTGGAACTTTAAAAACATATAACAATGAAAAAATGCAACCTCCACACACTTGCTCTGTTTTGTAGCCTGAGTAACTTTTCCATTCAGTGAACCCAGTGTAAGGACACAATTGAAATGAAAAGGAAAAAACATAACAAACAACAGTAAACATACTTCCCAGGTAAACAAATTTATATCTTTGTATTTTCTAAACATTATTAAAACAAACTTAAATATAAAAATCTATAGTTTTACCATTGTAATTTTTCAATTTTTGTTTACCATGTACATAATAGCAAACAGTAGACCAGTTTTGTTGAAATAAGTGTGCTAAATGTAACAATCTTTTTAACCCATATATATATATTGGTATAAATAGGCAGCAGATCCTCTTTTAAACAAGCATCATTAAAATTAACCGCAGTCTCGGCATTCACGATCTTAAGACTGAGAGATTCGATCCTACGAACTAACCTCCTACGAAGTTTATTAGGGAATGGATCTAACAATTACTTGACATAATAGTGTCCTGAGACCGAGGGATTTGCTCTTCTAGCTATAGCGTGTACATGTCTTTTTTTTATTTACCACATGATAAATTTAGAGCCATTGATGATATCACGACCTGTTATAATATACCTGGCCTCTACTATTTAGTACTAATATAAACAAAAATTCATTGTAACAAGTAAATAAAAACATTTAACTGCTTAGAAAAACCATAAAGTTAGCTATATATGTCAACAACCTGCGAGGCCATTTTCAGCCTTAACATTGATGCTCTCCTTAAAGTTTAAACATCAGTTCGTTGATAACAATTATTCTTGCTGGTATTGAAATTTATTATTAAATTTCAAATCGAGATTAAATATTTATAACCTGAAGGTAACCACATAGTTTTCTGACGTTTATAGTACATTATATCACATTATTTACAAAATAAAACTCCTTATACGCCTCGCTTAATCAATAATTTCAATTTTACTATACATTTCTATATTTTTTTTATATTTAATAATCTAGTTCGTTTAATCTTTATTAATTTTTGGATATGTATTTCGTTTAGTCCTATGTGATCGTACAATAATTTTGTACAGTAACCTTATGTTTGGACGTTATTTATGAACTTTCTTATGAAATAAAAAAATTATGGAAATAAAATATAACATATAGAGGGAAACTCTATACTCTACCTCGTTTATGTATTTGCGTTTTGCTATTTCCATGAGGGTATATAATTATATATTTCACTCAATAGAAGGCCTGGTAAATTAGAGATGTAATAAACAGAACTGAGAACTCTGTTTACCGACTAGAAGAGTTTATACACAGGTCTTAAATTTCAAGCTTTTCGATTAACCAGATGGTTTTGTTGTTTTTTCCCCAGGTAAAGTGATATCCCAGTTTCGGAAAATTTGATGTTACAGGGATTTCCTGTGTAGAGTCATATATTCAAAATGTCATTACTATCAAATATAGTAGAAATTTATTCATCTGTATTAATGATAAAAAAAAAAGCAGTAATGTATTGCGGTTTGTTTGAGTTATAGAGAAAGAGGTGAAATTAAAATAATGTTTTGAGTCCTTGAATTCATAATTCAAGGACAATAAAAAAGCCATCCCGAAACATTTGAGTCAATGTTCTTCATAAAAGGATTTTACTAACGTAAAGTTATCTTATATAGTCAGTGATATCTAATGATTACAGGACTTGCTACAGATAATAGAAATTATAGATTTTACAATTTTGTTCTGCTCATAAATTTGTTCATATTATATATGAACAAATATTGTGAGTGCGGACGGTCGAAGATCAGAAAAGCCATTGGTGAGGAGTTTGTTTGATATCAGGGATTTTTTAATAAGTACTGCCCTAAGTAAACATTGATATATCAAACCATAGATTCCTTATGCAGAATCAAACCTGCAAAATTTATCTTACTCCTAACTAAACATACTTTAATCAAATTTACTTTTCACTCATAAGGCTTTCAGAGGACAAACAGCTCTAACAAAGTGTTATGTTAAGAATATTATATCAGTTGTTTCTAAGACCCAACATTATTAAGTTTAGCTTTCAGTGCTTTTTCAAAGCAAGTGTAGTTCATTCGTCAATTTATATCAAATCTAGTAATCAGTGAACGTCTTACTAGGATGGTTTTTCATTAGAATTCTACAATTTGTCTTTTATATTAGAATAGAAGCATTAATCAGTTACGGACATCGTATATGTCAACGTAAAAATTGTTCACATATACGTTTAAGCCATCGTAAATTCAACGGCTTTTTGGTCTATTCTATTTTGAATTATCTATATACTGCGGATGTCTCTTAATGTGATCACGGATAATATTATCAATCGGTTAATATTCCCCACCCTAACATGCAATAGACATTACAAATAAACCGCTTATTGAAATCAGTACATTGGTTATTGTTATAATGTTTTCCAAATCTGGGAACTTCAGGACCTCCTCGAGATGGATATCAAAGGAAAGTATTTTTTTTTTCTTTTTTTGCCAAAAGACCAATCAGCTTGAGGCTTTCCATTTGTTAGTCTTGCCGTGGAAGCATGTTTCGGAAGAAACAATTCAAAAACTGTTTCAAGTAAGGTGGTTTCTTGTATACCACTATAAACGCAACAGTAGAGGACATGCTACTGAAAAACCAAGTGTCATGACACTAACCAACTTCGAAGGGTGGTTGGCAGTGAATAATAACCTCCAGTTGACTGCAAAGTTAACGGAGGGTGAGGTCTGCGATCCTGTTACACAGGCTGGGGAGAATAAAGCAGTCAGTGACAATGAAGCAGAGGATGATCAACCAGCATGCGCATTCCAACAAATAAGGAAATGTGGGAAGCACTTAGCATTTTACGGCACAGAGAGAAAAATAAATTGTCTAAATGTTTGCTTCATTATGACTAGGAGTTCTTTATAAATAATTTACTGCGAAAAGACATGAAGCAGACAAAAGCTGGACAATTACCTAAATAAATAGCTTATAGTATAGCTTAAGTGATAAGTTTTACTGCTTATTACATATTTTATTTATTTATGTTTTTTCTGCATCTTCAGGTTTAGCCTCACAATCAGTAAAATGGCTATTTCTATTTTGGTTAATGTTATCAATCTGTTTAATTATCACTTTTGGCGTTTACAAAAATGATTATATTAAGCAGTGTCCACTTTATAATATATATATATATATATAAAATTTGGAAGCAGTCCTTCATTTAAGCATATATCGTTGAACAACTGACCGTATTTCACTGATGTCATTTTCTTTACCAGTTTTTAATAGTGACAATAAGACAAACGGCAAACATCTTTATTTTTGGATAACTTATGAAACTGTTTCAGTTCTATACCTTCCTTGCTAAATCTAAAACTGTTGCAAGAAGCTTTCATAAATTTACTAATAGTGATATAAAAACTAGGGTCAAAGGTGAGAAAAATCCAGAATAGCTAGCCAAGAATATAGTAATACTTTGAATGTCAAGTAGCGTTATTGTGAGCTATCATGGGTATGATATGTTTTATGTATTACCCAGAGTAAACTGCTATCTCCCAATAAGAATGCTTTTCAATGTTATGTATTTTATGTTCATGTTATGTTATATTGAAGCAACTACTTCTTCCTTTGTACAGTACGTTCAGTCAAACGTACTAAAGATCTGTTTCACTTGTTGTAGGTACTGCTTCAAATTATATCACTTTATTAATATGTTTGAAAATTATTAATCTATGAGTGTCAGTGTTATTAAGCGATGTGTGTGCGACGTATAATAGCAGTCAACTCTGTGCTAAGATAATTTAATAGCTTTGTGGTTCTAATAGTTACGAGAATTTATCATGCTACAACATGATACAAAATGTACTGAGTATGTAGTACGAAATTCATTATTTTCACAATTTTAGTCTTTGTATTTTTTTTAATGTGTAAAATATCATTTTATATCTAAAATGAAGTATAATATTTATTATTGCATGTATATTTCTTTTATTATCAGTTCATAATTTCTGTATATACAATATTATCAGTATACATATTGTAAATATTAAAATATATTTACAAGTCAAAAATTATATATGATATATTTACCATTCATCATTGGGTTTTTATATAATTACCGCAAGGAGTATAAAATTTAATATATTTATCAAACGTAATTATAGTATTTTTACGTGAAAACCAGTTTAAATAAATAAATAAATATTTTTTTTATTTATTTTTTAGCATACTCCATATAGTATATTACATGCCGTAATGAATCTATATTGCTATTGTGAAGCTAGCGTTCAAACCGCAAAACAATTTTAAAAGCTATTTTGTTGGAAAGTATAAAATTAGTAATTTAAAGTAAATCAACATTAATGGATATTGATTTGAAATTATTTAAAAAAAAATTAACATTAAGGATACACATTAGGAACCTTTTTTATACAATTTATAAAAATAAATTCACACGATATGATCGGGTCGTATTACTAATAATATATAAATAAAAAGTGTGAATAACTTTCTTGCCAATTATATTAATAATTAAAGAGATATTTATAAATACATTTCTAAGAATACAATTATCAATTCTTAGATAATTGTATTCTTCTTCTCTTTATTCTCCAAATAACTTTTTGCGATTTTCTCCTGTTACTCAAACATAAGTTAGAGAAATAAGCAATAACATATAGTATATTAGTTATTTGAAAACATCCTAACATGTTTTACAAAGCACATCAAATATTTTATACAATAATATAAGTTCACTTTAAAAAATGTTTAAAACAGAAAAATGTTACACATATCTGCAATAATTTTAATCATTACTGCTCCTTAAAATCATTAACTTAATTTGTACGAACTAAACCTTTTCTCTGTTTGTAATATATTTGTACAGTATTTCACTGACAGAAATAGTCAATGGTATTAAATGACAAAAAAAATTAATTTATGTCCTAAGGATTAAATTTAGGAAACAGTAAGTCTATCACTGCAATCTTGTCAATCATTAATAGATGTTTTTAATAAAAACCAATTACTTGTAAAATCAGTTAAAATAATGTATTTTAGTTTATGTTATAATAATAGTAGAATTATATATAGTCTAATATATAGAACTGTTCTATGCAATGTTAAAAATAGTTTCAAATTCTATGACGCAAGTATTTATTTGGTCGGCTTTCTCGCAATTTTATATTATAAATTATTTTTAGTAATCAAATAGTGATCAGTTTTATTTATGCAACTAATTCATTACATATTAAATGTCAAAAATAACAGTTATTATGATAAAAGTCAAACTGAAACAAATATATGATCCGGGTAGGTGCTTTTCTCTCTCTTGCTATTGTGAAGCTAGCGTTCAAACCGCAAAACAATTTTAAAAGCTATTCTGTTTGAAGTATAAAATTAGTAATTTGAAGAGGAAATCAACATTATGTATATTGATTTGAAATTATTTAAAATGAATATATGATTTTATAGGGCTGTTTCTTTTAGATTATGGTTTATAGTGTCTTTTAAAAGGTTGATATGAACCAAAATCGTCTGTGCAAGATTGATATTGTTTGAAATATCAATTCAAAGATAGAAGGAGTTACTATGAGCGGTAATGTGTTTGCTTCTGTTTCAATAGGTCTGTAAATTTAATTCCCTTTGAATATTTGAATATTTAAAGCATTTTTTCTGATGAATTTCAAATTTTTCACCTAGAACAGTAATTTATTTCCACTCTAAGTTTATTGCTACATTCTATCAAAATTAATACTAATGAAGAGCTTAATACACATTTATAAATTAGTTTTATATATGGGAGATAACCTAGACCAGTAAAATTTTAAAACTAATGGGTTGATTAAAACACAGGGTTGTACGTAGATCTTCTAAAGTAGCCGTACTAACCTTTTTACTGAACATTACAGCTGAGAGGTTTCATGCTGTTGCCTCGTACCACCTGGTAACAGAAAATTTCATTTTGGATCAGTTATAAGGAATTTGAATTTGTAAATTCATAAAATAAAGTCATTGTTACCATTTTTAGAAGTTCTTTATAAGTGATAATGACCAAATATGGTGAAGGTTAGCGAGCAGCTACGTAGAACTCAATTCTAAATTTTAAGAAACTGATCTTCAATTTTGGATCTCTGCGAATTAGGAATTTTGACCATGATAATACAGCCTTCCAACCATCCGAGTTGTTAAAGATAATATTCTAAGGGGATTTCAAAACGGTAATCTGCTTCAATGTTTCATGGATCAATAATTTCACACACACACACACACCCTTCCATACTTTCCATCTAAAGCTCTAGAAATTTATGAAATAATAAATGAAACTGAAAATACAACTATCACGTCTACTGAATGATTAAATGTTCTTATAGTGCTTTGAAACATCTTATGTTTCTGTTCTGCAGCCAATCATATAGCAAAATAAGTTTTATATGAGTGACTCAAGTATATCAATAAATTTTTAAAAAACTCTGGAAATTGTTTTGCTTTCTTTCGTTCACATTACAAAAAAATCTGGAGTGGCCTACACTCTACTTTACTATAAGTAACTTAATGTCAAATTTCTTGAGTATATAAAACATAACGTCTCATTTAAGCATAACGTAAACATCTAAATGGGATATAATTATTAGCCTGTCATTCCTGAGGTAGTACAGATAGTGATTGAAGGACATATCAATTTATAAGCTTATTTTTGTACATCACAAATAATTTATTATTTGCAAATAATTTCATTAGTATAACTACAGCAGTAATAACATTTTTGAAAAACCAAAGTGAACATTTCTTGAAACGAAATAGTATCCTACAAGAGAACATGGCTATTGTTCAAATAGCCAGTAGATTTCTTACATCGTTTACTTGACATCCTTCTACATTGAATATTAATGTAAAATTTTCAAATTTGAAACAGTAAAATACTCTTTTTTTCTCTGAAAAACTTCTTAAACAGCGAAGAAAATGTTGTTTTAAGGTGATTTGTTAATTAAAGATGTACGATAATTACAGTTATTAATCTCTAAACGAAAGATTTCAATTTTGAATTATCTTTTACATTTTTGGTTTTTAACAGAATTATTATACTGGGAATTTTATGGCTTCTTAGTATTTAATAAGATCATTTTCCTTCCCCATTGTCAAATAACATATATACGAACTTTTTTTTAATGAGTGTTATCGTTTACCTGCACAATATTATTCCTCTTACATCTCTTATAAGTCAATAATATATTTTCATTTTTCCATTAGAAACATCAATTTTATCTCAGTGGATTCGCTCAAAAAATTTCTAAGTCAATGTAAACAATGTAAAAAAATACAAAAAATTCGACAAGTATAGCAGGTGATCTCTTAGTCTAGAATAAACAAACAGTTTTTATATCGTTATTGCTCTTTCCCGTAATTGAAACTTCATGGATTTTTTTTGTGATTTGCTAATTTTTTGTTCCATTTTTGGTCAAATTTTCATTTTTTTTTAACGAGCCGTTTAGCGTCAAAAAATCATTTTCTGAAAACAGAAATCGTACTGTAACGCCCCTTTAGCGAAAGTAATTTCAAAAAAAAATATCTCAACTCATTTGCCATATAATGTTCTATTTGTAGGCATAGTTTCATTTTTGTCCGTCAAACAGTATGGCTTGTATCGCTCTCACAAGGTTTGAGATTGAATTATAAGTCAAAATTTTTACATTTTATTGAAAAAAAAATATTTCGGTTGTCTTAAAATTGTGAATATATTTTTCGTTTGTTCCATTTGTAACCTCAAAGATAATGTCAAAATTTCAAAACTCTAGGGTTATCAGTTTAGGAGAAATAAATGTTTAAAAAAAACCGGTTTTTGGCAAAAAAAGTGACTTTCCCATCATGCATAATTCTTCCCAAACAATAGGGATCTTCGTCTAAATGGGGCCCATTTTTGTGTAAAATATCAACTTGATCCATCAAAGATTCTGGACCGTAGCGTGGTAACAAGCAATGCTAACACACGCACCCACCCACGCACCCACCCACCCACCCGCCCACCCACCCACCCACCCACCCACACACACACACACAGACATCATCGTAAAAACGTCATAAAACAACTTCTGGTACCTCAAAACATGTAATTCCGTCAAAATCTCGAGATCGAATTTTTTCACGATCACTATACTTTACTTATAGTAAAGTAAAAACTGTACAAATTATTTAAAACTTTTTACAAAGATTTAAATAAATAAGAAATAGATCATCTCCAAATGCCTTAGTTCAAATGTTGTTTTACTGAAGAGTAAATAACCCTGCATAGCTGAATGGGTTTTAGAAATCATTTAATAAGTTTAAGTGTATTAGCAGGAGACAGTGAAGTCTGCAAATTGTAATAACTTCGTTTTCAGGTATTCAATAAACAATTATAACTTTTACTTTAATAATATAGAAACATTTTAAAGTAATGCATTTTATGTTTGTACATATTATTAAACATGAATATATTGGTAATTTTTATTTTCGACAATTCGTTTGTACAAATCACTGATTAATTAACATTAGTGCTGTTTGTATTAAACAAAAAAGTGAAATTTCAATGAAGAAAAACTATTGTAACAGATTTATTTAGAATATAAGATGTATATATAGAAAGGCTTGCAGTTAAAGAAGATTGGCCTGCCGGCTCTGAACTTCGGCCCACTCTAAGCTCGAACACCAAGCCCAAAATCTTTTGTTTGGTGTTCCACCTTACAGTGAGTTGATTTCAGGCCTAACAACACATCCGCTTTCAACATTTTAATTTAGCAGATTCTATTGTATGTTAGTCTAATGTACTACATCTTCAAACCTCAGTTTTATTGGATTTATATCTATCATTTAAAAATGTGGATTTACCCACTTTTAATTAGATTTGTATTTTTCATTAAAAATTTTGAATTCACTCACATTTAATTCAACTTTTATTTATCATTCAAAGATTTTGGATATACTCACTTTGAATTGGGTTCATAATTACCATTCAAAAATTATGGATTTACTCACTTGCAATTAAATTTGTATTTACAATAAATCTCAAAAATCAACTGCTAATTAGATTTATATATATTATTGAAATATGGACCTTAGATGTATATTCAATAATATATACATTTCAATGTTTTCTTAGTCTGGACCTCATATATTCAAACTATTTATTTTTTTTATCAAAATTTGGTCTAGCGTCAAACAGTTAAACACATTTAAGCCAACGTTTCGTCTATGTTTCTAGACATATTCAGTGCAACATCAATTTTATAATATATTGATAACTTATAAGTAACATGAACATAATTGTATGAGTTACATAATTTTTATTAACGTAAATATGCATATTAATATAAATTATGTACCTTATGCAGTTTTTTCATGTTACTGTAATTTAATTTTGTATTGATGTAGACCTGAAAATTTTTAAAAGTTTAGACGAATCGTTGGATAAAAGAATTTAACTGCTTAACACAAGACCAAACCTCGATAAATAAGAAAATTAATATATATATATAGTATATATATATGTGATCAAACCACAATTTGAAACGGAAAAAAAGACTAAGATCTTTTAACTATAACAATCGGTCATCGTCAGAGTCAAAAACCATATAAACCACAATATGAAATGGGAAAAAAAGACTAAGATTTTTCAACCTGTAACAAGCGGTCTTCGTCAGAGTCCGCTTGTTACGGTTGAAAGATCTTAGTCTTTTTTTCCCATTTCACATCGTGGTTTGATCATAGATTGTTATTTCACGTGTTTATATATATAATCCTTAGAATTTTTACATGCATAAGCATCATACAGACTGTAGTTTCCTATTTGTAAAGAGATTTTTTTATGCTTTACTGTCAACTGTGCAAAGTAACTTTAAACCACCTTGTTGTAATATTTCTTTCTTTTTTTAACAGAAAAATAAATAATAATGACTCAAAATAACCTCAACTCTTCTAACACTCACCTGATTTAGAACAAGAGAAGTATTCCTCATTTCTAATACAACGAAAATCAAAACAGATAACAAAATAGATAAAACTGATTATAAAATAAATTATCAATTAGTTTTCTAGTTTCAAATGAAACGTAAAAAAAGTTATAGCTAAGTAATGAATATTCACTAACACATTAAGGCAGAAATTTCATTAATTCATTGTTGGAAATTAGATTCATAGTTTGTGTATGATCAAACACTGATTTCAGTGTGACACTTTTGCTCAAACTGAATACTTGTTTAAAATGTTTATATTTAAGGAAACACTTAAGGTAATCTTCTGAATGTAATAGTGTATATTTTATTTTAAAGGTTGATGCTTCTGTAAGTTTTTATTCTGTCTTGAAGTGTAATATTATACTTTTAATATATTATGTATTGTAATTTTGAATCTTGTAATGTATGTTTCTATATTATTGTATTGCATAATTCCCCAAATTTAATTGAGTATAGCTCTTAAAAAAGGTTTCAAATTAAAATTAAATGTCAGTTAGAAATCATAATTAGGTGATATCATCCAGGAAGATTGACTGGTTGATGTTATCATATTCTTTAATAACAATACTGTCAATATCTAATTAAGATATGTGATGAAGATAATGTTATATATATTTATTTATATATGTGCATAAATAATTAGATATGTCAATTCCATAAACTAAAATCCTAAATTCACAGAAATGACAAACATAAAAGAGATTACAAAAATACACTACAGTTTTACGACCGCCAAATTGATTTGTTATTAATTTATTACTTGTATTTATTTATTTTTAGTTATTTAATTTTGGTTATTTTCTTATTTTTAATTATTTTTATCTGCAATTATTTATTATTTTTTGTTTGCTTTTTGCCTATTGGTTATTTCTTGTTATTTTTCGGTTTTTATCCCTTATTTCTATTTCTGTTAATTTTTATTTTAAAATTTTAATTATTTTACTGCCCATTGCTTTAGTTTTCTTCTTTTCTGCCTCTATTATTTTTAGTTGCTTTTTAGTTAGTTTACTCTCTTTATATATGTTTGTACTAGTCTTTTTTTCAACCATGTTGAATATATTTTTTTTACTGAAAGCATATAATTTTTTTTCTTGTTAAATATTATCAGTTCTTGTTCTAATTATTTCCTGCATATTTAATTCGTATAATAGTTAGGTTAGGTCGCAGTGGTAGTCCCACAAGGGAACACACATAACCGAACATTGACTTTTTTGTGATACTACACAATGAAGATCGATTCTACATTTGGAGTCCAACATTTTGCCTAACTAAATTGTATTTAGGGTAGGGATCTTTAACGAGTACCTGACATCGTACAGACTCGGGTCCGATGACTTAACATCTTCACTTCCCACGTGAATAAAACGATGATCAGAGTGGGTATTGAACGCCAGACCTACCAGTCCAAATGTGAGCACGTTACCACTGGGCTAACCTGACCCCACCATATAAAAGTTATGCCAAAATTGTAGACCCACATTTTTCTATCTCTGGTGGTCATTTCTCCAACCATCAGCTGATTTTGCCCTTCTCAACGATCAAATAAATATTTATGCAAAAAATGGTTTTGAAATAGTACACCAGGTTGTAAATTTACACTCTTTTATTATTGCATATGTTGTGTAATTATGATGGTCGTAATTTTAAATGTATAAGTGCAAAACTATTGACGTCATTCATGCAGTTGATGTGCTTTCTTGACTCATTCAAGAACGTTTTGCAGGTTTTATCCCACTACTATATTGCCTTATTGAATCATTTCTATTAATTTTGGTTGTTTCTTTAAATATTAATGCGGCTTCTATAACACCTTAATTTCGTTCTATTCACTTGACTTAATATTATTGTATTGTTACTTCATAATTTTTCAGGTCTGTCTATTATTACGTATACGTGTGCTGTGCTCGTTTACAACTGCTTATTTAAGAATCGTTGTCACTCTGTGAGATAGTGCAGTCAATATTATTTTATATTTTATTATTTAATATATTTCAAAATATATAAAAATATAGTTTCATTTGATTTTTGGTCCATTTCATTTTTTTGTCTAATTCGTCTTTTCTGAAATTTTCTTACTTCTTCCTCCTTCAAAATGTTTTTCTTGCTATAGCCCTAAACCGTATTTACATGTATGTGTGCCTTTGTCTCTTTCCTTTTGATACCTTCAAGGATTGTTTATTATTGAAGGGTATTATTTTCAGGGTTTATAAATTCATTATACATTGTTATTTTTTTTCTTTTGATTGAGTCATTATATAGAGGATCAATCATAAATATTTATATGGTTCGTAAGAGACTCATGGTTAAAACCTTTGCACTTCATAATAATTAGGGTTTGGGATTCATGTTAGAAGCTTTCTGTGGCCTCTATATTCTGCTAGAAATATTACCCAAGTTTTATAAAAGGAATAGGTTGAGGTTAAACTACTATCTGCCTTTGAGATCAAAAGAAGGCTATTTCTTATATAAGGCAATCTTTCTAGAAGATAGGTCTGTGCAATATGAGTGGTAGTAAACACTTATCCGCAGTTTGAACATAAAGTCAGTTGCTCTTATGAATAACTTCCTCCTTAATATAGGGTGGCATTAATGTACAAGGCACCTTCAATATATGATGGTGCTATCTGTACTCCACGTTTGCGTCAAAAACTAGAATAACCAAAAGCGTCCAAATCTTTAAGGAAATATGATGGTTGTAAAAACTTACTCACTGATGGATGAGTCATGGATATCTTTTGGCATATTTTTTCTAAAAATACCTTTGGTTTTGTCCGGTCAACATTGTTATTCCTTTAAATAATGTAAATTTCATTTTCTTAGTTAAAAAATTCTTACTTCTGCCTATGAAAAAGGTTTTAAATAAAACCGAAACGTTGGCAACGAGAGTTTATTTTTTTATCCTGGAAAATTGACCGAACGATTAGAGAACACACCTATTATATCAAACGGTTGATATATTATTGAATCTGTTATATATAAATATATATATATATATATATATATATATATATATAAAGTAGGCAAGTTATTTAATGATACTGCTTAAAAGAATGTCTGCTACCAAATTATACCAATAAACATATCTGTAAATTTTGGTAGCACTCCTTCCTGTATACATACATTGTTAAAAATTTGACCACATTTAGCTGAAACTTGCTTTTTAATAAGTTTCTCGAGTTTCTTCTTTTTATTAAACTTTCTATTTATTAATAAAAAGAGCCATATATTAAAAAACAATTAGAAATTAGTTCTAAAGTTCTCAAATTGTTTAAATCAACCTCCAGTCAATTAGGGCCTCTCACATGTAGCTGTGCTACGACGCCCTAGGTCACTCAACCCTCACCGATTAGAAAAACAACTTTAATCCCTCCCCCAACCCCAGCAAAACATTCCACCTCTTTTATATAAAGCTTTAAATTTCAAAATGTATTCATATCTTGATAATGGCTGAAGACAGCAGAAACATGTGTTCATTTAGCATGTCGATTGGTAACTTACTATATTCTGTAGATATAATAACAAGACCGTTATTCCGGAAACTCGAGAAACTTATGACAAAGCAAGTTTTAGCTAAATATGGTCTAATTTTTAACAATATATATATATATATATATAAAATATATATATATTATAATATATATATATATATAAACACATACAGGTAAACATAAATTATCAAAAACATTCAAAAATGGACACAGTGGAGTTAAAATGAGCATGCTTATTAAATCTTTGAATGCTTTTTTTTCATGTTTTTATTATTTACTTATAAATAATTAGTTCATATCACTTGTATGCTTCAATCCAGTACACAAGTATACTAGTCAACTGCTCATATATATGCCATCTTTAGTCTAATTGGTATCATACAAGTCCTAATATGTTAAGATAATTTGATGATTAACTGTTTAGTGTATAAAGATTTAAATAAAACTCATCTTGGGATCGTATTTTGATTGCTTTCCATTTTGTATTATTTAAGTTTTGTTTGGGGTTCATTGTTCCATCAGTATCAATATTCACTATGTTATTTTATTCCTTGTAGATTCTTTTATTGCATAATTGATTTATATAAACTTACTTTTTTACTAATTATACTGGCATATAGCAAATATTATTGGATCTTCTGTTTAATTACATTCCAATTAAAAATTACCTTCAAAACAAATATTAAAGATTTTTCTGATTAAGCAACCATTGTTTTTTTTCTTTTATATTATTTATTTTATGAATTATTTAAATATTTATAGCATTAATATCTCGGTTTTTGGATTTGTTGAGGGTCACAGGAAGGCTAAAGCTTCTAAAGGCAACTTTAAGTTGATGAAGTTTAATAACCACAAAATGAGGGGATACCTACTTCTTAACCTTAATTAGTTTTCGCAATGCTCTTGCCAGTCCTGAAATTATCTTTGTCAGTAAGGACAGCATTTGGGTTTAGTTTATAACTATTGTTGATTGCATGGCTGTAACAAGTTTCAAAATTTAGCAACGGTTTGATTTCTTTATCAGATTAGTGATTTTTTACAGGCGTTGATATTGTTAAGGTTTTTCCTGTTTATTAAAAAACAATAATTTTTTAAACGCATCAATGTGATTGAAGTATTGATGGTGTTGAAAATATCTTTTTGTCTTTTTCTTTTCTTTAAACAAGTATTCACCTCCAACTTAATTTATAATTTAAAATATTGATTCAAGCTATAACAATAAAATATTTAAGGCCATGTCTTGATAGACGACTACTTATGCTCCCCATACAAAAATAAAAAGAACGGAAGAAAACATGCTGTAAACTGTTACTTTCACTTTATGAACTTTATTCAAAATTAACAACTTACAACAAACTATTACTTTACAAAACTGCGATTATGTATCTTGAACATACGGCATTGAACATGGAGAACAACAATGAAAACTAATTCTCAGAGGATACAAACCCTTCAATCCAGAGTCATTTCTATACCAATGAAGTATTCTGACCTCAAAGTCCAAAAAGTTTAGCAAGTAGTGATATCTCCTTATAAAGTCTTCCTAACTTTAGGATTATCTCTTAATCTTAAGAATGTCTTCCACAAATATCCCGGGAAATCTGTAAAGACATCTGAAGAAAACCAATCTGAAGTAACCAAGAGACTTATTACTGTGAACTGCTCTTTTTTCTTAATATTTAATATTTTGTTCTTAATATTTTAAGATTTATTGAATACAATATTGATTTGGTTCTCACGCCAAGAAGTGTGTATCACTAGATGACTTTTTCTCGGCTTTTGTAACCACCGTATCTGTATTATTAACGACACTTGTTATATTATCCTTACATTGTTGCTATTTACAACAATATTTTTATATAAATTATTAAAATATTCATTTGGGAAATGTAGGTTTACTTTTTCTTTGATAACAAATATTATTTCTAATTATTCTACACGTTTCTAGTTCTTCATCTAATTGAATAGACTTTACACCTTGTAAAACTTTGTCACTATTTGTAAGATATAACACCAGTTATACAAAAGAATAAAAACGTGAAAGTACAAGCAAACGAATGAAAAACTTTTTAATTTTAGTTTAAATTTCAGACAATTTCTTTCATCGCTAAGTTCTTTTTACTTCCAACCAGATACTGAATTTTACCTTATTTCAAATCCTCTTTTGATTAAAAATTAAAATACGATTCCGCAAGGTTGAAAATTTGCATGCAGCATTTTTTTTTTACTTCTAATCCTTTTATCCAACCAATCATAACTTTGCAAAGAAGATAGTTATTAACATTAAAAGGTGAAAATCAATTATTCATTTATATTGAATAGTTTTAACGAAGTACCGTAAGACATTACAAAGACAAAATGTTGGAATAATCTACTTTGAACATTAATATAAATAAAATCACCATGCAAAAATAAATTTCTAATCATGACATCAGTTTAGTAGTGGAAACTAGTAATAATATTTAAACCACCAGTAGAAAGATATGATTCTACCGATTTAATTAAAAAATTAAAGCGAAAGTTATGTAAACTTATCTGTTATCAATTAAGAGTTGTAGTGCATACAGAAATTATTATATTCTGAGTATATATATTGTTGAGAGTTTTAAAAAAATATATTATTAAAAACAAAACCATATTTGCTTTGCAATATGATTTTCAATTTTTCTAAATAACGTTCTTCTTATTATATTCATACTATATAGTACATTTCCTAATTTAACATGTTTCAACTGGTTATTAGATCATCAACCGATTGAATTCGTTCCAAAACTAAGCTAGTATGTAGAAATACTTGTTAGTCAAACAATTTTCATCGTAATAAATAGCATGAAACTTGGTAATGCATTCCAACCACCCAAAAATATCAAACAATTCTTAAATATTGTGAAAAACATGTGAATATTACGTGATAACAAGTACAATGCATAACAAAATAAATAAAAATGTTGTTTTAATATGAAACTTTACGTTGAAGAGTGACGAATGTGTCAGGAAGAAGAAGGATCGAGGAGTATTGTTACACTAAATCAATTACGAGTAGAACTAAGAGACTGGATGCATGTACGACAGAAAGGCTACCTTGTTCAAGAAAAAGTCTGGAAAAATTATGTAAAAATCAGAGCTTTTTTCCCATTTAAAGAAATCAATAAAAAAATAATTAGAGCAATACAAATTACAATGTGAGGATTACAGCATTAAACCTTCAAAACTAACAAATACTATTATTATTTCTGTAATTACTGTAACAGAATGCTAACTTCTTTTTATTACTTTTATAGTTTTTGCATTTTAGTAGTATCTTTAACGAAGAAGTTTGAATATTAAAAAAATCTTGGAATGAAGCTGCCACTCATTTTTACAATTTCTTGCTGTAGCAATACTAGTGAGGATACGCTCTAATCCTGTGTGTTTAGCTCTTTCTGATTTCAGAAAGAACTTCATCTCTTTCCTTGATACTAGTATGTAAATTCATTCGTACAGGTAACACTGTATATGTATGTCATGAATAATTATTTTCAGACCACATTGAACAGGTTAGTCCAACATGAAATTATGAAGCACATAAGAGTTAACGAAATAGGTAAAATAAGATTAAATTTAAACATTAATATGTGCAAATTAAAATTTGTTTCGTGTTTTAATAATTTTCAGTCAAAAAATTATTTAAAATCCATGTAAAAATTGCTTTCTTGAACTCTAAGATATCAGTGTAACAAAAAAAAAGCTGAACAAAATAGGGTTTTTTTATTTTTTTTGTCAAAACGAAATTGAGCCATTACATGTTAACTGAAGTGTTTCAAAGATAGTGACTCTGCTGCCGGCTACAGTAATAAACGAGCAGGTTTTTTTTTAAATTGAACTATATCTCAAATAAACCGAAACAATTCCTATTTGCAATCGCCTGCCAGCTTCTAAAATCGTTCGCTTGCAACATTTCAAGGCCTTTTGGAGACAGCTGTTCAATATTTGTATTTAGCAAAAAAAATATTTGATATTTCCACTGCTTAATTCGACTTATGTTTGTAATTATCTTTAGGTTTTACATTTATCTGAATTAAGTGTTTTCTTAAACTATATCTATAGTTGAATGTTAATTTTTCAAGCTTGAATTGAAAGTCGTGTTTTAAAATTTACTGGTTAGAATATGTAAGTAAAAGTGATTTATAAAAATTAGTTGTTTTAGTTGAAAGACTTAGTTCAATTTCATGTTTTCTTATAGTTCTTTAGGCGTTAGTTTCTACTGCTCACGTTTCTATGAAATCATTATACATTTACTATTAAAAATGCACCATACTTCACGTGACTTTGGTATAAATTATAAATAATTGTATTTATTACCAGCATTTTTCGTATAAGCTTAAATTTATAGACCTGTTTATTGTCAGCTTTTGGTGCCCTACCGCAGGTTGCTTTGTGTGCCATCTCGATAAAGAAGTGGATGTCATGCCGATATATGAGTTATTGCGGGCCTGATGTCCCAGATGTGGCATATGTATGTACTTATCCGCCAGAATCACTTCTTTCAGTTTGGAATCATTGTTGTTGTTGGTCTTTTTTGTAACTTATTTAGCATCTTTATTTAAAAAAAAAATACGAAAAAACTACGCATATTTTGCGTACCAACCATATGTGGTAAGAGTAACAATGAGTTAAGAATGAAACCCATTGGTACAATATTTCATTTCGCGTCCTGATTGTAGTAGATTCTCATAGAAGTAGATCCCTCGGCCATCTTTTCTTTAGTCGTCTTGGGGGATTCTGGGTAGGTGAGGAAGAAGCAAGGTTTTGTACAAATAGATTTGAGTGAGAGGAAAATTTGATTTGAAACTCCTTATAACGATCAGTGACTAAACTTTTTATAATGGTATTTTTAGTCCTCTATAATAATTCCTAATCACCAGGCCTCTCTCTCTCTCTCTCTCTCTCTCTCTATATATATATATATATATATATATATATATATATAACAATTAAAAGAAACGGTCCAGCGGACTTTCTTTAAATAAAATAAATTCAAAACGAAGCAAACAAATGTCGATGTGAATATTTATATATATATATATATATATATATATATATACACAATTAAAAGAAACGGTCCAGCGGACTTTTTTAAAATAAAATAAATTCAAAACGAAGGAAACACACAGAAAGACACAGACATAACTCACATCGATATTTCGAAATATCGAAATGTCGATGTGAGTTATGTCTGTGTCTTTCTGTGTGTTTCCTTCGTTTTGAATTTATTTTATGAATTTATATATATATATATATATATATATATATACATATATAATTTAAAACTTTATGTCTAATTCCACTTTATTTAACTTCGTCGAATATTTTCTAAATAAGTGGAATCAGACATAAAGTATTTAAAAGCATGTATTCAAGAAGGACTGCTCCCAGCTTTTACTAATATATATACATATTAGTAAAGTAAGGTAAAGATTATTAAAATATTAGCAGAGTTAATTGGTAGATAAATAAAGTAAAAGCATGTTGAAGTTATTTCTTATATAAAAATGAAGTTGTCTTTCTCTGTTCTAGCGGTCAGTATTTATTGCTATTTGCTGAAAATGTATTGCACTGGGGGCTCTGCAAACGGTTGTTGCTAAGTCAGAAGGTTGATAACAAGATTGATTTTATGGCCTCCCCTTTCTATATCGCTGAGAATGCCTCTCTACTAAGTTAAAATAATTCGTGGTGACAAAATATAACAAGGGGTTTTTGTAGCCAGTCAACCCTAAATCCTCAAATATTGTAACACCATTTCAATGTAAGGGACAAAGTAATAATCAATGACCTCAAATGAGTAAGTATAAGGTTGAACTACTTTTTTTGAAGGGCTGAGACTACTTTGGACTTGAACAAGGGTAAAACTTAGACATTTACTTGATAAGCAGATATAGCTGAAGATGAACATTAAGATTTTGAAATGGAGTGATTTTTTTTTCATAAAATATTTATGTGACAAAATTTCTTAATGTTTCCGTTAAAAATAAACCATATTGACAGCCGATAAGTCAAAGGTACAACATGTACAACAAACTGTTAAAATGACTTGAGAATAAGCATGTTTAGTTCAACTCAGATTGAACAAATTTATACAATTTTAAGTATACCAAAAAACTACAGCTCATGAAATAATAACTAAAATCTGTGATTCCGAATCTCAAAATTTACGCATGTATAATATTTAGTGTTCTAACCTGTTTAAAATGTGTTTGGTGTAAATGATTTGCCTATAGCTATGGAGAAACTAAAGATGTTGATTATAAAGCATACAATCAGACGATGGCCACAATGTTCATTATATGATTTGATTATTGGAGAATTTTATTGATTTATTTCTATGTTGAAATCTAAACAATAAGATAAATTGTTTTATTATTTTCAATATTAAAAAATAAGCTCTATGTAAATGAAAAATGTTCTTGCATGAGGCAGAATTCAAATCTCGGATCTGTATGTGATTTCTGCCCACCACTGCATTTCACTGCTAACAAAATAACTATTATGAAAAATCTGGAGTGTCTATTCTCAACTTTACTATAATTGAAAGAACCACACGATTTGCTACAATTTGGTTATTGCGTGGACCCAACATTATTAACGACTTGATTAATTTTAATATTCTCTCTCTCTCTCTCTCTCTCTCTCTCTCTCTCTCTCTCTCTCTCTCTCTCTCTCTCTGGCAATTAAAATGAAAATGTTTTAATTTTACACCACAATCTAACAAATATCTATAGATGAAAATGTATAAATATTATTTTTCTTGTTACATATTCCTTTCGAATAACCCAAAAAATTCGTGATTTTTTATCATACAGAATTCATATTGATACCATATTTAAAATGAAATTTTAAATTTTTAGACTTAGGAAAAGAGTGGAATAAAACGATTTCTCGTTTTTACATAAAATATTTTTTACCAACTAGCCCAAGATTTATTATTTAATATAGAAATAATCTTCTGTTTTTGCCATCTAAAGAACAAGTTAGTTGTTAAATGTCATTGATTTCTTTTCTTGGAAAGTTTTGAAAAAAAATAAAATTGAGTTTCAAACTCATATCAGTCAAAACTTTACGATGGTTTATTTGTGATCACTTTTCTTTATCATGAAACTTAAAAAAGAAGATGGAGTTAGTTAAGAAGTGGAATATAATCCATTAAATATATTAGTTCAAAAAAAAAATGAAATATTCCTTAAGTATCATAATATGCATATGTTAGGAACTTCTATGAGATTCTGAATGTCATAATCAGCATGGCATATGCTTATGGAAAGATATGTCATATTTACATTAAGATAATATGTTTGTATATTATCATATATGTTAAACAATTGCGTAGACTCAGCGGTTCTTAACCCTGTGGAGATACCAAACCCCACCAGTTTCATAAGCACATTCACCAAACTCTTCTTTAGTGAAAAATAAAATATGAGGCTAACGACCAAATAAAACGATCAAAATATGATGATGCAAATTGTTAAAAATAATCATACATGTGATGTCATTATTCAATAACTATACATAACTCATGGAACTAATGTATTTATTTATCGTGGGTCCAGAGTAGCCGAGTGGCTTGCATGCTCGTCTCTGGACTGGTAGATTTATGGTTTGATTGTCACTCTAACCCTTGATTCAATCACTCAAGAGTGAAAAAATCTGACCGCATCACCCCTCAGAGAGGATGCGGTCCAGGGCTGCAACATGTCAGGTACTCGGTAAAACCCCTTCTCTGAATAAACTTCAGTTAGACAGAATTTAAAACTCCCATTGTAGAATAGGCTATTTGGTACAACCATTACTAAAATGGGTGCCAAATAATGAATGAGCCACACTTATCACCACTAAAACTATACTTATGGTGAAAACCTATATGTGTGAGTATTGGAAAACAAACAAAGTTTATTTACTTACTAGTTTTGAGAACATATATATATATATATATTCACTTAAATAAACAAAACACGATCCAAACTGGACACAATACGAGTTCAAAATTCAAGAAGAGTAACACACAGAGTAAGGAAATACACTTACAGACTCAAATTTTCAGGTAATCTGTCTTCAGGAGAAAAGAGAAAGGGAGACCAAGCACGTTGTAGACGCAACGGCAAGTAACCCGTTACTTATAGATAAGGAGGTCTATCTTATAAACCATAGGAGGACTTTCATAACAGAAAAACAGGAAGACTGCAAATTTATTACATTAAATAATTATAACTAGAAAGGTTTGATTAACTGTGGATTAGTTATTACAATCTATCTATTGTTGGATCATTTATTAGTTAGATAATATGCATAAATGCCTCATATTGACTTCTACTTCACCAATTGTTCTACACATTTCAAACTGTAATATAGAGTGACATTGTGCAGTACCATGTATTTCTATTTCAATATAATACTCTCTTTGAGGAATAGAATCACCAACTGTGATTTAATATTTTACTTGTGTTATTGCGTTAAATGTTTACTTTCTTTTAATATCTCAAATTAAATAGTTAATAGTTAATCCTAATGAGACTGCTATATATATATCAATGTATTAAAACTTTAAATTACACAATTCATGACACAGAAAAAGAATAATAACCACACTTACTGAACTTTGTGTAATTTAAAGTTTTATTTACCATGTGGATTGTTTCTTCAATTTAGAATCAATATATTAATATAGCAATATATTATTTATAACTTAAATATTGAATTTTAATCCTAATTTTAGATATATTATTGGTAACTGTTAAATATTTAATAGTTATTCATAATTTTTGATATATTATTGATAACTTTAATAGTTATTTCTAATTATTTATATATCAGTGGTAAAAATTAAATATATAATATCCTAAGTTTTATATATTATTGATAGCGTGAAATATTAAAACTAAGGTGTAAAATACGCTGAATTAGAACTTCATAAGGTTTGCATTAAAAGTATATATATAAAGCTTCAAATTTACAGGGTTGATATGGTTTTGCGAATATTATCAAATGCATATTAGTACAAAACCTGTAAGCTGTTATACATCTATATCAGTTATTTACCTATTCTTTAATAACAAAACACAATCACCACATAGGCCCAGACTTCTGAATTAGTCATATGAATGGCATTTATGGATATAAACGTGAAATATTTATGTCGTAAACTCAAAATACGAACAGTGTTTTATAAATACTTTCATTCGATTCCTTTGTTACTTATTAGTTATTTCTTTAACTATAATTGATGGGAAAAAGCCGGAAGGATTAGTCGAATATTCTGTAGTTATGTCGGATATAATTAGCTATATTAGTATTTAGTTGCTGCGGTTTTAATCTTAACACTCTATATACTGCTTTTTACAATGAGAGCTGCTGTTCATCAAGATTTTATTTACCACGCTGACCAAACCTTGATCGCTTAAAACAGGGAAGAATATTCCTAATTCAGCAATAAAGTTCAATCTGCACTGAATGGCAATCTTAGCAAGCAATTCCAGCCATTCCTTATAGATAAAGGAATAACAAATCCTCGGCCTGCTCAGTGGCTGTGACTAGACGGTACGGTCGCCTCTATTAGCCACAGAGCTTGGCGTCGGTCCGAATCCATTAACCCTTGGATGTTTGTGGCTTATTAGCTCACATAATGTTAATAAATTAACCTACCTACTAAAAAAAAAATCCTCGAGTTGCCTATACTCATTCTTATTATAAGTAAACATAATATTAAAGTTCAAAGATGGGTTTCTTGAAGAATTTGTCTAAATCCTTTTAGACCAAAAATCCCCTAGAAACCCATCTTTGGACTTTAAGAATCAGTAGTCGAGAAGCTGTATCAATATAAAATAAAATTCATTCATAATAAATTTAGTTTTTTTTTTAAGTTAATCATTATATAATTAGAAAATTATGTATACCACCTAGTAATGTGATATCAAGTTCATAGGAAATAAATTCAATGATTTAATTTCTTTATTGTAGCTATAAAAATTTTACAACTATAACAAAGACACAGATGTTATAGAAAAAAATCTTGTTGGCCTATCCAGGCCATCTATATTTACTACAAGTAAATATAATAGAAACATAGCATTCTCATGACTGATAATTGCAGTGCTTGTCACTAGTATTGGAGTAGTATTTTGAATGACTTTGAATGTTTGTTATGTGGTAGATAAAAACCTCATGCATGCGTGATTCGGGGAGCATACAATGTAATCATTCACCACACCGTACTATGTTAGGGCGCAACTATGTTACAGTTCCATAACTATGTTAGCCACCTTGTAAAAATTTCCATTCAAATCACGTAAACTGAGTTGTAGAAACGGACAATTGATATTTCTTACTTACTATTAAAATGAGAACAGAATAACAATTACCACTCGCTAAAACAGCACGGTAGACAGGGACGTGAACCAGAGGAGGCAGGTGAGCCCATTCCTTACCTGACAATTTTGGAATGGAAACAATACAAAATCAGTAAAATAGTTAAATAGTTATACGAGTATTTATCCAGTGAATTTCACTTTAAAGATATTTTTCAGTTCACTTCACCAGTTTTAGATAGCTTTTATTTAGAAACGCTGACTTTTCACATATAATGTTAGATAGTTAAAGGAAATATGTGGCGGGGCTGCCGCCTGCTGTGTCTCTCGATTGATTGCGCTGTAGCTGTTAACTGTGTTGGCATGCTCTGCGATGATATCGTATTTGTTTCTCTCTATATGTCGCTATCATATATTTCCAATGCACAGTGTCTTGTACCAGTAGTGGTATACGTGCTTGTACTTTCTTGCTCTGAACAATCATAAAACTGCGACAAACAGTCACTAACTGAGACACACAGGTCTCCTAATTCAGGGAAGGGGCACTTATGACTACAGGGTCTTTTTGTGACTCGGCAAGAGAATACAGTCAGCGACAACACACAAGAGCTAGCAAGTAAAGTTCAATTATCCATTTATTTGTCCTTTTCTTCACTTTCGAAATGGGAGGATTGCACATCCAAACTGTGTAAAGAAAACTGATATAAGATTTCAAACATAACCCGTTAACTGCTGCCAATCAAATGGTGAATAAGGTAAATCTGACAGTGACGAAGTCAGTGCCTCACCTGTTATTAACCTCCCCGCAGATCACTCACGGTAGACCGAAATTTATCAGTTTTAAATGCATTGGAAAAAAAGTCAAATAGTTACTTACATATGTTTGGCACTCACAGAAAAATTAATGAAGTTAAAAAAAATGCCTGAAATTAACCATAATAGTGTGTAGTAGTTAAACTAGCTGACAAGTAATACCACTATCTATACACGTGAGCAATTACTTTGAGCAGCACTCAAGCTATAACAAAAATGATAAAAGTGCTTGTTAGCAGTAAAAGTGTCTGTTCCATCATATCTTTGAAATGGTAGTTTACAATTCCTCTCTTTTAATATAAACCTTGTTCTTTAAAAGAAAAATAAAATAGCATTTCGACGATAATTAAAAATATATGAAGTCTTTTTCAAAATTCATCCTGGTATTTTTTGCACATTTTATTATTTGAAAATAAAATTAACATTTAATATTACTTCTGCTGAAAGAATTTAATTTGTCTTACAAAAAATACCTTAAAATAAGGAGTAGAGTTTTCTCCACTTTTTTTTTTATAAAGAAGACTGAAATAAAATTGTCCAATTCAAGTTCATAATTGTTCCAATATTAATAAAATATATCTGGAGTGGTCTACATTAAACTTTACTGCGTGTACCAACAACATCTTTAATATTTATATTATATTTTTCTAGTTTTATATACTGAAAATTTATTTAGTTACTTATTGAGAAAAATTTGCAATTTCTTTGAAAATATGATTTCACTGAATGACCATGATATCGTTATGAAATAAAACCGTGTAAATTTTATAATTTTAAAAATGAAATTGATAATCATAAAATTCCAGATATATAAACTTTACTCAAACCTAGTAGATAGTACTCGTATTTGACAAGTATTTTACATAAATTCAGAGATGATGCGTGGTATTCGAAAATATCATCAGAAATTATAGAATAGTAGAAAATATAATTATAGGTACGGTCCATAACTGTCATTAGATCTTGAATTTCTTTTATGTTTTGAAGCTTTATATGCTGTGCTCAAATTTCTAGGCATACTTCTCATTTAGTATAAAAACTACTACTTGAAACTACTTTTTTGAAAGATTACTATATTTTTTACAGTAGAATATTAAATAACACCTCTCCTTTTTTATGCCAATAATTAAAATGGTATGCTAATTAAAAAATCAGCTACACTTTGTTATTTATAATTCATGTAACTCTATTACTAAAAAAAACTATCTATTTTCTTTAAACATTATTTAACTTTGTTTAAAAGTTGTGAAAGAGTATTCTAACATTGTCAGTATACCAGCATTGACAAATCTAGATCACTAGATCTCCTCTGAATCTTTCGTCTGACATGGGTCTGGGAGATGGAAAGTGCATGTGCACAGGTTTCCATGTAATATAAGCTAGGGATTAAAGTGCTTCCAGTAACTCAACTATACCACGATCAATACAAACTTAGATTTCCATCCACTATGTTGCACATCATTACTATCATTCGCAGATTTTCAGTTCACTTTTGCTGAATTACTATGATCTGTAAATGAAACGACAGTAAAACTTGTTGGAAAGTACGTTACTATATTGTCAATAATTCGTTTTTGGCCTTATAGGTTCCGAAGTTCTTAAATGGGTCCCTCTAAATCTAGGCATAATTGTAGGAGAAATTATTAAAATGTGATAAACTAAAGTTTTGTGGGTTTGAAATTGTAGAAAGGGGAGTTTTAAGGCTATGCCATCATGTGGTAACTACCTTTTCAGTAAAACCTCCTGAACCTTCATAGATCCAAACTAGATGTAAAAATATAGGCTAAAAATTTATCAAAAAAAAAACATAAATTTAATCTGTTTAAAAAATGAAACCGCAAAAAAAATATAAAATTAAAATCAATCCACACAAATAATAAAAAGTGCAAAAATCGCTGTATGGCTTTTATGCTGAAAAAACAGAATGAAATGGGCAATTTAATTAGCAGTATTAGGAACAATTGCTGTCTCTTGCAAAATATTATTATATTGAATGACCATGAAATCAAACCGTTATGGTTATATTTGGTTATGAAATCAAACCGTTTAAATTCTATAATTTAAAAAATCAAATTGATAATCATAAAATCAAGTAAGAAATTAAAGAAATTAATTTTTTTTAAATAATTTAATAATCGGATAAATTACAAAATACAGTTAAGATTAGGAAGTATCAAATACTCAATTAATTAATTAATAATAAATAATGAAGAAGTACAGTTATTTCATTTAGACAGTTCATAATAATAATTAATCAATATAATAAAATTATTTCTCGTAAATCAAAATAATAAAAAGTGAAACTGTAAAGTAGCAATTTAATAATTACATTGGTTTGACAATAAATAACTGATGATTTTAAATATCATTGCATAGAATGACATTATTATGAAAGCAGAACAGTAAAAACTGATGTTTTCTCAATTTTTAAGGTTTTCTTTAATTCTCTGCTGGAGTGACTGCAATTCAAGAATAATAAAAGGAATCAAAACGTACGTTATGACCAATCATATCATATTACAAATTATGATTACAAATCATATTTGTAATATATACAAATTACTAATAACTACATTAGTACTTGTAGGAAATAGGAATTTGACTGATAAACTACCAAAAGGTTACATTAAGCACAATCCAGTATTTATAGAAAAACAAAGAAACATAATTTACTTGTAAATTATGAAACAATAAATTAAGAAATCAATGATAAACACCTGTGTTATAACAGTTTGATAACTTCTCAGTATATTTATAAAAAACTAAAAGATTGGTGGTTTAGAACCGCACTTCTATATTTAAAGCGTATAAGTGGTTTTTCAGCAAGCCATATTTGAAGGGATAGAATTTTAATTTTACTTATTGTTTTTTTCTTGTTCAAAATTTTAGCATATTTTGTATTTTTAATTTTGAAATAATGATGTGTTTATTTAATTGAAACTATTGGGCTTTTTGAGATCTTTTACCGACAGTGCTTATTCTTGTTTTGATAATAATTGTGTAACACTATATGCGACTATTTTTAAGGCAACTATCTACGTAGGCATGCGTAAAAAATAGTAGAAAACCAGTGCCTTGGACATATTGGACTGATATCTGAGGTATTTTTATATTACCACATGTACGTGAGTCTACTCTAACCAAGTTATATGAGTTTACTATATAAATAAATGGTTATAGTTTTCATTACATTCAGTTTACTCAAAGATATTTCTTTTTAAAAATTTTCTTAAAGAAAATAATAACTCAATTTGAAATACAAAAAGGTTTTGTAAATTAAAATAGATAAAGGGGTGAGGTAGAGCCCTTAACAGAAAGTTAAAGAGAAAGCAAATAGCACAGATGGTCTGGGAGAGAAAGCAGCATCGACCAGCGTTACCAGGGTGAAATGAGAATTTATAAAGATGGAGTTTTAATGATTTTATGTTTTCTTTTCTTCTTTAACTTAAAACAATCAATCAAGAATAACATCATGCAAGAGCATGATATGGCATGTTTTAAATATAATAAGCCCGCTTTCTCGGGATTTATTGACTCGCACTCCTGATTTACGTACTGATCGGTGAATATCATTATTAATGTCAGTGTCTTTCTGTAGCCAGTTACTTCGTTTCGCAATTACTTCTTATGTTTAAAAACACTTGCTTTCTTTAATGAAGAATCCAATACAGAATAAATATATAAACTATATACAATATGAATAGTTATATATAATATATATTATATATATATAATATTATATATATAAGTTTACTTATTTTGACCACATATATTCTACACTATTTTTCTTTATTGAGATTTAGTCCATTGTCAATTTCTCAAACATCAATCAATAAAAATCTTTAAACCAACGTTTTGTCTATATTTGTAGAAGTCTTCAGTGTTACATCAAAGCAGAATTAATTACAATAACATTTTGTTTTATTTTTACTTTACATAGCCACAAAAACGTAAATGTAACATTACCAGTGACAATGATGAAAGAAGTATATATATTAGTACATGGAGGCAGGATGGAAGAAATAATAAAGTAATTATGAAAAAATAATGTAATTATAAATTTTTCTGACTTATCAAAATTTGATACAGAGTTTTTTTGAAAGTTTCCCCAACAGCAGCACTCTGATTGATTAGAGTATAAACTATCAGTGCAACTTTTTTTTTGCAATAGAAAAATACCAAGTTAATAATGTACATATTCATATAAATAATGTAACTTATTTTTCATATTATTGTAATTAATTCTGTATTGATGAATCCCTGAAGATATCAAATATAGAAGAAATATTGGCTTAAATGTGTTTTATGGTTTAAGTTTTGACGCTGGTCCAGACCTCTGAATAGAAAAAGAAAGTTGAATATATGTATATATACTTATAAACACAGCCTACAGTCTCTAAAATGAAACTCATTCTCTATGTAATCGCCACACCTAAAAGAGTTTACATTATCTTTTTTTTTTAAAAAAAAATCTTTCTCATTGAACTCTTGTTACTTATATAAGTTTTATAAACCTAAAACAATAAAACAGTAACTATGATTGATATTGTAAACAGAAATACATCATTAAACGATTACTAGAAGAGGTTTTCAGGGTAAATAAATTCTCAACCAATCTGGACTCAAAAATGAAATTATTTATTCATATATTATATATATATATATCAGTTACACAAACGAATGAATAAGTCTAACACACAGTAGAAAGAAGACACACTTACAAACTCAAATTTTCGATGATCACGTCTTCAGGTAACAAAGTATGAGAATTTGGGCGACCAAGCACTGCTCGTGAAAACACAACGGCAGGAAACCGTCCCGGCAACCCAACGGTTTCCTGCCGTTGTGTTTCCGGCGTGCTTGGTCGCCCATTCTCTCTTTTCTCCTGAAGACGGATCATCCAAAAATTTGAGTTTGTAAGTGTGTCTCTTTCTCTGTGTGTTGCTTTTCTTCGTTTGTGAACTGATTTGCGTCCAGTTTGGATCGTTTTTCGAATTTTAAGTCGATATATATATATATATATATCGACTTAAAATTCGAAAAACGATTCGAAAAACAGTTGACTGTCGTCCCTCCGTCAATTCACTTCTTCTCCTGAGGACGACCGCCATTACGGTCGAAATATTGAAAAGTGAGTCTTTGTTGTGTTTCTGTTTATGTGTCACTGCTTATTTTAATTGTTATTTGTCCTGCCGGACCGTTTTTTCGTTTATCATGGTAATCATAATATATATATATATAATAATATATATATATATTATATTATAGACTGTGACACATGGACTGAAACATAAAAAATACTCACTTTTCAATATTTTGACCGTAATGGCGGTCGTCCTCAGCAGAAGAAGTGAGTCTTTGTTATGTTTCAGTCCATGTGTCACAGTTTATTTTAAGTGTTAGCTCTCCTGCCGCACCGTTTCTCGTTTATCATGGATATATATATATTAATAAATATATATAAATATAAACATGTTATTTATGACAATATATAATATAACAAGATTGTACATAAACACGTGAAATATCAATCAATTATTAAACTACAATATGAAATGAAAAATAAAAGGCTAAGATCTTTCAATCGTAACTAGCGGTCTTCGTCAGTGTCAAAAACCCAACTTCGTTAGAATCAAAAACCCCAACCTTTCGTTGGATTTTTGACACTTACAAAAACTACTTGTTTCGATTGAAAGATCTTAGTCTTTTTCCTCCCATTTCATATTGTATTTTGATCATATATATATAATCAAAATTATCACAAAAAAAACGTGAAATTGAAATTAACTTCTAAACTAAAGTAATAAATCATAAAAAGTAAGAAATCTTTCAACCATAACAAGCAGTTTTCGTCAGAGTCAAAACTGTTACTACATCAATATGTGTATACAGTATACTGTATCAGTATCAGTTTTGAGTCTGACGAGGACCGCTTGATTCTTTCTGTACTTTAGACGTTGATATATATGTAAAAACATTTTGTGTCGATTTCTTTGATTTGAATGTCGATGATTGAGCTTCTTTCGACATTTCTTCATGTATATTTCTATTCATTGTTACGTAAATGTTTATATACATACAAAACTATTTTCATGGCATGTATTATTTAAATTAGATATGTCTTATATTAATAACGGTATATATTCTGTACTGTATATTAATGTAGACATAAAAATAACAGTAAAAAGAAAATGTTGAAGCTAAATCACATGTTCCACCGGTTACCTCGTAAAAAGCGAATAGATATTTCTGTACATGAAAACTGTTTTTATAAAGTTTGAAACTTGTTACTGACTACAGCATTGGAATGAGAAATGTCGAGGAGGAATGAACCTCTGTCAGGATTTAGGACCGGAAGCCCTCAGCCTCCCTTCCAACACTTAGTCTCAACTTACTGCAAGCCCTTCGACCCTACCCTCTTTATACCTTATTTACAACTCGCATTTCTTCCTTTATCACAATTCAGACTTCACATGCTTTTCCCAATGAAAAGTTGAACCAATAATTCAAAACAACTTTATCGAAAAATTCAAACAAGCAAGTAGATCCTTCAATTTAGGTTCTGTTCAGTCTGCAGGTTGAAAATGATAACCCTTAACTTTCATACGCGTAAACGATATCAAACTTGAAACGTCAGAGTGAAGCCTCTATGACATCATGAACAAAGATATTAATTAAATTTTGGGAAAATTGTACGTAAGCATATATTGAGCAACTTTCAATATTAAGTAATTACATAAATAAATATAAACGCTTTGTTTTAAATATTAATTTCTTATGAATTTATCTAACATTTTAATAATATTTATGTGTTGAATCTTAAACTCGTTGTATGTTAAAGTATAACTAGAAAATGATTGAAAGACTGTGTAGGAGTTCACTGAACAAAGTTTATTTCTCTGTAACTAGTGGCAGCAGCGAGACATAATCTTTATGATAATGATGATGATGGTGCATCATATCATTACAGTAAGTATCCATGTCTTCAACATGAATTTATTCAAATATTACACCAAAACATGGTAAATATGTCCGTAAATGTGCAAGTAAATCATAACTTGAAAATTATAGACAAAAATAGTATATTCATTTGTCTGATATGTGGCGCATTTATTATTTGACACCCATTTTATTAATGGACGAGCTAGATTATCGGGTTCATTCAACATTGAGAGTCCTACATTTTGCCTAATTCAAGCGGATTTAGAGTAGGGTTATTTAACGAATAACTGATATCATGCAGGGTAGGCACCGTCAGTTTAACTATCTCTTCCGACGGACGCCTCAAATTATTTTTACCTTCGCATGAAGATATCGAGGCTAGAGTTAGAATAGAACCAGAAATATACCTGATTAGAGACGAGTATGCAAACCACTGGGCTACCTTTACCTTCAGTAAATGCTCTTAAACAATGTTTTATTTTGAAAGCATCGAATTTGAAACACATACTGTTCTTGCACAAGTTTATTTACAACACGAGTTGTAAGATTTGACAACTTATAAAATTAATTATAAATTAAAATAAAACAAGGAACATAATTGGTTATAATCTGAAGATAGGATTGACTATAGAAAGTAGTAACATAAAGATTGGTGTGATTTCAATAAGAAGAGTATAGAAAGAAGTCATATCGTGTTTACAATTCACACAACGTAGCTTTCAAAATAGCCCTAAAATTGCAATTCAACCTTAAGAAACATAGCATTTTTATATTTAGCTTTATACGAGTAGTTGAAAAAATGGACAGTGACTTTCTGTTTGCAACAAAAGACAAATTTGTTCATAAAACCTTTCGATTTCATAAACCTTAAGACTTGTCATCGGGGAAAACTAAGAATGTTTGAGTTGCTATCAGCGTCGAAGTGGTGTTTATTTGAGATAGTTTTTGGAAGCTTCTAAGTTAAAATTGTTGTGACATTTAGATATATTTTCCTGGCTTTTAAGTATTCTTTAATATGTTCTCAAATATTAATATTGGACGACTGAACAGTTATACTGGTATAAAAGCTGGTTCAGTTTGCAATTTTAGCCTGTGTACTCGACTAACTGTTGGAGGTCTCTGAATATTAAAAATATTGAACTATATATTAACTATATTAAGTTATATATAAAAAATATATAACTAATGGATGCTTCTGCAATTGTATAACTAAATTTATTAGACATATACATATAAGGAATAGTGAATCTGTTATGGTTGTTTTATTATACAGGGTGTCACAAAAGTAACCGAACTACAAACTTTAATAAAGCGTTTCCTATTATTAGTGAAGTCCTCCATTTCAGTGATCTTCATTTTCAATAAGAAGAAAATGAATCCTTTAAATCTAAAGGATTGATTTAGTTCCCTTGAGCACTACGACAAAGGTGTTGACGATGGCTTGATGAAATATTTCCTGAATGTTGGGTAGGACGCAGGCCAATCGAATGACGTGCCAGATCCCCGGATCTGACACCACCTGATTTTTATTCTACGGGGAGTTCTAAAGAAAGCAGTTTATACTAATAAACCTAGGACAGTTGATAATCTAAAATAAAACATTTGGCGAGAATGTAACCAAATTTCAGAGGAAACTTGCCAGGAAGTATATCGCAGTGTATCAAAAGACGTCGTGATTGTATTTCAGTTGAAGCTAAACACTTTGAATCTTTATAGAAAATGATACACCTATTGAATTTGTTGCTTCTGATTAATAATTGTTATTAAAGTTTGCGATTCAGTTACTTTTGGAACACCTTATACATAACAGTGAAGGTATTTCGTTACCATTTATAGATTATCCTTCAATAAAAGTAACACAAATGTTATAAACATTTTTATTTAAAAAGTCACTTTGATAAGAAAAGAAAATGTATATTAATTATTTTCCTCCAAACTGGTTAGAAGATACATGATACTTCTTGGAGTATACAGGAATTGTTTACTCCTCTGCCCGACAGATATTGTATCATGTGCCTTTAAGTATAAAAAATCTTTGGATATTTATCCGTCATCAATTGAGTGAATCATTATAGCTTTGAGTTGCTAAGTTTTAAATTAAAAACGGATTACTGTCGGTCGAACAAGATGAAAGCTGGAGTAGTCGCAGTACTATATAATCAATGACTATCTGCAGTCTTTTATAAATAATCAAAGTACAAGCTATTTGTTCTTGATTCTTATCTACCAATATTATCAATTCCCACATTATGCTGCTACTTTTGATTAAATAGTGACAGTGATTTTTATAATTTGATCTGACTGATAAACATCCTGATTAATCACATTTTTTGTCTAAATAATTTTATGTCTCTAGTTCATATGCAATTCTGCAGCTATGTTTCTGGACACTGAATACTCCTCTTCAGATTCTTCATCATTACTTTATTCATTAAAATATATTCAAATAAAATGTTAGAATTTAAATTTTTAAGAAACTAAAAGAAAATTAAAACTGTAGAATATTAACTGAACTATTTTTACATCAATTCCACTTCAAAAATGTATGTTAATTCAAAATGTCAATAGTAAATATTGAATGAAAAATAATACATAAAAAATAAATATTTTATTAAAATTATTGATACTTGTTAGACATATTTTCTTTAATTTTAGTATTCCTTAATACTTTCTCAAATATTATTTGGGAAATATTTTGATTTTATACAGATCATACTGTATAAAATCAAAACATACAAATTTATCGTGACACAACATTTCAATCATGGGTCTTTTATCTAACTTTTTAACTGTTCTATTCAAAAATTTGTAAAATAGTTTTATTTTGAAAGGTGGTATAAATGGTTTTGAACTATACAGTCATATTCTTCACTTAGTAGAAACTAATAAAATAATGCTAATTTAAAATTTGAGCTGTGAAAAACAATTCCTATGATACTTTCATGGCTTCAAATAAGAAGTTAATAGTATATTGTGTATAGTTCTTTTTCCATATACTTAATATGTTTTTTAAAACTATATGAAAATGTTATAGATGAATTCTGCGACGAGTTTCCTCACAATCTGATACCCACCCCTGGCTATTGGATTGAATGTTCAAGACAGAAAATAGCGTCTGACACGATATGGGATGAGAGTGAGAGTGAGAGAGAAGACGACCAGGATCCTGAAGACCTGCCGAGGAGAAAGGATATCCTGCTGGAAGACGATGAAGAAGAAGGCGAAAACAGGTAGCTTTTACTTTTATAATATTACTTTTGTTTATATTAATCAAGTTTTTTTTTTTAAGATAAAATTATCTTTAATTTATGTGAGCCACAGGTTTGGAAGATATTTAAATTTAATTCCACTCTAATTTACTCATCTTTGAATAATCTGAATATCATGTGGCATAAACTCAAAGGCAGTACATGAAGAATTTATTCTTCAATAGTTTATTTTAAAACATTTTATTGGCAGTATCTTTTTAATAGAGCCGAATATTTCTTTTCCTATCAGCCCTTTGATATCACCCTTCCAAATTTGTTCCCTTTGACTGAACATATCTTTGCTAAGCTATGTTTAACCCAAGTCGAGTATTTTATCATAAGTAAAACCCTTAAGTAGCCTCTTTACCTCAAACATCCACTAACTCATTTCGAATAATTCCTACATGCGTTTAGCCTTCAGAAATGCTATCGTCTTTCTGAATCTCTTAAATTACTTATATGTTATTAATTACTTAAATAAAATTAACCAATTTATTTTATTCAATAGTAGTTATGTTATTGCATTACTGTCAGAATGCAAGACAGTAATGAAGTTTTCACTAATTTATTTCCACTACAGGTAAATCCGCTATTTTTTTTATCTGATCAACCGAACAAAATTTTCATAATCTTATCTTTCCGTCGATTATAATCAGTGGATTTTCTAAATCCAAAAGTACAAAATCTGGGACCCACTCATTCCCTTATTACATAAAATGTAAATTTACTAATTTTTAGTTAATATTAATTTCCTTACTATAATTTAATTGGGCAATAGATTTTACTTTAAAATGTGTTGCCTAATTCAATAGTATTTAGACTAGGGATCTTTAACGAGTATCAAACATCGTACAGGATTGGGACCGACAGTTTAAGATTCTCTTCGAGGGACGACGCGCACAGAGTTTTTCACTTCTCGCGTGAATAAATCGAGGAGCAGAGAGGGTTTCGATCACCCGATCCATCAGTCCAGAGGCGAGTATGTTGTTACTGAGCTACCCTGGCCGTCTTAGTTTCATTTAAATTGTTATTGTTTTTTTAAACCAAAATGTGTTTTTTTTGAAATATTAATACTTTTAAGATACAGAATAGTAATATTCATAGCAGCATATAAATTGTTTCTAAAGAAATACCATAACAAGGGAATTTTATCAACGTGAGCGATAACAATCAACATTCATTTATCATTTCTTTATTGAACGATTTTCAATTATAACCTTTATCACTTCAATCTGCAATTATTATTGAACAAATGCTTATAATAAAAAAGGATGTCCATTATCATGAGAAATTAAGAGTCAAAAGTGTAGACAATGTATCAAATTTCAATGAAGTTAACTTGACAACTGAAGTTATAATAACTTCATGTATTTCAATGCCTTTCGTTTTAGAAATTCTATGATATTTATTAAATTATTATTAATATAAACTAGAGTAATTAAGTAAATAAAATATTCAAAATATTTAACATATAATTATCAAATAATTATTTAGTAAAGAGGCTAAATTAATTTATTATAGGTAAGCCTCTCCATATGGATTTTCATTAGTGTGATGAATATGTAAAACAGTAATCCAGTAATGAATGATATAAATGAAATGTGCATTTAGGGGAACTGGAGCTTCTGACGAGATCAATCAAGGTTTTGTGTCGAAGACACGAGCTTGCTGTCTGGAACACCAAGTGAGCGCATGTTCTGTCAGTTATGGCCACGTTACCCAATTTTGGCAGTCCAATTTCTCTCTTGTCATGCTCTTAATTACATTGTTAACTATGTATCCCGTACACGTCTCATCTGTCCGCAACATTCAAATGTGATTGCCTATACCTTTGCCAAACGTGATTATTAGCTGGCCTTATAAATGTACTCCAAATAAGCAACATAAAATAGAAATAATGGAAAATATATATTGCGACTTTCAATGTATAAATTAAACAAAAAACAAGTAATAAGAATTAATTACTTACTTTGACATTTATTATTTCGTTAGCAAATTAATGAATATTTCAACATGTTGTCATATTCAACCATTATACATAAAAAATAAAGCTTGAAACTAATAAAGAAATTGAATCACTCAGCAAAAGTTTATTGGGGAATTGGAAGCGACGCTTTGAGAATAATCTACAGGGGCGTATTTATCGTTTTGTTAGCTATGCCATTCCAGAGGTGGTACTGTAGCAATAATAAAAGATACAACAACATTAGGCTTGCAGGATGTAAAGACTTATTGTTCTAAGAATAATAAAAGATTTCCGAACAATATCATTCAATGCAGAATGTCTCATTGCCAATATAGAGTTAACATTACGGGAGAAATACGAGAGACATCATGCCAGATAACTTAGATCTTGAGCAACCAGTTCAATGCTCAAAATGGACATACCCAGGATTAATTCCTGTTGGCAGAGAGATTTTTAATCAACATCCAAACAAGTTTTCTATATATACAGACGGTAGTAGCAAATGTACTGCTGTTGGAAGTGGATTTGTTATATACAACAATGGGGCAACGGTCATCGAAGAGCACAAGTACTGCTTAAAAGCGCACTGTTCCAGTAAACAAGTAGAACAGTTAGCATTGATTAAAGCTTTAGAATGGATCGAGAACTTGACATCAGAGGAAAGCTCAGAAAGAGGAAGTATAATCACTATAATATATAAAAACAGACGGATTAGTCATGACATAATTAAAAACACTAACAAGCATTGGCCATTGGTGAAAAGGATAAGACGGCATTATCTAATATGATGAAAAGCGATAAGATTGAGGTCACTTTTTGCTGGATAAAAGCTGACGTGGATCGGCGGGGTAGTAGTGATGTAGCGGACATCCTGGCAAAAGAGGCTTCTCAAGATGACTCCTATAACTATAACTTCAAGAGGCTGCTCCTAGAGGGTATGCTGGAAAAAAAATATTTCGTATGATGCATCTTTACAGCGAAGGGGACAAGAATGGTCATCCTCGTTAAAAAGATCACATACAAAGACGTTCATTTCTAAAGTTAAAGAAAGAAAACAGTGCAACATCTTACATACAAAGTAACACCATAGACTTGGGACCATATACAGTTTGGCTGCCTAATTCTAAATCAAGAGCGGCAATGATGTATGGCATTCACATTAACAGCTTGATATGACTGCCTCCAGCTGATAATACTACAGTGCAAAACAGACAACTATTTCAATACTTTAAAAAAGTCATAGACTTTATTGCTTTCAAAAGCTATAATATTTATTTTACATGTTAAGAAATTACATTCGATACAGTATGTAATATATTATATGCAGCATGCTAAATAAATAAAAAAAATCATTATTCAATATGATAAAACTATTACTACTCAAAATAACGGATTTCATTAAGTTAAAGGACCTTCCGACTTAACTGAACTCAATGATTTGTTGAATTACCTTGTGTAAAACACCACAATATACATTATTTAATAGTGACATTATGTGACCAAAGTCAAAGATACAGTAGGAATTTCAGGAATGAGACTAAACCTTTCGCAAGTAATGGTCCTGTCAAAAACAAGAGATGATTCATTTTTATAACTTGAGAAATTATGAATGAACATATCATTCATGTGTCGAAGTATTCTCCACTCTGCCTATTTAACAGGTTTCTACTTGTACGACTAATCGTAATTCACTTGGACGCCGTTAGATTTTATTATAAGGCTTCCTATTGTTTTGCCTCCACAGAAGTCACCTAACTATTGACCGTTTTTTTAACTGCAGTATTGGTAAATTAACCTATTCCATAATAGGTAATAAGACGGTTTTCTTGGTTCGGCACACATTCTTGTTTAGCTCTGGTATTAGTTTCTTTTTTTTTTGTTGCCCATGATATAGTTTCCGTAAGAAACTTTGTCTCTACCTCTCTCTTTCTACAGTCTTTTCTAATATTGAATAACCCTCCCTAACTTCTTAAAGTTGCAGTGAACTGACTATTTAGCTTGCATTGCAAAAACAGAATACTGAAGAAATATAGTTGTCTTTATTTCCAGTAATAGGGAAGTTTTTTGGAGTAATTCGCTGATTGCCGCCGTTAATTCAACCTTGAAGTTGGTTACTAGCCTTAACGCTGTTAAATCTTTAACAATTACAGAATCCAACTGTATTACATTTTGAATATTTTTGAACAATCATGTTTACCTCAATTAATTTTTCGCACGGGATATCTATCAGTAATCCTTAATATAATTTTCGATATCAGTTGATAAATAAAAATATCGGCTATTTCAATTAATCTATCAAAGGGACCTTGGCAAATAGCAAACATTTAGGAATTAGAGATTTAAGTATTTATTTTTTCATTTAAATAAAAATATTTAAAAATTTTAATTTTAGTTTTAATTTATCGGCTTTTGTCAAACTAGATAAACAATTTTTTACTACAGGAACGAAGAAAAGAAAAAGATGACAGAAATAGGAGTAGGTATCGCACATAGTATTCATCGATAACAAGATTCCACAATAAACACGTAAACTAACAATGATCAAACCACAATATGAAATGGGAAAAAAAGACTATCTTCAAACCGTAACAAGCGGTCTTCATCAGGGATCTTAGTCTTTTTTCCTCATTTCTTATTGTGGTTTGAACATTGATTGTTGTTTCACGTGTTTATTGTGAAATCTTCTTATATATAAAACTTTGATAACTTAAAGGAACAAGAATGAAAAACTAGGACTCACATTTCAATATTTCAATCTCAAATTTCGACCCGTTTCCCGGTCGTCGTCGGGAAAGGATGTACAGGTTGGCCACAACAAAAACGATAAAAGTTATAGAAAAATCTGAAGAAGATTAACAATAAGGAAAAATTAATAATAAAAGAAATATGTATAAGTATAAAATATGATTGGACAGAAAATTTATAAATTAATAAAATAAAAAATAATTAACAAATTAATAAATTAAATATTTAAATATTGTAGTATTAATTCTTATTAGTAACAATCTTATTATATTTAGAATATTCAGAATTTGCTATATGTTACTGCGATATTTAAAATGAAACGCGTCGGACATGAATGAACATCAGGGGTGTGAGGGGATCCTTAGACAAGCGGCTACATATTGCTGTGTTTTATTGAGCCTGAAATAAAATACAAGATTCATCCCTTAATCCTCAAACAAACCACATTCAATGTCATATATCTCACCAATAGCAATTCTATACAAATCACCCTTCAGACTATAAACTTTAAATAATTTATGTACCCCAACATTTTTAATGATTTCACAATATAGAGATATTATTATATTAGTGGGAGATGATTTATTTTGCAATCTTATTTCTGTCTGCATACGCTTCTTTCTTTAAGGATTATATTCCTGATCTTCTTCAAATCTCCAATAACATTGAGAGTTATTGACTTTATTTCAATTTTCTTGTAATATTAGTTTGCTTTCAGAACGGATTAATACCTATAAAGGCCTTAAACCATTTCAAAGAATGGGTATTATTACTTCAAAATTCAAAGGAATGAAAAATATTTGTGCATGTATTGCAATTTTTTTTCAGTTTTAATTAGGCTACATTGTTTTGGACTCATATTTAGTTCTACCATTCAGAGTTTAGTAATATTATTATAATGGCAAATGAAGTATAGTATTCCTTGTGCTTTGATTATCCGAGGCTATTGATTTATGCCGTCCTGTTTTCCTTGTACACCCTTGATAACTACAACTCATCGATAATGACATGTCAACAGCTGGCGGAACATTATCCCTTTTAAATTTTGAACGAATGAAGTGTAGAGCTGTTTACCCTTTACAACCCCTTATCAACCTTCCCCCGAGTATAACAATTCAGTTAAAATAACTAATTATTAGAACTTAAGACATGATTTATTAGTTACAATAAAGTTTAACTTAAATAATAAATTTAACAATAATGATTTTTTTTAAATATATATAACAGTTTAAATATTAAGATTACATTTCGCATGTAGTTTGAGAGTTTATTGCCTATGTCACCATCAACCATATCCTGTTGCACATGGTCATGTCATGGACATGGCATGTTATCAACTTAAGTCCTAAAAATGAGAATGTTTAGGCTTTGGGTTTAAACACGAAAAACAGTTCAAACACTTATTATCAATCCAACAAACCTGGCAAGCTGGAGAGGTGTGTTTAATGTTTCAATTCCTAAACATACTTTTAAACATATTATACATCTCTGATGTAATATTGTACAGCTTTTATTTTCCAAAAGTTACTCATTTTTCTGTTAAAATAGTTCTAAGAAACTTATCATCTTTTATGATATATTTGAACCTGAAAAGCAGACGATATGTTATTGTTTCTATCCTACTGTAGAATAAGAATTTAAGATATTTAAGATTTGACAATAAACTATAAATAAAAACAATAACTGATACTGATACTGATTTATCAGTAATTGATACTGGATTACGGATGCCCATACTGACACGTCAGTCCAACAGTATTGGATACTGATATTATTATGTAATGTATATATATTTATATATAAACTATATATATATTAAGACTCAACTAATTATATATATATATATCAATGATCCAACCACAATAAGAAATGGGAAAACAATACTAAGGTCTTTCAACAGTAACAAGCGGTCTTCGTCAGAGTCAAAAACGCAACAGGACAGTTGGGTTTTTGACTCTGACGAAGACCGCTTGTTACGGTTGAAAGATCTTAGTCTTGTTTTCCCATTTCTTATCGTTGTTTGATCATTGATTGTTGTTTGACGTGTTTATGTGAAATCTGTTTATATATATATTGTTGAAATGTACCGCAGCTTCGGCTTTAACGACTTTCAAACTAAGCTGTCCCAGTCTCCTGACAGTCTTACTGACAGTCGTTAATGCAGAAGCTGCGGTAGATTTCAACAAAATAGGCCTCCAAGAAGATTTACTGCCAACCTATACTAATATATATACAAGATTTCACATTAACACGTGAAATAGCAATCAATCATCCAACCCAATTCAGTTGGGTTTTCACTCGGACGAAGACCACTTGTTACAGTTGAAAGATCTTAGTCCTTTTTTCCTATTTCATATTGTAGTTTGATGATATATATATATATATATATATATATATATATATATATATATATATATAAACCAATTAAAAAGAAGATAGCACACAGATAGACGAAGGAATAACTCACTTCTATATTTCGATCATCATCGTCATCAGGAGGCGAAGAGTCCCGCTGGAAGGCTGAGTCTGCTCTCTGCCTTCCTGCGGGACTCTTCGCCTCCTGTTGACGACGATGGTCGAACTATTTTAATGATGTTATATTTTAATTGGTTTTTATTTGAAAGTCCTTTGGACAGTTTTTAAACCTTTGGGATTCGAAACCTTTTCTTCTATTCTAGGTTGTTTAAATATATATATGCGTTAGTTTATTGGTTAGTATGTGTGTGTGTGTGTGTGTGTGTGTGTGTGTGTGTTGTGTTTGCTTGAGTTAAGCATAAATTGTTGAAATCACTTGTTACATTTAAGAAGGTAGAAATCCCTGTGTCAAAAACAAATAAATTATATAATTACACAGTAGATTTTAAATTATAAATACCAAAAGATATGTAACATATTTCAACCTTAAATTTAAGTTGTGTTAGAATTGAGTTTTTTTATAATATCAAACAGTCTAGTGATAAGGTATAAATGCGGAAAGAATTGATACCTATTTTTTCAATTGAATCAAATTATCTGAACTCAATAGAATGTTGCATTAAGTAAAGCTTAACAAGTTTTTAAAGTCATAAGATATTTATAGTTGAGAGGGTTTGTGGTGTAGCCATGTGTTTACTGTCAATTTAGTTAAAGCTTACCATGCACTTAACTTTATGGAACAACGCAATTTGGTGGGCAGGCGTTTAGCCGAGATGCTAGCGAAATGACATCACATCGATCTTGTTTAGAACCTAATAACATATTTATCGCCTAAGAGCTTTATTTATTTCAACTTTGCCTTATATGAAAAATCAGCATTAATCCATTCATAATTCATTCAATGTTTGTTTTCTTAGCAGATAATTAGTAATTGTAATAAATTATGAAAATATTTTCTTTATAAATAATATAATACCAATTCAAATTCAGTGTTATAATGATGTATTATATTTAGAGCTAATGTATAATTTAATGGTTTAGTACATATGTAATAATATTTCAGGCCCACTTAATGAGTTAAAAAGCGACCATTTAATTTACTCTCTCAATTTATTTATAAATTTATCTTTTGAACAATATATTCATTAATTCACACTGTCAAAAGTTTTTCAGGGATAGTCTTATAGTAAATCACATTATTAAAAGCAATTTGTGCCGTCTTCATGAACTCCAAATATATCTGTTTTATTTTGTCTAAACAAAATTCATGTAAAAAATTTTTAATTTAAAAATTAATATTAGCATTAAAGTTAAAGGTACTAACTTTTATATAAACAATATTATTTTAGAGAATGATATCTAGTTTATGTAGGAGTAATTATTATTATTATTATTAATAATAATCAGAAACTCTATAATTATTATTTTCAGGACATATTCTATATTATATGTAACGTTCAATGTAGATGAGGAGGCAGAGAGATAAATTAAAAACACACAATTACAGTCTCACTTGCAGAGATACTAAGTGTGTGTTTTTAAATTATCTATGTTTCTTCATCTCCATTGAACTTTATTTGTCCGTTTCGGATCGTGCTTTCATTGAAAAAGTATATATATGTATATATATATATATTTCTTTTAAAAACGTTATGTCTGATTCACTTTACTTAACTTTGTTGAATGTTTCTCCAAACTTCGAAACCTTTTCTTCAATTCCAGGTTGTTTAAATCAAGGATTAGATCACCATAATGTTTCAAATTTGCATTTGATATGTTTCGGAGCTTCTTACACGATCTTCAGAACTATTAATTTTACAATCAAAAAATCTGGAGTGACCTGCACTCAACTTTACCATAAATAAACTTAATATCAATGTTCTTGGGTATATAATATATAATGTCTCATTTATGCATAATGTAAAAATTTAAATGGGAGCTGTTTATTTAGTCTTTCATTTCTGAGGTAGTACAGATAGTGAGTGATTCATTGACTTCTCAATATATAAGCTTATTTTTTACACCCCACAGCTGATGCAAATAATCTCATTAGTATAACTACACCAGTAATAACATTTTTGAAAAGCCAAAGTGAAAATTTATTGATACGAAATGATCTCCTACAAGAGAACATAGCATTTGTTCAAATAGCTAGTGGATATCTTATATCGTTTACTTGTCCTCCTTATACATTGAATATTTAAGTCAAATTTTCAAATGTAAATCAGGAAAATACTCTTATTGTCTCTAAAAAACATCATAATCATCCAAGAAAAAATTGTCGTTTTAAAATAATTTATAATTAAGGATATACAACAACTACATGTATTAATCTTCAAACGAAAGATTTCAATTTCGAATTATGTTTTACATTTTTGGTCCATTATAGAATTATTATACTGGGAATTTTATTGGTTCTTAGTATTTATCTTCCTTTTCCCCTCCATTTTCTATTTTCCTTCCCCTCTGTCAAAAATCACATGCACCAATTTTCTTTGAGTGAGTGTTATCCTTTTTCCTGCGTCTTTTACTCTGTTATAAGCTTGCTATGAATGTATATTAGGAAAAAAAATATTAGTAATTAACGAGTTTACATACTCAACTCAAAGTCAAAGCCAGCTATTCAATATAATTTAAATCATTTATAGTTGGGAGCTTCTAATTTTTAAAAGTATGAACTATTGGACTAGAATAGTCTAATTTTATCACAGTGGTTTTGCTCAAAAAATTTCTAAGTCAATGTAATCATTGTAAAAAAATATCAAAAATTCGACAAGTATGGCAAGTGATTCCAGAATAAACAAACAGTTTTTATAGATTTATTGCTCTTTGCCGTTATATAAATTTCATGAATTTTTTGTAAATTGCTAATTTATTGTTCCATTTTTGGTCAACTTTTCATGAGTTTTTAATGAGCTGTTTAGCGTCAAAAAAACTTTTTCTGAAAACAGAAATTGTACTTTAACGCCTCATTGGTGAATGTAATTTTGAAACAAAATATCTCATCTCATTTTCCATATGACGATCTATTTCAAGGTATAGTTTCATTTTGATCCATTAAACGTTATGGCTTGTATCTCTCTCACAAGCTTTGAGATTATATTATCAGTCAAAATTTTACATTTTATTAAAAAAATATTTTTCGTTATTCGGAATTTATTTTTCGTTTGTTTCATTTGTAATCTTAAAGATAATGCCAAAATTTCAAAACTCTGGGGTTATCAGTTTAGGAGAAATAAAAGTGTTTTAAAAAACTGTTTTTGGCAAAAAAAAAGTGACTCCCGATATGAATAATTCTTCCCAAACGATAGGGATCTTCTACACTATGCGGCCCATTTTTGTGAAAAATATCAATTTGATCCATCAAATATTCTGGACCGTAGCGTGGTAACAAGGAATGCTAACACACTCACCCACCCACCCACCCAAAGACACACAGACATCATCGAGAAAACTTCATAAAACGACTTCAAGGACTTCAAAACATGTAATTCCGTCAAAACCTTGAGATCGAATTTTTTCATGATTACTACTTTACTTATAGTAAAGTAAAAACCAAAGTTAAATTACACTATTAAGTAAACATTCCAAGCAGGTTACACAGCCGGGTATGGAGTTGCAGTGTTGGTATCAGTGTGTATGTCCTTAGATCCCTGGAAGGTCTGATGTTTCATCTACTGCAGAGCTCGAACAACGCTGGTTACATCTTAATTTCGTCCCACCATCCTGTGTCCCTCTTACTTACGAGTACTTGAGCTTTCCAAACAACCGCAGCTGGTTTCTGAAATTTTCTTTTTGTTCGTTTATATTTGGAGCATTCTCAAGGATTTATAATGCTTCCAGTATTCAAGCCTAGGCATTATAAATGATTTGGAAGAACTGCTTCCAACTTTTACGATTATATATATATATATATTGATAAAAGTATCAACCATTGATGTAGAAACAAAAAAACATTTTATCAGGACTTGGTCAGTTCTTCAGAATAAATTAAATACTAATTGTCAACGTTTCTGTTTTTATTTAAAACAATTTACATAGGCGAAACATACGAAACAGCGGAAAGATAATATTTATATATTTCTGTTTTTATTTAAAACAATTTACATAGGCGAAACATACGAAACAGCGGAAAGATAATATTTATATAAAAAAACTAATCTATATAAATAAAAGAAAGGTTTTGCTTGTACATTGCTTAGAACTGACTAATTTCAAGTTATCATAATGTTTCATACATTAGAGAAACCGAATCTACCCTTAGAAAATTTTTTTTCTGTCGCTTTGTCTGCAAACTTTTGTCACAAGTAAACTCAGCCATAGCAAGCTGAAACTTTGACAGTAAATCTCTGTATATTTAACGTAAAATCTACGCTTTGGATGGATTGCAAATTCAACGTATAAGCAAAGCTAAAAACTTTTAAGCCCTGTTTGGCTAGCTACATAGACATATTTATTTTGAAAATATACAGGTGTAGCAAGTAGGTATTGTTGGTTGCTTTTAATTTCATTTGAGTTTAAGCTACCAACAAGAGCTTATTGATAAGGTGTTTTCCGGAGTTCAAGATTTACCAGCTATTCAATAAATGGTTAAAAAAAACGTTGAATACAAATTTCTGTTGAATATGTTAAATAATCTCCAGTACTAATCACATTTAAGAATAACTGTTTTTCTTTGAAATAGAGAAATGTATTTATCTTTTTTATGGAGACACTTGATATTATAACTTTCTAACTTTATATGATAAGGATTAGTCTCATCAAGAGAGTTACGCAGGTTAACAATGAAAAGTATTGAGAGTCAAAAAATTTTGTTGAAATTATTGAACTTTAATAAATAAATTAAATAAAACATTCAAAACTTCATAAAAAATCTAATAATCTGTTTTTGTGACAATTTAACTAATTAACTAATTTAAGGTTTCTTAAAAAACTAATGTGTCAACCGAGCGGCAACGTAGGTACCATTAAACTTTAACTATTTGAACGAAGCAAATAGTCGCATAACGATAAACAGGACTAAAGCCAGTGGACACAATGGGTTATTAAGATGCTATTTTTCCTATTGTTGATATATGTGTAATTCAAGTTATATTTATAGCAAGGTTTGCCATTCTTTCTGGAACTATATTTTCCTTTTTGGAAATTAGCCAATTCAACCCTTATGCTTTATAGCGCATTTATGTGTATATATTACTTCGGATATGTCATTGACAGTTTTCTTTTAATAAATAGTTCTATTTATATTAACTTAAATTTTATATTAAATTATTTATATAAAATTTTATATTTTTGATATAAAATTAAAACATAAAATTTAATTGAAAGGTATCAAATAATGGTATGAACAATAAGAAATTAAGGAAAAGTACTCACATTAGTGACATCATTAAATAACTTCTTCGTATTTCTTATAGAAGTCATAAAGGAACTAGAATAGTCTATGAACCATATTATATAATTATATATAATTGGAATTATATTATTATAATTATATATAAAGAAGTTGTTTAATGCAGATAACCTTTCATCAAGAGAGTTATGCAGGTTAACTAACAAAGAAAAGAATTGAGTCAATAAAATTCTGTTGAAATTATTAAACTTTAATAAATGAATAAATAAAACATCATTTATTGAGGTGTACAGCTAATTTTGCATATTTATTTCGATGAAGTTACATGGATTTTAATGTAACGAAGGCTACGTTAGCCCAGTGGTAGCGTGCTGCCTCTGTACTGGTTATTCAAGGGTTCGAAACCCACTCTGGCACTCGATTTATTCACGAGGGAGGAAGATAAATCTGAGAACATCGTCCCTTGTAGATGTTCTCAGGGTTTTATCGACTTAAAGCCGTCGTTCTCGAGTCGGTACGATATCAGATACTCATTAAAGATCCCTACTCTAAATATACTTGAGTTCGGCAAAATTTAGGACTTCCAACGTAGAACAATCTTCTTTGTACGGTATCAGAAAGAGCCAATCTTCGACCTACGTACGTTCCCTTGTGAAACTGCCACTGCAAACTTTCATACATAGTTTTTATTGGGTTTTATAAAAAGTAACATACTTTTTTTTTTGATAAATTTCGTAGAATAGGTAATCCTACTTGTGTGTTTATTGATATATTTTGATAAATTCTCTGATCCGTCTTACTCAATGAATTGACGGAAATCGTCCAACCGGTTTAACACGTATCGCATCTTCAATTAGGACTTGAAATAGATTTACGTACATGTTCTCCTTGAAGGTGCACTATGTGTAAAACTAGTCAGGACAACTTCAGCAACAAGTATTTAAATAATTTTGGTAATAACATGAAATAAATTACCTATAGCAAATAATACTTTGAGGAGGAAAATTCATTTATATAACGAAAACTAAATATATAATAATAAAAGTATAGTTGCTCAATACAAAATATGGTTACTGCAAATTATGGAATGACTTACTACACAAGTATTTTTTTTCTTAAGTTTATAAATTAAACAAATTATTGCAACTGCTGAGTGTTCTTCTTCAGTTTAATCCTCTTATAGTGAAAAAGCAGACAACTAAATCACTAGTGGTATGCACTGAATATATATGCACCTCGAATATCAGAAATAATCAACACTTGCACTGCCAATTAGGTCAGGTTGTTTTACATAGGTGTAATTTAATCTAGGTGTAATTTAAAAGAATTTAAAAACGTATAACAAATAAACAGTGATGTTAGTAAATATTTCAATAACTGTCTATATAGTAATACGCTTGAAAAGCGATGTGACCACTCTTTATTTGATAAGGAAAAATTGACATTGGTAAAGAATACGATTGGCAATGTCATTCCTAATAATTGCTAATCACTAATAATCATGGATTCATGTTTCATTCAATTACAGTAATTTCCTCATTTCCATAAATATTTCTTTAAATTTCTTCATCATATTGTATTCATACATGAAGGGACCGTACTTCTCTATATATTATAATATTTCTCCAAGTTCCTAAGTTAGATCGTGGCATTTCTGCTAGCCCAGTTAGTACATATTAATTTCATTTTACCTACTTATTTGAAAAGATATGAGATATATTAAATTTAATATTAAAAAAGTAATATAAATAAAATAATATCCTTGTTTAGGGAATAATACATCTGGAAAAGATCTTTGGTAGATCCAAGACAAACAAACAGTAAATATTAAAAAGAAATATTCCATTTGATTTTATATTTCTTAAATTACAATTTATTTTAAATCATGATTCATTTGTAATTTTTTCTATTCAAATATGAATCATTCCAATCAACAGTTGATTTTGATTATGATTCTAATTCTTAATACAACTTTTTTTTTTAACTTTCACCTTCATATTTCACAAAAGTACGAGTAAAGTAAACTAATCCGACAAGTGAACACATCTGTAATTTAATAGTTATCAGTTTAGTGTTGTTTCTCTTACGTTGATTATAAATTCATGAAATTAGCAAAATACAATACGCTTATAAGTGTAATACTCAGTGCAACATTTTAATTCCATAGAATGATGGAAAAAAGGTAAAATGTTAATAATTATTTTCATATAAAATATATCGAAATATATTATCTATTACATAATATTTTCCAAACAACAAATAGTCATTTCTTCGCCCATTACTTTGTTTGTCAAATTTTATTAATATCTGTTGAAGAGTGCACTTTAAGAGCAATTAAAAAAATTTATGAACACTGAATCTACCACCCTCACATATCATCCTACAAATCAGAAGTGGTCAGCTAAAATGAAACTGTAAGGTAGTCTAACAATCTTACATTCTTACAGACTTACAACCATACATGAATTATTTCATGATCGCTATACACTACTTATAGTACAGTAAAACTGGATAAAAAAACCAAAAAAAAAAGAGTAAATTCATCAAAATTTTAAAATTGTTTCTCAATTTTATATAATCTGTATATTAATACTGTTGTATCTGTGTGTGTCACGTTTTATTTGATGCAAAAAAAGTTAATATTTAGAAACCAATACTGTTGGACCAGTCATTACTGCTAATTGGTAATTACCTATTAATTTTAAATTCATGTTTCATTCAATTAAAACAATTTTCTCTTTTCTAAAGATATTTGATTGGATTTCTTTAGCATTGTATTCCATTCATAAATACAGCAATCATTATTATACTTCATAATTGTTTCGCAAGTCTCCTAAGACCCATTTCACGGGTTCCACTGCTGATTGATAAACACAGTAAAATTTATAAAAGTCTAAGGTTTTCAATGAATATATCATAAATATATAATAGAAATATTTTTAAAATGTTACATTTGCATACCATTTGTTATTAAGCAAGAACTTAATATTTTAAACCATAGTTATTATACCTGTAAATAATTAATATGCATCAAAACTCAAAACCAATTTTCAAAAGTACACACCAAACCATTTTTGTAGTAGAAAGTGTCTATACCCAACAGTTTTTAAAATAAATGGATTGTATTACAGGGTATCAAGTGGAAGGTTTAAAAAAAAGTCAAAATATTGAAGTGAAGTTTAGTGGGAGTTATCTTTATTTTAAATGTGCTTGATATAATAATGCAGATACATATATATAATTTACATATGTTATATATATATATATATATATATATATATATTATAGATGTATAATATACATATTATTGAACTCCTAATTATATAGAAAAAATTACATATTTTTATTAAACATATCATATCACATTTACCCTTGAGTTTATTATATGTAATATATATATAACATGTTTATTATATACATATCCTTTTTAAACACTAAATTTTTATTAAGGAAACATGGAAACCAGTCTATTAATCTTAAGAATTAACGGATATTTATTTATTTACGAATCAGTCACGGAGTCAAGAAATTCAATTGGATAATGAACTCCTTCCTCATCACAAATCACTATGTTTATTGACTGTAAGTTCTTTCCTCAGCTTGATATAGTACAAAAACTTGTTTATTGATTTTTCCTGCATGCTCATTTGTAGGAGTGAGAATTGCTCGTTCACAAAGCCAGTTATTCTGAATAGCTAGTAGTCTTGAACTTCGGGAAACACCTTGCCAATTATCTCTTGCTGGGAGCATAAATGCAAATGAAATTGAAATCAACTAGCATTACCTACTTGCTATACCTGTATATTTTCAAAATAAACCTGTCTCCGAAGATAGCCAAAGACAGCTTAAAAATTTATAACTTAGCTTCTACGTTAAATTTTTAATCCATTCAAAGCTTAGATTTTAAATTATACATAGCAAAATCTGCTGTCAAGTTTTCAGCTTGCTATGTTTTCTGATGGCTGAGTTTACTTGTGACAAAAGTTTTAACTTAAAAGTCCATAACTTTGCTTCTGCGTTGAATTTCTAATCAATTTAGAGCATATATTTTAAGTTAGACATACACAGATCTACTGTCAATGTTTCAACTTGCTATGTTTTCTGATAGCTGAGTTTACTTGTGACAAAATTTTGCGGACAAACCGAAAAACCGAGAGACTGAAATTGTTCTATGGGTGGATTCGTTTTCTCTAATGTATGAAACGTAAAGATAACTTGAAATAAGTCAGTTCTAAGCAATTTACCACAAAACCTTTCTTTAATTATATTGATAGATAGATTCTCAATATTTTGGCAATTAACCTTCAAAAAACATCTTCAAAATGACGGCCTTTAACACAGAATTAATTATACATAAGCTGAATTAGTTCCTAATTTCTCCAGTTTTAGAGCAGTTTTATTAATTAGATTTTAGTGTTATAGTCAAATGAAAATATGACCGACTTTTTTGAGAACATAATTTTGAAATGATGATTTGACACAATTTGTTATAATAAAAAAATTAAAAAAGCCTGTGGAATTTATAGTATTCAGGGAAATAATGATGTTTCTTCTATTACAAAGAAGTCAAGTGTAGGCTGATGTGATTTGTTTTATTATAAATATATTTTCTCTTTAGATATTATAAAACACTTTTACGAAAGTCATTTATCATTTATCTTATTATTAAATTTTATTATTATTATATTATTTATCATTTTTCTGTAGTATAGTGTTAGATTACTTTATTAAAAGTAGAAAATTAACAGAATTCCGTTTTCCTAATTGGCAGTTTCATCACATGATAATAACTACAATGAGCAATTAAATTAAAATTTTAGTAGAGTGAACGTTTTGTTCAGTAAATAGATTTTACAAGCTTAAAAACTTTGTTTAAATTATTTGAGAAAACAAAGCTTCATTTCGAATTGACGTCATTGTCTACATTGAACTAGAAATTTTATGAATGAATCCACTGAAATAAAATTGATGTTTATAATGGGAAAATTTAAACAGGTTATTAATTTATACGAGATATAAGAGGAATAATATTTTTACATGGAATAAATCACCTTTAATAAACATAAATTTCTGTTGCTTTCCATGGTATGATGGATTTGTATCACAAAATGCTCTAATCAATCTACATATTGCACCCTTGAACAAAACTAAATATCAGATGAAAATTTGTTTGTGTTTATTAATCATAGTATCTTCGGGTAGTATTGAAGTGTGACGAATGGTCTGATTCCTCAAGAAAGAGGAGTTATGTTTGTTAACAAATATCCAGTTTCTTCACTATTCTAATCTAATAGTTCATATCTATTATTCTAAAAAATTTCAAGCTTCCAACTAGAAAAGTTTTAAATTATACTGAATAACAGGCTTTTACTTTGATTTGAATATGTAAAACTGGCGAATTATAAATATATTTTTTCTCAATATACATTCACAACAACCTTATAACAGAGTACACTAGCAAAGATAACACTAGCTCATTGTAAATGGAATTATTATGATTTTTGACCAATGGAAAGAAAAGTGATTTTTTAAAAACCAATTAACAATAGCAAACAATACAATTTCTAGTATAATAATTTTATTAAAGACCAAAAATGTAAAACATATATCAAAATTGAATACATTGTTTCAAAAATAATAAATGAAATTATACTAGATCTTAAATTAAAAATTATCCTAAAAAAACATTTTTTCTTACATCTTTCTGACAAAATAGGAATATTTTCAATTTTAAATAGGAAACTTTGTCTTAAATCTTCAATGTAGGAGGTCAGATAAACTACGTAAGATATTCACTGACTATTGGAACAAAAGCCATGTTCTTCTGTAAGAGATTATTTCGTGACATGAAATCTACACTTTTGCTTTTCTAAAATGTTATTACTGCTGTAGTTATATTAATGATATTATATCTATCAGTGGTGTGATATACAAAAATAAGTATATATATATAAATTAATAAGTGAATCAATCACTATCTGTGCTACCTCCAGGAATGAAAGACTAATAAACATCTCCTATTTAGACATTTATATTTTACCTAAATGGAACGTAATAATAATAATAGGATGGAATATAATAATATATATTATATACCCAAGAGGTGTGATATTATGTTTACTTGTAGTAGAGTGTAGACCATTCCATATTTTTACCTTTGGTGTTGATCTAAGTACTGTATACATAATTTGAAAAACTATTGTTATTATTTGATTTGACTATAGTCGCCTCTAGGTCTTTTACCTTCATTGTTGTTACAGTACAGGTGATTTGAGATTTCTTGCGTTATTTCCTCTTCATTGTTGTTTGAGATACAGTACAGGTTATTTGAGATTTTTTGTGTTATTTCCTATGTCCTCACTTCTAGGATGTTTGATTTCAGTATTGTTCCAGTGTTTATCAATTACAAACTATTCGCATTGTGGGCTAGTCACAATATCAGGTTGATCTGGACTAGTAGTTCTAAAACTTGCTTTCCTCAGTATTATTAGAGTAAACCCTTTTAACAAGTACCTGATATTGTACTAGTCGTAACTGGCAGCCTTAACAGGATTAGAACACTAATCTTCAGTAGTAATGAAGTCAAACGTACTGCAGGTAAACCATATCTGGTACCTTCCAGAATCACTGATAAAATGCAATTGGTTTATAAGCAAATTATCTCTAATGCTGATCTCAATTCAAGAGAACAAAGTCTTAAAACTGTCTCATGGAGAGAGCATTTAACGCTACAAGTATTTATTAGTATAGTCTATAAGGAATGAAAATTAAAAGTGATAACTACTTGTTGAAACTTCAATAAAACTTATAAGCTGGACAGAAAGTTAAAATATACAGTCGACAGTTATTGATTAAAATTAACTAAACAGGCTCATACAATCACTGGCTTGTTGAAGTAACTAACAAAGTGAACCAGTTTCCAACAACCTTAATCTTTTTTAAAACAACTTTGAAACAATTACTTGACAAAGCCCTTGAAAACGTCTAAAGATTGATAATACAAAGTTTTTACTTTCAAATAATTTGAACACTAATAATGATTTTTAAAAGTGAATAATTAAATGATATTTAAAAGTCATTTTAATTTCAAAGTACAGAACTAACTATAATGGTAACTTAAATTACTTTTTGGAATAACTTTTTATTACTTAACAAATACAAGATGCTCAACAAATGATTTTGAATTATTTTGCCTAATAAATTCAAAGTTTATCATGAAAGTTATTCTGGCTGATGTGGTATATCTGTCTCAGTCTGTAGTATTTCTAAATCGTCCATTTCATGAAGTGTAATAAGGTGCAATAGTGTACTGCAGTGACACTAGCCCTAAGAAACTTATATTTAAAAGATAATATAATATTATAATTATGAAATTTAGTTAAATTTAGATAGAGAAATTAAAATTAAATGTAGCTAGAGAAGTAAAATAAAATGTAATTTAGATAAAGAAGTTAAAATCTACATGTAGAAATTAAGAACACACACTTGCAGTCAAATTTTCAGTTCTTTAGGAGAGATAACAGAGGAAAATCAAGTGTACAGTTATAGAGACGGTTACCTCTTCCCTCTCTTATCACTCCTGAAGACGGTTTAAACCGAAAATTTGAAACTGTAAGTGGGCATTTTTAGTTTCATATCTTTCACTATCTACATTGAACTTTATTTATCCGTTTTGGATCATAATTATAAAATATATACACTATATCAGTTCTGTATCCAGAGGTAACCAGAATAGCCTAGTCAGGGGTTCTCAAAGGGGGTGAATTTTGGCTTTTCAGGGGGTTAATTGTGACCACAGTAAGTTTACAGAGTGAGGAAAGCTATTATAATTTTTAATTATAAATCAATCACACTATTTTGGTTGAATTAATATTCTATATATTTATCAATAATTATAATTAGAATTTAATTTGTAAAATTCTATTATAAAGATAATCAAGGTAAAGTGTATATATTACCTTGGAAAGAAGAAGGGGTGGGGGCATTGGCATTGTGGGAAATAGCGGGAGGGGTGAATGGGTCAAGGGAGGCTGACAACCCCTGGCCTAGTGGCTTGTCTGCTCGTCTCTTGGATGATAGATGCCGTGTTTGATTCTCAATTAGACCCTCATGGGGGATGAGCAAATATGAATCGTCCTTTAGAAAGGACAGTCCTGAGACTTTACGATGTCAGGTGCTAGTTAAAGACCCCTATTCTAAATATACAAGTTAGGGAAAATTTAGGACTCCCAATGTAGAAGCATCGCGACAATGGGATTCAGCCATTAATAAAATGGGTGTCAAAAAAAAATAAATATGCTCCACTTGCAATCGTTAGAACAGCATTAAAGGAGAATGGCTATAAGTGTAGGCATTAGAAAATAATTATTGTGTCTGTAGGTCCCATGCTAACGCCTTTGTCTCTCTCATCCTTGGGTTGCTGTTTAACCATGACTTTGGAAGAACTCCAACTATAAGACCTAATATTATGAATTATGAACTTTAAGTTCAGACAATAGTACTATAAACTTAATTATTGAGACTGAATATATTATATCTACACCATAAAAATAAAAACAATTCCTAAATATGGATCAAAATCATGCGCTACACAAGTGACACCATCTATTGTAGTGTCTTAATGAAATCCTAAACCATGAAGTATCTGAAAAACCAAACATATATGTCTGTACTATATTTATTTTAGAGTGTTATGGGTAGTTTTGAAATTTTTAAGGCTTTGATACTACTATAAGTAGTAAATAAAATGTACTACGCACGGCAGATCTTAAAATCCTATAAAAAGTTTTAATTTTCAAACAAGGAGAGAAATATGTTTACTCTTCTAAAAACTTTTTTTTCCTCTGTATTTGGGAACTGTACAAATTCTTCAGTTTTGTTCTAGGTTTATTTTTATTACCACCTTATGAATAATTTCTTCTTAAAATATTTTTCTCTAAATATCAGATACAAACGATAAGTTTTGAATTCAATCATTCATAAATCCTACATAACACTCTTATATACTTAGTCGGTAAGCTTGATTGCTTTCATAGCGATTCTGAAAAATTGAGCTGCGCGATTTTCGGAGTGTACAAAAAATAATTTTTTCTCAGAAGAAAAGAATACTGTTGTGTTTTCCACTCTCTATTGACGGTGAATTCGTCAGGGGAATAGGAACTCATTTCGTCGCCCAAGGGGTTGTATGATTTATTGCCCTTCAGTTACACGATAACTGTTCAGAAGTTTATTTCATTACTAGACTACCGGTGAGCCGTTGGGTCATCCAACACCTTCCTTTTTAATGGAATTATGTTAACATAAATGCAGGTAAACTCTAAATTAATACATTCCTAGTAATTAAAGTAATGAACATATTTTTAATACAGTTCTCTTCTCTTTATGACATTTTTTGGACAATTTGAATTTTCCTAAAAACTTTAATGTTTTTTTTTTTTGTTTGACTCTACTGAGAGCAACATGCAATTGGCCATGTTGAAATACTGGTTTACTTAAATTAACTAAAACTTCCTTCAGAGTCTCTCCTTGAGACTTAAGAATAGTCATAACAAATGCTACTAATAGAATTGGAAATTGAATCCTAAAAAATCTAATGTTATCTCTGTCAGATAAAACAATTTTCAATCATAGAATTAAAACTATATTCCCAAGAAACTGTGATGCGATAATTTTACAAAGTATGTCATTATCATAAATCTCCTCAGTTATTAGTCAATGTTCCATTACATAAGCGCAGTGGATGAATATTTCTCATACATACACATGACAGGAGTATCCTTTTAAGTTCTATCTAATGTTGAGTCAATTCAGATACTCTAGTGAGTCAAGAAATGCTTCCAGGTGTAGGTACTCCTCCTATACAAACCGATTTATAAGACAGATATTGTTTAATTTCCCCTGGAAATTATTCAATGAACATATTATTAATTTCACTGAGTGTCTCGTTAAATGGAACTTATATAGAACTTTCTGTGAACAATATTTGTGGGTTGGCGAATGAAGAGTAAATGTATTAAATATACTGGTCAACATTATGTGCACAGATAATCATGTCTTGGTGCAGTGTAATCTCATTGTTTTCAACTCTGTCTTTACCAATGTTGATCAGAAATTTAGAGTATTCCTCAACGTCTTCTTGAACTCTGAAATTTATGGCACAAATAAGACTACTGCAAACATTATAGACATCAGCATTACTTTCTCTCTTGACTACTGGAAGAAGTTGCGCTACAGTCAATACAACTAATTTAGAGAGAATTAGTTTTAGTAACATCTATCCTATATCTTTCGAATCATCGGGAGTCTCGAAATAATTTGTATTTAAATAGATATATCAAAAGAAGAAAATATAAAATAAAATTGTGACAAAGTGTTTTTTCATTATGGACGATGGTTACGGATGACTTAGTGCTGTTAATATTTCACTTAAATTGATCTGATTATTTCTAAAAATTCTGTTAACTATAGCAAATATCATTTGTTGTTATATTAAATAATTATTTCATATTCTCGTCGATTATTAATTAAATTTCCTTTTTCTAATTTTATTATAATTAAATCATTATAATTTAGTACGAAAAACTAATAATATGAAATCTGGTGATGTTGAAAATGACTTTTATTGCTAAGGCTTCGTGATTAGTTGAGATTTACAAATATCACGTCATTTATATTAGGTTTTGGAAGCTTAATGTAAATAGGTCACTTTGGAGCAGGCGTATCGTGCTGGACCTTTATTACAAGGAACGTGGGTTCGATCTCGCTAGATCTCATATATTTTATTCAGTTTAGAGCTTGTGCAAACGTACAAACAAGAACATCAGAGTTTTTTTTAACTATATATGATATTTTTAACTATAAAATACAACATAGTCACTAGTTTTTGGAATATATAAAAATTTATGTAAAAAGGTAGTAAATTCTAGACTTAATGTACACTAGCTAATTCTTAGTATACGTTTCTAAGGCTTTCTGTCCCCGATATACATTCACAGCTATTGTTAGCTACATTTTTGAGGATATCCTCTCTGTTAAGGTTCCCTCTGTTAGAAGTTCTTGTTCACAAATTCCATGGAAGCACTGGTGGAGCATGTGTTTCATGCCTTTCCCTCGTAGCTTGTTAACAACACGTACTGCACTGTTAAGCAAATTAAACCTGTGAAAGTATCTATTTGTGATAATGTGACCCCTGCGAGCTCTTGCTTTAAATATTGTAAAGGGTCTGGGTACTGATTTAAATATAAGGGTCAGATGGGGCGCACTACTATTTCAGGTAGTCCTGCTCTGTACCACAACCCTAACACCATTGTTTTCCACTCTTTCGAGGGTGTTTTTTCCGCTTTTTTGGATTGTTAGAGACAGGAGGGTGACCAGTAGTAGGACCCATGTCACATATATTACTAGTTAGTTTGTCTGTCTCTTCGATTCCCGGTATGCCTGACTGTGACTTGAGATCCAGTGTAATACAATCCTTATTTCTTTCTAGAACTCTCTATCTCTTTCTAGTTTTATTTCTCTCTCTCTATTTATCTGTTTCTAGTTTTCAATTAAATCATGAGTTTCAGATATCCTGATGTAGTGACATTTGACTTCTACTGTTTGTATAGTTAACAGTTCTTATCTAGAGTTGGTTAAGATGCAAATGTTAAGTTTTTGTACTAGTGTAAAAAACTGTAAGGAAGTATCTAACGCCATTACTTCAGTATTCATACTTGAGGATACATTACAAGGGAATGTACATGCAACTCTGTGTGGTGAACAATAAAACGCTCTCCCTTTCTGTTGTTTGGTTTATCAATAGTACCATCCGTGTATATTTTCAGATTAGATTCATATTTTCATATTGAGTTCTAAAGATAATATTCTTAGAGTTCTTTGCATTTTCTGTTTTGTTAGTATTCTGGAAATGTCTATGTTTGTTCAGATTTCTGTGTGCGATCATGATGGTATTTTCAAGACAATGGGAGTAGGTTCAGACTCTAATACTTCACGATTAGGATTCAGTTAATTTCAGTAGGTAAAAAATTATTGCCAAACACTTCTATTTCTTCGTCGATCCAAATCATTTAAAAAAGGGTTAGTGAAAATTAGGGAGTGGTTCTATGCTTTAACCTGCCAGTTCAATTTCCATGGTGTTGTTATGGGGTCCCAATCACACAATTATCGGTTGTAATTTTACTTTCCCTGAGTCTCCCAACACTTCGCTAGTGCAGAGCATTTTGAATCTCTCAAAGGATATGTAGCCTTTCCTTGAGAGAAAAGTGTCTACCTCCCACTGTCTATCATAAGAGCACTTATCCTTTTGATACACGGTCCAACAATATATTTATGTGACAATTTCAGAGAATCTTTCATTCTAAACTTGATTTACAGTAACGTAGAGACTTCTATATGTAAGGGAATTATTGTAAACGAGAATTGCTTCTATTTATCAGAAGAACGCCCGCAACCCAATTTCGTTAACACTCAATTTGAGTTTCGTAGTAAATCTTCTGAGCAATTCTGAAGCATCTGGTACTTCCATGTACCAATCAGTAAAGTTAGCTTATTTTAATGAAAGTTCCAATTTGTATTAACTCTTTATTTTTTTCTGTTATTTTCAATTTTCTACTTCAGTGCAATTTTACTGAAAGTGCACTTTTTGGCACGCTGCCTCCTCAATACCCTTTAGCAATGCCACTGACATTCAACCTTGTTAAAGTTCATCCATCAAGATACTATTAATCTTTAAGAGATGCAAAAGTCTCAATGGACTTTCATGAGCAGTTAATTTGATAGCATTTGATTAATTTGATACATCTAATTGCATTACACTAATTGTAAACTTTGAGCCTATACTATTTTAATATTATATTGACTTCTCAAAACACCGAACTGCGTCCAGTGAACTTAATTTGGATAACCATTCTTCGGTATTTAAAGACTGTAGTTACATTACATATAGCAATTTTGGTATAAAATTGCATACCAAAAATAAATCCACAAATAAAAGACATAAGCATGTCACTTTGGTGTTGCTGAAAATAAAATCGATTCTCAGATTAGACATTTCTTTACAACAGCTGATATATTTTGAATAAAAATAGATGATTAAATTTAACTACACAGTTCAATTCACTGGAAATCACAAGAGAAAAATATTAAACCTTATTTAACAATTTAGTAAAAAGAGAATATTAGAAAAAATATTAAAAAAAGAATAATCTAAAAATTTCAATGAATCCTTAGCCAATCTTGTATATATTGAATTTAATTACTAAAATAAATCTGAGGCAATTGAGGGGCTAACATTTTTTCCTTCTAGTGTAAAGAGAGAAGTTTTTTTCCATGCAATTTTTAAATGAAATGTTTAGGCTTCTAAAATGGAATTACCAGACCACTGTTATATGAATTTAGAAATAAAAACTGGCTTCAAACAAATATTTTATATGTTAATTCTTCTATAGTGGGCAGTATATCTCATGAGGTTAGTAAACGTTCTTATTATATTTGTAAATTACTTATTCCTTAATTGACAAATAAATATAATGAAATCAGTGATAAAATGAAGTCATATTTCATGATGAATTATTCATAACAAATATATTTATACTATAATAACTTAAATAATAGTTTATATGATTACTTAAATATAAAAACAAAACATAACTTTATATAAGTAGATATTGTAATATTCAATCACATTTCGGTCAAGTCAGAGTAGATAATTGCAAGGCTTCAACATGATTGAACCATCCTTCTGTTTATTATTTCATTATTTTAAATATAAATTAATTTTCTGTTGTATAAAAACTCTTATATTCTCCTCTCACTGACTAAACGTAAACTATATATATATTTCTCAATTAGTCATATCCTATGATGCTGTGGTAATCCTTGAATATGGTTTATCTAAAATATTATAACTGTTTTAGGTGATCAAATAGAGTTTTTTTTTATATTTAAAGTTCCGTGACCTTAAATGTTTACGACACTATAAACGTTTTATGGTAGGCGCTCTTTAAGTTGTCAAATCAATTTTTGATAACAATAAATCACAGATACATAGATGAATAATCTCAAAGGTTCATTCTACACCAAAATTAGCAGGTATGTACTAATCTTGAAGGAACTCGCAAAAGTGTAGCTTCGCGTTTATGTTGAACAGAGACGCATGAACGAATTGAGACCATCATTGAAAAAATGTGACTCTTACGAAGTTACGGTTTTCTAAGGTCTCTAACGGTTGAAATAATATATGATATAATATAATATTACTTTGGATATAATATATGAAGTAAATACCACAATAAACAAATATATATTAATTAATACAGAGCATTTTAATTAATATATATTTATTTATTGTGGTATTTAATTCATATATATTATATATATATATATATATATATATATATATATATATCAATGATCAAACCACAATAAGAAATTGGAAAACAAGACTAAGATGCTTCAACCGTAACAAGCGGTCTTTGTCAGAGTCAAAAACCCAACTGACGAAGACCGCTTGTTAAGGTTGAAAGATCTTAGTCTTGTTTTCCCATTTCTTATTGTGGTTTGATCATTGATAGTTGTTTCAAGTGTTTATGACAAATCTTTGTATATATAGATATATGGTATATATCGCGAACCGTCCTTCGACATGGGTACATCTCTCTCTCTCTCTTCGTGCTCTCTTCTAGTCTACTCCTGATGACGAACAACAGTTCGAAATATTGAGAATTCTGTATGTGTGTTTTTTATTCCTTTTTCTGAGACGTGCTTTGTGTAATTTAAAGTATATATATATATATATATATATTAGTGTATATTGGCAGCAGATTCTCTCGTAAACATATTTTATTAAAGTAGATGGAAGCTTCCGCATTCACGACCTTTTTTCTGGTGTTTTCTAGTTTTCTAACTAGTTTTCTTTGGTAGGGAAAAGAAAACTACCAAAGAAAACTAGTTAGAAAACTAGAAAACACCAGCAAAAAGGCCGTAAATGCGGAAGCTGCCGTCTACTTTAATATATATATATATATATGTGTGTGTATGTGTGTGTGTGTGTGTGTGTGTGTGTGTGTGTGTGTGTGTGTGTGTGTGTGTGTGTGTGTGTGTGTGTGTGTGAGCGACTATTTTTTAAAAAGCTAATTAAATAAAGAATTTTGTTGGTAACTATGTTACTAACTATTTAAAATATGCCAGTAAGCAATTTTTTTTTTAAATAATAAAAAAATAGTGATATATTTTACTTCTGTTGCAGGAAGAAAACAGCAATCGAGGAGCAGTGGGAGAAAAACCAGTGTTTTGAACTGACCTCAGTGGAACAGGAGACTTACGAAAAGTACTTCTACGGGAGCGAGCACTGGAACTACTTTACCAACGACGAAGACCTGGGTCCAGTCATTCTCAGCATCAAACAAGAAATGCTCAATGGAAGGGATCAGTTCAGGTCAGCTTCTTTAACAGTCTTCATTAGTCTAATGAAATCTCAGAAATTATCATTCATTATGTATATTCTAAATTGCCATGAGTTTATTTAATACTTACAACAATATGAATATCATTATCCATAACATTCTTAACTAAGGAATGCAAAATACCAAGCACACTCTTACAGAAAAGAAGAAATAAATCAGTGATTACACTTAGTGATAAGAAGAACAAGCAACTTAGTTGCAGAAGTATTGTTTAACTCACGAAACTTCAGATTATTATGTATAAAGAAGTCACTTTAATTTCAAACTAAATTTTATAATTATCAATATATTTCTGTTATGTATGTGCCCATCCCATGTTTCAAAATTTAAAAAACTTGTTTAAAGTTTAAATTTACAATTTAAACATTTTGCAGAATTTAAATCCATTGTAAATCGTCTTTATATACATATATCAATGATCAAACCACAATATGAAATGGAAAAACAAGACTAAGATCTTTCAATCGTAACAAGCGGTCTTCGTCAGAGTCAAAAACCGAACTGACGAAGACCGCTTGTTAAGGTTGAAAGATCTTAGTCTTGTTTTCCCATTTCATATTGTGGTTTGAACATTGATTGTTATTTCACGTGTTTATGTGAAATCTTTATATATATATATATATTACGTATTAAGTCATACGTAATATATACAAACATACTAGAATGAATAATACTAGTAAGTATAATATCTTTTTCCACTGTAAACATGGAGCCAGTAAATTATATTACTTGCCTAATTTATATCGGGCAGCTGGTCGTTTAATGGCAAAATGCCATTAAGGCTCTGGCATTGATTAAAAAAATAGATAAAACTCCATTAATATTAGCTTGCCAAAAAGTAACATATACGATATACGAGTAACACTGTTAGTACTCTAATTCCTATTCATAAGGTTTACTGCATTCATACTTACAGTTCATTTATAAAATTCAATTTATATAGATAAAACTAATGGTATGATAAAAGAGAACGTTAGGATAGGATGATATAGAAAATATTTAATGCCATAACAATAAATCAGCTTACTTTCATAAGTCTCTTGATCTCATTCTCTTAAGGCGACTTTGAAGATTTCTTAGGTTATATGAGGAAGAAGTACTTCACTCTGAGGAATTATAACTGTAAGAAATAGTTCTGTAGGGAGCTTTATAACGGTACTTCACAACTTGGTGAACATTTAAGTTACTAATGTTTGAATAAATTGTCTTATTTGGTGTATTGAAAAGGTATTAAATGTCACTCAATATAATTTGTTAGTCAGTAGGGATAAAGGAATACCTTGTCTGGAAAGGTGGTTCTTTCCATGCCTAAACTCAGCCGAAGAATCTTTGGAATGTAGGAAGGAAGTTCATCCTAAATTTACAACGAATATAATAGATTGATCATCCTCAAGTATGTTATTACCCTATACAGCTGATTTAACAGGGAAAACAGGTGAAAAAGATGAACATGTATATAACTGAAGGTAGCATTTTTACATACAGCTGTATAATAACATATATAAATTATATAAATTGATATAAAAATTCATAAAATATAGTAAGTTAAACTAGAAGACCGTTTAAATTCAAATATTTGACGACCTTATTTGTGTGAAAATCACATGCAGTTGTCATTCTTCATCCAAATGAAAGAGAAAAAGCATCAACATGCACAAAGTCATGTCTAAATCATAGGAACTGAGGACACTTCATGATACCTTCCAAAGTTTAAAAATTTCAATAATAGATTATGATATTTCTATGAATAATCAATGATAATAATATTCCATTCACCAGAGTATTCTGATGACATTGAGTTTAGAAGAACTGATCTGTACCATAACTCTTCGAAATTCATAACCGCAGAATAAAAATTCAAATTTTATATGTGTGCAGTGTACTTTATTTAGTATCATATGGTTTAAAGATAGGTATAGGCCATCACGTATATTTGAGTTACAATTACAAAAGAAAGCTTAAATATGTATGATGTAATTTATATTGATATATTAAATTGTAAATTAATATTTACTTACCTCTTATGTTATTAATATTATACTTTTTTATTTATATTCTCTATTACAATAATTACTATAAAATTGACTCGAGAATAGTAGTTTAGTCGGTAAATTCCTGTTTTAAAGCAGGGACAAGTTTAAGTCAAATAATTTTGGACACTCGGAATCAACAACTCAACTCACTCTGTTATTTATAGATGATTTTCAAGAGTAAGTTACCAGTCGCTGTTTCTGTGGACATTAAAACAACATAAAACATGGTCTGAAAGACATGCTGATGGAAAAACATTCTGCACTAAAAATAACTTGAAAGTTTTAATGAATTTGTAATTTCTCTCAGAATGCTAAACGAGGTTTAGATTTGTGAATTAGCTTATGTCATGACATGACATTGACCTTAAGGCAGAGAAATCAGCTGTTTACTTTTCAGTAAATTTACTGAATAATGATCAGTGATTTACTGAATTTAATAGAAATCAATTTGATTTCAGATAAGATTATGTAAAAATAAATGACACCTGCTTATTTAAATAGCAGCTGTGCGATTTATCAGCAGAAGTCTGCATGATTTAAAAGTCCCGATTAATATTGCTACACTACTGTTAGAAAGACCAATAACCAGAAAAGGTGGTATTCAGTACTGAGAAATCAGTTTATCATTTTTTCTGCGTGATCGCAGCAAAAAAAAAATATATACCATTAAGAACTGTATCTCTACTGAAAGAAGATAACCGACAGCTGTTATCAAGCAAACGTTTTGCCTCCGCCTTCTTAAACGCCTGACTGTTACTACCTATAAAGACACAGAAAAGTTCTAAGAAGTGTCAAAGACTTACATATTTGGCCCATTTTGAAATCATACAGGCTCACTAAAGTTTAAATCTATGAACACTGAGTTATTATGGAAGCTGCAAAAATTGACCTCCATTCTGGGAGCATCAAGCTGAAGTTGAACAACTGCTAATAAGAAGAAAGACAGGTATACTAAAATTTTGAAAAATCAAAGCCAGTAAAATCTCATGAAGTGCCAGCTAAATGAAGGCTAAAATTTTAAAATTTCCAAATGATTAAATCAGACGAATTAGTTATAAAATAGTGTGTAAGTAATCTGAAAAATGACGAAGTCAGCGAGTATTATAGAACCTTGAACTTCAAAAATCAAATTTAAATTACTATCAGGTTAGACAAAGAAGAGATTCCACCTAAGACTTAAAAAAACAAGTAGTAAGATGACTTGTAGCCTACAGACAAATGGATCAGGGTTCATATTAACTATTGCTCTAAAACAAGCTTGATGCATACAAAAGCAACATTTATCTGCCATCTCTTAAAGGCTTGATCATTAGAGTATTTCTAAGGAGTAACTTTAAATGATTTTAAAAAAGTCAATTACTCCCTGCTAATCTTCTTCGAAAAGAAAAAATTCAACTTGTTAGAAGATCCAAAAAAATTCCGTCATACAGGAATGAGAAGGAAGGTAAGAACCGATGCCCTGCAAAAGCTGGCGGTGATATGATTCACCCTAGAAATATAGTAGGAGTAATTCTCTGTACAGCCCGATACCCGTTGACTACCACCGTTCTTGCTAGTTGGGTAAAAACATCAGATGACTTAAAAGGAAATGCTTCCTGTTACTGGATTATGGGTCTCACTTACAAACGTCTTCCCATACATATGAAGTAGTGTCTCTTCATGGTCATGGCAGGTCATGAAGATGGAGTAGTTGCCACCGACTAGTATCCTTTATACCATAACGTCAGTTAGGACCGTGGCAACCTCATTGACCTCATTGTGATCTCAGCTGTTGGATTGACAACATATTTTGTAATATGTTTGGTAATAAGTAATAGTCTCAAAATAATTGTCCATTGCAAAACAAAATGACAGAAATACTGAGTACAGATGTTCCTAAAAAAAGAAATTGCTTGAATAATAATAAGGCTGATGGGTTTCAAGGATTAATTTTTAAATTCTTTTATTTTCTTCCTTCTTCTAAAGAGCTATTTTTACCACCAAAGTTTTACCACTAGAAATGAAATTCTAATGGTAAAATTATTACTGCAAATGTCAAACGTGTCATTTGTATTGTATATCATAATTTTAATAAAATTTTCTGTAAAATAATACAACCTACTTAGAAGAAAACATTACAGTACCTGCAAACATTAATTGCAGTAGCTTTTCTGAATAAAATATTAACTTTATTCAAGTCACTAAACTAAGTGCTGCAGAGGCATACTTTCAAATAGGGACATCACTAAGTGAACTTTAAAATAATGAAACTATCTTATGTTATTCAAGGTAACATATGAATTTCTTCTTTATTGATGAAAATATAGATATTTGAGTACCTCTAAGACTAAGCCTTTTGCGGTTGCTATTTAGAATATTGGCTAACCATCCCGCTCAAGATAATGTTATATTACTTTATATATTAATAAAATAAGATTATCTTGTTTCTATTACACAAAAATCAACAATCAATGTTATGTTTGAAAAAAGTGTTTTCCTAAGTATGAAAATTCTCTACTTATAAAATGATATTATTATAAAAAGGTATAAGCAATACTTGGTTGATAATTTCTTACACTAGACTAACAGTAAACTCACCAAATATTGGTTAGTAAAATTTTCAAGCTATATAATAACAATATACTATATTTTGATTATATTGTTGTCAAATTATTTAACATCACAGTCATTTAACAAATAATTACCCGTTTAATAATATTTTGTTTTAAGCATATGCATTACAAAAATGAATAATAAGATATATTTCTAAGAATTAGCTATGAGGAAAAGTTGCTATAGAAAAGCTTTGAATTTCAAAGTAACTCAAAAAAAAAAACAGCACTTTTTTATGAAACTTAGAACTTCTTCAGGGTATTAAATTTTGTAAAATACAACAGCAACTAAAAAGCTGTGTCTTGAATTTATTATAAACTAACATTGCTGAAAGTTATGAGGCATTGTAGCAGGAACTAACGGTGTTTGTATTATTCATGTTTAATACTTATTGCTGGTGAGTAGTGGCTTTTTTATATGAGATCATAAACATTTTTCTGATTCCTACTTTATACTATTAATTCAATTATACTTTATGTCTCTTAAACTACTACGGGCTTTCTATTTAAAACATTTATAATCAAACTATATCCTAGTAATTCGTTTTATAAACATTATCAAGGTCGTAAACCAAGAAAATATAATTTTATATCAAATAACTGTTTGATTACAAAATACAAGGAGCAGATCTTATTAAAATAATTTAAATAAATATTTAATATTATAATTGTTTCAAATAAAACAGTAAAAGTAAAATAAATAAAACTCTTGTTGGCGACGTTTTGGTTTTATTTGAAAAACTTTTTCATAGGAAGAAGTAAGAATTTTTTCATAGGCAGTCAAGATTGTTACTTCTTTAAATAATGTAAATTTAATTTTATTATTCAAAAATTCTTACTTCTTCCTATCAAAAAGTTTATAAAACAAAACCAAGACGTCAGAAAATGGAGTTTGATTTTGAGCCTAGAAAATTGGCCGAATTCCGGTTTATAATATACCAATTCTATAAAACGGTCCATATATTAAATTTGTTATATATACATACACATGATGAAAGCACAATATGAAAAAAGACCAAGATCTTTTGGTTTTCGTCAGGTCAAAAAGTCTACAGTCAAAAATCAGTTGGGTTTTTGACTCCAACGAAGACGATTGTTGTGGTTGAAAGATATTTAGCCTTTTCCTCATTTGATATTGTGGTTTGATCATTGATTGTTATTTGACGTGTTTATGTGAAATCTTGTTAGTTATATACGAGAGCGGATTGATAAATCAGTGACTTTTTGAATTTCCCGCGAAGTTACTCCAAATGCATCAGTGCTGCCATCATCTGTAATCTACCACGTTTGATAGTTATTCAAAGCAGACAACCTCGTATATTTCTACGAAAAGGAAAAAAGTGAATTTCGTGTACTGATTAAGCATTACTTTTTACATAAAAAATCCATCACTGAAACTAAGGAAAGACTAGATAAATACTACGGGGACTCGGCACCATCAATTTCAATGGTGAAGAAGTGGTTTACAGAGTTCCGTTGTGGTCGTACCAGCACTAGTGGCGCCGAATGTTCAGGTCGACCAAAAAAGTTATCACGACGGAAATCGTCGATAAAATCCATGAAATGATATTGGATGATCGGAGAATGAAAGTGCGAGAGTTGACTCATGCTGTAGGCATCTCAACTGAACAGGTACAACATCATATTTTACACGAATATTTCGACATAAAAAACTCTTCGCGAGATGGGTGCCGCGATTGCTCGCTTGCTTATGGCCACTTGACAATAAGCGCAATCGTGTGATCACTTTAAAAGAGTGTTTAGCGATGTTAATTGGTATATTTCCTCTGTTTTGTAATCCTATGATAATGGTTTAAAATAAAGTTGAAAGGTTGGCAATTAGAGTTTAATTTGACCCAGAAGAACGGACCTAGTTCTGAAAAATTTTATTATATATATATATATATATGTTCCTATATTAAAAGCCTAAATGATGTCGTAATTACTTAATTTATATCAGTATTAGTATTAAATGTATAAAAATATATACTGCTTTGAGACTGTTAGTCTAAGATGTCGAACTGATGAATGTTTCATTGGGTGAAGATGAAGCCATTAGGAAAATGGAGCGGTTTCTTAGAACTAACCATGTTTCTCAGATATAATGGGATCTCTGGTGTGAAATAGTTGAGGGGAGAAAATGCGACCCTTTAAATACCTTGCGTTCCCCTCATCTTAACCTTGACATTCTACCGCACAATTTACTTTTACGCTCCAAGCCTAACTTCAAAATTACTTATACTAGACCTATGTTGTAATAAATAAAATATTGAACGTCATGTTTTCTAGTGGAACATTTTACCAGTCCATTTCAAATATTTAATTATGAATAAAGCATTCCTCTTTATTAGTGGTTTTTAGCCTAGAGTACATCTAACCCCAAGGGTAACCAGCTAGATTGCTGGGAGTATTGAAATATAAATGAACAATAGCAGAAGTGTGGAAATGCTTTAATTGAAATAGTAAAAATATAAATATAATTTATATTTGAACTTTAATGGTAAAATTTACAGGAGACGGTTCAACAAAACTATTGTAATAAATTTTGGGTGGCATCTCACATAGGAAGATAACAGCTTAGTAAAGTACAACATAAAAGTATGTTGTCACTAGCTACTAATGCATTAGTTAACAGAGTTTTTCTTTATATATATTATAACGTAAAATTAAGAACTGTCCTGAACAACACAAGATAATAAAATACCCCTCATAATTTGAAATTAATTTTTAAAAACTTATATTCCTGAAGGAATCACAAGTCCCTTATAGAATGTCTTGCATATGAAAATGATGCAAAATCCTTGACTTTTATTGAAATAAGTCACGCGTATTTATGAGTATAAAATCTAATGTATTTACTCCATGCATCTGTATATAAATGGTATTCATTTTGAGTATTGAACATTAAAAAAAAGTTTTAAACATTTAAGAAAGTTAGCCTTTAGTAACTTTTAGCAAACTTTAGTAATATCACGTTCTTGTGGACCATAACTTCAATATTAAACAAAACAATTTATTGTGTAGTTATTTAAGTCAATATACGAGTAAGTTATATTCATTGTTAGAACGAGACTTAATAATAACTAATTTCGTTGATCAATTAGATGCCCTTTTTTTCTAAGCATATACATACAGACGGAGTTTATGAAAAATACTTATCCATCCCCAAACCAATATACTTGATATAAGATCAACTGGAACACAAACCGGTACTGGACCGATTAGAACAGGAAGTGAAATTTTCAACCATTTCCATAGAAATGTTCCTAATTCATGACTGTAGTTATATTAAAAAAAAACACAGAAAATAAATTGACTCTCAAGAAGTTTGATATTATGTTTGCTTATAGTAATGTTGAGTGTAGGCCACTCCAGACTTTTTTTATTTAGTTTTACTGAATCATATTGAGCATTATTCGCCCAAACAGAATACCCAGATATCGACAGATATATGAGTAACACCTTTGTGTGAACACTTGATTTTTTCGCTGATTCTATTCATGAGTAAATACAACACAAGGAAAGATTTCATAGCTCGTGAACAGAGTAGTTCACTTCGATATTTTATCAAAAACCTCGTGCTATTGAGTTTTCCAATCTATCATGAGTCAGTAGAAAGTAGCCTAAACATCAATGACTTTTTGAACAGATCTGAAAAGGAAATTTGATCAAAACGTTAAATTGTAAGCAGTTTCTTTACAATAGCGTCGAATATTTCTGCTGCTGTAGCACCTAACAGTAAATACTTGATCCTGAGGTTCATTCAGGCCGTAGCCCTATACATTATTAAATAAAGTAAGATGTAAAATATAAATTAGGTATTGTCCAACAACTTCCAGAGAAGTGGACTGGACTGGGTTTAATATTTGTTCAAGAGTTACTATTCTTTTTTATTTATTTTTACAATAAATATTAATTTTACATAATAAATTCATATACAGCTAATGTACATAATATCAATAGTATAAAAATTACAAGATATACAGATAATAATAAAATTTTTAATTCACAAATAAATTTAATGATAAGATGATCTGAAACATGAACTAAAAAAATAACATAGATATCTTATAAAATCATATTATTATAAAAGTCCGTTTTACCTGGTGAAAGGGTGTTATACCGCTTATCCAAGTTGTAAATTTTTAAATTTCGTATAATTCTGGGAATAAATACTGTAAATTTCCCATTAGTAATCTTATTATTATTATTATTATTAATTTATGAAATTTATGTATAATAAATGTATTATTAATATTATTTCATTATACTTAATTTCCTATTATTATTATTTTTGACATAACTTGTTCAGAAGGTACTTATTCCCAGAATCATTAGACAATTATCAGTCCTAGTTGAAGATGCAAAACCGGATGGATGGCTATAACACTGATTCAGTTTTATAATAATACGTCCATGGTGCTAACAATTTGCATGTATCTTATAAAATGATGCTGACAAAATATTTTTGGAATACAAGAAGATGTTTTTTTAAACAAATAAAACACTTTAAGTTTTAAGATAAAGAATTTGTTTATAATTTGAAAATAAAGACAAAGATAGCGATATTCATACATGTATATATTTATAAATTTGTTTCTACAATAAATTTTACTATTTTTTTACATTTAATTTCTGAATTGATTACAGATATTTATTCTATTACTATACAGACTTCCAAATCTAATAAATCTGGCAATCGACAAATAAAAAACAATACCTTTTATGAAATTTAATTAATACCAGGTCATATTTCCGTAAGTTTTTTGAGGGGCAAGTTCAAACTTATCTGTGAAACGAATTCCTTACAATCAATATTACGAAGCATTAAATCGTAAATGAAAAGGGAATCAATGAATTTCCTTCTGTTTGCACGTGAAAATAATTGGAAGTTTTCCCATAAAATATAAGTTGAACATCCTAAATCCGGTATTCTTTCATCCGGAGATACCTGAAATCTGGGAAAAATGTTTGTTTTTAAATGGTTTAAGCTTTGGTGCGTAGTGGCGTTCCTGTGTCCGGCAAGATGCTAATGGTGTAAGCAACAATTTTTCTTGCTGAACTTAATTTACAACATTATTGTGAATATTTTTAGAGATGGTTACAAAAATTCATGACAACAATTTCTACTTGTCTCGCTGTAAAAATAAATCCATAAGTCTTCTTTCAACATGTTTATCTATTTACTTCTGTATGTAAATTTTTATAAAATACAACTGTTATATATAAAACAATGTTAAAGCTACACTTGTATAGTATAATTCAGGGTAAGTAAATGTATTTAGAGGGTGTTTGATCACCTGTAGTTCGAAATTTTCCAAGGTCCTGAAAGTCTAAAGTCCGGTGGTTGCCGGATTGGGAAGGTTAAACCTGTACAATTATGAGCTATAGAAGTGAACATATTATTTATATATATATTGAAGTGAATGTGTTATCACATTTTTCTTGTTTTTCGTCCGTTATTCTTGTTTATTTAGTTATTCTGTTTCGTATTGATCATCGTTTTCCAAACAGAATACCCAGCCATTAGTTGATGTGTGATTAAGATGTTGGCTTTCTCTTATCTATGCTACTTTTCAATACTTAACTTCATTCCTTTTAACTTTTAAGGTTGTTTCAAAAAGGAAAAAAGAGATGATATTAAATTTCCTTCTTGTAAATAAGTCCACACTAAAGAGAAATTATGAAACAAAATGCTTTAATTTGCTAACTTTACTGTTTGAAGGGAGCCTCATCAGGTTTCCATTGAGAAGCATCCTCATGTGTAGCTAATTCAAGAAGTGAATCGTAACCAAATTACTCTGCAGAGTCCTCATTTCAGTCAGTAATTAGCAAACTTCCAAATCCAATTTGATACCTGCAAATTAAACTTAGATCAATAATAATCCTTAATCGATTTCTAAGTGTAAATAATACGTGGAAATCAAGCTATAAATACCCTAATTTGAAATTAAAATATATTGATAAGTTGATATTGTGATGTAAACAACCAATCTAAGAGAGAGAGTGAGGGGGGGGGTAGAAAAATGTTTACCATGTAGCAAATAATAGATACAATTTATAATAAATAAATTTAAGTTATAATAAAATAATTTAAATTAAAAAATAATTCCTACGATATAAACAATAGTAAAATAGTTATTAAAAATAAGACTTAATCTTCTTACTAATCAATAGGGGGCCAGGTTAGCTCAGTGGTCAACGTACTCGGCTCTGGGCTGGTAGTCCGGAGTTCGATCTCCGCCTGGCCCCCGATATATTCACGCGGGAGGTGAATAAATCTGAGTACGTTCAGCCGTCGGTCCCGAGCCTGTACGATGTCAGGTGTTCGTTAAAGATCCTTACTCGAAATCCACTTGAGTTAGGCAAAATTTAGCACTCCCAATGTAGAATCACTGGTCAAACAAAAAGCCGGAAAACGGCTGACGTTACCACCCGCTAGGGGATTGGTTTAAACAATAAAAAAAAAACAAGAAATATCAACTATATAGAAGCTTCAATAGAAAAAAACAAATTTAAATAAGATAAATAGTAGTTACAATAACTATTTCCGATCAAATTATTAGCTATAAATTATTATAGCTTATAGTAGATATTGGGATAATTATAATATATAAATGATATTAATGTAAAATGTATAAATTGTCATTAACTCATTGATCTAATTTATATAAACTCATTAATATTTAAGGCTCTATATTTATATAAAATTATTATTTTCAAAATTTATTTAAAAAATAATTTTTAAAATTATTAAAAATTTTAAAAATGGGTTAAAAACCCAACTGAGTCGGTTGGGTTTTTGACTCTGACGAAGACCACTTGTTACGGTTGAAAGATCTTAGTCTTGTTTTCCCATTTCTTATTGTGGTTTGATCATTGATTGTTGTTTCACGTGTTTATGTGAAATCTTTATATATATATATATATATATATATATATATATAAAATTAAGGTTCTGCATTAATGTAAAATATATAAATTATTATCAACTCATTGATCTAATTTAAATAAATCATTCAAAATTAAAGTTCTATATTTAAATCATGTTATATTTTTAAAAGTTAAATAAAATTTAAGCTGTATAAAATTCTATATTTATATAAAATTAAAATTGTACATAAATATGAAATATATAAATTTTATTAGTTCATTGATCTGATTTATATAAGCTATTCAAAATTAATTTTTTAAAAAAAATAGTTTTGAATAGTTTAAGATACATTTACTTTTAATTTGAAATATACGGTTGAAAAATACGTTTAATAACAGTATTACACATATAATACCTAAAAACAATTACGACCTGAAAAACTCATTTTATATAAAATTTAAGTTTTTTTGTTAGTTTTATGATTTTAATTTTTTTCTATTTTCTATTATCTACCCCCTCAAAATGCCACCCTCTGGCACATGCCACCCAGGGCAGACCACCTCCTCCCCTCCTCTTGCTACACCACTGGTTTATACTGTTGAAAATATACATTTTCGTATAATATTCACTGCCAAATTCAATTATTGATGGTTGTGGATTGATTGTTATGTTGGTTCAATTATTACTGATATTCTCGAAATAGAGCACTTTTCTATATCTTCTACAATGAGGAGTTTTCATTTAGCAATGCCTGGCATATTGGTAGCTAGTAGAACAATGATACATTCTTTTGATAATTTCCCACTAGGGTGTTTTATGTGTTTTTCCAGAGTTGTTTACAAAACGTAGTGTTTCATCTCCGTTAAAAATGTTATTATCATTATATTTATTTCTTGATTCATATCAAATAATCTTAACTCAGTCATAGCTGAATCCTTAGTAAGCTTTAGACCTCTTGATACATTAATTTTCTCAATGACAATTCAATTTTTTTGACAAAATCTTAAGCTAATTAGAGGAGAAAAATTAATGTTTAAAATTTAAAATTTCAGAAAAATCATTTGCTTTCTACTGTAAAACCAGACCATTAATTGGTACATTGTCACATATTTGTATATTGGACCATTGATGTGCATTGTACAATATTACAATATAGGTACATTGTTGAACCATTTTAATAGTGCATCATCAAAAATTGGAGAAGTTAGGAATATGTATCATTTAAAAAGAAAAAATTTCCAGTGCTATTAAATTTTAACTTTATTTTCCCCCGATTATGCTACATGTTAGGCAATGTTGAATCATACATCTTCAACCCTTTTGATAAATCCTTGTGGATTTCTTCATTTTTCAACCACGAAATGGTATACAGCTTTTCTTCTTAAGAAACTATTACCTCTTGACCATTGACATTGTTATTCTAAAACTATAAAATTCCCTAAAATCATTATTTTACTAAAAAGAAATAAAAAAAATCAGCAACTGGTTTACATTTAGAGAAAGCCTAGTAAACTGACAAGGAAAGTGTGACAGGAATTAAAACATTGAGAGGAAAAGGAAGTTAGGATTTTGTTGCTTAGACCAAGATCTTTTTGTCTTCATATAGTCCGGGACACAATCTCCAGTCACTCTTCTTTGATGTTATCTTTTACTTAACAAACTAAGAGTTTTTTTTTTTTTGATAGTGGTCCAATTTTTATAGCACCGACTTTTAGTACCCTTTCTTATATTTGTTATAGTCGAGGGCGTATTATATTGTTATAACAGACGTCATTTTATTCAATGTAAATTCATATAAACGTATATTTTGCTGAGTATGGACCTTTAAATCTATCGTTATAACTAGTATATCCCTATAATCAATGTCAGCATAAACTAAGTATTCTGCATTCATGTTTTAAGATTATTAATTATAAAAATTACTGAACCACAAAGATCATTTAAAATTAATTTGAATTCACATTAAATGCTTATCTTTAATAATTGTTTACAATTATTTATGATTATAACATCTCATTAAAATGATAACCATGAAAAATGAGCTCTTTTTTGTTGTCCAAGGATTCAAACACAATAAACTTAGGTTAAATCTACATTAAAGTATGAATATAAATGTGAAGTTTAATACAGAAAAAGAACCGAGATATGAACTAACACGTAAAATAAAAAGTATGTCATATAACATATTAATAGATTGATATTTCAGATTATAGTGTAATTGTTCATATCATATCATATTAGTAGATTAATATATTGACATAATAGTTTAATTGTTTCACTAGCTACGCTCTAAGGCTGATAGTTAATAGAAAATGAACATTTAAGTAACACTACCTCGGATCTTGATAACGCTAATAACCAAAACAAGACGTTCAGAATTTTATTAAATTCATATTATATATTAATATAATATATATATAATATATATAATAAATTCATATTATATTAAGTTTTTAAATATAGAGATACATAACTGCAATAAAATATATAAAGGACAAGATTAATATTAGTATAGTGAATCTGCTATCTTCCCAGTTTTATGACTTACATATAAATTAACAGCGGGGCCCAGAGTGAACAGGTTAACTAACTTAAACACAAACAAAAGGTGATTAATAAGAAGTCTTATTTTACCTCTAAAGCTGACTTCATTCATTAATCTAAAATGAAAGGAAAATAAAGAGCTTTTCAGTATTAAAGATTAGAGCGTCTTATATTTAACGTCTGATTTCTGCAACACAGGCAATGAGTAAGGCAATGCACATATCTTGGAGTATAAATTATTGCAAAATAAATATAATATGTAAAATAGTCCTGATTATTATAAGGGAAAGGAACACTAAGTCTGTACACAAAAGATTTTATACCATCTTAATGAGTTTCGGACACATGGTATTCATCTTCAATTTACATCTGTCTTAAGAACGTGATATTGACTATTCAAGAAGTCATAGGACACACTCTGATAGGACAACATGGAAACGCGTTGACATTGAATAAAATCTTTTGTGTGGAGACTTAGTGCTTTTTTCCCTCATTCTAATCATGAGTAAATTCCAAACAATAAATGACTGCAGAGCTCGTGCATGTAAAAGAGTATTCCCTTAATACTAAACATCTACTAACAGAATATTGCTCAATTCAAACTTTCATAAAAATCAGGAAAAATTCATCGCATTTAGATATTCAAATATTGTGACTAAGTTAACTAATTTATCAAAATTGATAAAAAAACAAAACATAAACAAACCAATCTGGATATAAATATATAAATAAACTTAGCTGTGTTATTAACTTTCTAAATAGTTCCCTAAAGCAGCATTATACCTTTAATATAAAACATATGAAATAATTGTAGTGGAAATGCTTTCATAAAATTAGGCGTACTAGGAATGAATCCTAGGCACACAGACTTTGCATAAATTAATCAAAACTAAAGGAATAAAAATAAGATATGATAACACATGAAATTTAAAAGCTTGGAGGCACCTTTTAGGTATAATTTTATAAATAATTAATTGCTAATGAAAGGAGCCAGGTTAGCTCAGTCGTTAACGTACTCGCCTATGAACTGGTAGGTCCGGGGTTCGATAGCTACATGGCCCTCAATTTAATCACCCAGGAGGTGAATAAATGTGAGCACGTCGTCTTTAGAGAGGGAATCCTACTCTAAAAACACTTGATTTATGCAAAATTTAGGACTCCCAATGTAGAATCACCGATCAAACAAAAAGACTGTAAAGGGATGACTTTTTATCCTGCTAGGAGATTGGTTTAAGCAATAAAAAAATGCTGATGAAATATACTTGATATGTAGTGGAATTACTTTATAAGCGAGATGCTTTCCCTAAATTAGCGTTATTAGAACCACACAAGTAAGATTATTCCATACGATATATTTTACTTAATATACTTTTGCAACCTTAATACCAGCAGTAAAGTGACTGTAGATCCTAAATTTAAAATTTCATTATATTTAATATAGATTTAATAACAAAATTAAGTTTAAGGTCAGGGTTCATTTAACATGAAGTCTAGTCTCAAATGTAGCACAATTAATTAACTCAACATCCATACCCAAATAACAAGAATGAATACCACATCAGTAACAAAGTAAACGGTTTCAACTTTGATAAACTAAACTGTCCAAGTATAGTGACTACTTCTACGAATTTGATCAACAAAATAATACTCGTATATAGAAATCTTTACTTTTAAATGGAAATGTAATTGTTACAGGCAGTAAAGGAAAATAATTGCACAGTTAACTTCACTAACAGACAAAAAGATTTAACCTGATAGTTTATTACTTAATTTAATATGTGAATATATATTGTTAGTACCCCAAAGATTAGTGAACACTATATTATTATAAATCCTTTATAAATGGTGAAACGTTGATGTAATCGTCAGATTGGTTTTACACGTAGAGCTGTAGCACTCAGGTTGCAGATTCTGCGATAAATCCTTCCTGACTGCAAAAATCTCACTCTACAAGCCTCCGAAGAAACCCATATTTGGTTATTAAGTACGCACAGTGCACTTGGCTATAATCAAAAGAGATTATGCTTCATTTAATTAGTTCCTTGTCTTTGCATTTCATTTTTTATTATCAAATACCTTTTATTATTCTTTATTATTTAATTACTTTATTTATTCAATATTATTATTTGTATTCTCAGTTTTATCTTATATTATCATAGCTTAGTCCGTACGATTATTCATGTATCAATTCCTCTGTTCATCCCTCAATTTTTCTTTTATTTATATATTATTTTTTCATATGCCTAATTTAATTTAATTATAAACTGATTCCTGTCTACCTTGTTCTCTGTGACAGGGCGCGGTAACATTGTTGGTTTGCAACCGTCTCTGAAGCAGTTACTTGGTTTCAAACCGAAAATTAGAAACTTTAAGTGTGCACTTTTAATTTCACTATGTTTATTTATGTACATTGAATTATATTTGCCCGTTATATTTTTTCATCAAAAAAGTATATATATAGTTCAATATCGACAAAGAAACATAGAGAAATTAAAAGAACACACTTACAGTCTCTAATTTTCGGTTTGAACCGTCTTCAGGAGAGATAAGAGAGGGAAACCAAGCGCACTGGTGTAAAAATTAGAGACTGTAAGTGTGTTCTTTTAATTTCTTTAGGTTCCTTTGTCTATATTGAACTATATTTGTCCGTTTTGGATCGTATTTCCAACGAAAAAGTGTATATATATATATTTAATAATCAAACAACAATAAGAAATGGGAAAACAAGACTAAGATCTTTCAACCTAAGCTAAATTAATACACATATATAATATATATATATATATTCGAAATATAGTAGTGAGTTCAGTGATTTCTTTTCTATGTGTTCTTTTAAAAATTCTAGTTTATATATATATATATATATATATATATATATATGCATGCGTGTGTGTGTGTGTGTTTGTGTGTGTGTGTGTGTGTGTTATGTGTTTGTGTTTTCGATATTACAGATTAAATATAAAAAAAGTTTGTAGTAGAAAATGTCATACTTATTAGTGACATATACAACAAAGGAAATAATATTGGAGTGATTGTTAGCTCTAAGCATCTTGTAGATACTGCGCTAAAAATGTTCTCTTACATAAAGATTTAAAGTTTCCCCTCATTTGATATTAAATTTTGGTAGTCGGAAAGAGGAAATGTTGGGGGTAAAGAGGAAGCTTGAAAGAAATCGAGGTCCTGTGGCTCACAAAACCTCCGGCTCCCTTTGTCCCTTGATGTTTGAAGTTCGCATCCAATATAATACAGACCACTCGACTCCACTGACGTAATTAAATTGTGCAATTTTTTTTTATAGGATGAGTAGGAAAAAATGTTTAAATTTTCATATAGTTCTTTATATCAAAATTATAATTTAATATAAACAAACAAGTGTTTGAATATATTTATCAAAAATAATCCCTTGGGGTTATCTGAAATTTTGTGGATTTCATAGAGTAATACATTTTAAAAATTTTAAAAATTTCATTATTCTATTTCACTTTTTTTTCTTTTAAAGTAAGAAAATTGTATAGATATTTTTCTAAGTCAATGCTATTATTGTGTCAAAGGTTGAGATGTCACGAAATATTGTCAGAATTGTTTTCACCATTACGCATTCAACATGTACATCCTTGATAGTCCTTGACTATCGTGTAACATAAAATATGGTGAAAACAGGTAGATTTTGGCCAGATAACTTTAGACTCTGCGTCGACATTGCAAGGGAGAAAGAAACCATCCAAACTATAGCATTTTCAACTGAAAAGATGTTACACTCCAAAATAGGTAATTATATAATATGTTCACACATGTATATCAACTTTGCTTAATAGTTGTTGAATATGTTCATTCATATTTATAATTCTCATTTTTGAGTCCAAACAAATATGAATACTTTTTCAAGTAATATTACTGATGTTTTCCCCATTTTTTTTTAATTCTAAATGAAGGACAACCAATGTAATTAATATTTATATGCGTCTAATTTAAAAGAGCAAAGTAGTCACTTTGTATATTCAATCTAACTTAACTAAATATGCCATAATAACAAATGGAGATGATGAACATTATCTAAATGTTGTTGTTGTTCTCATAAACATTGATAAAACGGAGATCTCATACTCTTTGAAAGCATTAAAATTGCACATTTGGAGACCTCATGACAAAGAAGTAGATTATTAATGAGCTATAATGTTTGATCACGTTTGCATTATAATTGAAAGAAATAGTGTCATTTAAAATAAAATAAGTCAGTTTATTAAATCGAAAATCCATTATTGTTAATAATTGAGCTAAGTAAGTAGTTACTGTGTGGTGTTTACTCATGATTAGTGAGGTAAAATACATTAAGTCTTCACCACAATGATGGAAATATAGAATGCGTTTCAAACACTTGGTTTTCATCATCAGGTACACCTACCTTAGTAAGGCAGTCTTCAGTAATCGGGCGGTTAAAAGACACTAAGGAGTGTCTTAAGTAAATAATAACAAACACTGGAGAGTGTATATTAACTCTCCAAATACTGAACACCGCCTTACTGAAGCAGATGTACCTGATGATGAACACAAAGTGTTTTAAACTCGTTGTATAATTAAGTCCTTGTGATGTAGACTTCATGTCTTTTCCTCACTAATTATTAACAATTGGTTTGCTTAGAACATAGATAAGTTGAAACTACACTGATTGAATGAACGTAGTTAGGTTTGAAAAATATATTAAATTCTTTAATAAATTTATCACGAAAAAAAAAACAATTTTGAGGATTTGACGGATTAACACATTTTGACATCTCCTAAATGCATTTTAGATAATTTTTTTAAACTCAGTCTGTCCATGTATGGAAGAGTGGTTGGTGTGTTTTCAAAATTTAGTTAAAACGCTGTAGATTACGCTGTTGTACTATCTTAATTGCATTTGATCGATCTATAGTTTCCAATATTAAAACGGACACTGTATTTCATGCAATATTACAACACGGAAAAGTTACTTTATCAATTGAAACAATTTATATTGAAAGATAATTAAGGAAAACAAATTACATGTTGCAGTCCCATGATCTAAATTATTCAACATCTAATTAATAACAGACAGATTACATCGTGTATCCATTTTCTTTCAATTGATGATTTGATTAATTTGTCTAATTTAGGAGAGCAAAGTAGTCACTTTATATATTCAGCTTACCTTATAATATGATTCTATATTGCATTCACTGTTACTAATGTCAAATATTAATTAAACTAACTTAATCAAATGATTTAAATCAACTTGATATTTCCTATTTTTCTTTATTTTGATTTTCAGTGATGCATATGGGACACACACTTACTGTCACACATGTACTATCTAAGGATGTACAAATCGTCTTAAACAAACATCCCAACTACATTTACATTATAAATGGGAAGAAAAACGTAGCCAAATATCATCAAAGGAATCAGTTAACTTACTCTTTATTGTTTCTGATAAGGGTTCACTTATGAGAACGTTGTTGTTGATCAAATTTTCTAGTAAATTTCATTTTTTGGTGAACTACATATAGACAATAATATGTAGGATTCTTCACTGGTGACATTCCTGTGCAGAAACCACATATGTAGAAAGTAACATATGTTACTTTGTGTCATCACAATTTTAGTAATCGCAAAGCCGAGAGCTATTAAACAATATATCATCAATCATTAGTATCATACGGTTTGTCATCACTGTTTAAGCATTCGCAAAATGGAGTACCTTTAAACAATATGTAATCACTCATTGGTATCATTCTTTCTATTATCGTAAGTTTATAGTACGCAAAACCGAGTGCCTTTAAACAATATTCATCAATCATTAGTATCATACGGTTTGTCATCACTGTTTAAGCATTCGCAAAACGGAGTACCTTTAAACAATATGTCATCACTCATTGGTATTATTCTTTTTGTCAACACAATTTTACTATTTGCAGAACCGAGTATCTTAAAACAAAATCCCATCACACATTAGTAACATATCTTGTGTTTTCACAATTTTAGGATACGCAAAACCGAGTGGCTTTAAAGAAGGTCTCATCACTCATAATTTATATAATGATTCTCGTCATTTTAAAATAATTTAAATCTTATTATATTTAACTATAGTTTAATAGATGATGATCCTGTGTCTCCTTAGAGTTGAGAAACTGGTACAACATAACAGCAATAAACATAAAAATGAACTCCCTAAAAACAGCCCCCACTGTTATCCTGACAGATTAGTATGCCCTACAGTATCTGTTTAATATTTTACGTCCAGATGGGCTTTATGAAGAAAGTTTCATTCCTAATTACATTTCAGTGCACGAAATACGGAAGTAGTATATTTTCCAGTTTTACTTATTAGTATGACTATCGTGATTCTTATTTTTATTTTAGTTATATATAGTTAATTGCATCTTAATTTTTATTAATCATACATGTCACTCTTTATTTTCACATCAATTTATAAATTTAATAACAAAGTTAACATTATTGTGGTGTATTTGAGGGTCTCTGGTGATACTGATTTTAAAAGAAAAAATTTGGCCAATGAAGTTAAATATATAGATCGTAGATATAAAGAAAGGATTTTCGACCGTTGATATATATGATCAAACCACAATTAGAAAATGGGAAAACAAGACTAAGGACTTGTTTTTGACTAAGTTTAAGACTAAGTTGGGTTTTTGACTCTGACGAAGACCGCTTGTTACGGTTGAAAGATCTTAGTCTTGTTATCTCATTTTCTAATTTTGGTTTGATCATTGATTGTTGTTTCACGTGTTTATGTGAAATCTTTTTATATATACATACATACAGGGTGGTAGCTAGAAAAGTGGAAAATTTGTCAAACAGTCAGAAACATTTATTTTTACAAATTTGCGAAAATTTGAGTTCATATGAGATCGTGAATAAAATGAATGTTTACTCATTTCTATTTTGATCCCTTTTTGATTTGTCTTAGGTTTTATTTGATGCCCACATCATGGAAGGAAACAGCTTCCAGTGATTATGCTTTTCAAACAGTTGGATTCTTTTCAAGAAAATCCAACTTGAGGACTGATAAACTCTGTGTAACAGTATTTTTTTCAGCGGTTACAAGGCATCATTTTAATAATGTTGTAGCAACTTTGAGTTGGTTAGAAGCCTCCTCTAATCACCTCACTTGCCTTTGGACGTCTAAAAGCTGTCTCCTATTTCCTTCCATAATGTGGACATCAAATAAAACCTAAAACAAATCTCTGTTTCGGTTTGGAACCTTTTCCATAGACTCATATCACATCCATATGTTCTTCTTATTCACAGCCTATGAAAAAGGTTTTAAATAAAAACCGAAATGTTGGCAATGAGAGTTTAATTTGAATCTGAAGAACGGACCGAGTCCTAACAAACTTTAGTTTTGTTTAAATATATGTAATAACTTGTGTGTGTAGCTTCTGTAATTACTACAATTTTGTTATTACTGATAATTTACACATAGTGTAAGTACAGGAAAGCGTAAAATATTTTACTAAAATTTTTTTCGAGGTTAATTTTAGTATTTATAATTAAAACAAATTATTTTAGTTTTAAATTAATTTTATTTTTACTAATGTCAATTTTCCGATTTGGTTTTGATTTTCTCTTATTTATAAAATATAAACAAAAGGTATGTATAATCTAAAAAAAATATGTACTATGAAAATTGTTTGTTTTCACCATTATACGATTCGAAGGTAGTAATGAAAGCCTGAATCTTTAAATATTAATGACGTAATGCTAAGCCTTAACCAAAAATAGATCAATAAGGAAATGAATGAATCCATCAACAAGAGAGCACATAATAGGTTACTGGTCTGTGTGCATGATTATAAGGAAGAAAGGGACAATAATGTAATTTACACTTGAGGTGAAAGAAATAAAAGCTTGAAAAGCAGTCCTGCTGGAGATAAATGGTCTATTATTCAATCCTCAAGTCAGTGGTTTCATTGACGTGATTAACCCTAACAATAACGGTTACCCTTAAAGGCAATTATTCAATAATATCCTTTATTACTTTAGTCGGGAGAGCAAAATATATTTTTATAGAGAAAATTATATAATTTATATTATAAATTAACAGTTTTTTAAGATAAACATCTATATTGATCATGACTTTATGTAATGAATCGTTTTTATATCACAGCTGCTCGGACTAGGTGTTCTCTTATATAACAAAGATCAGCTTTTCTCATTATTGCATTAGTACTAGTCTGGTTTCACAGATAAAAACAAAAAAAAAATTACTGTGATTTTTTTGTTGTTCAAAATATAGAAATAACTGTCTAGTGATTTGGGCATCGTCGACTTTTTTAAGTAAATATTATGGCAGAACAAATTTCAAGTTAGATAATCAACTTAATCCATGCCGTCAGCTTATTCTTAATTACAGAACGGTAAAATACAATTAGAAATGTTGACATTTGCTAATATGAAATACTCAAATTAAAAGAAACATAATTCATATTACTTATAACTAAAAGGCTATCTATCTTTGGATTTATGCTTCAATGCAGAAGTTTAAAAATATGTTTTAATAATCATTATTAATAAACTTGCCATTATTAACTGCAACAATACAAAAAAGTATATACAATAACAAAATTATAATCATTCAATTATATAATTATAATTTATGAAATTAACAAAAAGTAATGTAATGCTCTCAGTCAAGAATACCTAAATCGCTAGCAGGTGAACTCCAAAATTTAAACAAATGGTAAACACAGTTTGACACATTTTCAAGATTTTAAAAAAAAAATTGAAAATTTTTGAGTCGAAATTTCTATTTTTGAATGCAAAATATACTCACTTATATCTATAGCTATGTATGGATATATGTTTCTACGGAGGGATTTTGGAAAATATAATTAGAGCAATTAGTAATAATTAATTTAATTAATTAATTTCCCTAAAGGAAGAAGTACACACAAAACGTATCAATATCTGATATCAAACTGAACTGAAAGTCATATAAAACGACTTAGTAATAAAATCTGCATCATAGACAGGTGAGTTCGAAAGTGTAAACAAATATCACACAGCTTTTTTGAGATTCTAAACAATCTAAAAATCGGTTTATTGTAAAATATTTGCAATTAAAGTTACAGAGATAATGTTTGTGATCGACAATGCATCTTTAAAATTACTCTAATGAATTTAATTTAAAATATTTTAAACCGGATATTTGACTATTAATGTGCTACATCAAACGTGCAGACTGGATTACATTCAATATACAGTCATTAAAACAAATTATTAGCACATATAAATGATGTTGTATTGAGAAGCAAGATACGAGTATCCTAAGCATGCATCGTGAAGTACTAGTGAACAAGGACGCCAACACTGGCAGAAGATAGCTCTGAAAAGATAACAGCCGCTACAAACTGTGCTGACCATATCAGCCCACGTTATCAGTCAATGAAGAAAACATTCAAAAAATGGTGGGTGAAAAATCTCATTGAATTGAAATAAGCTGTGAATAAAACAAGGAAAACTGAGCAGTTTACTATGCATGTAATCAATTTTAAGATGAGATATGAAAGAGATAATGATGAACTTAAATATAAATCAATCTATATATATATATATATGCAGATAAATCACAATAAACGTGATGCAATCAATGAAAACAAACCACAAGGAAAAAAAAGAAAACAGATGGAAAAAATGCTCTGAGGCCTTTCAATTTATGTCATCAGAGAGCAAACAAGGTAAGAACTAGAAAGTAACATAAAAGGTATGTACAAGGAAGGTAACTAAACAGCTGGGAAAACAAGAGTCGAAAAGGCATAATAAGAGAAAAACAAAAAATACCCAATACAATTAAACAATGCAAAATGAACAATAAGAAAATTAATTAAAATAAAAATATAAAAATATAAATAGAATAAGAAACAAGTGTTATATATAATTCCTAACTATAAACAATATATAATAAATATAAACAAATAGATACAAATTAAATTAATGCAATATCAAAAAATAAACAATATTAAATTATTAACAAAACAAGAATACATGAGAAAGTAATAAGTCAAATAAAAATTATGTTCTATTATTAGAATCCACAATCTGGTCAGAGTTCATGTTCAACGTTGCAAGTACATTTTGAAGGTCACCCACAGGACCAATTTGCCTAACTATACCTTCAATTAAAATTTCATCCAATCTAAAAAGCCCATGACTTATATTTATTAGTTTATCAAAATTATACTTAATTAGGGCACTTTCTACTAAGTTCCTTTCCACATCAGATGAGAGAAATATCAATTCTTTGGAATCTTCCCATTTTATTGAATGATTTTTTGAATTAATATGTTGGAACAAGGCACTTGATTCTTCTTGCCGCCTAATAGTGTATTTATGTTGCTTCACTCTAGTAAGCAAACTTTTTCCCGTTTGTCCAACATATGAAAAATCACAATCTCTACAAGGAATCCTATAAACACAACCTTCCTTTTCTTTTCTTTCACAATTATTTACAAGTCTGTTTAATAATTTCCCACCACTACTGAAAACAACTGAAATATCCATTTTTTTTTCAAAAATACCGGGATGTCTCTTAGAGTGTTTTCAGAAATATGTTTTTAAGAGCGTTAAAATTGTGTAGTGAAGAATTCCTGAATGATGAAATTGAAAACATCTATCAAATTGCCTCATCATTAAGATACCCAAGATCCCTAATAAACAAAGTTTTGAAAGAAACTAAAGAATCCTTAAGAACAAGAAATGAGAAAGAACCCTTTACAAATAGAAACCTTCTGGTTGTTCCCTTTAATCAAACTCTAAGAGACATCCCGGTATTTTTGAAAAAAATGGATATTTCAGTTGTTTTCAGTAGTGGTGGGAAATTATTAAACAGACTTGTAAATAATTGTGAAAGAAAAGAAAAGGAAGGTTGTGTTTATAGGATTCCTTGTAGAGATTGTGATTTTTCATATGTTGGACAAACGGGAAAAAGTTTGCTTACTAGAGTGAAGCAACATAAATACACTATTAGGCGGCAAGAAGAATCAAGTGCCTTGTTCCAACATATTAATTCAAAAAATCATTCAATAAAATGGGAAGATTCCAAAGAATTGATATTTCTCTCATCTGATGTGGAAAGGAACTTAGTAGAAAGTGCCCTAATTAAGTATAATTTTGATAAACTAATAAATATAAGTCATGGGCTTTTTAGATTGGATGAAATTTTAATTGAAGGTATAGTTAGGCAAATTGGTCCTGTGGGTGACCTTCAAAATGTACTTGCAACGTTGAACATGAACTCTGACCAGATTGTGGATTCTAATAATAGAACATAATTTTTATTTGACTTATTACTTTCTCATGTATTCTTGTTTTGTTAATAATTTAATATTGTTTATTTTTTGATATTGCATTAATTTAATTTGTATCTATTTGTTTATATTTATTATATATTGTTTATAGTTAGGAATTATATATAACACTTGTTTCTTATTCTATTTATATTTTATATTTTTATTTTAATTAATTTTCTTATTGTTCATTTTGCATTGTTTAATTGTATTGGGTATTTTTTGTTTTTCTCTTATTATGCCTTTTCGACTCTTGTTTTCCCAGCTGTTTAGTTACCTTCCTTGTACATACCTTTTATGTTACTTTCTAGTTCTTACCTTGTTTGCTCTCTGATGACATAAATTGAAAGGCCTCAAAGCATTTTTTCCATCTGTTTTCTTTTTTTTCCTTGTGGTTTGTTTTCATATATATATATATATATATATATATATATATATATATATATATATATACTTAAAATAAACTGTGACACATAGGAAGAAACATAACAAATACTCACTTTTAAATATTTCAACCGTTATGGCGGTCATCTTCAGGAGAAGAAATGAATTGATGGAGGAACGAAAGTCAACTCACTAACGTCCCTCTGTCAATATATTTATATATATTGGTGTAAATCAGCAGCAAATCTTCTAGTAAGCAGGTATTGTTAATAGTAGCAGCATCTTCTGGTCTCACGATGTTAATAAAACGAGACAACCTCACAACAAAAACTCCAAATAACGTAACAAATAGTGGTACCAAACCAACGATAGCATCTTCAGTGAAATCGACTAAAGATAAATCCATGAAAAAGGTTTCATCAACATTGTCCTCGAGAAAATCACCATTGATGTCTGCTAAATCCCGTGAAAACATTGCGCTAAATAAAAGTAAGCGTGTTCGAATAGTGCCAGTTAAAAAAGTCGTTTTGGAGAAAAACGTGAGAAATTCTGAGATGTCTGAGGTTAGTGAAATCAAAAGCATTACTAAGGTTGAACATAAATTGCAAGAAGGACCTGTCTGAAAACGAATAAATAAACGTTGCAACTTTATTATATTAGCTTCAAGTCAATCTTCTCTGTTTGTCTTTCACAACCCGCTTTAATATTCAATTAATGGAATGTTCCAAGCAATGTTCTGTATAATTGTCTTTTTCCTTCCTGACATTAAAGTAATGGGAATATAATTTATTAAGGCTTGTTCCCAAACTATGCTATATGGGAAATTTTGTACAGAAAGATAAGGTATTATCCATCAGCTCTTACCCCTTCGACACAATAACAAAAACCTTAGAGTCTAATTATTATTATTATAAAAAATAACTAGTTACCACAAAAAACTTAATTTACCTTTATTTGGTTTTACAACAATAAACTTACTATTCAAAAATATATTATTCTTTAATTTGAATTTTTAAAAACAAATTAGTTAGTTATCATACAAACAAACGGTAAAAAAATAATTATACATCCACAATATATCCATTTTAAAATTAATCAGTTGATTAAGATGAAAAAAAAATAATGACACAACCAAACGTAAAAAATAATCACAACCAAAAGGTAAGTTCATGTAATAATAGATTTCTAATATCAGTTTTAAAAAATTATAATCTTTAGTACTAATTTTTAGTATTATGTAAATTATAACTTTCTTTTAATATTTTTCACTTAAACTACAAATTAGATTCTATCGAGAATATTTATATCTATGAGTTTAAGATTGAAATATTGGATTAAGAGGAGTCAGGTGGTCCTCCATTTACAGTGTTGAAAGATAAAGGAGTGTGAAATTAGTGTTGGAAAGGTAATGTGGATGAACTGTTTCCCAGGTTTTTAGGGCATTTTGAATAAAAAGTGTTTAGTAGATGAAATGGGTTTAGATAATTTGAGAGTCTATTTGGTAGCGTAACTTGAACTAGGTTTGATTTAGTATCTAGTAAAATAAAACCTATATTTCATTTATTGTTATTGTAATGATAATGATACAATAGCAACAGTAATCAATCATATTTGAATATTAACCTATGTCCAATGACTTCTGTGAGAATGGAGTTTGATTCCTAGAGGACTGGTCAGCTGTTGTCATGTGTCTGATGAGTTCCCTGGGCTCCCTATTCCCTCACTGTGTTACAGTCCTAGCACTGCTTGACAGGAAGGTAAGCGTTCTTCGCTCTTCAGAACCAAAGTGTTAACCGAATATGTATTGCAACAATCCTCCTTCTTTCCTAGGTAGCAGGGAAACTTGTACAGATTCTTTGACCTCCTCGACAAGGGACTTATTTGATACGTTTTGGGTTCAGAAAAAGTTCAGAAGTTTTATGCTGAAAAGTCTTAATGCGATCTATTCACTTGGCCACCTGCTTAGACTACGCCGTCATTCCTTACGTGACAGGGTCCCTAACCTGTTTCCATCTCCGTTTGAATTCATAATCAGTTAGGCAGTCTTGATAAAGAAAATGCCTTTAGTATTAGTTATAGTTATTCTGAATAACTACACAGGACTCTCACCCCTCGACGACCAACTCACTTCCTCAAGTTATTGCCAACTGTTAGCATTTCGTGTAACTTCCACCTTTATATAATTTAAGTTTCAATAACTCACCCCTTAAGTTTATGCACCCCCTACTATTAGAAACTTGATTAGCTGTCAGTATTACAACATTGCAACTAATAATACAACCAATCTAACCTAATTAATCTCCCGTAAAGTTGCCTAAGTTATTTATTTGGTCAATACTATGAATGGAATCATCTTATTGCAGACAGTTATTAGTTGACAAACTATAAAGCCAAATTACTCGTACTTTAATATATTTAATTCAAGCAAATCTCTGTTAAATTCAGTATTTGATACTCTTGCATTCTTGTTTAGTTGGAGCATATTAAATAAAAATGTTTCAATGCCATCATTCACAGTTTGTCAGGGGCATGGTAGATGTCCAGAAAAAAGGTAAATTATTCAGGAAGTGTCAACGGAGACTAGTCTCTTATGGTTACCATTGACATGACCTGCACCTCGGTCATCAATTATAGAACAAATTCTAAACCTCACTGTCGATCACCCCAATTATTGAAAATATTGTGATTTTCTATTAAAAAAGCCTTCCAAAAATCATTCTAAAGTAAAATTGATGGCAAATTTATGCTTTAATAAGTATATTGAAGTAGGTATACAGACTATAATGAAGTATACCAGAAATTTTACTCAAGAATCAAGTCAACTCAAGAAATCCACTCAGAAATCATGATCACCAGATTGATCAACCTACATACATGCTGTATTTAGCATGTATCTCCCGTAAATTTCACAGAATCTTTACTGACATTTCCGTAAAAACAAATTCTTTCTTTATATATATAAAAAAATTCAATTATTTAAGGAAACTTTGACCTGATATCAGCTTTTCTATGGACTTCAGACTAGCATTGGCTTCATCCAATCCAAAGTTCCCTCGTTTTCAGCGCGTCAAAAACTCACCATCTTTGCACCAATATTCGAGCAATTCTATAATAAGTATTTTAATGGACATTTATTTACGTGGATATACGATATGAATATGCGATATAAATGGTATTTACGTATATCATTTATGTCAAGGTAAACTTAAATTAGGTCATTTGAAGAAATCGTTTATGGCTTGCAGACATTAGAAATGGTCTTACTCTATCACAAATGTTTGCTACCAATGACATATTGTTGAGATTTACCAAATCGTTGAGATATAAGTAAAATTGAATTTAGATTTAAGTAATGAAAGGGCATAATTAAAGATTACCACATTATTTCAAAAAAGTATCCCACAAGAAGTTGAACAAACAGTACCAGTGTTCATATGACACAACAAAATAAGAAATTTTATTTTCAGTCTCCGATAAGAATTGTAAAATCCAGGAAAATGGTTCGTTATAACGCACTCATCTAGAAAGTGGTAAATCAATCAAAAACTTTTGCACCTTCTATAACATTGATTGAGAAGTGCACTACTGCTTTAATATACAAGTGCTACATAGAGCATGTCCTTTAATCCTCCGAGGAATACAACTGCATGGCATAGTATTAGATACCACCCCTGTCTGCTCTGCCAGCACTGTTATTTATCCTGAAACTCTGAACATTTTTATTTTTTACAAAATTCAATTTTCTCTTCTTATTTCTTTATCTAAGTACTAAAACAAACAAACGGCCTATTTTTAAACAAAAAGTCAAGTAGGTAAAAAAATATTATTTTTTTAGTAATAAATCTAATTCATAATTTATGATTCTTAATTACTTTCAAGGAAAAGAACGTAACATCAAAATATCAAATAAAAAAAAATGTTACAATTTGATAGTATTAATGGGTTGTGAATCTGGAACTTATGTATGTAGAAACTCCTACAAACGATACCTTAGTTCTGTCAAGTAGCAGCACTGTCGTGTAACGGAACTGTTAAAGGCTGCAAACGTGTTAATTTCGTTCAAGTAGCCTGTAGTGATTTGACTTATAATATATAAACTATACCGCCCGCTCGTTATGAACTTCCTCTCAGAGCTTGACTGAGAGCAGAGAACAACTGCATGACACACAATGAAAAGAATGAAAAATTCTTTATTAAGGGTTTACTCCAATGTACACAAATTTTGGGGCAGCTGTATGGGGATGACTAGCTTTTTCCGCTATAATACAGTCTACTGCCTTACATTTAGTAACTTAATTGATTAAATCTATCCTAAGAATAATAATAATAATAAAAACATTAATAATAATGTAAATAAAGAATGTTTTTTTTTGCACATTGCTTAGAACTGACTTCAAGTTATCTCTACGTTTCATACTTGAGATAACCGAATGTTTATCGAATGTTTTTCATACATTAGAGAAACCGAACCCACCCTTAGAAAAATTTCTGTCTGTCGGTTTGTCCACAAAATTTGTCACAAGTAAACTCAGCCGCCATAAAACATAGCAAACAGAAACTTTGAAAGTAGGTTGATGTACAAGTATGTTTAGCTTAAAATCTAAGATTTGAATCGATTAAATATTCAACGCAGAAGCGAAGTTATGGACTTTTAGGCTGTCTTTGGCTAACTTCGCAGATATGTTTATTTTGAAAATATGCAGGTGTAGCAAGTAGATATTGTTAGTTGATTTTAATTTAATTTGCATTTAAGCTCCCAACAAAAATGTACAACGGGATACGACTCCGAATTCATGCTTTGCAAAGATACGTCATAGGAGCTGATGTTATGAGTGGGAGTGGTACTGGGGAATCAGTGTTTATACTACGCACACCATTGATACCAAGCAACTGTATCTTTCAATTCAAATGGTTGCTTGAATTTCCCGTTAGGGTCTGTTTCACAATGACGGTAAATAAGTCGCAAGGCCAAACTCTGTCTTCGGCAGGAAATGAAGTGAGTGAAACCAAGTGTTTCTCATATTGTCAACTATACTCGTATGTTGCTTGCCCAAGATTCAGAGGTTCCAACTCTCTGTTTTTCCATGTTCCTGAAGACGAACAGGAAATGTGGTGTATACACTTACTTAATACTGTGCTAATAAATATATTTTTTTTTACTCTATAATTTGTTTAATAATATTTTGAAAAACCACGTATCATCTCTGAATGTTTGTAAAATACCCGTCAAAGACGGGCATGTCTGCTAGTAATACCATATATATAATACTAAATACTACTATTAATAATAATTATAATCACATACACAGATACTTCCATTATTTATAACTAGGACAATTTCTCAAGCCATGTACCACCCGAGGTCCACTCCTATTCCTCCCAACAATTCACACTCAAACAACAATTTGTCCCATGTTTGATAAGCCGATCCACAAAGGCAAGGGGAGTTTTTTGTAATTTTGAAACGGCTCAGATACTCATTATGACATGTATATACTCATGATTAGAGAGGAAAAAAAGGATTTAACCAAACAACGAATTTCTAACACTTAGTTGTTAATGATAAGGTTACATCTACAATACAAACAAATTCAATTATTTGCATACAATACAAACAAATTCAATTATCGGTATACAATACAAATAAATGTACAAACATTTATTTGTTTGTATACAATGGAAACAAATATACAAACATCTATTTCTTTGTATTGTAGGTATAACTTGACAATGAACGAATGTTCGAAAAGCATTGTTTTATTAAATCCTTTTTTGTATGTGTGTGTGTGAAGACTTAGTCTTTCTTTTCTTCTCCAGTCATCAACAATATTAGTCACGCTTTAGCAGGTTTCTTGCTTAACCAGTTATTTCTGTCCAGTTTCATTTTAAATAGAAGTATAAGTAATTTTTACTATCATCAAAAGTGTTAAATGATTAGCTAACACTTGAAAATAATACAGTTTATTATTGGCAACTGTTTATTTTTTCCTAGTTCTGAGGTTCATATTGCAGTGAAGGTGATTTTACTCAAATACCTTTACTATTTGAGTAAAATTATCAAATTATACTAGAAGTAGTGAATACATATCGATTATACCTGAATTAAAGGCTTAATCGAGAATAAAGAGACCTGGTAATAAATAATTAAAGCTGGATGAATTCAAATTCCTAATACAATAAAACGTTTGTAATTGTTAAACTACAAGAGTTTTCATAATGAAATTTATAATGAAGCAAATCATTAATTGATATTGAATACAAAGAAATATACTTTTGAAAGTAAATTATTTGATGATTTTTGCATAAAGAGGACTTACACACAGTTCATACATTTCAAATGATGTAGTTTATCTCACTTATAAAGCTTTTCCTTCAAATAAAATTACAATTACAATACATTAAAGAACAAATTTAAAACAATCTAATGTACAAAGTAAGCCACTAAAGTTATTGAATTTTATATTATACATCTATTTTGTTATATTATCACTAGTGTTTAGACAGAGGTGGTTAGAAGTGGTTATTTACATAGTAAATGATATACACTGTTTATTTATTTATTTTGTTTGGAAATATTTAATGAAAAAAAAGGCAGTTTAATATCAATATGTTTAAATCTTCTCGATTTTTCATAATTGTTATAAATGGAGATAGTTACCCATATAAAGTGTAGGCATTATACCTGGGTGAAACTTGTTAAACCTTTTAAATTTACTAGTTCCTGGGCAAAGTTGATCCAGCCATACGAGAAGAAGCCACAATGATTTTTTTTTTGTACCAACTCACAAGACTACTTTAAGAGAAACATAAACCAACAATACTACTTTCTTCATTGGTTTATTTGCCACCCCATCCTGCATCGCAGAAAACATTAAAGTTTCTTCATTTTGTTTGAATAGTATGAATATGAATAATTAAAGTCTATAATTTTAAGTAACTCTTGGATAACTTAAAATTGTTTTTCTGTCGTCTACCTTTGTCTTGATAAGCACCTGATTAGCAAGGAAACAGTAATCCTGTCTGGCCTGCTACGCCATGCATTTTTTTTTAAATGGGCTAGATATGTAACGATCGAATTCATTTATGATACAGACGTCTATTATCATGTATCATTAATTTAACGTTTTCATTTAAATTCAGTTTAAATCCGGACTACAAAACTGTTTTTGCTTTACTTTCACATATTTTAAAGTCGTTAAACAATATGTTATATATTCCTCCTATGAAATAATCAATGTCACTAACACAGAATAAGTTTCTAAAGTTATTAAATCTGACAATACACAACAATTTTATCAAGATATCAGTAGCATTATCACTTATGATTACTTAGTAAATGATATACATTGTTTATGTATCAAATCTCTCTGAAGTAAGTTATTTAATTTACTTCAAGACAGTGAAGTAAATCAAATATGGAAACATTTCCACTCATCCTGAGTGGAATACCAAAAAGGTATTTTTTCATCTTCTTAATTTTTCAAATAATAAACTTTACATTTCTCATAAAGTATATGAAAAAAAAATCTGTTTGATCAAGTAAATTGAAACTTTAGCAATATTAATTTTATTAATAACTAGCAAACGTGCCCGTCTTTGAAGGGTACTTTTTCAAAAATTTGGAGATAGTCCATAGTATTCCAAAATATCATTAGAAATTATAGAATAGTAGAAAATATCATTACAAATTATAGAATAGTAGAAAATATCATTAGAAATTATAGAATAGTAGAAAATATCATTATTAGTACAATGTTAATCGAATGCCTCTGTATAAACCACATTAGCTGTCTGTCCTACAGGTTCCTGAAAGAGCAAGCAAACTACAGTTTGTCAATGAACCTATAAAAACTGGTCTGTGTGATTAATCCGTTTGATGTTCAATGACCGCCCCCCGGGAGAACATAGGCCAAGGACGGGCGCCCTTTGTGATAATGTTCACGTCAACATTATACGTCATCATTCTACATCGGGAGTTCCAAATTTTCCCTACCTATTGTATATTTAAAGGAGCTATCTATAACAAGTACCTGATACCGGCACAATTTTTCCCTTTCAAGGGCCCTGCATCGCTATCAAAAACTTATAAACAATTTGTATTGTATTTATATCTAAACCACGCTTAATATGGTATTTTAACTTTTAATTTAAATTTAGGTTATCTATTTAGAATTTAAATAGCTGTATTAGCATCTTATGATCAACATTATTTATAAATTTCTCTGTCAAACAAAAAATGTCTCATTTTTCTCACAATTGTTTTTATTTCTTCTCTTAGTCTATTTCATTTTAGCTTGCATCACACTGCTAATTGATATATTTTCTGTTACTTTTAAATAGGCCTTAAATGCGTTATTACCATATTTTATACCGTCGTCTGTGATTATTGATTTCATTTTCTTTCCAGCTTTTCTCTCTCTTATGTTTTGATGTCTTTAAATACTTCGGCCACATAATACTGCTTTGTCAAAAACTAACAAAACTTCTGGTGAGGTTAGCAATCTATTAGGGTAACAAAATACTACTGCCCTGTCTTCATAGCTATGCTATCAACTAATTTCAACTGTTGACTAGCTGCAAGAGTGCTCAAAAGACAATAAGGTTTGCTTGCTTTCCACATAAGTTAGGTTAGCTTAGGTTCCAGTGGCGACACACTGGAGAACACACATAGGCCAAAGATTGGCGCCCTTTGTGATAATGTTCACATGAACATGCGAACTTCCATTCACATGATTGTCCTTGCCTGTCAGCTTTTCAATGCATTAGTACCATTGGAAAGAAATTATTTATCACATTTTGCCCAATGATTAAACAATTAGTATAAGTAGCAGAAGGGTTCAAGCCACCCATGGTGTTTTACATTTGGTATGACTAAAGTTATTTTGTTATTAACAGTAATCAAAAAATAAATATGTATGATTAAATGTAACAATAATAATTATAATAATAATGTCTATAGGAAATAAAAGTGTTATTCGTAAACATTACCAACTGATTTCTGTTATGAATAACAAACTTTTATTACCTTAGGCCTATTTCTTTATAGAACACAAGTTTACCGAAAATTTACGTTTTTCTTACAGTTAGGTTAGCTGCAGTGACAGCCCAGAGAGAGCTCAAATAGACTGAACAGTTGCCCTTTGCGATACCGCACACTACATTTTACCATACATTGGGATAATAACTCAAGTGTGCTTAGAGTAGGGATCATTAACGGGTACCTGGCATCGTATAGACTCAGGACAGACAACTTGATAGATGGTTTGGTTTACCTCGATCTTCTTCTGGGGATTGTTGTCCCCGAGATGCGGCGAATGAGCTTTCACATATAAAAGGTATCAGTCTCTTCTGCTATTATCCGCAATATTGCTGAACAAGTTGGGCACACTAAATAATACCAAAGCCGGCTTGATGTCCTCTCCGAGACAAGTTATATTTATTCACCTCCCGCGTGAATAAATCGAGGGCCAGAGTGGGTATTGAACCCCGGCTCTACCAGTCCAGAGACGAGCACGTTGTCACTGATCTAACCCTCATTATAAGACTAATATATCTAATTAGAAGTTGTAGCAGTATTTTGTAACTCTTATATAAAGAATGTTGTATGCTGTAGTATAATAACTTATTTGCTTAAATTTCTCGTAATATTTGTATAAAATAAATAAATTTGTTTTTCCCTGTTTCTCTTAGTTGTAGTATACTTAAAGTTTCGGTAGTTTTCACCAAACAGTCCAATTATGTTACCAAAGTTTCTATTATGTTACCCATTAAGTGACCCTCATTTTAAAATGATCTTGTCAGTCAACTTCAGACAAGGACATGAGTGAAATCCTACCTTACTGTGAATAAGTTCATTTTCACTGCTTCTTACACTGAGGAGGCAGCAGATCGGCCAATTAAGGAATGCACTTAAAAATACTCTAGCGAAAATGAAGAGATAACGAACTTGATTAATGTTTAATATCTAAATGGAAGACCGTCAGAGACAGAAAACCTGGACGATTAAAATAATGAAGTTATATAACAGAAACAAAAACCAGTTCACTTCGATAATTATTGAATTGTAATCATATACCTGGTTAATACTTTATTAACTATTACATATTATTTATTAAAATTTAAATATTTTAAATCCTTAGGCAACAATCAGTGATGCAACCAGGATATGTTTAAAAGAATGAACATTCTTTTGGTAATATCCTGATCCTAACGTAGGACTTAATGAACTTAATCATACGTGGTGTCAGGGCGTGCTCTGATTCTAAAAATAGATACTTCAAATCATTCTTCCTTAAAAGTCATTTGTAACCATTTATACTGTTGTTTGTATCTTGTTTTATACATCTCTTTTCGGGCTATTTTAATAAGTAAGTCGAACATTTGAAATGCGGATCCTTTTCTATGGTTTTTTGGTTCTTTTATGGTCATAACTTCTTTATTCATTTGAAACCTACATCAGAAAACAGCTGCGCAGGTTTCTTTTAATACACAGACATGCCCTAAGCCTATCTATATATGAAGGAGTATTATGACATATTCATTAATTAAAATAAAAGAAGAGGAGGAAGTATCAAGAGGCCGTTCTCCGTGTGATTTTTTAACTGATTATTCAATAATATTTATTTTGTACTATATATAGATTACTCTCTGATGACATTGTATTTTTTGTTAATACCTGAAGAAGATTCGAACAACGTGTTCGAAACGCGTTGTTTATACTATTAAATTTCTATATGTAGAAAACTAAACAAAAACTAAACTGTTCTTGTTGATAACAGACCACTGATAACAAAATCTAAATTATCAGAAACAACAAACAGCATATTTCTTCTATACCAATGAAAATAAAATATCAAACTTCATTCAAAAGACTCTTCAGAACTTTACAGCTATAGAATGGCCAAGAAAATAGAACCCATCTTCCAAGGGATGATTAAACTAACAAATATGTTGGTTTGTTTTCCAATGCTCACACTTATGGGCTTTCATCTTTTAGTACTGATTAAGGGGTGGAAAGTGTGGCTCAATTATTTGGCACCAATTTTAGTAATGAATTCACCACATTACTAGGTTGATCCTACTTTGGGAGTCCTACATTTTGCCAAACTCAAATGTATTTAGTGCAGATATCTTTAAGTAGTAACTGACATCGTGCAGGCTTGGGATCGACAGATTAAAGGTCTTCTGCGAGGGTCACGTGCTCACATTTTACTTGTGGACCGATACCTCAAACACACCACTGATTTACAAGCCTTTATTATTTCATAAAATGTTTAGTAAGCATTATTTATATCTTCTACTTGAAGAGTTTACTATATATTACTTATACATAGTAATAAGGAGAGCTTGTGAGGAAGCACAAATTCTCTCTTTGGAATCAGAACTACTCCGGGTGTCAAATTGTATTATTAATTTTTTTTTGTTTAGTTTGTTTTATTTTGTTTCTTTTATTAGGGTTTATTGCTTTTGGCTTTTATTTTGTTTCTTTATTTTTCTTTTTCCCCCCCCTTTTTTTCCCTCTTGTGTTTGGTTGTAAGTCTGTATCTCAGTGTTCACTTGTTCAACCAGAGGTCAGTTTTCGTTTGTCTCTCTCTCGAGCAATGAAAATCTCTTTGTAATGACAACGGATATTGAAGTAATGTTCAAGTGAGTTTTTGTCAGTGTTTTTCTTGTACTTCCTGAGATGTTCATTCATACAACTGGTTGGGATAGATCCCCAAGATAATATATTAACATTATAGAGGACGAGAGTGCTTTGTCAGAAGAACAGCCCTTTTATATCAATCTTCTCTACAATTTGTTAAATGTACAATTTGTTTCAGGATACTAGTCCGGGCCATTAGTTATACCGCCCATGGGCTCATACCGGCGTCATGTGTCTTCGCTGATCGATACAACAGGGAGGAAGTAGTTCGGTCTCTTGGCAAAGAGGTCAATCTAAACCCCCCACTCACTCTCGGCCAGCTTCCAGACACGCCTGAAGAACTTCTCAAGTTAGATCAGGTAACACATACTGATAATCACTTCAAAAACAGTTTTGTTGAACTTTATATTTCTACATTTAATGAGTGTTTTGAGGGTTTGGGTTTAGTTTTACAATACTTCATTCGCCAACGTTTCGACATATATTTATGTCTTCCTCAGGGCTCGGAATCTATTGGCTCGGAAATATATGTCAAAACGTTGGCAAAAGATGTATTTTAAATCCAAACATAAACGCTAAAAAAATCTTATAAGTTATGAACAGTGAGTCAAGAAAAGAAAATTATAATGAATATCTCTATATTCACAATTAGGTTTTAGTTTGATTTACCTCCTCTTTTAATGGTTATTAAAATTATTATTTATTATAAACTGACCAATGTTTAGTTAAATAACAGTTATTCCATCAGAAAGAAATTTGTTGAACAGGAATGGACTCCTGTGTAAGCCCATTCCTGACTAATCGTAATGAAAAAACTAACTATTAGGATTAGTGTTTTCATTTACAGAAGTAATGTTAAGTTCTTTCCGTATCGAAAATTACAGCGCTAGCAATGCTTGATTTAGTATAAAAGAGGTTATAAGATGCGAGAATAGCAATTATTTCACAGGTAGTATAAGAGTGAGAGTTACTATTAGGGAGTCAAGATTGACTAAGACTAATGTACATTATAGTGATGATAGTAATATCGGATTGAAGGTTTCTACACAAATAACTGCGAAATTACGAAATAGTACACAATAAAATATATAAAATTGTATAATATAAAATATGATAATATGCAATACTATATTTTAGATAGAATATAATATATAATGTACAATATATAGTCCGGAGTGATGGATTGGCAAGATTGCGTCAGATATAATAGAACAGTCCTGTTTCAGTGAATGAAAGATGAGAGTGAGGATCGAAGAACAGGTAGAAGGGATGGGAGTGTAATATATCACTAAACGTATTTGAACACCTAATTTGAAATTATGCAAAATAACGAAGTGAACCATGAAATCCCTACTAGAACTAACTAGTAGGTTTCATTTGATAACTACCTAAAAGAAATTTGAATACTCTCAGTACTGTTGGGTTTCATATTTTTCAGCTGCTTCCATGAATTTACTAGTTATTCTAGAAAATAAAAAAAATTATTTCAACAGTTTTTTTTGTAATATGGAAAGAGTTTTAATCATGTATAATATCGTGTTTCCAATACCAAAGTTAACTAGACTGGACGTGGCAATAAGCCCTAGAGCAGAGATTTCAAACGCACAGCCCTCAGGCCACATGGGGCCTGCGACGTATTTTTTTGCGGCAAATGAAAAGTGAAATTTTACTGAATAAATCCACTAAAATTTCACTACTTGCGTTTACATGTTTTAATAACTTATTTTTGTAAGTAAAAATTTCAAAAATCTTTTTATGACACTGAATTAAGCAAATGAGTGTGAAAAATGTGATTAATTTCCTAAATTTGAATTCATTAAAAAGAAGTTAAACCCACTTGCTTGAAAGAATATACAGATGTTTTGCCTCACTTACTTCAATAATTTGATTTGAGTTTTAAAGAGTTTTATGTACTGGAGCCACGATTTCAGCTATAATCAACGCCATTTAAATATATCCTGAATTCTTTTTTCTTATTAGAAAAATAAGTTAGATTCTATACACTATACAAACAAAAAAACCTTAAGAAGAACTCGTGGTTTAAATATAATTTTCATTTTATAAGAAATCATTGTTTAGGCAGGAATTGTTTATGTAACTTCCAAGTAGATACATCCTGAGTGTCGTAAAAGTATTTTAGGTTACAACAAAATGAATTTACAGTTAAAGAAGAATGTGCCGTATTATGTGCTAATTTTTTTTTTCTCATTTGACTGGTTTTAGATCTTATCCAAATTTCAGAATAAAACTGGGAGTATTCAGGGTTATCCTATCTTAATAGATTCATATCTATGACAACCTATCTATTTATCTATAGCAAGTGATCTATTGATCTTTCAATTACGATACGGAGAAACAAGGATAAGATACCTTTTTGACTGAGGATATATAACCACTAAAAACTCTCAGTTTCCATCTTCCAGATGGACAAGATCTAAAACTGTTCGGTTGAAAAAGAAAATTTGCCTGGTAAGATGGTCTATTTTTCTTTAATTGCTGGTAACAACATCAGTGATTTAAATAATGTATTTAAATATAATTAATTTAAATTGTAACTCAAATTATCAGTTGTATTTCATATATCCCTTTTACATTTTCTCTCATTTTGTCAAAGTATTAAACTAAATAATGAATAATGGTAGTAATACAAGAAGAGTCAAACTTAGTTATTCTGAGATAAAATGGATAAACAAATATAAGTCTCCACACAAATGAAATTTTATTCAACGGCAACAACGCGTTTCGAACACTTTGTGTTCATCATCATAAAGACAAAGTGTTCGAAACGCGTTGTTGCTGTTGAATAAAACTTCATTTGTGTGGAGACTTTTGTTTGTTTATCCATTTTGCCTCAGAATGAGTAAATGCCACACAATTACGGATTGCACAACTAATGATTTTCAAACTTAGTTTTATAGAAGTTACTTATACAGTTGAAAGTTACTGTCATTGGCATTTCTCCACATGCACATTAAATTAAAATGTCAGTTTAACAGTTAATTATTGTAGTTAAAGTATATATTTACTTATGAGTTACATTTGAATCTCATTTATGCTATAAAAAAAATTTTGACTGTAAAAATTACTTCCTAAAAAATATTTCTCATTTTGTTGTATTAAAGTGTAAATGAGTGCATTAATATTATCTGCTGCCAAATTCTAACAAGGAAAGATGAATAAAATTTATTATATTCAATATTAAAGATGTAACTTTATTATCATTCATGAAAAAAAATTTAAGGAAATTCTGTTTATTTTTTTAATAGCTTCATTTACATTTTTTTATATATTTAAAAAAGAGTGTCATTTTACTTTTGTTATTTGAAATAGTAAGTGTTATTTCTAATAATTACTTTTAAATGTTTAAGGTGTTTATAAAATCTGAACTGAAGGTAGGAGTGATTTATGTTAAAGAAGAGCAGTTTAGTGAGGAAGAAATACTTGATAATAATGAAAACAGCCCCATGTTCCAGGAATTCCTGCAAATATTGGGAGAAAAAGTACGCTTAAAAGGTAAACCAACTACGACTCGCCTTGTACATTTAATATAAATATACCTTTTTATATTTCAATTTATTATGAAACAATAAATTCTGTATTTCAGTGGTGTAGCAAACAGTCGTTTTTTAGCTGTTCAACCACTCAATTCAATTCAGATCAATTACGTGTATTTACTGTGTTCTTTCTGTCATTTTATTTTATACATTGTACTAGTATACACACCACATATGACGTCTTAACTCCTTAGCTCTCAACCGGTTCTCTCTAAGCAGTGCGAAGAAAAACATGAGACTGCTGGACTCACTTGTAAACCAACTTATATTAAAGATTTTCTTATTTTTAACTAGTTTCCTACTTCTTTATTTTTATATATTTTCTACCTTTTACTTACTCTTACAGTTATAATTTTTTTTAGATTTTGTTAATTTATTTTTTCTTTTCTTTAATATTATTGATGAATTAATTCATTTTGCTCTTATTGCTTATGATTTTTTTATATTTATTGTTTATATTATTTTTTCTATACTTTTTGTATATCATACGATACAATATATACTAATCTCTTATTTATATATGTATACATATTCGTATATTTGGGGAACAATCCTTCGTTAATACATGTGAGATTAAATTTTTTGCCTACTTTTTTCTTAATCAATTTCTCTTTCTTAAATTAAATGACTGTAAATTTAAAGGACTCATAATAAATTTGAAAAAGGTATCCAAGAAATGTATTAAGAATAAAGTAAGCAAAAAAAATTTAATCTCTCATATATATATATTTTTTTCTGTTTTTTTCGGTTTTTCTCTTTCCTTTGTGAACTATATATATCTCGAAACAAGGAATTCTCCTGATTCGGTCAAGGACCTTGTCTATAAGGGGGTTCTTCGTTCAGCGATGACTTATGGATGCTCCGTCTGGTTTAGAGCTGCGCCAACGAACAAGGCGTGTATCCAGATTGTTCAAAATAAGTGTGCCCGCCTTATAGCCAGGGCTCCTTGGTACGCCCGTAATGTTGATATTCACCATGATATGAAAATGGAATCCATAGATAGCTACATCACTCGACTTACTACCAATGAAGACAACAAACTATCTACCCATCCAAACCTCCTTGTACAAACTCTAAATCCTGTTGCCAACCTTCCTCAACCTCACTGAATAATTACTTCATCCAGTGACTATCTGACTACCTTTCCAGTTCATGACTCAAAGCATTGAAAACTATGACTAACAAGACCGCATGACCGCGAATACGACATCATTACTGTACAGACTAACTTAATATCCGACATGAATTACTGACACTCCATGTTATAGTAGTACAGTAATCAAGCAGTAGAAGGCCTCTGGTCTGGAACTGCTAGTTACGACGTGCACTATAGTGCGCGGTTATATTCGTTGGTCGTTGGCCGTTGATATCAATTTTTCTCCAATTCTCTTTAATTCCCTTAAATTTACCCCTCCTGTGTTGCTTATCTAACTTTCCTGTCTATATCCATTCTATTAACCTTTTTCTAGTAAGTATTAAAAAGTTGTTTAATTAATTGAATATACAATCACTCGTGTAATTATACCTATTTTTATATGATTAAACTTAAGAAGCGTGTAGCCGTGAGACAAATCAAAGAGATTTGCAAAAAATTTACAATGTATGAATCATACCATCGGAGATGGCTTTAAAATTTGAACTGGTGAAGAGAGAATGTCGTTTTCTCCATGATAATCCAGACTTCATACTGCTGTTCAGCAAATGATTTAGCAGTCAAAAAGGGAAAATTTGACCATCAATCTTCCCACTTTCACATCTTCAAACTTTCATGTTCTTTATAAAAGAATATTGAAACATTTTTTTGCAAAACTATTTTTCATGTTAAGAAACATAAATGAAGGAGTCAGTAGTTTTGACTATTGACAGGAAATAAAAATAACAGATACATGATAAGATTTTTTTTGTTTTGAAAAAAACAGTTCTGTTTCAAATGAGTCTGTAACTTTACTTTACACAGATAAAACAGCAAAATCATAAAAAAAAACAATATTTTAATGGATTTACTTTAATATATAAAGTTTCTATTTGGAGGTGTGTGTAGTTGTGTAAGTACCGACAATTTTGTAATCACTTTACAAAATACAACGTTGACAAATCTTAATGAAAGTCGTTTGATATATAGATGTTTGTTCCAAGTGCCCTGTTGTTTTTATGTAATATTTTTTATGAACATTTTATGAACAACAACTTTTATGTTCAGCCATTACGTACTTGTTGGATCAGTTCACCTTAATCCTATTTAAATACCTCAGTTTCAATATAAGTGTTTGTTTTGAACATACCTGCACCTCTAATTTTTCCTTGTTGTGATGTTTTGGGGGCGGAAAGTGTGAAACATTTTTAGTAATATTTTAGTAATGGCCGAGCAACAATTCCGGTTTGGTCCTACACTGGGACTCCTACATTTTGCTGAACTCAAGTATATTTAGGAGAGGGATCTTTAAGGAATACCTGACATCGTACAGGCAGGGGACGACTAACCACTTATCATCCTCTTTGGGGAAAGACTTGCTTAGATGTTTTCACCTCACACGTAGAGAAATTGAGACCAGAGTGAGAATCGACCCCGGTATTTACCAGTCCAGAGACAAGTACACAAGCCTCTGGGCTACCATCGCCCCAGCTTCAATATAAGTAGATCATTGCAATAATTTTATAATTAATATTTCATAGTAATTAATATCAGTTGAAATAAAAAAAACAATTAAATAAATATTAATATTATTTTCAGTTATTTAATCATGTTTTTATAACCTTTTTCAAGTGATCATCAAAACAATTAGCTGCCGTAACACCGAAGGGCCACACAAAATAGTTACATAACACAAAGCTAACAAGAGATACTCTGATAAACAGTATAAAAGTCGTGAAGAAACAGAATAACAGACATCGCCTACAGAAAGCGGTGGCAGTACTGATAAAGAAAAAAGCTAATCTGCAGCAACGAAGTCACTTTTGACTATAAATGGATCAAAATATTATATTTTACTTTATTTTTCATATATTATTTGTTACATTAGTAACTGAAAAGATTCTGTTTTTCTAAACAAGTTCAAATATTTAAAACCGTAAAAAATGTTAAAGTATTGCACTAAGTCCTAAGAGGATTCTTGATTTATCAAAGCGTGGCAAGAATAGTAGTATACGAAACATCGGAGGATTGCTGCATCTCTTAGGAGATTCAGAGAAGAAAAGCATGGGTAGAAAATGTAAAAAAGATAAAAATTAAATTTATAAACCAAAAATATGGCTTTCTATTCATATTATATAATTAAAGTTACAACTAGAAAACACGAAAAAACGACAATAACTTTTATTATTATGTTAAATATATAACACATTCCAGGTAGAAAAATATTATTTTATTGTTATATAAAATAATTGAAGAAATAGAATTTATTTCTTATTGGCAAAAGAATATATGAATATTGGGAATGTGTCAGAATGAGTATCCGTTGAAGTGTTGAAAATTTTTCATGTTCCCTTTACATGCGAAGTAGAAGGACGTCTGTTTCGAGCCTTATGCATTATGAAACAGGGTATCACCCAAACCAGCGAGAGAAACTCATCAAATTTATACCGGTCCAAATATCAAGTCATCTCTGCTGGATCTACGAGAATTGGGTCTATTGAAGGATATGATTTCAATTACATTTTTGATAAATTAAAAATAAATTTGATAAAAACATATCAAACAACAGAAGTACAAACTAATATAAGTGCTGGCTTTGATGTACATCAAAAAGAATGGATTATTTTCGTTTCTAACGAAACCTAAATCAAAGGAGGTTTCTCCTGATTATAAATAATTCAGAAGATAATCGATGCTTTTTAAGTTAAATAACCGGGAGATAATCTTATATACACGCTATGTTAGGGGCTTCCAAACTGGAGTGCAAAACGATATTCCAATGAGTGCGAGAAAAACCACGATATTATTATCGAATAGTTTTCATATTTTTATTTGGCATTATTAAGATATTCATTGGGATGGTTAGAGAACACCTCATTTGTGTTCGTTTTATGAGGTTACTTCATGTCTTGGGTTGTTATTACACTTGTTTTGATGTGAGCGGAAGACATATTCAGCTTTAAGTAGAATAATCTGTGGTTTGGGGCATTTTCTTACACTGTTCAGAACTGTTCTGGTTACTTATGCAAGTCAGGATTCAATACTCAATGTGTGTTGGTGTGAGTGTGGGTGTGGGTGCGTGTGTGTGTGTTTGTGTATGGGTGCGTGTGTATATGTGTGTCTGTGTGTGTTTATGTGTGTGTGGGTGGGTGGGTGTGAGATTGGGTGGGTGGGTGTGTGAGTAGATGTGCATCCAAAAGTGTATGTAGACGCCACAGTCAACAATCACCGCTAGATCAAATTAATATTTAATACAAAAATGAACCTGACAGTGTGAATGTAATATATACTTTGGGAGCAATATGCATGATGGGAAGTCTTTTTTACCAAAATGTGTTTTTAGACAATATTTTTTCTCCTAAACTACTTACTTTATAGTTTTAAAATGTTGGTATTATCATAGAAGTGACAAAAGTAATAACTGAAAACATCATCAAATGATTAAACCAGCTGGACATTTCTTTTCAATTTAATGAAAAGTTTTGACTTACGATTTATTCTGAAATCAGCCTGAATAATCGAGGATGACAAGTCTGTAACACGATCAATAGCTGTTGATGACCATCTAGTTTTTTTAGTATTCTAATCTAACAGTTTGTATTAATTCTTTATAAAAATTGCATACTTCCACCAATAAAAGGTTTTAAATTATATTAAAAAACGCTTTGAATTTGATTTGAGTATGCGAAATTGGTCAATTACTGATATATTTTTTGCCAATATACGAGTATATCAGTAACCTAATAGTGTGAAAAAACACAGCAAAAAGTTAACACTTACCGCAGTAAATTGAATATTTATGATTTTTTACAAAGGGAAAGGAAAGTAATTTTATAATAAAAAAAAAACCAGCATGCAATAAAATTCCAAGTAAACAGTTTTTCAAAAGATAGAAATATAAAATATAATTGAAAATTGATAGCATTCTTTGAAAAGTAATAATAATATTGTTATTTGTATAACAATAAAGTATAAAGGGTTCCAATGATACAAGATATATATATATATATATATATATATATATATATATATATGGATTTCAAAAAAGTAATTTTATTTTTATTAATTTATAAGCGTATTACATTAATGTAAATTTTATTATTATATAATTATTATGTAAATTTGTATAACTACAATTCTATTAATATATTTATAATGCAGAATATAAATATGAATACATTACGCAATTCGATTTTTCCAATTCATTTATTTATTCAATAAAAGAAATTCTTCCTCATTGAAATTTTTGAATAATGATAATAATAAATTAAAATTTAAATCAATTGGATTTAGAGAATGAGATTCAATGATTTCGGACACAACTATATTGGATAAACAGACAATACTTTAAGACAGCGATATAAAGTGTACATTCTTGATTTAATCAGGAAAAGAATAAATGAAAAAAAGGTTCAAATCTTCTTTTCTACAGATTTTTATTTATTACCTGACTGGAACAAATTTTTTAATTACAAACACTGATTATTGAGCAAAAATATTAATTTTTAACAATTGTTTTAATAAAAACTTTTTTTGAAATTCTTATAATTTTATTTTATTATTTCATAATATTATTATATTACAATATTAGTTTATATTATATTATGTTATAATCTTATACTATCATTTTATAATTTTTATAATATACTCTTCAATATGAATGTGTTGAAGACTTTTATTTGTAGTAATGTAGTCTTATCTGGAGTTGAGTTAATATTGAAAAGTTCAACTAAGAGAACATTAAGGAGTTTAAAAGTCAATTTAGTATTCAAGATGGCTAAAGTAGAATTCAAAACTAAATTATTTTAAAGGTTTTCTTCTAATATTTCAGAAATAGGTTTAACCTAGCGTTGAGTACGAATTTGATCAACATAGATACTTTTTAATGAGATTAATTACGAAATGCCTCAATTTAAAAGCTATATTTCACACCAATTTCAGATCTTCATACCAATAAAAAGTATATTTCATTCTTACCAATGATATTATGTAAAGTCACAGTTTAAACGTTGGTTCTTTTGCTAAATAAAAGCACAATTTAATAAAGACTACACATATTTAGAACCAAAAAATAACTTTTTACGACTTAAATTAGTAAATGGTTTTGAGCAAAGAATCATAAAGCAATCTTTATGTGACCCTACTAAGGAAAACAGTATAAAAAGGGCTTAGTTTCTCTCTGGCTCATGGATAAAAGAATTATTAATTTCACTGGTTAATTGTGAACATTTTTGGAAAGTTATCACAATTATTTAATTACTATTGAAATCATAGTAATCCGTCTTACCTCGTACCCTGCTGCTGAAGTTCTTAGACCGGTTTCGGGCGTCACCCATCTTCAACAAGAACTGATCAACTCTTGATCAGTTGAGTTGATCAGTTCTTGTTGAAGATGGGTGACGCCCGAAACCGGTCTAAGAACTTCAGCAGCAGGGTACGAGGTAAGACGGATTACTATGATTTCAATACTAATGATACTAACTTCTGTGGTAATGACAAAATACAATTATTTAACTATTTGAATAAATTCTTAATCCATTTCTAATAAATTTAAAATGTTAAATACTAAATTAAAATGTCAGTCAGGTTCAGCATAAAGGTTATTAACTCATTAATGCAAATATAATTCGCTGTAAATTTACTAATACATATATATAAAATTGTATATATATATAATTAAAGCAATAAAACAAGAACAAGAAGAGAAAGAACTAATACTCACGATTCTAGATAATTTCGGCTGTCTTGCCGTCTTCAAGAGATGCAAAGGGAAAAAGAAAAAAGAACACAGGAGCGGAGACGTGAATAGTTCCGCCGACTCATATACAGTTGTATATATGTAGTTTCGACTCATATAGTTCTATAGACTCGGTTGGGTTTTTGACTCTGACGAAGACCGCTTGTTACGGTTGAAATATCTTAGTCTTGTTTTCCCATTTCTTATTGTGGTTTGATCATTGATTATTATTTCACGTGTTTATGTGAAATCTTTTTATATATATATATATAATATATATATGCGTTTAAAAAATGAATGTCGGATTTCACACTATTTAATTTGTTAGAAAATGTTTCTAATTATCCAAAACTCTTTTTTACCTCTGGGTTTCTTATCTCATGAATTAACTCTCCATATTTCTTTCCATTGAATTTATCCTTCGACATGTGTCAGTGCTACAATCACCATCGTCAGGAAAATGTTATAAGCATAATTAATTATCACACATAGAATAAAATAAAATAAAATGAATTGGAACTATTACACTTGATAAACTAAACATATATATATATATATATATATATATATATATATAATATAAATATATATATAAACATAATATATATATAATCGTAATTGTGAAGTGAATATATATATTGTATATATATATATATATATATATAATAATTGTGAAGCCCACATTTGGCTCCTAGGGGCACGCTTGAAACCTGGTTTGAATGTAAACCGTTAGTTTTTTTTTTTCATTTATTTATTTTGTTTTTTTTAATTTTTTTAAATTTATTTTTGTATTTATTTCCTTTATTTTTTGTGTTCATCACTTTTATTCTCTTTTTTAAATAACACATTTTTTTCTTTGCTTTCGACTCCTTAGTTCCTTTTTTATTTTTCTCCTTTGCGGCAGCACTGCTTTAGCCCTCACTTGTCAAGTTTCTCAGTCTTCCGGAATAACGTTTTTGTTATTCCATATAAATTAGGTTAGGTTATGTTGCCGTGCTAGTCCCACAAGGAAGACACACAGAACTTTGGTCCTCTGTAATACCACGCAATGGACATTCTACATTGGGAGTCCTAAATTCTAACTAACTCAAGCGCATTTAGAGTAGGGATACTTAACGGGTATTTGACATCGCACAGGCTGAAGATCAACTACTTAACATACTTCTTACTATCCTAGTGTCCTAGCCCTACAGTTTCTGTTGGCAGTAGGAAGTCTGTTATCTAGTTAAGATGCAATAACAAAACTGTTATTCAGGAAGATAGAGAAACTTGCTTCTTGTTAAGTTTATGTAAATAAAATAATAATAAGAAGTAAGTCTCTGCAAATAATGGTTATACTTTTAATGGTATATGCTTACAGGAAGGACTGCTTTTAAAATTTAGAAGCATATATATCAAGATGTATGAAATTACTTTTTAGTGAATTTAACATAGGATATTTAAAACCGCCAAAATTAAGAAAGTAACAAGAACTCAATTATTTCTTATTAACATAATGTATTATTTCTTATTGTAATTTATTATTATTGTATAAAATATATTGAAAAATAATTAGTAATCTATTTATTTATTTCACAAGAGTATTATTTAGAGGTTAAATATCAAATAATTAAAACAATAAATGAATACAATTAAACATATGAATTTAAAAAAAATTGAGGTGCTGCAAATATTAAATGGAGTGTCTTTCCTGCAGAAAGCAGAAGGATTATATTCGGAAAAGGTTTGAGCTGAGAAAAGGAGAGTGGGCCTGCTTTTCTTTGATCTCGCGTCCTGCTTCATAAGCCCAGCCTCATTTCCTTCTGTTTCATCTTTTTTACTTTCATATCACATCCTTTGCATTTTGACAATGTGTATTAATGTTGCAATTCTTAAACAATTTCACCAAGGACAAATTTTGTTCTGGTGGGGTGGTAAAAAAAATAAATCGACGTATTTGTAATAGCTAAAACTGCAATGACAGAAAAAAAAATGTTATGGAATGATTCAATTTTACCCTTAAATATTATAGTCTGACAAATTTTTTTTACGAAAACTTGTTCTTTTTTCTTATATTACTGTCACATTTATTCATATTTCATCTAATTTAAATTTGTAGAACTTTAAATGTAATTCAAGAGGAAAAATAAATATTCAAGGTAAGATGTGATGCATCATTTTTTTAGAAAATCATTTTCTTGAGTTAATAAATGTAATTAACAAAATAAATTAGAACAATACCGAATGTTTAGAAAGATGAAAAACAGTTTTAAGTTCACTGATTAAGTAATATAATAATTGGTTCAATGACTTTGCCAAATACTTCTTATATTAGAATTCACACATCCACTAGTTGTAGCCTTTTGGGGAAGTTGAGAGTGCTAATGTGTCACCTTACTTCATGAAAGATTTCCCACCCCTCCTTTACACACTAGACTGTGTGCGAGTACCCAAGAGGCATCTAAGTAAAAAGTTACTTCGATGTCATCTCAGACACCTCTTCCTGTAAATAAGATGTGCATACATTTTTTTTCTTTTTACTTCGTAATTACCAGTGTATAATATGTTTTCGCAAAGTTTCAAGACCTTTATTCTTATAGCCCACATCTTCCATAGCTTATGTAATGCTTAAAAGCCTTATTTCATTTCAATATAAGAACTGTTGTAGGGTTTGACAAGTACAAAGGTGGACTGGACACCGTCCACGACTTAACAGGCTTATATTCGATTTACACCAACTGGAGAGGAATAGAAATCATGTTCCACGTCTCAACGCACCTTCCCTACGAGAGGCATGATGCCCAAAAGGTTTGAATATCTGATAGAGATATATTATACGCCTTAGATTACATTTTCTTTAATTTTCAATGTTTTTTCTTTTAGCTGCAAAGGAAAAGACACATTGGAAACGACATAGTCTGCGTAGTGTTTCTTGAAGCTGACAATACTCCATTCTCACCTAGTTGTATAAAATCTCATTTTTTGCATACATTCATAATTGTAAGAACTTCACCAAAAATCAAGAGAAAACCTACCAGATATGAGGTATAAATTTTATTCAATATTCTTTTAATTTTGTTTTATTGGAATATCAAAAATAGTTTTGAACTAGCCAACATATTTGTGCTAGCACAAATTCACTGACATGCTCTAAAAAATACTCTCAAACATCAATACTCCCATAATAGAGATGGTAGCACTTGTTACAACTTTGTCATAAACATGTAAGGGATCAGTTATTACTACATCAGGTTTCACTCATTGCTTAAGTAAAGAGACAAAATTGGGCCAACTTTATTTTGGAGAAGTATACTGGCTATTAATTCCACAGATCGTAAATAAATACAAAATTATGTATGGCTCAACCTGTTTTGGATGTTGTGATAGTCTTTAACAACTATATGTAAAGAGTTGCTCTTGAAGATTGATGAGAAACAGATAGAGTATATAATTTTTGAAGATCTACCTATGTATTTATAATGCCATGATCCTGTCTTATAATAAAAAGTTATAATATATATTATGATAGTATGTATTATATTATATATTTATAAAAATCTCTGTATGCCTGTTTTGCATGTGGTTCTAAATAGTTTTATTATTCTTTATGAAATTTCACATTACTTTCGGTTGATGATTGGAAGTTTTTATCAGTCAAATTGATTACGGATGAAAAATTTAATGCGACATTGAATTCTGTGGCACGGAAGGTATAATGTTTCGTCTGCTGTTTGCTTACATTTAAGTATTCATCTCTATCAATGGAACGATTTTGTCAAAAATAATTATAAAATGATTCCATTCAAATAACATATTTCCTAGGCGCTTTTTAATCTTAAAAAATCTTCAAAACTTTATGTTATACAGTTTAAAGGAATGTGAAAGAAAAGCTATCGGAAAACTATCTTCTGAATCTATTAAGAAAAACGAAGAAAAAAAAAAGAAATTTCACATGGAACTCTGAAGATTGAGAAATAAGATTAACATGTGATTGCTTGAGAATATCAGGAACTCTTCACGATTTGAAGATAACATCTATAATTATCTTCTATATTACTTCTATATAGAGCAACGAACTAGCAGACTTCAACTGCGTGGAGAAAACTAAATCATCCAGGCATTTGAGTGTATTTGTTATTTAAAATCTGAGAGCTAGGGTAGCCCAGAGGCTTGCGTGCTCGTCTCTTGATTAGTAGTTCCCGGATTTCATTCACACTCTGACCTCGATTTCTTCAATCTTAAGGTAAAAAAATCATCCCTATGAGAGGGAGATGAACGTCCCTTCACTCCCAAGCCTGGAAAATGTAAAATACCCTTTAATGATCACTATTCTAAACACACTTGAGTTAGACAAAATTTTGAACCCCCAATTAAGAATCAACTTGGTAATGCGGCTTACATAGTACTAAAATGGGTGCCAAATAATAAATGAGCCACACTTTCCAGCCCTAGGCTTTCACTAAAAGATGCAAACCAGTGAGTGTAAGAATGGGAAAAGAAACAAAACAAAATTATTTTATCCTACATCCAAAGGGAATGATGGGACCATCAATATCTCAAAGGAAATTGATACAAAAAATATGTAATATATTTTATTAAGGCTGAAATTTTCCCTTAAATGTGAAATGTCTTTGTTTAAAACAAAAATTTGCTACACGTAATATCAGTCAAGTATTTATTTCTATTTTTAAGTATTTACTTGATATTTGAATTAGTTTGGTACTGCGAAGAAAGCAATATCATAGGTAAGACGGTTTAAATTAAAGTTGAATTATTCATTTTATTCAGTCGAATCATAGAAATCTACATATAATTTCAGATGAATAATTAAAGGATGTCAAAAAAGGAAGTTTTCTTTTTAATTAAAAGTGATAGTAAAAACGTAAAATATGTAATACCAAATGACATATTTCCTGAAAAAATATTTTAAGATAATAAATATTAAGAAAGTTTGTAGAATGAGATTGTTATATTTTCTATTGTAAAGTGAGAAAGTTATTGAGTGAATAATTTAAAAACGGTGATTGTTGACTCAAGCAAATATCAAACAAACAAACAAACCTTTGAAGCATTGTTTTATCCTTTAATAAAAAGAGAACAAACAGAAAAAAGGAATCATTCTCTACTTATTCTGAATAACTACAATCTACAATCATTTCATGAATATTCTTACTTCTAATTATTTTACTATTACTAAAAGTTAAATGTCAATTTATTGAATTATTGAGAGGGACAAGTCTCATAGAAGGATGATTAATATTTTCGGTGACTGCAGTATACATAATGTCATAATGTCTGGAGGTTATTCCACATGAACAGATGATAATCAAGTCAAAAGTGTTCATATTGTAATAAGTGAAAATCGTGGTTTAGATTTTGATCAGTTTTTCGATATAGTAGGCATTAGTGTGATATCATGCCTAAAATCATTAAATTAGTTTACATTTCTTTACTGATTTCTCCACTGTTAATAACTATAGAAACTTCCTGAATAAAACCATAGCAGGTGATCTCAGTGGCTTAATGGCAAAGGATCTAAATGAAGGTGCAGTCGCTTTAATGGTTTCCAGTCCAAATATGAGTAGCACCCATGAGTTTATATAGCTCAACGGTCTTCAATGAAGATGAAATTAACATCTAAGGGTGAATTTTGGATTTTAGGGGTGAATTGTGACAACAGTAAGCTTACAGATTGAGGAAAGCTTTAAAAGGTTTTAACGTCTTAAATATACATTAAAAAACACTATGTCGACTGAAATGATATTTCATATACCCATCAATATTTTTAATTAGATTTAATTTATTAATTCTAATTACAAATAGAATTTTAAACTAAACACTAAATATAGCCTATAAAAATGTATATATCTATATGCATACTAATAAAGAAAAATTAAAAATATTTGTGGTAATCTTTGTATATAATTTAGAATAAACTTTTTGAAAAAGACTATCTGGGAAAGGAAAGGGTTGGGTGGAATGACATCGTATAGGCAAGGCTGAGACCGTCTGTTTAGTTGATGGTTGTTCCGCTTTTTTTTTTAGCATTGCAAAAGCATATTCTTCATCAGATATTTGTACCACGAGGAATCTACCAGGAAATTCTAGCTTATTGAGCGATGATGTGCGCGGGATCCAGAGGACGTTTGTAACAATATTTGGTGTGCGTATGCACTTGCACACACTTGTTGCTCCCCGAACTTCTTTAATTTTCCTTTTATTTCTTCTTAAATTTAATTTACCCGTTTATTGTATAAATTGATATTTTGCTTGTGTTTTTTTTAAAAAAAAAGCATAAAAAATAGACCTCGAACTAATAAGAATTTAGAAAGACTCATTCAAAAAGTTATAATTGATTTGTAAAATAGCCATTTCTATTAATTTACACAAATAATTACCCCCCTAAAAAAATAACTTAAGAGAAAAGGAAAACTGAAAGAAAACTCACAAATACTATTTATTTAATGGCACTTGTTATGAGGCACTTTAATGAGTGAATAGTTCTTTCCCTAAAACTCTTCGAACTGCAACTGATGAACGAATTCTACTCCACAATAGCTTTCTTCGTAAAGACTCAGCTGAATGTAGAGTCCAACAATCTGCAGAAACAGTCACTGTCCTTATAAAGAGCTCCGCCGAATATATGTTGACCCTCTAGCACCAAAACTATTTGCACGATCTGGTAAAAATCACCCAACAAAAATCTTTGTTTCTCTCTTCTACTGACTGCTGTAGGTTTTTTTTTTGCCAGTTACAGGTTCTGTTGAATTGTCTTACAACTTATATATGGCACAGCAACTATTATAATATACATAGAAATCCGTATCAACGTTGTATTATAACAACACACTGGCTGTTGTGCTATGACTTTTTTCTATTTTCCAAACTTAAAGACAGGATAAGAAGACGCTATTTTTAAACCGCTGAGAGCATTTAGGATAATGTGCCAAAAAAACTGCGTCTATCCCGAGTGCGCTACTCCAGAGTGTATACATGATCTACAGTTAGTAATAAAGATGCTACAGTAAAACTTTGGTTTATTCTTGAGCACACCTCGTCTATTCTGGCTATTGATATCTGTTTTGTTAAAATCCTTTTTAATTTTCAAAGTAGAAGGGACAACAGGTTTAATATTGCAAATGATGACAAAACAAGATTTGATGGAAGTATCATTGAAAGAATTGTTTAATGGCAAATGTATTCAAAGCTAAGGGTAGTTTTTTTTTTTTCTAACATTTAGTTTAGCAGACAAGCTGCCAGGCTATCCAAGAGATTTTAACTATATCACTCAAAACTGCCACTCTTTTACGATTCCATTTATATTCAAATCTAGAGTGAAGTGTTGTCAGCTCTTCCATAAGAAAATATATTCCAAGCCTTGCAAAATTCAAATTTCTTTCTCTCCATTTAATATGTATAACTGAAAAAAAAAACATCCTTACTTAGATGAACTACAACAAGATTCTCTCAAATTGGAGGGCATAAATTAAAATATTCGAAAGTATATGAAAGTAATTAACAAACAAATGAGCTATGTCTAAACCCAAATAAAAACAACTTAGGTTTGTCAACAAATAGCATTTTAAAATAAATTACACTGTGTCAGATATTCAACTGTCAGATATTGTATTCAATTTTAATTATTCATCCCGATGTTCTTAAAGCTCATATATTCATATATTTTTTAGATGTAACCTGAAGAAGAACATCAATTGTTCGAAAAGCGCTGTTAGTTTATTAAAAACAAACTTTTTTGTGTGGAGACATAATATTTTCTCCAATATGAGTTAATACTACGCTATAAAAGATTGCACAATTAATAAAGTATCCTTTGTTTCCTCTGTTTTATTTCCATTCAAACTGTATTTTATCATTCTGGTAATTGGTTTATAGCTTCTGTGAATATATAGTAACTTATTTTTGAAATCTTTGGCAAAGAAATGTAACATAACAACAGGGAGAGTAAAAAAATATATGAAGCACAAATAGATAGGTGCATATGACGGAAAAATAGAATTGTAAGTTCATAATATTAAATTGTGAAATTTAAATGATAACTTCTATGAACCAACTGAAGAGTTACTAAAATATACTACTTCCTGAAACATCTTTTTAATATCAAAATAAGTTTATTTTTATTAAATTTTATAAGTGATTTGAAATAAATAAATATTGATGCTTTCAGATTTCTGTTGTGACGAGAGATGAAGTTGGTGCTTACAAGCCTTACCTGTGGGAACAAAGTGTTTTTGATAAAGGACCGATGTTCAGGGAGTGGCTTTTGACAAAAATAGTCAATGGTGAAAGAGCCAGTTATTCGGCTCCTAAGTTTGCAAGAATGCAGGAGAGAACAAGAAGTCAAATGTTAGAAGATATTGTTGCAAATCTGGCTAATCATGCTGAGACTGGACAAATACCGAAACCTTACAGGTATTGGTACATTAAAAATATACTCTTTTAACAAAAAATAGTTATAAAAATGTACTAACAGAAATAGTGAAAAATAAGACAAAATTATAAAAACACAATGCATCTGTAAGGAAAATATGTTTTTAAATGTTATTCATATTTAAACAAATTTACTTGCTCCAATGTTTTATAAAGCAATCAATTCTTCTTCTCTAATATGTAGCTTAATTTGTCATAGGTAACTAATTTATTAATTTTATTAATTTAACTTTGTAACTTGATATGTAATTGGGAAATAGTAGCTACCAATGGCGATAAAACATGGACCAACCATTTTGATAGCTTGCAGCCTACTGAACCAATGGAGCTAACAATCTGTCTGCCGGGATAACCATGCTTGTGTGTTTTAATAAAGCCATACATGTAAGGTAGAGATTCACAAAAAGAACATACCTGACGTACTTATTAGTCTTCTGGGAAGTAGATCTGCTCCTGGGCTTAACTTCAATCGTTAATTGTTCTTTTTATTTATTTTATTCGCTTAATTAATCTTCTGTTTACTTACTTCATTTTATTCTTAGTTTGGTTTTCACAATTTGTTAATAGGTTTTATTTGAATGTTTTCATTGATTTATTATTTACTTTATCTATGCTTATATCCCCTCCCTCCATAAGTTGGCTGCACTGATTGAGTGCTTCTTCAAAGAGACCAGTTCAGTGGACACCTGTCTATTCCACGGTCGATACTCTTATCAATATGTATATATATCTAATCATCCATACACCTACATTAGAGGCCATTATTAATAATGCCTATAGCAACAAACGGTTTACACAATCTTAAGAAGTTCCATAAAGAAGCTCCAGAGCAGTGACTTTTAGAATTTCCTCGAGAATAGAGGTACATCTAATACAATATACTATAATAATCAATATTCAGAGGCTCATAAAATAGATGAACGTGTACTAAAGGGGATAATAACGGCCAACACAACTTGTCTCAACCCTGAGGACCAACTAAAACTGAAGATTTTTTATACAAGTTCAACAACAGCGAGAATGGTAAGTAGAAATAACCTTCAGAACAAATCACTTTCACCTTGTCACCCTACCATTTACAGTTTCCACCAAATTAGGACTTTTGAATGTAATATTTAGTGTTTATCTAATTAAGAATAGTCTTGAGTTATATTTTAGTTATGTATAGTTTAGTAATGTTTTTTTTTAATTGTCAGTGAGGACTGAAATATATCAGACTATGTAAATAAAAATTTTGGTCAACTAATCTATCTTGTACAAAAAATATGGAGAAAGTATATCAGATAAATTGAGAGGCTCAACAAAAAAGTCGTGAAATTAAAAATAGGCATACAATTTAACAAGATATATATATAAAAAGATTTCAAATAAACACGTGAAATAACAATCAATGATCAAACCACAATAAGAAAATGGGAAAACAAGACTAAGATGTCTCAACCGTAACAAGCGGTCTTCGTCAGAGTAAAAAAAAACCCAACTAAAACACTAGACGCAGAGAACATCTGGTGTTTCAGTTGGGTTTTTAACTCTGACGAAGACCGCTTGTTACGGCTGAAAGATCTTAGTCTTGTTTTCCCATTTTCTTATTGTGGTTTGATAATATATATATAATATATATATATATATATATATATATATATATATATATATATTAATAATCAACAATAACTCTTGATATAATATATGAATTAAATAAGTACAATAAACAAATATATATTAGATACAATGCTAAACTTAGTTTAGTTCATTTAGCTCTCTGATGATGTTGTAACAAAAGGCTTTGAGCATTGTATCTAATATATATTTGTTTATTGTGGTTGTTTAATTCATATATATGTATACATAGTTTGATTAAACTCTTTTTGGATCCCTGCAAGTGCATTTGATCAGTATTAAATCAAATCTGCCTCAGTATTAAACTTCACTAAAGAGTTAAGTCAGAAAAAAATTTCTAACTTCTCGGATGTTGTCATGAAACAGAACAGTGAAGATTGCCAGACATCTCTGTATGTTAAACTTACACTCAGTAAACTCTACCTTAATGCACAAGCGAATGCCCTGAAAGATACATTGACAGTACGATAAAGGCACTGATACATAGAACGTTCATGATATCTTCCAATTGGGTTCTTTTCGATCAAGACATTGAACGAATAAAGCAGGTTCTTATCAATAATGGTTGCAATAATAAACAATTCTATAAAATATTGCAAACTTATGTCCAAAAAATTAATAGTGTCAACATTGGTGAACCCAACCAATTCTTTAATAAAACATAAAGTATTTTATAGAAACCGATATACTGAAGCATATAGACGAAAGAATCTTAAGGGCATTATCAAAGCCAATACTAACTGTGTTAAACCGGAAGACCAGCTGAAACGTATTGCATGTTACAAAAGTTTAAGTGCAGCAAACTTAGTAATTAAAAATAACTGCAGCTCAAAGCCAAATTCCAACAAACTAATGTAGTTTACAGCTACAATTGCGCCCAACGAAACTGTGAGTTCCTTAAAACAAACTACATTGGTTCGACAACGACAATGTTATCGAGGAGACTTACAATGCACCTTGCTACAGGTGCTCCTACAGAGCATACGAAAATGGTCAATGGCACGAAACTAAGCTGTCAAATGATGACAAGCAATATCGTGATAATTAATAAAGAAAATGACGTTAGCCGTCTTCCAATAGTAGACGTGCTCCACATTTTAAAAAAGAAACCCAGCATTAATGGACAAATATCAGTATTTAACAGAATTTTGAAACTGCATGTAGAAGAATCGTCGAACAGAAATCAGAAAGAAACTGGAAATTAATCTACAGCCTTTAGGACCAAATATTTGAGGCCAGTGTAAACCTGTATCACTTCAAATTATCATAGCCTAATTGTAACCTTCTCTTGTCAGTGCAACATGCATTCGGATTGTGTTATTGTTTTTCTTAAAGTTATTTATTCTTACTTTATATTGATGAACAATTCCTAGTATTAATAAGTACATTTTCTCTGGAGATGATCACTGGTGACAGAAACGTTGGTTAAGTGTAAAAAGTTATTTTACAGAATAGTATTAATTATGACTAATATTGTGTATAAAACATTTGGACAATTGTTATTTGATATTTCTGAAAATTTTAAACACCTTGTTAGAAAGCTTTAAAAGTTGAAAAGAAATGTGACAAGAACAATTATCCTCAAAGAGTTTAATCAAATATGTGTTTAAGAAAGTCTGCTTCCTAAATATAAACATATATATTCTATTAAATAAAGCAACAGGGAGTTAATTTGTTTATAATACATTTTTCTTAATATTGGCAAGTTTTCCCTCGTCTATTCTTTGATGCATTGTAAGGCACTGCCTATGATATTGATGTCGACCTTTTTGACTGGCCATGACCCATCACCGGGACATTAATGGAAGTTTGCTTTATAGTGTCTTACAGCATATGAAAGACTAAAGCAAACCTCCAGTAATATCCTGATGATGACTGATGTTCAGTCGAAACATTTCGACCAATGGTATAGGGAGTGCCTTAAGATGTATTAAAGAAGAGATGGGGAAAGACTTCCGGATATTACAAAAAATGATTTAGCAGATTTACGTGAAGTATAGTGCTTAATTTAATGGTGTATGTTTAAAAGAAGAACTGCTTCCAACTTTTATATCAAACTCAAGGTATTTGAGCTGAAAAACTATTAATGTTTTTAACTAAAACGTATATTTTATAAAACAGTTTTTTTTTCACTGCTGTATTTTTTGCAGGAGGGGCTCCTGGAGGCCCATTGGTCACATGCGGCCATCAAGTCCTTTGTTGGATTCAGTGAGAGATCGATTTGAAGATTACGACCAATTAGCAAAAGACTTCACTAAATCTTTTCTTAACAATGAAAATAATATCAGTGTTAATCATCATTTCTTTGACATTGTTTTCCTTGTTGGCCAAAACAAGCAAAAACAATCAAAATTCTTTGGAGTGCGAGCTATTCTTGGAGTCAGAAGCAGGTAGTAGAACTTACTGCTAAATTGACTAAATCATGTTGATTATTAAATGTGATACTTTTTCTGACATTTCCGTAAGTTTTTTTTCATAAATAGTCCCTTTATTTATTGATGATAGTCACATTGTAGTCTTAATTCATTTCACCTTCATACAGATATGCGAACTATTAATGCAACATCAATAGCGATTGAAGTAACATATTATTATGGTATTTTATGTTAAGAGATGCATGGACATACTATTTACAACAAAGAATGGTTCCAAAATTTCAACATATCAATTCACCTGGATCATAAATCATAAGACTGTCTGTACAAAAGCCACAGGGTTTCTGTTGCCGTTGAATAATTAATAATGCACCTGTTGAACATTCCCCTCTAATACTGTGTATGTTACATATGTTATACCTATGTTACGGTAAATTTGCCATTCTGATACGAAGACACTGATTTACAGATATCATTACGAAGACATATCATCACAGATATGTGTTTTTTTTATTGTTTGGGGGGTTGAGGGTCTGCTAGAAAGCTATACCTCTGACATTCATTCCTCAAGGGAATATTGTGTCTCCCCAATGATTTTACTCTGGGGGCCCTAAATTTTACCTAACCCAAGTGTATTTATAGCAGGGATCTTTAACGATCCCTGCTATAAATACAGGGATATGTTATAAAATTATTATAAATAATTTTACGTCGTACAATTTCGGGATCGAAGGCTCAATGTTCTCTCCGGAGGAACCATGTTTTCAAATTTGTTCACCTTTCTAGTAAAAAAATCGACTGCCAGAGTGAGAACCGACCCACATTTAGCAGTCCAAAAGCGAGCACACGAACCACTGGACGACTCGGGCTTTCATAGATATGTGTTAGAAACCACTGAATTATTTAGTGACTTGAAAGTTTGATTCACTAAACATTTAACAAAAAAAAAATTAGTTTGTAAATAGTAGAGTGCTCATAAATTCGTGTATATGAATCGTATTACAAATTGTATAACTGTTTTCAGAGTGTTTCAAGAGATGCTTTACGGTATCTCAACAGGATTTGGATCGCCCCAAGTACCAGTAGCTGAACTGCTAGCTCGAGCCGTCCCTACCCTCCCGAGCCCTCAGCATAAACCAAAAAGTAGTAACTTTCTTCAAGTACCTGATATAGAAACGCCTAGGTATCAACAGTGAAACTTGATATATTTTAACTATTTTATTTAAACACTTTTTGAAATTCTGAAGTGGTGATTTCATTTTCCATTTAAATATAATGTTTTAGGCCCAAAAGTGTTCCAAGCTCCCCAATGGTGAAAAGAGCATTTTCACGACTTGGCAATCTTACTGCAGGTTGGGGTAGATCAATTAGAAAGCAGCACTCCCAGCTGACGGTGGACGACAAAAAGAAATGGGCTTCTTCGCAAGACTGCTCAAGTAAACATTTCTTATATGTCAATGTTTGCTACGTTGATTGATAATGACACATTGTTACAGTTATTGCTTCCAATCAAAATAATAATCCGTTAATCATTATTACTTTATAATAGCTATACAGTATTATAAATTGTTGAAAATATTGTGAACATCCCCCATCAAACGCAGACGCTTCCCCACATTAAGCCTCAGGTTCATCTCTCTATCTTCTAGAACCTTCTTGGCCCAGCTCAGTGACTACTTATTCTTCTCCGTAAACTACTTTTCAGTCTTTTTAAGCTCCCACAAAGAGCCTTGTAAGGCTTCAGGGACGATGAAATATGCTTCTAGGATTTTGTGGGCCCAGTGACCCGGAATCTTGCTTGCTACGTCTTTAGCCTTTTATAGTCAGAAGCATTTCTTTCAAGGACGAAGTATCTTTCTTCTTCTGTGAAAGTAACTTCTACAAGCTTGTTACTAACTCCCTTTTTTCATTTTTTTTTTTATTTTTTTATAACAATAAAAAGTCTCACTAGTATCTGCTAGTGAAACCTCTCAATTACGAGGTAAGGTGAATTACTCGGAGGTGGGGGGGGGGGGGGGGGGGGGGTTGCACCAGGTATCCCAGAGGCTCCGTTCCGACACCTAAACTAACCCAGGTTCCTTGCAGCTAGTTCACAAGTCGGTTGGCACACCAGCGTCAGGTTAGTTCGAATTTCCTCCTTCCACAGGATGAAATGAAAAGAATCTCATAATAGAGGAAGGGAAAGTAAAGAGGAGGCTAGGACGAGAAAAGGGTATATAAGAAAGAAAAGAAAGCGTTAGGAGATAGGTAAAAGAAAAAGAAAACAAAATAGAAAAGGCCGTTTTCTCCCGTCCGTCACAATAAAGCAGTACAAACTGCCTCACCCTGTCTAGGAGCCACCATAAGATGGACAGAGTAGCATAGAGTCCGAGACGCATCAAGACTCCTGGAGCTCATTATAAATGTATTAATAGTAATTACAATATAACTACAATATATATGAAGTGAATGAACCTACTTAAACAAATAGAATGTTCAACATTAATATATATAATTTATAAATTATGTACGAATATATTATTAATATAATAGATTATTTATCACATTTAATTAACTGATAAAGTTAATCTAAAGGGTCTAAGAACGTATACTTCCCTACACTATACAATGGCATATATATACATCAAATGTAAATAAGGGCTCACAAAAAAAATAAAAATCAGGTACAGTCTCAGGTTTGCGAGTACATGAACATTTGTTTGTCATCTGTGTACTTATAGTTATTTTTGAACTTTTCATATTCATTTCAGATAGACTTTGAGAGAGAGAGACAGTTTTGAATGATATTCTTTGAAGTGGTTGCACAAACTAATACCCTTCAAATAAATATTGTTCTGTTTAAGTGGCTGCCTGTAAAAGTGCCTTTCCCATGTTGAGTGGATATCTTTTGTCATAACTGAATAACATTAAATGAAATTTGTTTGAAACTTTATTGAAACTCTTATTTGAATATTTGTTGACCCAGATAAAGACAAAGAGTCGAAGGAGAAGGACAAGCAAGTACCCTCTCAACTTGCAGTGCCCAGACTAAGTGTATGTGCCGACATACAGAAAGTAGACCGAGCCAAGTTGGCCCAGACTGAGGTTGGTTCATAATTTATTACAATATCTTATTTTGAAGATAGACATTTTAGGAATAAGGAGGCATTTTTCTTATAAATACAAGTTATTTATATTTTTTTTTCATCAACACATTACCTTTCTATAGAGGCCATTTATTTACTACGAACCTCCTTAATAAATTGCACATGAATCACATTGAGTAAATAATTTTTTTTTTATAATAATCGTACATTTATAAAGTGTTAAAAAGGTTCTAAAAACGAAAGAGCAAAATCAGTTATAAATTAACATCTGTCTTAATAATAACCCCCAAAGTTGTATAGTTTATGTATATATATCAAATATTTAAGGGAAAAGAGCATGGGGAAACAGGAACGAAACTTACTTCAATATTTCTACTACTTCTTCATCGAGATAAGAATAACTCCAATTGCCTGACAGACAGCAACTGTTGTCATTTCCAATTCCATCAGTTTTCATCAGTTGCTGTTTGCCAGGAAAACAGTTATTCTTCTCCTGATGATGACATGATCGAAATATTGAACTAAGTGTCGTAGTTGTTCTCCATGTTTTTTTTTTCTCTTAATTGTTTGATAAGTTGTCCTAACAGAGGTGTTTTAACTATATATAGATATATATAAATAGTCAGGGGTCGTCACCTGTCTTCGGAGCGATTTACTTTATCTCTCAACCTGATGACAACGTGGTTGAAATAAAGTAGTGGATTTCTGTTATCTCTTTTATGTGTTATATATATATAATCTAAATAAACACTAAATAAAAGATTTATTTAGATGTTTATTCAGATAATTTAAAGATTTTTTTAGATTATATAAATAATCAAAATAAAAACATAAATAAAAGTTATGTTAATTTGAACACATGATCGATATGTGCAACATGTCACACAATGATTTCATTGTTTGATGAGGTTGAAATGCGACAGAGGAGGAAGCCCGATCCCTCTGTTTTGGTTATATCAATCATTTATTACTGATTAGAACCGAATAAAGAGGTCAAATTTATTGTTATTACATATTGAAGGTATTAACTAGTTGTGTAATATCGACTCATTATTTTTCTGATGGAATTTTAATTTTATTGGTAATGGAATTAATAAATGATTGATACATTTTTTCTTTGGTTGCAACCAAATATTTCAGTCTTTTAACATAAGTAATATGGTAAAATTTTCCGTTAATATTGGATCCGGTGTATTTTGTGTTTCACTTCTGCCTCCCGAAGAGAGCCTGATTTATTCTGACTTACACCAATACCCAAAATAATTTTACTTTTTGTTTTATATTGAGAGTTTCTTAGAAAGTTACACCTCTGACAATTATTTCTGGAGGGAATATTGTATTTCCTTAATGATTTCTATTGGGAGTCCTAAATTTTGCTTAATTCAAGAGTATTTAGAATGGGATCTTTAATGACTTTGAATACATTAAAGGGATCTCCAAGGGATGAACTGTTCAAATTTTTTAGCCTCCGGCGTGAAAAAAAAATAGAGGATCTGAGTGAAACTTGAAACTACTGGGCTACCCTGGGCCTCACTTTGGTCCTTCATATACCTTCCGAAATGATTAGTTTCTTTCCGATATCAATAAATGTTTTTGTATTGATAATTATTGAACAGCTTCATTACGTCTCAAAACTTAGATCACTTATTGTTTTTATTCATTTTTTTAATGTACAAGTAATTGCTATTATGTTTAAGTCATTTTTTATAAACTTTTATTGTATTATTTTCATAATCTATAATCTTCGCGTCGTCTAGATTAAAGTTGTGCCCTATTGTTAATTGAGTGATGGACTAAAGCACAAAATATTTTTTTTTATTAATATCATATTTATGTAGAGCTAACTTATCGCTTAAATACTGTTTTGTTTGACCAATGAAAACTGCATCGAAATTGTCCCAAGGAGTTGAATATATAATATTACTATAGAGGACTTTATTTATGTGTTCTTATTTATACCTAATCAATAGTTTTCAAACTTTAACTCAACACGTCTATGTTTATGTTATTCCTCTCTCGACCATATGACCCATGATCCTTGATATGACATACTATTCTTATATATTAGAAACCTTAGAATTATAATACAAAGGTTTAATTTTGTTTCAGTTAATAACTATGTTATATTGGTTTCAGTTTAATATAATTGAGTTTGACCCGGATACATTTAGAATACTGCTAGATTATTTACATACAAGTTCCTGCCCTCTTACCTGTGCCAACATTCCTGGACTGATATGTGCTGCAGAGCACTACGACCTTCCCGAGTTACTTCAGGCTTGCTTCCATCACGCCAAACAGTTTTTAAGAATTGAAGTGGTACTGTCAATATTTTAAATATTCTTATTTTAATTTTTTTTTAAATTATCGAATCAATATATTATTTTGTAATTTTAGGTGTGCTGTATGCTATGCTCATTAGAAAATTACTATTGGAGATATACCTCAGCTTCTGAATTAGTAAACATGATATTGGCTTTCATTGAAACTCGAGCCCAACAGGTAAATTATATAGCGTTGTACGATTCTGCGAAAATACCTATACTGTTGGATTGATTACTGAGAGTTGAAAATAGTTATCTCATTCCAAGTTAAATAAATAATTTTACAATTATTTATTAAACATTAAAAATTTTTTTTTACAATGAAAAATGTAAAAATGAGTAAACTCAATTAAAAAATGAGTAGAAGTCATATTGGAAGTAAATGATTCTTGTTCAACTTATGTGGTTTTACATTATTGTCACATGTAATACAGGATGATGTGAACTCTTTTGATAGAGGGAAGGAAGCAACTGTGAATATAACTTTCTTTATTTATTCAAAGTATATCTGAGAGATACACTCATATAGTATTCAAACTTTTCCAAGCATTTATTGATCTCCTGAGAAAACTAGCATTGTTTCTTTGACATTCCCAACAATGTTCTGATTTATATTTATTTTTATGAGTGCAATTGGGTAGGAAACTTTTTTGCTACTTAGGGCAGTGCATGATCTCCCCATCCCCTTCCATGAGCTGCCTGTTTGTTAAATTTTAGATTCTAAAAACTTCACATTAAATCCTTTATAAGAAAATTCCTTATTTGTAGAACTGAAAATTCTTGCGGCACCAACGAGTTCAAGAGATTTGTATTGCTTAAATTTTGATATTACATTGTCACTAGTATTTTTTTTTTTTTTTTTTTTTGTCAGAAAACAGCATGCTCCACCCGAAGGCACCACACGCATCAAAATCTTCAATGCTACACAACATCTCCATCATGCTATGCAAATACAGCTTAAACAACAACAAAATAACCACAATGACAACAGAGCACACAGATAATACAGGCTATCATAATCAACCCAGTAAATTAAAATATTTGTTAACCACTTCCCCGAAGGCACCGACTAGGCCCTCCTCCAACAAAGCTGCAAGCTGCGGGGGCCACGCACCTCCGGCAGTCACCACTTTTCTCTCCATCCTACTCCTCTCTGAGTTTAACTCAACGCAGTCGAACAGGAGGTGTTGAACTGTTTGAGGTGACCTACCGTCACTAGTATTGAAATAAATATAAAAATGATAATCTGTTGAGCAATTACTTGACTCAGTTTTAAACTATTTTACCAATGTAGTCCATTAGTGTGTTGATCCGAAATACCTGAAAACTTATTAGCACCTATGCTTGCATCAAATAAATGTGTAATATTTTTATATACTGATCTCATGCGGCAAAAATGCTAAAATTACCCTTACTTATACAATATAAATACAAGAACCAGTGCTCAGGGGGTTAGGTTACAGTGCCAGTCCCACGAGAGAACGAAGATGGGTCACAGATTAGCCCTTTTTGATGCCATACAATCAATATTTCACATTGGGTGTCCTGAATGTTGCCTAACTTAGATGTATTTAAGGATCTGTAACGAGTAACTAACATCCTACAGGCTCGGGAACGACGGCTTAAAGTCCTCTCCGGGGGACGAAGTACTGAGGAGCGAAGTACTCCCGCGTAAATACATTGAAGGCCAGAGTGGGTATGCAACCCCAAATCCACCATTACAGAGGCCTAAATTTTATTTTGGTTTAATTTCCAAAATATGATCTTGTATTTATTTTTTGTGTTTCATTAAAATGTTGCCCTCTGTCACTTGCTACCCGGAACGGACCAAATCCTCCCTCCCTCTTTTGCTACACCAGACCCTGGAAGATTTTTGTTGGAGGAATCTGAGTCAAAACTTGTTTGAACATTACCATATCTCTTCCTCCAGTGGTCAAACCTTTCACTTTGGCCAAGTTTATTGCTCAGTCTTTATTAATAATAATGACAGATCCAGTTCCATAGTTACATGTTAGACTTTTGCCCAGTCTGTCCAAAATGTTTTGGACATTTTATATTTTGGATATAAAATGAATGTCATTTACTTCAAAAGTATTCCCAAATAAATTTACAAATTTATGAATCCATGAAAGGTTTTATATTTTTTTAATTTCAGTAACATTTTATTTTACTTCGCCTTTTTATATATTTTGAAACTTGTTTCAGCTCTTTCCTACAGAAGAATTTCTGTCTCTTTCTGAATCTATGGTACAAATGATAATGTGTAGGAACTTAGAAGTTCCTGAAATTCTCAAATTTCAAGCTATGTTAAATTGGACTAACCACAAAATAAAACTAAAATCCTCAACCAAAGTTGATACGAAGGTGGAATTTCGATGTACTATGGAAAGATTGACCAGGGACCTCAAGCTGTATAGAATTTCGCCCCAAGATTTAATTAAGGTATGTCGTTAGTACTCGCTCATATCTATACTATATAAACGCTTTTTCTCTTCAAAATTTAATAATTTATTTCATATCGATAGGGTAACTTATAATCCAAGTATGATTCCTTCTCGTGTAATTAGTATTTATATGACATATGAATATAGGGATGGGTGTGTGTGGATATGGACATGTTATTCAAATATATTACCAGACCTACATGCATACCCAGCATAAGCAGGATAAACAAGCACTTCAAACAATAACGGAAACATCATGTCAAACCTAAAAAAAAAATGGAATTTACCTGACAATTTTCTATAAAAATAATAGAACTAGCATCATGCTAATATCAACGGTCTAAAAACTGATATTCTTGAACTTCAGAGTAGCCATCTTATATATGAGTTAACATGTATTGTAAAGGCCTTTAAGACCCTACCAGCTACGTATATAGATACATGCATATTGTTATTACCACTGAGGTTAGCATGACTTACATTAGAAATAGGGAAAACCGTCAAACCTCGTAAGATGTTCTTGGAGTCGTTGGAGCGCTTTCGGACGTTGTCCATCTTCGATCGCAACTAACCTAAGGAGCTGTTGTCAAGGGGTTTTTATATTATCGTATATAAATAGCAGTGGACTTGATATATAAACCACTTGACAACAGTTCCTTAGGTTAGTTGCAATCGAAGATGGACAACGTCCGAAAGCGCTCCAAGGACTCTTACAAGGTATGACGGTTTTCCCTATTTCTAGTATAAATATGTATATAGAACTAACTATGATGTAGCTTTCAAGAAGATTGACTTTATACCTACTGCTAGTATTCCAAAAAATGACGTTTATGAAAAGCACAAAATTCGCCTGACTCTGGAAATATTAGTAAGAGGCACACAAATCATTCATCAACAGCAAGATCATCAGACTCTAGAGTCCGTATATACCAATCATAAAAACCCAACTACTTATTAGCAGGTTATTGATTCATTCATAATTACAACCAACGTGAGAACCTAGAAGATATTTAATAGGGAACAAAATTGAGACCTGGCTCTCTGATTGGTTTGCCTTTCTTAAGGCTTAGGACGAATCAGAAACTTAGCTCCCACCATTCCCCCACCTGTTCTCACAATGTCCATTAGACTCTCAATAAGGCGACTCAGTCAACAGAAAGGAAAATTGCAAGGGATATTCAAGAGACAGTGGTGAATTAAGAGTGGGAGGGGTGATCCTCCCCAGGTGGTCATACGGGGGGGGGCGGCATTTTGAAGGGATGAAAATGAAATAAAATAAAAATAATAACAAGCTAACCAAAAATCTGAAATTTATACCAAAATATTTTTAAGGTTTTAATTATTTTTATGTTTTATATATGTAATACTGTTTTCAAATTGATTTTTCAACTGTAATATCTGCAAATTAAAAATAAATTTATTTTAAATTTTTAAAAACTAGTTTTTTAAAGGGGTTAAAAGTTTATTATATTTGTTTGCGTAGTCATTTAAGTTAACAGTTTTTTTTATGATTTGAATTATACGTTTTTTTTTTAAAAAATCTTTGGTTTTCTTTGATGACTGTATAGTTATATGAGTACTGTAACAAAATGGAAGTCTGGGACTAATAACAGCAGTCTAAAATTAGATCCTTAATTGTAATTCATTGAAAATAAATAATTAGAGGTCTTTTTTGGAATTTTGAAGCTTGATAGAGTATTAATAGTCAGGGGAGGGGGGGCAAAACTTATGACCTCCCCGAGCGGCCAAAATAGTTGGTACACCACTGTTAAGAGACCAGGAAGAAAGTCATTAAAGAAAAGCTGGTGTAGTATTTAATAACACATGTATAAAAGAAACTTGCTGTCAATATAGGATAATATATGTATGCCAAGACATATTGAAATAACACAAATTTTGTTGATATTTTCTTTTAAATGTTTTCTCATGAGTTCAGAAGGGCATTTCTGGTCCTTCAAATGCCCTGTGAAATTCGACTATTATTTTACACAACTATAACTTTGATTTGCAATATTCCATCATTTGGTGAAAATCCTTTGTATTTATTTATTTAAGACAAAAATATGCCATTACTGTAAGCATAATTTATATCTATGAAGAAGTAGGCATAAGTTTTATACCAGAAGTAGATAAAAACCTACTGGTATATTAGGGATTGTAGGATAAGTCAAATGAGCATAAATTCACTGTTCATTTGTTCATTAATTCACATGACTGGATAATTCGCCCTATTGCATGACGAATTATGACCTCACGAATAGTAATATAAAGATTTCACATAAACACGTGAAATAACAATCAATGATCAAACCACAATAAGAAATGGGAAAACAAGACTAAGATCTTTCAACCGTAACAAGCGATCTTCGTCAGAGTCAAAAACCCAACAGTTGGGTTTTTGACTCTGATGAAGACCGCTTGTTACGGTTGAAAGATCTTAGTCTTGTTTTCCCATTTCTTATTGTGGTTTGATCATTGAATAGTAATAAGTTGAACAATTATTGTTTAGGGTAGAGAAAATCAAAAGAACAATGGAAAAGCTTCTTTTTTTATTTCTTTCTTTGAAATCCATGGATCATTAAAAAAAATTGAATAAAGTAATGAAATGGAAATACAAAAATAAAGATAAAAACTGTTAGTTATCTGTATAATTGTGTTTCATTGTACAATAATGTATATAAATATTGAAGAAATGTTATTTTATTATACTTCCACAATTTTTACCTTACTGTAAGTAAAGTTTCGCCACCATGAAAATATTCTTCCTCAAGATTTTGACTGATTTTCATGTTTTGTGGTCCCCTAAAGTTCAGTTTTTACGTTTTTATAACGATGCCTGCACGGCCGCGGGTTTGATCGAGTGTGTAGATTAATGAGTATATATGTATCCAAAAGTTTGTGGGTAAAGAGAAAATTAAATTTGTTCATAAGGAACAACATACATATCAGAAGGGTAAATCGACAGTATCAGTTCCAAAAACTTTGGTTTACAAAATAGTAAACTTTTTGAGTCTCAAAGGAATCACTTTGGGCTCCTTTTGAGATATTGAAGGAGCTTATTGGTAGCTTTGCTCTTATCTAAATTCAAGAAGACAATATCGTATTTGCATGATACCTCAATGAAACTAACAAACAAACAAAATACTCTTTATAGGTGGTTTTACCCAGCAAAGCAATTAAAAATCAGAGAATACTGGAGACTTTGATGTTCCAAGCCAACTCAGGGATGTACCGCATTCAAGACAGTTACCTGGCTGCCTGCCAGAGAAGGTTAGAAGCACAAGATTCAAGGCTCAGCGAGTGGGACTCCTTTGATTACGGCATTTAAAAGGAAGTATACATCTAATTGCGAAACAAGCTAACTTCTTTAAACTTTAACCCAATCAATGCCAAAAATTGTTCAGGGCTAGCTAATATGATCACATAGTTGTTATGCGTAAATTATTTTTATACTATTAGATCAGAAATTACCATGAATGTGATTATAACTCAATATTTATACATATAATTGAGAATTGTAAATTACAGATTTTTCTTATAACCAGATAACTAAAAGAGCTATTTATCTAAATGTAATATTTGTTTCAAATACCGCATACTTTTTTATATTTCAAAATTAATAAAGATGAATACATTTGTACCTTTTTACATGTATATATCAAATTGGAGAATCAAAAATAAGATCAAATAAAACCTAGATTTTAGTTTTTAGAACTTTAGTTATTTTGTACGTTTTCGTATGGATTTACAGAATGCTGATGATAAATTTAACTATAATTAAGCTTTAATGTAGGCTCCATTAAAATATAAGCCCTATAAAATTCAGCATTATTATATATAAAAATAAAGTGTGGAAGCAGGTATTTATATTGAGAAAATTATCTTCAAAGGGAATATTGTTCTACAATAGAAATTTTATTATTAACATATATGCTAAACAAATGCAATTATGACTGGTTTATTGAAAAGAAATTGATACACTAAACCAGGACATTTGTAAAGAATTTCAGTTAAAACAAGTTTTAATTTTTATTAATGAAAAATTTTACAATTTAACAGTTTGAAAATGGATCGAGCAGTACTTATTTTCGTCAGGTTTTTTTTTAGGCTTTCTTAATAAAAGACTGTGTTGTTTATGAAATGCAATACTATTTAGTTACAAATATTTAACAACTCATACTGTTTTGCAGTATTTTAATTGGAAGTAGTATGACAAGTTTGTAATATATTTCATTTTAATTAGCTGACAATCATAACAAACAATATTGGTGTTTTCTTTTGTGAGAAAACGCCGTCCTGAATATAATCTTTCAATGCCCAATTTGAATCTAATCAGGGCATTCAATTAATATTCTACCACTAATTGATTCGATTTGAAAATCAACTAATTACGAAATATATTTTCCTCGACTAGGAAAAATGAAGTACATGATGTAAATATGCTTCTTACATGGGACAAAGTAAACTAATTACAAATTATTTTCTGAATTAAGTAAATTAACTTACATGCCGTTTTATATGTGTCTTTGTAATTAATACTTGATAAAAATTGAAACTGATTTGTATGATTCATTACGAAAAGAGTCATTTCAGTTATCGATTGAACTCATATGTGAATGAATGTATTTATAATTCCAATGGGGAAAAATTGTATAACTGAAATTATACTACAATAATTCAAAATTGTTTAACATTTCATTCATCCAATTTTTGAATGGAAAAAAAATCAAAATTAGATTCAAAGAAACTGATAAATTTTCTTGTTGTATATAAGTTGACATCAAATATGTGAAATTTTGTGTTCACATAGAAGCATAGCTTAGTGCCTAACCATATGCTCAAACGACTGCAGTCCTCTTTTCTAGGATCTAGTAAGTGTTTATACAATAAACGAACCCAAATAATAAATATGAATATGCTATATGCAATACCACACATTCCGCTACCATACAATGTTAGATGATAAATGTTAAAATTTATATTAATTTTTATATTACTAATAAAATTGAAATATCACTCTCCATTTTTGTTTCTAATGATTGAAATATGTTGTTTTTCAACATGGAAGAAACTGTGTTCATCTATGAAGTACTTCGTTGAAATTATTTAGAGCCCTTTTCAGTTGAAATTGTAATATAAAATATAGATGATCATAATTAATTTTAAGAAATAATGTAGAAATAATTTGTTAATTCTAAGGAAATTCACATTAGCTTTTAGGAATGACCTAGTTACAGAATTATACGCATTCTTGGACCACTGAAGGCAATAAGTTCGTAAAAACTTTTTGAGCTGGATAAACTCGTTTCTAAGTGTTAAATCAATAAATATTTTACAGTTACAAAGTTGTCCACATTTTAAGGTGAAGTAATTATTAATCAAATTCAGTGGACTCAGGACCACCTCAACAGCATTATAAATCCCTGGCAAAAAAAAGTTCATTTCTACATTGAGACCTCAAGAATTCAAATATTTATAATAAGTTCTTCCAAATATTTCCTATTTCTAGTAAATAATTTTTTTATTACTATTTCATCCCCAAATGTTTTTTCCAGGTAAGTTATAACAAAAGTAATCATATTAGTGCCAAGCGTTGAAACGGTCCTGAGAAGCTAACATCATTTGTGAAAAATTCGATATAAAATGCTTATTTGAAAAAAGTTACTATCTTCTTAATATACTCAACTGAAACTATACTGTTATTTTTATAAAATAGTATAAAATATCGATTAACTAATTTTTTATGATAGATAATAATATTCATTATTTTTATCATATTATAATGTTATTTATAAAATTACTGTGCACTGCTTTGACCTGTATAATTATTTTATATGTAATCATTGTTATGAGCATGTTCATAACAGAAAAATTATAGAATATCAAACTGGATGCGTATTAATTTATTTCAGGTATGACTATGCAGATCCAGATAAAACCAGGATGTGTAAAAATATTACAAGTAGCCATTCTTATTGGTTTTTTTAAAAAAATCCTAAGACCTTTGAATGTTACTATTACGTTATTAACATTTTTTTGTTTATAATCTTTGATTTATCACTTATAATATTTGTCGTAGGTATAATTATAAATGAAATGTTTATACAATAGCATTACCTCTATGAAGTTCATTTATTATAAAGTTTTTGATGTTGCAAACAATTAAGAAATAACCCAATACTATGTACCTAGTTATATATAAGAGAAACATATTGAAGAGAGTGTCAATGCATAGGAGTGATGGACAGTTTTAAAATATTGCATTACATCTTTTCTTTGTATTGGTGTCGTGTGTAAGTTACAAATGCCATTACAAATACAATTATGGTTTAGAACAATCACTTTTCATAAATATATAAAACAGATTACGTTCAATTATCGCATCAATTCAACATCAAAGAGAAAGAAAATAATATTATAAGAAAGCTGTCAAAACTTTAACTACCTTTAATTTTTAATCATACAATTTTCATTTAAATTGTTTTCTTTTGAAAATCATTCTAATCTCTTGACTAATATCTTAATACATGAAATATCTAAAAACTTACCTTATGTTAAAATTTATATTTAATTATCTTTCATTGCTTTGATTTTTTTCTGTTACTTAATCTTAATAACCTTTGTAAGCCTTGTTTTAGTGTTTAGTTATGTCACTCCTAGGCTATGTCACTTCTTTAGTTATTTTTAATAACTTTATTTTGATGGTCTAATAAAAAGCCCCTAAGTCATCTTAACTGTATTAAAAAATAATCATCTAACTTTAAACTGGCTCAATTTATCGACTAAATATAATGGAAACCAATATTAAATGAAAATTTAATTTTTATATTTATGTTATTTTTTTTATTCAAAGAAACAAAATATTTGAAGAAAAACAAAACACCAAACAAAATGTATCAGTTATATTGTTAGTGATGAGTGTATGTAAAGTTTCTCCATCATTGTGATTGTAAAATTGTAATGTTTCATTTTTAAAATTTTTTTTTCTTTTTAATTCATTCATTGAAAACCGCTATTTTTACACAAATATTCCAAGCTATAAAAATGTTTATATTGGAAATTCAAGGCGTTCAATTACAGTAAAGGTTTTAAGGTCCAGAAATTAGATTCAGTATTCCGAATAGAGATAAAGTTTATCACTAAGTATAAAAAGGAATAAAGTTTTATTGTGTTAGGTCGTTTTAAAGAAGTATATTAAAAAAAATATTCTCATTTTTAATTCTGGTTATTAATTATATAGTTATTTTAAAAAAGTGTTGACAATAAATCGAACATGAAATCACTTGAAATTTCCATCAATAAGCACAATGTTTTGTATATTTAATTTTAATTATTACCTAAAAACAATGGTGGTAATTTCAAATTTGAAAGATTACTGACCAGGAAAGTTAAAAAAATTAAAGTTTGTATCAATTTAATGATAATTTAAAATACATACGTTACATGCCACATAGTAATAGCTTCACTCATTCTTACTAAATTTCATTTAGATTCACATGATTTCCTTTTATGTAGATTTAGATAGAAGTAAATATTAATTTGGAGTTAATAATTAATGATAATTATTTGGAAATTTCCTCCAAATTAACTTTATAAATGGTTTCAAACACCTCATCGTGCCAACGACAAAACATCTAGAAATAGTCAAACGAATTAGTTGTTTTATTTCTAATCTTTACTCACAGAGAATATTTTTGACATTTCTTTTTTTTATCGGAACACACAAACACTGGTTCCAGAGTCAGAAGTGTTACAATAGATTTCGATTTCCTAATATTAATAGTATATTTTGTAGCTTTTCAATGAAACCTTGCGAGTTCAAAAAAGGTGGTAAAAGAGTAAAGGTCCACGAATAACAAAAATCCAATATATATATAAAACGTTTGTTTAAAGTATCAAAGTTTAATTTGGATTACTCTGAACAAGAAACTTCAAAATATTGGCTATTCAGCATTGATTCAAGAAAAAGCATTAAAGTACGTTTACAATTTATGTTAATAGTTTCTATATATCCATATTGCTTTTTATGTATATTATAAATATATATACATATTTAAACTATATATATGCAAAATTATCACAAAAGCACGTGTTACAAATATTCAAGTACCTCATTACGAAAGAAAATATAGGATTAACTCTGTCTTTCGTATTGCACGTCATCGGAGAGCCCTTACATTTCACTTGTTCTCCTTCACCGTTCCTTCAACAATACGGAAGTTCTCAGACCGTTAATCCCCTACTATCATTTCTGGTGAGTCATCTATATATATATATATATATATATATATATATATATATATATATATCAAATAAGTAGCTTCGATCTGCCTTTAAAAAAAAAAGTTCAGAAACAAACTAAAAAATCACAGAAATTACATGAAAATTTATAACTGAAAATTATTCTAGACATTTATTACTGCAGGTGATCCATTGAACTAGAAATATATATTAAAAACATAATGAAACAGGAATTATAAACAATACATTATGACTAGCTTTCACGATTTTGACAATCTTGTGGTCACCCTCAGGAGAGGAAACAGAATAATGAGATGAGAGTAGATATACATATATCATTTTTAATGGAAGCGATAATACATAGAAAAAAAGTAGTAAAACTCACTTAAATATTCTAGCAGCCTTTGCTATCAGTTGAATAATAACCACACTCAAGAAAGTTGTTTTTTTCTGTAAACTGCTACCGAAATTATTTTTCTTTTGGAAGATTTATTTTTAACTGTATGATTTGTTTTATAATTAAATTCTTCTTAAATAATGATAACAGTATTTACTTTGAGATCGCTTTCTAGATTAGAATGTTACACATTTTTTTTTTGCTTTTAAACTTGTCAATTAATGCTAACATGTTAAATATTGGGCCTGTGTAATTTGTTCTATCATGATATTATTAGTTCTATATATGATCTTCAAACTCCTGGGTCACAATATCATTTAACATTATGTTTATTGCTTTAGCAGTAACTATTATTTAGTTTATTGAGTGATACATAAAATTGTCTCCCAAAGGAGCGAAGGTTGTACAATCAAAGAAATTGTTATTAATATTAAATTTCTTATAATTTTATATCAACCAAATATTATTCTCAGAGAACTCATTGTGTGACTACCAAATTTGTTGAAATTGGGTTTAGAAGTGTAGGTCTAAAGATAAAAAGTCTTCACATATGACATGCTTATAGTAATTTCAAATCATTATGTTGTAATTCTAATAAGACAAAGTTAAAAGACGTAAAACATAATCTTCATACAGACCTAATGGCTGTAATTTGATGACTTTATAAATACCTTTTCTCATTCATTTAATATTATTGAGAAAAAAGTAATAACGAGCTCTGCAAACATGAAAATAACACCCAAAATCACTAATCAAACATGAAATTTTATTTGGAAGTTTTACTTTCAGATATTGAGTCTGAAAAGCTCCTATAGTGCATTAAAACACGTTTATCGTCTTTTGTTCTGTTATTTGAATAATCTATTTCCAAACAATATTCTTAATTGCTTAGTAGAGATTTGAAGGTTTAAATTAACATCCTAGTAATTTTAGATTTAAAATTGAATTAATTTATATCATTTGTAGTCATTTCATCAATTTTTTTTAATTATTAATGTAGTTGATTATAAATTTATATGAAGAGGACTTAATTAATAATAATTTGGAAAGTAATGAAATAGACAAACAATAGTCGTGTGAGACTGCATTTCTATGTTAATAAATTCTATATTAATATAGAGTTTATTAAATTAAGAGTAATGCTAGAAAATGAATTCCCTTCAATTTTGTTACATTTCACTTGTATTTATTTTATTCCGAAATATGTAAATTATCAACGAAACCATTACATCTCTTTGTGAAAATATAAGCTCAATCTCATTTACAAAAATTAATTGTGGCAGTCACCCTAATGTAAGTAACCTTATATGTGAATTTCAAATGAATATGAAATATTAAAAACAGTACTTAAAATAAATTTAATAATAAATAATTTAAAAATAAGATGGCATTAAATCATATACTTTCTGAAAATTATCGGAAAAGAATTACCATTTTTTTTGTACAAATTCTGTTTAAGAAAAACTTGTTTTTAAGATCTGAAATATTAACTGAATGTAACCAAATCTTATGTGAATTGTTAAAAGCTTTTAGTGACTAGGAAGCATTTTGTATTCAAAATGGGTGTGCCTATAGCCTTTGTAAATTATCTGATGTTAGATGTATTTCGTTTGTTTCTATAAAAGAGATGTTTGTTTAAATAAATGTTGCATAATGTTGGTACATCTTTCTGCTGAATGACTGCTGTGCAGTTACTTTCCCATATGTATATCAATTGTTTAATATATTTATTTTCATTGTTACGATCAAACACAAGAAAACAGTGTTGCCGAGCGATTTCCTTGTGGATTGATGTGTAATGAAATGTACTTCCTTATTAAAATGACAGAAAATATTATACCAAAATGTAAATACGTTGCATCAATGTTGTACAGCATGAAATTACCGGTTATTAATGCAAAAAAAGTCATTGTATATGTTTTATTTTCTTACGTATTGTATATATATTAAATGATGTTATCCATTATTATGTTGACGTGATTGAAAACAGGAAGGGAAACACGGAAAACATGCACTATATCTTTTAATATATTTGACTAATTTAATTATAAGTTGTTTTCAGTTATTGCACACTCATGTTTAATAACTATAATTATCAAGGGTATATTTTTTTATGGATTAATCAACGACTACAGTTATTAACATCTGATAATGCAACATTTGGACAAGTATAAACAACCTGGATTAACAGGGCACAATTCAGTCCCGTAGTAATGAAAGTGATTAATAAACGAATAGCACCGATATTTTGCATGTATGTACTATTTTTTTACAATATTCAAAGAGTTATTTTGTTTGATCCATTTTGTAAAGTACAAATTAATACAAATATTGTTGATCAAGTTTCTAGTCGATAAATTTAACTTAATCTTGTAAACACATCTGATCTAATATCAGCATACTAGTAATAATTAATGAACTGTTGTTTTAATTTGTTAAATTTGTTAGTTGTTACCGTTTTTATTTTTCTAGTTAATGCTTAGCTGTTCAGTTTTAAATGGTCTATATCAAAGAGTAAACAAAGAAGTTTATTCTTGTTTAAATAATTTATTTCAGACTGCATGCATTTTGAGAATTTTCATAGGCAGGAAATATGACTAAGAATAACTTATTCTATCAGGTTGGAGATTGATTAAACTCCAAAAAGAAATAAAGTATTTCATTATTCAGAAGGTGTATATCAATAATAATATTATATTTATGTTAAGTTTATTCCCATGAAGCTAGCATGACTTCATGTAATCCGGTGTGGTTCATATTACAAAGAATTCCTTCCTGTTTTAATGTCATCAATAGGAACCCTTATTCCTGATTCTACTCGAATGTGATTACCCAGTGAGTATTTATTTACAAGCACAAAAAAAAATGCTTTTCATATTGATTATTTCCGTTGCACTATCTGTTAGTAAATGTCAGTGCTGTGTCAAATAACCAATTAACTTGTAAAATAATTAAGTATAATGGAAATAAGTGTCTTATATGTAAATAATATACATACATTGTTACATGTTATATATTTATATGTTGCTATTAGAACCTGTTTGAGTTTCAACTAAAAGAGTATTTACCTTTTTACTAATATAATCTTGAAGTGCCACATAGTGAAAATGAATAATTTGGAATAAGCCTTTGGTTTTAGACTAGTTTTACAGTTTTGGTAAGGATATACACTTACACTTTTTGCTCAATTAATAACTGAGTTGTGTTTGATAATATACAGCAGAGGTCCAGCAAGTGAGTAAACCAATTCTATATATGAAACTTTATGAACATTTTAAAGATGTTAACCACTTTTTTTCCTGTTTGTTTGTGTCTGTAACTTATTTTCCTGTCATATTTATATAGTATTATCACTACAGAAGTAATTTTAAATTAAGAAACTAATTTAGAAATTCTAAATAAATAAAAGAATAATTTTCTCTTTGAACAGTTTATGTTTCGAAAATTATATTTTTATTTTGATATTCTAAATAAGTTTAAATGTTACTTTGTTCGGTTTATTTATTCTAATATACAATCGTAGATTATGTAAAAATAATATCGTATAAAACCTTTCTGATTTTAATATCTTTTCTATTTATTCATTTGAAAATAGTTTTTTTTTATTTAAATATGATCTTAGTTTAGTTACCACTGTTCATTAAAGATAAGCTTGTTTCTTGGCAAGAGGAGTCAATTTGATATTCATCATTTCTACATTAAGTCAAATTAAATGATAAAATGTATACACACTGGATCCAAAGCATACTTGTTTCATCTCTGGCACCAAGAAATGTCTTTTTGTTGATGTACATCCTCGATTCATGGTTTTGATCGCAACATATGTAATATACACAATTTTATATTTATTGCTGTGATCTTCGTGGAAATCTTCTGAGATGCCAGTTGTCTTTTTCTACTCCCGTTAGTAATCATATTAAAGTGTGTTTTTACAAAACTAAAAGTTTTCAATTCCTTAAAACTTCTTTTATAAGTGTTGCAGTCCTATACACAAAGAATGTTTTTACTTTACTATAAGTAAAGTATTGCGATCATGAAAAAATTTGATCTCGAAATTTTGATGGAGTTATGGTACATGTTTTGAGATCCTAGAAGTCGTTTTATGAAGTTTTTACGTTGATGTCTGTATATGTGTGTGTGTAGGTGGATGGATCGGTGAGTGTGTATCCAAAGCTTGTGGAAACGCTACGGTCCAGAATCTTTGATGGATCAAATTGATATTTACACAAAAATGGGCTTCATAGTGTAGATGTGCTGTATAGTTTGAAAGCAATTATGCATCACTTTTTTGCCAAAAATATTTTTGAGACATTCTTTTTCTCCTAAGGTACTAATTGTAGAGTCTTGAAATTTTGGCATTATCTTTGAGGCTCCAAAAGCAATAAACAAAAAATCTTCAGATTTTTAAAACAACAATTTTTTTTATAAAATATAACAATTTTTTTATTTATAATTTAATCTGAAAGCCTGTGAGGGCAAAACAACCTATACCGTCTGACAGATCAAAATGATTTTATGTCCAAAAATAAGACATTATGTGGAGGGTGAGGTGTAGCAATTTTTTTCAAAATTACATTTACCAAATAGCCGTTATAGTACATTTTCTGTTTTCATGAACATTTTCATGAAATATTTTTTGAAGCTAAACGACTCATTAAAAAACCATGAAATGTTTACAAAAAAATTGGACAGAAAATTAACAATTTATAAAAAGAATTCAGGAAATTTCAATTACGGCAAAGAGTAATAAAGCTATAAAAACTGAAATCCATCCTGAACTAATGGTTTACTTATTCTACTTGTATTTGTTTACACTGTTAACATTGACTTAGAAATTTTTTGAGTGAATCCACTGAAATAAAATAGATATTTGGAAGTTTAATGAAAATTTTTTAAATAATTTAATAACTTAATATGAGATGCAAAAGAATAAAATTCTTACATGTAAAAAATCAACGCCAATCAAATATATAATTTCGATGCTTTCCATGGTATGATGGATTCGTCTCACAAAATGCTCTAATCAAATATGTTGCACCCTTGAACGAAACTTAATATCATCTAATTTTTTTTTTGTTTATGAATCATATTAACTTTGGGTAACATTGAAGTGTAAGGAATGGACTCTTTCCTATTATATTCGTATCTATTATTTTTAAAAATTTCAAGCTTCTACCTATACAAGTTTGAAATTATATTGAAAAGCCGGCTTTGAATTTGTTTGAGCATGCAAAACTGGTTAATGGCTAATATTTTTTCTCAGTATACATTTACAGCGACCTATAACAGAGTGCAGCATGCAGGAAAAAGATGGCACTCTATCAGAGTAAATTAGATGTTTATGATTTTTGACGAAGGGAAAGAAATGTGATGTAAGAGATCCACGGGCTGTTGGAACAAAATCCATCTTCTACTGTATGGGATTATTTCGTAACACGAAATCTACACTTTCACTTTTCAAGAATGTTATTATTGCTGTAGTTATACTAATGATATTATATGCATCAATGGTGTAATATACAAAAATAAGCATATATATTGATAAGTGGATCAATCACTATCTGCACTACCTCCAGGAATGAAAGACTAATAAATATCTCTCACTTAGACATTTATATGATACCTAACTGTAACAATATTATTATATACCCAAGAAGTATGATATTATGTTTACTTATAGTAAAGTTGAGTTTAGGCCACTCCAAATTTTTTTTGCAAAGTATTACCTGCATTATACCCAGTGGGAGCTAAATAGCATTAAAGAAATACTACACCATAATATTATGGTAAACAAATTATGAGCTATAAATAATCTAAAGAAAAATTATCCTAAAATTTTCAGAACAATTGTGAAAATATCTAAATAAATAATGAATTTTCTAAAAAATATATGTAAATTTATTATAACATTGAAGAAGTCTTTTTCACTTATACTCTATTATAATTTTGAACTTGTTACTATTTTGTAGAAAATAAAATTAATGTATTCACCAAAAAAATGACATAAGGAGAAGTACTATTAAGTAGCGAAGTTAAATTTACTTGAGTTTTATCTTTTAAGTAAAATCACATACATTAATATATTGAAATTTATAATTACTTAAAATCATACATAAGATCATTTGTTTTCTTCTTAACTCCCTTAAATATAAACTTTCTGTTCAGTAAATACCTTAGCTTTTATTATTTCGCCGGTTTGAGATATTCGAATAGTATCGAATAACAAATTAACCTGATTGATTGAAGTCCAGGATTGCTGGTATCCCTGTCTGAATTTAATGTTCCTAAAATTGAAGTAGTCTTGATCTGCTTCTTATTTCTTTTATTAATATTTCATTTAGTTTGTAAATGGACTATTGTTTATTAAATTTCCATGGAAGTTCTTTATGAGTGCACTTTCAATTTGTATTGAAGTTGCGCATAGCAACCATTGCGCATTGTATATTCCCTCTAATCTTCCTCCTTCTTACGGTTATAATGAAAACTAGTAACATTAAATGTGTTTATCTATTGCAAATGTTATATATATATATATTGTTAAATAACGCCCCATATTTATTATTAAACTGCCTATTGAAGGGCTTTGGTAGTAGGTTGTCAGGGTCAAACTATCCTCAGGCTTAATACATTTAACATGGCTTTTTATAATACCTTTCAAGACACGTTCATCAGTTTTATATTCATCAGTATACTGGTTCTTGTAGAATATTTTGTGCCTGTCATTTGGCTCTTATTGTCTGAGGTGAATCTATTCTCCAGGTAGCGTCTTGCCTTCGTATTCTAACAGTTTCTTCCTGTACTCTAAAGTAAAACTTTCTTCACGAACTGCTGGGTCGTAAGTTCTTATATTTGTAAAAGTTGGAAGCAGTCCTTCATTTAAACATAGGACTATGTTTAGATCTTCTAAAGAAGATCTATTGACCCTTATTGACGAAGCTTGCAAGTGTCATGAAGATATTGTATCTTCACGTATTTCTTAAGTGAAATTATAACACTTGCTCAGAGTAAATTGGTATATACGACTTTTGACAAAGGGAAATAAAAGTAATTTTAAATACTGGGAAATCATAAAATCCCAGTATAATAATTCTATAAAGCACCAAAAATGTAAAGCATAATTCAAAATTGAAATCTTTCGTTTGAAGATTAATAAATGTAATTATCGTACATCCTTAATTATAAATTATCTTAAAATGACATTTTTTCTTCGATGTTTATGATGTTTTTTAGAAAAAATAATAGTATTTTCTTGTTTTAAATTTGAAAATTTGACATAAATATTCAATGTAGAAGGTGGTCAGGTAAACTATGTAAGAAATCCACTGGCTATTTGAACAAAAACCAGGTTCTCTTGTAGGAGATTACTTCGAATATAAAAATGTTCAGTGTGGCTTTTCAAAAATGGTATTACTGCTGTAATTATACTAATGATATTGTTTGCATAAGTGGTGTGATATAAAAAACTAAGCTTATAGATTGATAAGTCAATCAATCACTATCTATACTACCTCAGGAATGAAAGACTAATAAACATCTCCCATTTAGACGTTTACATTATGCTTAAATGAGGCATCATATATTATATACCCAAGATGATTGACATTAAGTTTATTGATAGTAATGTTGAGTGTAGGACACTCCAAGTTTTATTTATTATTTCCAAGGAGAACTATTTTGGATAATTTGAAGTATTATTTGTTTTAATTAGCTACAAAATGGTTTATGATGAGTGAAATAATATAGAAATAAATATTGAATTAATTTATACTCGAGAATGAGTATATAGTTTCTCAACGAAATTGAGGTAAATTGGATAATAATGAAGCATAATGGCCCTTCACGAAATTGTATTTAATATTACGAAATTCAAGAGGTAGATCTTAAGGATGTATAGGAGTAATAAGGATATATAAGGATGTATAAGGATTTACATATGCAGTAAAAGAAGGTTGGTGTTTTTTGTTGTGGTACTTGGTAATATAATATCAAGTTCAATATCTCTAGTAACGTATTTATTTTTTACAGTATTGTGGCTATTTATAATAAATTAAAAGGAAACCTCATAATACAGAGTTTATCAAATTAGATAATGCCAGTAAAACAAAGTTACTTTTAGTTGTTATAATAATATGAAATTCAGTACCTTTAGTAGCTTATTTATATTTGACATTATTAAGATAACTTATAATAACAAAAACGAAATCTTATAATATGAAGTTTATTTATTCAATAAAGCTTGTAAAACAAAGTTATTCTTTTCAAAGTATAAAATGGATTAGAAATGATTTTTAAAAGTTGAATGGAATTCAATTCAGGTTCATAGGTCTCCATTTAGTATACAAATAATTATTATGCACCCAGAATATAGTTAGTCCCTTCATTTCCCGCCAACGTTACATAATGCGCATGTCTTTTATATCGTATGTTCATTTCAACCAATCATAGCTCTCATTTTTTTCTAAGTCCTTTTGATTTGGAATAGCGTCACTATTATTTGTAATAGTTTAAAAAGAATTCAAATGTGTTCTGATGAAAAATTTAGTTCAATATATCTGTTTCAATTAGTTTTAACTAATGATTGATATACGAGTACGATATTAGTTGAGTGAACGACAATGCAAGGATACAGAAGATATTGAACATCATAGTTACGGTCTGTGGAAACATTATATTAATTTTCTTTTCTATATTACGAGTTGGATTGATATTTCTTCAGACTTTTCACTTTTATGTATAGTAATATATTATTAGTAATAGTATATTTTGATCACCATTAGATCTCACCAGGAAAATAGAATATTTAATACAATTACCACCATAGATATCATGCAAAAAATCATGTTGTAATCGTTTTCAAGGCTCAGGGAACTTATCAACATAATAAAAATGGTTTCTTCCATAACAATATTCAAAAAGCGTCTTTTAATATCATTGAAAACAGTTATTTAGTTTATTAGTTGTACCTATTTTTCAAATTTCCCTTAGTAATTTCTGATCTTAAACAATGTTATTCTCATATTTTTTTCTCTTATTCTGTATTGTTACATTAAAATTTATTTAATTCTAAAATATTATTTTATTTTGCCTAATCTATACTTTTTTAAAAAATCCTTCTAACAGTGTTTCAATTATTCTACTATATTCTTTTACTATATGCTTACTATTTTACTATTTTTATTGTACTATTGTAGTTTCTCCTATATTATTTTTTTATAGTATTACTTGTATTATATACCATACTCTTGGTGTGAATGGATTTTAGTCAATGAATATCAATAAATAAATAATATAACAATACCTCATGACTGGTGAATATCAATTGCCTAATTAGATGTATTCAAATTATATTGTATGTACTAACTACAACTGTATTGGATTAATTTAAATTAATTCAAGTTTCATTTTAAATAAAGAGGTCAGATTAGTCCAGAGGTAACGAACGTGTTCGCCTAAGGTCTGTTAAATCCGGGGTTCAATACCCACTCTGGCCCTCGATTTATTTACGTCAAATGTGAAAAAAAATCTGGTACATCGTCCCTGGGAGTGGGCGTTAAGTGGTTGGCCCCGAGCCTGTACTATGTCAAATATATGTACGTTATAGGCCCCTGCTCTAAATAACACACTTCAGTTAGGACTCCCATGTAGAATCATTGTGTAGTATATCAAAGGGCCAAAGTTCGGCCTATGTCTGTTCTCTTGTGAGACTACCACTGCAACATACGAGTAACCTAATTTAAAATAATCCAAGTTTCATTTAAAATATTACAAGTCTAAATTTAAAAATTCATTTCAATATTGTTCAAATTTATATATATATTTATAGTTTGACAACTTGAAAATACACATATACTACATCGAAGTTTAAATAAAACTTTGTTTATTTTAAATTAATCCGAAAAAGTAGTATATTGGGGCAAAAAATATATTCCTGGTAGTTAATATTACTCTAATCGAATAGTTACATTAAGTTTAATGTGAATTTTAGGAAAAGTTTCCATACAAAGTTGTCTTGTTAACGATAACAAAACTTATTACTTTACAATAAATATAGTGATCCTGAAAATATTCCATCTCGAGATTTTGACTGATTTACATGTTTTGAGGTCCCAAAGTTATTTATAACGTTTTTTCGATGATGTCTGTGTGTGTGGATTTGTGTAGACGTTATAGTCCATAATCTTTCATAGATGAGGTTAATATTTTCCATAAAAATGTCATATCAATATCAAAGTGTAGATAGTGTTTATTACATTTGATTTCCGAAGATAAATAGAAATGCATTAAGCTATTTGATGTTGTAAATTAATGTCTTTACTTAAGTAATGAAATTTTTTCTCATTGGAATTTTTAAATAGTGATGATAATCAATTAAAATAAGATTTAGAGAGTAATATGCAATGATTTCTAACACCACTTCATTTAATAAAGAGATAGGACTTTCAGCAGCGGTATAAAGTACACATTCATGATCTAATCAGAAAAAAATAAGGGAAAGAAATTTTAAAATTTTTAAAACAACAAACAAGTTTTTTTTCAACTAATATTGCAATTGTGACTTATGATTGAATGTGAAAGCTATTGAGAAGACAAAAATCTTTATGTTGTTAACCGGTTGATATCTTTACTTATAGTAAAGTTGAGTGTAGGCTACTCCAGATATTTTATTAACGGGTCTGTATAGAAAGTAACTATTGCTAAAACACTAAGTAGGATAATATGAAATGATAAAATTTTTGAAAATAAAAAAAGTAAAAACAAATGTTTAAAATGTTCGTTGTGGATGAATCTAGTTATCTATAAAATTAATCAAAATCATAAACTATATGAGGACAACCTCCTGAAAGTAGTTAGTTCTAAATACCACTTCTTAACTATTCAAAATTAAACTATTCTACTAGTAAAATAATTTATTTTAAATATCATAATGGGCATAATATACATTACTATAAAGAACAGGGTGATTTAAAAAGGATGCTCCGATTCTAAGATTAAATATTTTATCAGGCAAAAATTGCAAAAAAAAATTAAAACTTATAAAACAAGTATTCGACTAATAGTCAAGTTTTATTTCACATGTTGTAAGTGCTTAATATGACCAGCCCTCATTGTGTTCTCTTAATCAGTTTCCGTTGTCATGATGGTCGCACTTCTACAATGTTAATTAAAGTTGTTAAATTATAATTTTTGCAGAATATTTTTTTTTAGGGGTAATTTAGAAACATGCAATACTTAGGTCACATTCAAAAATGCAAGTCCAAAAATTGCAAGTAGTTTAACAAAAGAATATAACAAAGGAAATTACCATGAGATATAAATCGGTTTATTTCAATATAACGAAAATTTAAAAGGCAACATACATGGCTTACATGTATTTGAATACAACGGCAACAAATGCCATCCAAATAAATTACAATAATTCAAAAATAGACATTTGTTACCAAGTATTCAAACACTTTTCATGTTTTGTCCCGAGGCTTGACAACTCTTGTTTTTGACAATTTTTGGTATGTCTGGCTGAAATTTCTGTTCAGTTACGAGTTTGAAGTTTCTATTAATTCCAAGAAGAAAAATAACTGTTTACACAAATATGTGGAACCAAACATTACCACAATCCGTGTGGTAAACTTTCTGAAGTTTATAAAACTTTCCGGAAGGTATGAAAAGAAATAAGGTATTCCCACAACAAAATACTTTGCTCTATATTAGAATTAGTTACAACAATAAATCAGTACGTAAATATGGGCGTTGGCAGGTTTTCCTTTTGTCGGCGTTTGACAGAGCCGGCGGCTCCTCAGTTTATCAGAAATATAACATGATGACATAACTAGAATTGATACCAAACCACTTTTAGTGTCTTATTACAACGAGATATCCTTCTCAGAAGACTTCAAACAGGCTTGTACTGAGAATTCCTATCCTCTGTTCACCCTTTCAATTGGTGGTACGACTTTTCTAGATTATGAATTAAGTGACCTTTGAGTCCTTTTGGGTAAATCCCTCCCAAACTCAAATGAATATGATTAAAAAACTAATTTTTTTCTTTTTTTGGGAAACTATCTATTTAAATGGCATACAAGAACGTAAAAGAAGATGTGCAAAGAAAATTCAAATGTTGAGATTGAGGAGACTTAGAAAAAATGCTTTTGAAAAAATAATGACTTATGAAAATAATAGCATTAAAATTTTATATGAAAATAATAAAATAATTTAATAATTTATTTTTACATAAATTTGTAAAAAATAAAACAAGATGGCTAATATAAAAAAGAAGTACCATTCAATTCTCTTTCAGAAAATAGCTGAAGATTTACATCTTAAACAGTTCTTTAACTACATCAATTTTGTGGTAGAAGCTTTATGGGTGGGATCCCACCCAACGGTGGGATATGAAAGACTTAATATCATTGAATGCTTCTTTATTGCATTATATATTACAGATATGTCATTTCGAATGCTTTAAGAATATATAATTAATCACATCCTATGAGTCTTTTGTAATGTTTCCCTACCTTAAATACAAAATAAATTTTTTATACATTGCGATGTATATATCCCGAGGGATTTCTCGGGATTTTGCCGGGATCCCGAAAAACACTATTCAAATACCGAAATCCCGGGATCGTGAAAAGTATCTAGAATGACAATCGCTAGTTCAGTGTTAAAAAAGACTTTCCTAAAGCGAGGATAGATAAGACATTTTACTACTTTTCGGACATGCCTAGTAGTTTGATCTTTTCCTTTTTCTGTCTGATTTTTTCAAAGTTGCTTAAAATCGTCCGTGGGGCTGCAAGTACGCCTGCAATAGGCCGCTTGTTTGAAATGCCTGCCTTAGAGTTCCCTCTCATTTAGTTCATTATCTGTAAGTTCTTTCTTTTTAATTATGAGGAGTCCTTTTATTGCACTATATGGCAAGGGCTAGGTCAGGGCTTCTCAAACGTTGCGCCCGGGCGCACTGGTGTGCCAAGGAAGAAACTCGTGTATGTTTCAGCCCAAAGAAAAAGAATATTACATTTGAATATTTAAGAAAGTTGAGTGCATTTCATAATTTTTTGCTATCCCACGTATGGGGTTTCCATATCAGAGAAAAGTCTTCGTCAGTTGACATTTTAAACTATCGCGAGGAAAGCATTGACAGTCATATACAATCTTCCACATCTTATCTCTATGAAAAAGGTTTTTCTATGTTAAGTATCATTAAAAGTAAAAGTAGATCAAGTATGAAAGGTGTGGATGAAAAGTTGAGGGTGTGTTTATCACACGTAAGACCTAATAATAAAAAAATTTCCAGGTTTCACCAAGCATACGTTTCTCATTAGGATACTAGAGTACAAACATAATGTCAAAAAATGAAGAATTGTTTTAGGATACGTTTGTATAATTTTCCTATTTTTGTTGTCATATAATGCTAATAAAACTATTATCAATTGTATCATTTTCATCAGGCAGACCATAAAAACAAATGCCAAAAGCATTCCTGAAAGAAATATAAGAAGAAAGTAATATAAGAAAATTTGAGTGTGAAAACCTAAAATTATATTGTAAATAAGTAGGAAGTAGGGCGCTATATAATAGCAACTATATCCTCTTCTCAAGAGCAATCAATTTGTACTAATTTAACACTGCATAAGTCCTATTTTTTCCCACATTGAACAGTCTGTTTCAAAATTTTATACTTCTAAAAGTTTTCTCTCTAACCTATTGTCAAAAATTTTAAATTTAAGATGAGGTAGAAGAGATGAGATCTTCTGCTTTGTGGCCGAGGAAGTCCCTTAGTGAAATGGTTATGTGAATTTGTTTACGATAGTACATATTCCATTTCATGTAGCTTATTCATTTGAGAAAATTAACTTCAATTGGAACGTTAGGTTGGCATTGGTATATTACATATACTTTAAATTACAATTATGTTATATAATATGCAAAATATATATATCCTTTTTTTCAAGGTTACTATCTCATGTATTATACACTATGAAGGTATAAAACATGTTCAAATGATGTCATATTACAAATATATACATCCTTTTTTCACTTTTGCCAACCTCAAGAACGATCACCTATAAGTGAAGCTCACTTATTAATTACTGAATAACGGTAAAGTGATATTTGAAATTTGAGGCTAGCTGCATTGAATAAACAAAAAATATTATTAGAAGGGATATTACAGTTGAGTAGCGTTTCATACCAGACTTCTTTATGAATGGTTAGACTCGTCGAGACTTTCATAGCTTGTATTTACTACTTATATTTCCATGAAATCTGGCACTCCTTTAAAAAGTTCATCATTTCTTTATGTTTTCCTGTTTTTATTGCTAATGTCAGGTCGGAGAGTACTCTTGATTTCTCTCTTAACCTTCGGTGTAACGAACACTCCACCACAATATGCCGTACTCTTAATGGGACTTGTAAAAATTACAAATTGATCTAGCATCCCCCGTCCTTTGTGTCTTGTAAGTTATCCCTTATGAATATACATGTACTAACTCCTCATGTTTCTAATCTAAAACCTGAATTTAAGAAAAAAAAAATAAGCTACATTAAATTTTATTTCATATTAACGAACTTCACTGCTAAAGTTTAAAAATAGCTTTTAATTATTTCTTCGGTCATTTATGCATGGGCCTTTCAATAAATTTACTCATTGCATGAAATGGAAATTTATGAAATAATTAATAAATATTAGAAATATACATGAAAATATAATAATATAAGCATAAACATGTTATTAGTCAGGATTAACTGTTCCACTAAGAGGGAGTAAACATCTTCTAGGGCTTGAAAACAGATGGTTTCCAACCGGAAGGAAGACAGCCTTTATTGGTGCATTCGGGAGGACCTTGTTCTTTGCAAACGCAGCTGTTACACTCGTCTCCGTAAGTCTGGCCTGCTTTGCAGTCTGTAACATCATTCAATATATTTCAAATAACCTTTAACAAATATTCCTCACCTCAAAATAATAAATTATCTTTAAAATCATTTTAAATATTTCAATATCCTTAAGAAAATAGCTAGTTGTAACTAATTAATTGATAACCTAATTAATTAATTAAACTAATTAATTGTAGTAGATAAACTAACCAATAAATGCTATTTCCAATTCTAAAGAGGAGAAAAGTCTTAGAATCAATGATCGTTCTTAACTGTTTCAAAAAAAAGTATATAATATTTACTGTCCCAAATATTGAATTATTTTTTTTCAGAATGTACGCACACTCTTAATGATCATACAAATTTATTTTCATTAGTACTGTATGCATTAATTGTTAGATAACTTATTAGTTTTGATTATATGCATATACTGATGTGCAATATTTTGTGTAAAATATATTATAATATTATATATAATATATTAATAATATACAGTGGCACTTTGGATCTCGATGATAATTCGTTCCATAATTTTGGTCGATAACCCATTCGGTTAAAAACCAAAAGTAATTTTCCCATAAGAAATACATAATGGGAAATGGAATAACCCGTTCGGTCAGATGATGTTTAGGTGTTATTTTTTTAAATATTGTAGGTTTCTCTATATAAAACATGTATATAACTACTAAAAGTAGATTATTAAATCTAAAGAAACTCAGACAACTGTTCCAGTTCCAAAATAATGTTCGAATTCTGGGGGCATAATTTTCTCAACATCTGTGTTCAAACACCCATTTGTATGAGTTCCAAATCGTTCGAACCTGAAGTACCACTGTATGTTAATTATATATTAATATATGAAAGTATATATTATTAATTTTATATAGTTAATTATATATTACATGATGAAATATAAAAATATAATATAATGTGCAAAACTAATCTATTGTACAAATCATATTAATTTGAAAAGAATTATTCTTCATAAATATTTCTGCGGTAATAATAATATTTGGTTATTGAACTGAACAGTTAACAAAACCAAAACCAGAAATAAAATATCTGATTATACCAACAGAAATATTTTTATAACACTGAGGAATGAGTAACTAGATATATGGCTAGGTAAAATTAGTAAGCCAGTTGTTTGAGGACGTTAGTTTGACAAAGGTTGACTGAGGACTGACTGGGTGGAGGGGGAGGTGGAGTGGACGTGGTGCTGGTCGCTCTGGTGGTAGTGGTCGATGGTGTTGATGAAGAGCCGCTGTACACAGAACCCACGCCTACCTGGGGTGGTGCTTCATTTCTAGCTTGTTCTACATTGGGCGCTCCCAATGGTGGTCCATTATACTGCGGAGCACCATCTAAAAAGTCACAAGTAATAGAAGAATAATAGAATAGAAGGGCCCTTATTAAAACTATACTTCATTAAATTTAGAGTTATACTCGTATGCTCTGTCAGAAAAAACGTATTCTCTCACGTTTTACACCTAATTCAAATTAAATAAAATAGCTAAATCACCCTCGAACCATTATGATTATCAATTATTACATAATTATATCTCTAAATAGTTGAAGTAGAAATTGCTTACAAATAAAAAAAGATATATGAAAAATTATGCAAGTTAAAATCTCTAAAAAGTTTTTAGTCTCAAAACAACAACTAGAATATAAGATTTATTATCAATTTAACTAACTTTATATATTTGATGATAGTTCAAAATATAGTTCTAATTTTTAAGAGATATTTTGTAAAGTGTTTCGCATTGCAAATATTTGATAAAGTATTAGGTTAGGTTGCAGTGGCCTTCCCACAACAGAACATATATAGGCAGGACATTGGCCTTTTGTGATGCCACAAAATGAACATTCTGCATTGAAAGTCATACATTGTGCCTAATTCAAGTGTATTTAGAATAGGGATATTTAACGAGTACCTGGCATCGTAGAAGCTCGATAACGACTGCTTAACATCCTCTCCGAGGGACTAAGTACTCACATTGAATAAATCGATGGTCTGAGTGGGTTTAGAACTCCGGATCTACCAGTCCAGAGACGAACACGTAAGTCAATGGGCCATCCGTCCAATATTTATATTACTTACAAAATTATTTTATACTCTAAGGTCTTCAAAAACAAAAATTTTGGTTAAATTGGATAAAAATACTATTATATGCATTTTATTAGAAATGTATTCTATAAATTTAAATTAATGTTCATTATGTGATTATAGTTTTACTTTTAAATTTTCAAAGCTCTTTGTTTCGATGATAAATCATCACAGATAAATAAATGATATGACCATTTAAGTGAAAATAAATATGCTGTTAAAAATGTCTTTTAACATCATGTTCAAAAAGAAAAAAATTAAATATATCTACATTGTGTGTGAAATATAGAAGCAGAAGCTATTTTTTTAAATATATATTTAGTATATACAAAAAGAGGTTTATAATTGCTAAGATTTATACAATTTGTATAGATTAACTATTTGAGCTACAGCTGGTTATAATTGTCATTTTTCAACTGTTAAATAAAAGTCAAATTTTTAATAAATAAATTGATTGCATAGGGAAATTAAAAATGTTTGGTTAAAGAAGGCTTTCTTTAAAATAGAATTCTTTATGAATTGAAAATTCCCTCATTAGTTTCATTTAATCAAAATATTTTTCGATTTAAATAGTGAAAAAATATTTGTTTGAAAATAATTCAGAAATATATATTGTTTAATAAAGTCAGGCTAGTGTTTAATTGATATTTTATTTCTAATACAATGGCGTGATTCTTAGTTATTATTTTTTTCGATAAATTTGACCTTTAGCTTTAGGTTTGTTACTGTTTATTTTATGGAATAAAAAATTATGTTGAAACAAATTTCATTAAATTAAAATATTATTTTTTATAATCTATTACAACAATTGGTTGTAACTGCAACTTAGCATTCATTCTCTTCAAGGGTGGAAATGAATGTTAGTAAGACTGAGATAATATTAAAAATATAGTCAATTCACTTTTTAAGGAAATTACTGAACTACTTTAAAATTTTAATCTAACTTGGTCGAAAATAAATTAAATCATTGAATATATAAACGTACATCAGAAAGTAATATTTATACTGACATGAATTGGAGATGAGAAGAGTGAAGAGTATAATGGTGGTATACACAAACTTCATATTGATACCGAAGTGTGTGGGACCTCCTGAACGAGTACTAATACTGATGTGGTTCAACTTGAGAATGGGACGTTTTAACTTATTAGCACAATTATTGCTTCAGTTTGTTTGTTTTTGTTCATACTCATACATTAGCGAGGAGATTTCAACATTAACTTATAATTAGCATCACTTTCCTTCCTCGAATTACATTATTGACTTTCCTCTGACACATCCTGTAAATCCCAAATTAAAACAATTCTTAATAATTCTATTCCTGATGATGTAGAATCGTACGATTTATAACAAATAATTTCAATTGTTAGTTATCTGACATGGTATTTAAATATTATATAACTACTTATATTATTGGGTAAATAAACTGAAGACGGAAAGTGAACAATTACGAATAGTTTGCATGAATATAAGTCCGAGCTTTTTTACTAAAATTATTTGGGAGGTGTTACAGAAAATATTTGACCATTGTTTTAATATTGCACAAAAAGAAATCAAACATTCAATTAGATAATGTATGCTTAAGAATAGAACATCCCTAACGGTATTCAATCCAAAATTTTAATCATACATGTTAAACTGTTTTATAAATAATTTACTGTACAATGGTTTACCTCAACTAGCACATCAGGGTCAGTGAGGGAGAAATAGTGCTAAAATTTCCTAGCTTACATAATTTACCTCAGACATTAGACATCAACCAAACGCTGTATGTTGGAACTTTAAAGCAGTCGGTTTTTTTACAGGAATATTTGTATTTTCCTTCATAACTAGGTGATGGTCTCTGATATTAATCTAAGGATTATGGGTTAATTATATTAATGGTTTCACATATTCGATAACATACATTGAAAATAAACTGTTCAGCAGTTCCATATGAACAAGTCATCATGGGTCCAAAATTTTAAAAATTTTGTTCTATGCCCCAGAGTAGAACCAATGGTATAACTGAATTTGTTAGCCTCACTAAATGTAGGTATCAAGTATATTTTATTAATTTGTTATTAAGTTTTCCCAACAAGTCATTTTCGTGATACCTAGTAAATATTTTTTCCACTAATGTATTTTAGCAATGACACTAGATAGCACACAATGTTCATTTGGAAAAGTTAATATTACATAAAATAATTTCATGTCACATAAGCATACTATAAATAAACTGAATTATCATAAACATAAATTAATGAGTTAATATAACATTTTTTTTAACGATTCACACTGTATACAAGAACATTTAAAATAAATTTATTTTCATAAAAAAATATAATTTTTTAATTATAATATAAAATGTGGTACTGATAGTAACAATTTTACTAATAATAGTTTACTAATAGTAAAATGAATTACTAATTACATTAGTACATGAATTACTAATATAAATTAACTTGTCACATTTTCTATTAATGATGTCCGAATTATTGTTATGTTTCCTTGAAGATGTCAGAAATGAAAAGCAAAACAAAAGAAAGGAAAACAAAAACACAAATCTGATTCATTTATAGAAAGTATGTAGTAGAAAGGAAGAAAAGGAATTGAGAGATAAAATCTTCAATGTAGTCGAAGAATTTATTCTTTGTTTCTGTATTAACTCATAAATAAAAAATATCAAACAAGTAATGGATGTGCACTAACTTTATATCTTTTTAAGCTAGAAAATAAAGTAAAAATCAGAAAATCTTTAATATTGTAATTGGTACAGATAAAAAAAATTTGAATATGAAAGCAGAAGATGATTCCACATTAACTAATGTACTGCAAACGTGTTATTAAGAAACATGCCTTATGAGTTAAGTTGTAAATTTTCATATTTTGTCCATTTCCATCACTTTATAATTGACGAACTATAAAACAAGCCGACGCGTGATGCAAACGTAGGATTTAAGACTATCACTCCTCTAACACTGAATGTTTCGATGATAGGTGTTAAGAGAAAGTCTTGGATAATTGAGTTTTCGACGCTAATTGAAGTCTACTAGATGACGCTCTATAGTTCTTATGTTTTAGTGGAAGATCTCTTTTATGAAGAGAGTTTCTGAAGCTGTTTTACTGGATATTTGCGCTATTAATTGTTAGTCTCATTTAAAATGTTTTCTATGTTTTAATTTGATTTTTAAGATATAAAAAATAATATATTTAATAAAAACTATAAAATACATAAAACAATATTAATAATACATCTAAATTGATTATAAGACATTTTGCTTAGGGACCATGTGGAGATCATCACTGGTTTCACATGGCTACCATAGTAACCTAACAGGAGGTAGCAACTTCGAACATTCAAATAATAGGAATATTCTAGAATTTATCGAAATGTCTTTTCAAAAGACTGACAAATTTGATGGGATGTTGCTTTCTATGGCACAAGAGCACGAAGGTATTAAAGATGTAAGTATTTCTTAATTACCGTTTTTTTTTATTTTTTTGTGCAATTGATGTTTCCTTACTAGATTTTTGTTTTTTCTTATATTGATTATGATTTTCTGATTTCAGCTTTTAGATACGATATTTTCTTTCCTAGCACGAAAGACTGATTTTTATGTTGGAGGTGGAAGTTCAGAAAATGCTAGGAAGGTATGTAATCATGAATACCGCTGTGTTTTTTCTTGTGTTCATAAGTTTGTTTTGTGTATTCTAATATATATAGCTGATTACAGTTTCCAAATAAATGTATACTTTACTGATAAATAAACTTCAATTTTTTTATTACTCTATATAAAGAATAAAACTGCGTGTTTGTCCTATCACTTTAAAATTTGATTTTGTTTATTAACATGTTATTATGGATTTATAAAGCATTGATCGGTTTCGTAGTGTTTTAGATATTTACTCCACTTTTAGATTTTAATTTGCACTTCAGTGTTTATGAATTTAAGTTTAAAAAAAAAACCTACTGAATATGTAAGTAGTAATTTGTTTGTTACCGACAAGTTATGCAGTCAAACGCAAAAATGTAGGTTTCCGTTCCTATCTAGCAGCGTGTTTGAATATAAACAGGACATATATTAATTGTTAGTCTCATTTAAAATGTTTTCTATGTTTTAATTTGATTTTAAAATATAAAAAATAATATATTTAATAAAAACTATAAAATACATAAAACAATATTAATAATACATCTAAATTGATTATAAGACATTTTGCTTATTGTCTGTTCTCTATCATTTGTATATTCTCTAGAAAATAATATAAATTATTTTCTAGAATAATTTATATCAATTGACTAAAAATAAAGTGTATCGTTTTGTTTTTTTTTTTTAAGGCTTTAAATGAAATGTATTACTCTAGTGTACAAAACTGTCTAAATATTGATTTCTAATGATATTTAAAAATGCTGTATAAGTCTGTCATATAGCATAGCATAGTCACTTTGTAGAATAATTAATATTTACACTTTTTTTTGTTACTTACATGTCCAATTTGCTGATTTATTAACGTTGCAATGGATCTTTGGAGATCATTAATTAATGGTAATCAGATGTCGAGTTTTTATTTGCTGTCAAGCAAATATTGAATATATTATATTCATGAGCTAGGAAATCTCGTTTTAAACCAATAAACAATTGTTTATGTAATTTTATGAAAAACATAAGAAATGCGTATTTCTATTGCGATTTGTAGATGGTTCTAAAAACATTTGATGAACACGAGAAAATTGCACTTGACGCGATAGACAAGAAAAAAGTTGAACGAGAGGAAGCTGAAAAAAAACGTAAAGAAGCAGCTGCGAGAAAGATTGAAAAGGAAAGAGTTGAACCTTTAAGAGAAGCAAAAGTGACTGAAGTAACAGATGAAGAGGCCGCCGAAATAGAAGCAGAAAATGAACGGAAGGTAACTAAGTTTTTTTTTTATATGTCTTCTGTAGTCTCATTTACACAGAATAAACTTATAGGATATACAACTTTCAAATTTTTCTATGTGTAACGTTTTGAACATATTTTCCATTTGTTTTGAAATTCATGGTTTGATATATAAACTTCGGTACTGTAATGCATATAACGATTAACAAATATTTTATTTATTTGCATAAGAAGTTTCATTGTAAAAAGAATAGTAAACATAATTTAAACCAATTTCTAGGTAAACTATTATTGTTTATACTCTTTTCAGACAATAATTGATGGTTTTGAAGGTATAAGTAAGTATGTTCTGATAATGAATTTGTTGTAGTGGTAATTTTCTGGTCGAATTTATTTTCGAGATTTTTCAGTTTAAAGTAGAAGTCAGTTAATTTGAATCAGCTGATCAACCGAAAATAGATATTTGCTCTGAATTATAAGCAACAATTGCTCTTATTTAGTAAATTACGTGTGATTTTGAAATTCTCCTCAAGTGTATGCAATTTTCACATTATTATAAAAATAATGAAAAGAGTTTTTATAAATTACGATGTTAAATAATCACACCTTACTCTCTGAATATTTGTATGATGGTTTGAAGTAAAATATCTGGATATTTCAGTTTTCTATCCGTAATTTAAGTCTGCTAGTTGTCTCTATGTAGTTCTAATCTTTTAGTCAAACACTACGACTTATCTATCTCCCTGATAAGTCAACCGAAATATAGTAGTGAGTTTCTTTGATTTCTTCTATGTGTGTTCTTTTCGTGAATCTAGTTTATATATATAACGTCTAAACCACAGAAAGGAACATTTATTCTTCATTGTATTGTGTAAAATCGAATACAATTTTTATGGAATCGTACTATTTAGTGGATGTTAGGTTAAGGAGATTCATAGAAGAAGAATCTATCCAGCCAGTACCAACACAAGGCTATTTCTGCTGTTTGTCAACGTTTATGTCAAATTCAATTTGAGATCTTCATCCTGGGACCATGTAAGATTTATTAATGCTTAAGGATTCTTCTTAAAGGATAATATTCTTTCATACAACACCCATAAGTTGCCATGTGGGACCAAGTATTAATAGGTATCTTTCCTTATGACTGATTTTAGTTTTTTCTTCATCTTGTATCGTGATAGGGCCATTTTGAAGACTATCCTTCTGATTCACGCCACTCCAATTCGAGCAATTATTTGTGATTCACCATTTTTAGGCGTAAGGTAAATGCTCCGGTGACGTAGCAAGGTGGAGTAGTGGGATGGGCGGATCTCCAAGTTGCATTTTGGAGGGGTAAAAATAGAAAATATGAAAAACTTAAAACAATAAAATGCTGACAAATATCTGAAAGTATATACCAAAATGAGTTTTTAGGGTCGTAATTGTTTTATGTTTTATATGTGTAATATTTTTTTAAACCGATTTTTCAATTGCAATATTTGCAAATTAATTATGAACTTATTTTAAATTTTTCAAAACTAGTTATTTAATGGGGTTGAAATGTTAATTATATTTGTTTGCTTAGCCGGTTAATTTAATTTAACAATTTTTTTTTATGATTTGAATTATAAGTTTTTGTTTTGAAAAATCTTTGGTTTCTTTGATGACGGCTATACATATATGTATAGGACTACTGTAATAAGATGAAAGTCTGGGACTAACAACAGCAGTATAAAATTATCCTTGATTGTAATTCCATGAAAATAAATATTTTGAGGACTTTCTGGAATTTTGAAGGTTAACGGATTATGAATGGCCAATGTAGGGAGGCTGGAGGCAAATATTACGACCGCTCCGGGAAGCAAAAATATTTGTTACGCCATTGAAATGCTCTGTATGAAAATTTGACCATATATTTTGAGACGTTATGGATCAGGTCCAAAAACCTTGTCAAATTGAGTTCATATACAAGCAAACGCTGATGCAGCATTATAAAAATATATATTTCATGAAGTATCTAAATTCTTATGAAGTGGTTCTTATGGACCCTCAGGGGCCCACTGTAAGTTAAAGGGGCTCCATGAGTTAAAAAAAAAATTGGTAACATCAGGTTCCATGGTATTTAATTAGCGGTCCCTAACACATTTATATACATATATCATTATATTGCAATAATGAATGTATCACTAACGTAGGGACATGACTGTTAGTTAGAATATGTAAACATTAGCATTGAACATCAGGCACAAAATTAGTTATTATTTTGCCATAATGTGCCAATATTTTAAAATGTTAATTTAGTCTTTTTTATGCTCTATCCAAGTTAAGTTTTTTTTTGTATAATTCTTTAAAAAATTTTAATCTATTATTTTTATTTGAAACTCATGTTACTAATGTAATTGAATTAATTGTTAGATTTTTATTTACCTGCAGTCAAAATTTTTTGTAAATGTACATAAGACATAGGGGATTCACAATCGAACAAACGTTTTGAAACTCTGGTCTACAAGTTTTTTTGAATTAATGTAAAATAATCCAAGATTAATTTAAAATAAATCACGTTAAATTTAAAGTAAGTGTGGTTTTAATCTACGTTATTCAAGATTATTAGCAAATCAGATATGATTTAAAATAATATAATTTGATGAAAACTTTGTATAAATTACATCCTTCACTATTGTAATAATAATGGTTTACTTACTTTGACTTCCATATTTTCATTCTTCCTTGGTGATTTTCAGAAACACTTTATTTTACATATATCAATGTTAATTTTTCAATTACCAGCAGTATATGTATTTATTAAACATTTTATTTCTTCATTATTGTTTATATGCAAGAGACAATGAATTTCGCACTAAAAAATAAATACATAAAGCCTTTGACAATACATGAGTTAAATGTCCAATCTACCAGTTTTTGATATAGGAAATTTGTGGAACAATTTCCTTATACCAAGACATACATGGAAGTTAGGTCTTTATTATATTGATGATCCAAACGTAAATGGAACCATTGTGGTGTTTGTCTGTCCCGCTTTTAAGCTGATCTTAGAAAAGTTCGAAGGGAGTTTCTCGGGATACTCCACTCTATCTCTATTACGCTCCTGCAACTGTCTGAAGGATCTTCGTTCGTATTATTAGCATACCATAGTCATTTAGAAGAAAGTTTAATATTTAAAACATTTTAACGTTTATTTTTTTTAATGATCCCTTTTTTTTGTTTCCTGATTAGTTTTAAGTTCCTTTCTTTTATTGGTAATTTACAATCTGTAATAAAGGCTGCAGGAGAATATGTGAAAATTAATTGGATACAGAGAAGTTATAAATTTGTAATAAGCCGATTTTAAGAAAAGACAATTTTAATAACTATTCAATTACATTTATTTCTCGTTTCTACCGGATATTTGGAATTCATTGTTGGTACTTTGTTTTGTTGGAGTTTGTTGATGGACAGATGATTTCAATCAACTCATATCTATACTGGGAGTGGATTGGATAAACAAACACTTTAATTTTATTATTAGGTACAAATCTCAATAAACTTACAATAAACACAATTTACTATTATTAAACTTACATAATAATAATAATAATAAAAAACTTGCATAATTAAACTTACAATAAACACAATAAACTTACTTAGTGCTTATTACAAACCACTCTTAGATGCTGTATTCGAATATATTTATAACTACATGAATTATAAGTAAGTCAATTTCCTGAGGTATGCTGTTCTAAATTTCAATTTATTTACCTAAAAGTAACAATGCAAACAAACAGGTCTTAAATGTGGAAAATCATTTTGTTAATTTGGTTTACACACTTTTTAAAAGCACCAAGTGGGTGTTTCGCTTCAGTGCTACAATGACTAATGGTGCAGGTCATTTCTAATTAGCAACTTTAATTTCTCAATTTTTGAATTCGGGGGTAGACTTTAGTGTTATAAAACTTTTAATTTCATATACTTTGCCATTTCTAGTGTAATCTCTTTTTCTCAATGTTTTGTCGTTCCTGAGACAGACCGTAGTCTTTTATAAGAGTGATATTTAGAGCATTATGACATTTTGGATACCATACATAAATTTTTTCAAATAGCATTTCTAGATTTAAAAGGTTTATAGACATAAAATAATATAGACAATCACTATAATTATTGAAAGTATGAAAAATAAATGTTGAATATGCACATAAATGTTGTATAGTGTCAATAGTATTTTGCATGTGTTGGTATTTTGCTGGTCTTTTAATGTTAGGTGTAAATATATTCTATTCATTTATTTTATTGAGGGTGATTATTATAGTGCATCATAAGAACTTTAGGGTGATTATTATAGTGCATCGTAATGAATTATTAATTGTACTTTCCCCCCTTCTGTACTTAATACCCCAGTTAGCTTCAACGCCTCCAAGAAGCTCAACACTTTTGCTGGATCCAACAAATATATTCTAACAAATTTCGTCAAATTTGAATAAGTTATTTGTATCCCAATTTTGCTTTTACCTAGTTTCATGGATGAACATTTTTAGTTTGAAAGGTGCATTATATTTTAATTATAAATAAATAATTTTTTTTTTACTCAAGAGCTGTGTAAGCAGTTATTGTATGGTATTTACTCATGAATAGAAAGGAAAAGAAACATTAAGTCTTCAAACACGAAAAAGATTTAATCAAAGAATGGGTTCGAGCACTAAGTGCTTATTATGAAATATTTTTTTAAATCTGAGAATTTATTGTTGTGCTATGCAATTTATTGTTTTGTTTATTAAGTGAAAATATGTTTAGCGTGCATGGTGTTGCTACGTTAGCGTCAGTAAAATGACACGTTGAATGACTTTGCCCTCCCAACGTGTTTGACCAAACTGCTGCTATAAGCAGCACCTTTGCTCTGCATTTTAAAGTGTAGAAATCTGGCTTGACTCTTGATTTTGTAATCGACACTTTTTTCTTAATTTTAAATTAATTCGTTCTGTTTACTAAACTAGCTCATAAGTTATTTATTCGTACTTGTAGTTTCTAATTTTGATCATTGAGAAAGATAGTAACATTAATTAAAATGTTAAATCAGGGAGTCAATGTCAGTCAAATAATCTTACAGGAATATATTATATCAAGAGTTATTGTTGATTATTAATGTTTATATATATACATCAGCACCTGAAAAACTTCAACCATTCTTCTTCTTTCTTTTGTTTCGTTTTAGATTCATTGATGCATACATGTGAGCCTAGCCCATTAAATCACTTTATTCGGAGGAATTCATGATAATTATAATGTAATTGGAGTTAGTTCTGCGATAATGTAGTTCATAGTTGACAAAACGAGAGGATTAGAAATATTTCAATAATTTAAAATTGCATTTCGATAAACTTGTTGTCTTACAACAGATTGCACTCCATAATAGATAGAGAGATGGGTAAAGCAAATTATACCATAACTTTGCATGAATTTCAATCATATAAATTATTGTTGACTTGTATGCAACAAAGTTATTTGTTGACAAACTTTGAATATGCAGCATGATATATTGTTGGTTCTGAAATATGTGAATGAAGTTGGAACAACAGCATTAAATAAAAAAATGAGAATTTACATAATTTATATAAACGAAAATATACTGACTGTGCTGTTATGAAATATTTCCTGTTCCAAAATAGTAGGCACTTTCTGAACTGTTTATTGTTTGTTTTCCAATACCCACAGTTATAGGCTTTTACCTTCAGCTCATTTCTGGCTGTACTGAAATAGCGCATATTCCAAATGTCCTTTCTCCAACTTTAGTCATATATTTCAGAACCCATAATATAACACACTATATATTAAAAGTTTTTCAACATATTTCCTCGCTGTACAATGCAGTTATAATTTATTGTATGATTTGAAATTCAAGCAAAGTTTATAGTATAATTTACTTTACCTTTCTTTCCATCTATTACAGAGTATATAATAAAATTGTACACATATAAAATAACAAGTTTGTCGAAATGGGATTTGAAGTTACTGAAATAATATGCATGTAATGGTTAGTTACTCAACTAGATTATAATTGTTATGATTTCCTCCTATCAAAGTGGTTTAGTGGGTAGCTGACATGAATGTAACGATGAATGTAAAACGAAACAAAAGAAATTACAAGAGTATTTTATGTATAATATATTTAACATAATATACTATTAAATAGATAGATTAACAGTAATTAGTCTATTACTATAATATAGGATAGTATATTGTAGATAGTATAATTGAATGATGACTGATTCTACCTTCCATACTCCGTATCCATTACATTCGGTGGAGACGTAGTATGCGACAATAACTTATTTCAGTTGCTGATATATATATATATCCTGAGATAGTTGTTTAATGTGCTTCGTAACTGTTCCGCTTGATATAACAGTTTGATTAGTTTTTCTTATAATACCTATATTATCAAGATATTATTGACATGGTGAGCCTTTGAGATAAGACTTTGAAATTTGGAGTTGTTTAAATTCTGAGAGAGGAATCACTTATTTCAAAAAATCAAAGAAGTCAGTCATTTTTGGAATCATTAAAAGCAAACTTAGTGATTCTACCATCCGTAATCCTTATCCGCTACATTTGGTGGAGACATACTTAGCAACCTAAAGTAAATGAACCAGGATAACTACTTCAACAAATCTAATGGCTTATAAGTCATAGGGCTAAAATAATATTACCCCTTAATCCTTGATAGGAAAGGTGGAACTCCGATACAAAGAAATACAATAAACATCAACCCCTTTAAAAAAGCAGTTTTGAAAAATTTAAAATAAATTTATTTTAATTTACAAATATTACAGTTGAAAAATCTGTTTAAAAACAGTATGACACATATAAAATATAAAAACATATTACGACCTTAAAAACTCATTTTGGTATAAAATTTTATAATAGTTGCTAATTTTTCTATTATTTATTTTATTTCTATTTTACCCGCTTTAAATGGCATGTGCCGCCCGGGGCGCCCCCCCCCCCCCCTGCTCTGTGCCACTCACTGGCTAGACCCACCTACTTTTTTTTTCGGTACCTCGATTCGATTCTGATTCGTCATAACCTCCCTCGTTGCCAAATCATGAGAAGGTGGGATCTCCTTGAACACACCTCTGTGATATCCATTTTCCTAATTCTAGTTCACTCGGCTCATCCCACCAGAGTACAAACTTCCCCACATTCATTAAATATCAGTTGTCTCTTTCAACTCCTACACATACCGTAGCTATGTCCTCTCAGTTGCCCACTCAATTCAGAGGATTTAGAGCAAATATGGAACTAATCTCCTCCATTATCTTCCACTCGCTTATATAAATGGAACATTGACAACAATACTTATTCATGTCTTAATACTGACAGTTCAGACATGTCAACTGTATCACATTTATTATATTGTGTAGCCGAATTGTAACGGAAGTGCTGTATATGTAACTGGAAATATTTATTAAGACATGAAATAAAATTCAACGTCCAAACTACAGTAAGAAATTCAGAATCAGGACTAAGATCTTACTGCTGAACTTCAGAATCAAGTGATAATGAAGACGAGTTCTTTTTGAGTTGTTTGAATTCTGAGAGAGGAATCACTTATTTCGAAAAATCAGAGAAGTCAGTCATTTTTGGAATCATTAAAAGGAAACTTAGTGATTCTACCATCCGTAATCCTTATCCGCTACATTTAGTGGAGACATACTTAGCAACCACGTAAAACTTAGTAAATGAACCAAGATAATTACTTCAAAAAATCTAATGGTTTATAAGTCATAGGGCTAAAATAATATTACCCCTTAATTTAGTTAACTTAATAATAATAATAATAATTTTAGTTAATAAATATAGTCCCATTTCTAAATTTCTTACTGTACTTTAAATATATATATATATATTCTTGGTATTTGAGTTTGTTGGTTATTCCTGTTCATTCTTACCGTTATTTTAACTCACAGTATTGGTGTACATTGACCTGAATAACTAACACTATTGTGTGTGATTCAGAAACGTGAAGCTCTGGAAGCCAAAGATGAATCTGATGATGAGAAAGATGATTCAAAGAAGGAGACTCATGCTGGAGATGGCGACAAATCGGATGATGAAGACGATGGCAAGATTAAACCGAATGCTGGAAACGGGTGCGACTTACCCAACTACCGCTGGACGCAGACTCTCCAAGAAATCGAGGTAAGCCCTATTCAGGGTCCTCTGTAGTATTGATATTATGATTGATTTTAATGCATTAAATTTAGCTAACTGATTAATAATTCAACAGAATATATAAATGAAAAGTGTATTTTTGTATAAAACAATGACTTTTTTTTAATTCTTTAAAAGAATATTACCTGTTATGACACCTTTCAGTTGTTCTACATTGTTGCCCGCTCTCGAGAAATCTCCACTCCTCACAGATAATTTTGTTCAAAATTCAACAATTTTGAAACAAATTTTGCATCATAGTTTCATACTTAAAACAGGCGAACAAGTTTTATAGTTAGAGCTACAGCCAATTGCTAGGCGAAATCATCAGTGACTTATTTGATTGTGATTCGGTCATTATTCATGAGTTCCCTCAGTTTGATTGGTTGTTTTGATAGGCGTCCATGTTCTCTTGAAAACACTTAGGAGTGAGCCCTTGTTTTACTCATAGCAGGGTCACCAAAAACAATATTTAACGGTTCTAAAATATAACTGCTCTTCATTCCATGCTTATAGCAAACATTATTATAAATTTTTTTATCCATTTTCTAATGATATAAATAATCGCTGACTTTAACACTTTATGATAGCGGAGAACATTCTGTTACTAGCTATGAATGATTTCAGAGTAACTCTTAAAACCAGACATTAGTTTTCCTGTTCCTAGCTATATGGTTTAAGTAAATGTTTTTCTACCAACGTTTTTGCTGGTACCGTGATTCTAATTCGCCTATCTACACGATTGTAATTAATCTATAGCTTACAATATATAGATATTTCCAGACTTTTTTCCAACAAAACAATTTTTTGAATCGACTAGCACAACAAACGAAATTGCCACTACACATTTTGACCATACGTCAAAGTTTTGTTTTAATTATTCCTACTACTGCTACTATTAGCCTGCCCATTGCTGTTCAGTCATTTGGTGACGCCATTTACTGACTGGTATAATCGGGCCTCTCTAAAGAGCTGATTTTCACCTTGGATGGAATGGTCTAGTATTGGGCAGATTTTGATGTGTCCATTGAGTTTTAATTAGTGGTTTCCTTACATTATGGACAGATCTCTGGTTCTCTAAGATTGTCTGCTAGGTTAAACTGAGTCCTCAGTTACTGATTCTGTAATATGTGTTCCGTTATTTTTTCTTATACTTTTATTTCTAATCTGGTGTCATCATTAGTCTGTTCCTATTTATTCAACTTGTATTTCCCGTCCTCCTACAATACCACTAGCAGCTTTAACTACTCACCCAAACGTTTTGCACATTGAGTCTAAAATGGTTTTTAGAAAGTTTCCAGGAAGAAGAGATGATTGTTTTCAGCGTTTTAGCTTCTTATATATGGTAGAATTTGTTTTCGTGATTCAGTAATTCAACATATATATGGTAGCCAGAGTAGCCCAATGACTTATGTATTCGCCTCTGGACTGGTAGATCCGGAGTTTGATACATACCCCTCTCGCTTTTTATTTGTTCACGCGAGAATGAAAAAAAATCTCATAATAAAAAAATCTGATCTCGTCACGTCGTCCTTTGGGGTGAACGATAAGCCGTTAGTCTCGAGTCTGTACGATGCCGTACTCGTTAAAGATCCTTACCCTAAATATCTTGAGTTAGTCAAATTTTATGACTCCCAATGTAGAATGTTTATTGTGTGGCTGGGCTGCGTCAGTCTCATAAGAGAACACACATAGGCCGAACATTGGCTCTTTGAGATACTACACATGAACATTATACATTAGATGTTTTATGTAGACATACATTTTTGCCCAACTGAAGTATATTTAGAGTAGGGATCTTTGACGAGTACTTGACATCATACATACTCAGAACTAACGGCTTCTTCGTGAGGGATGACTTCCTCTGGTTTATTCACCCCCGGCATGAATAAATCGAGAACCAGAGTGGGTATTGAACCCCAGATCTGAATGTCCAGAGGCGAACACGTTGCTAATGGGCTTACCTGGCCCCTATTGTGTAGATCACAAAGGGCCAATCTTTGGCCTATGTATGTCCTTTTTGTGGGTCATCCATTCCAACACCTAACCAAATTTAATATATCTATAATTAATTAATTAAGTTTAGGCAGATGAGTAATTCTTCTCTTTCTGAATCGAAACCACTTTTGTTATTCTAGATATTTTTTTGTAGAGCTTGTTATATGTGCACTACACAATCATGCATAGTTTGTTTTCATTATGTTTTATATAACTTAAAAAATTAAACTTGTTAGTGGGGTTGTAAAAACATTTTTTTAATTTCTTGCAGTTTTATTTACAAAAGGAACTAGATAACCTACCTAATTTATCACAAAAATTTAAGTTACAAAATAGTACACATTTTGCCATATCAACAAACATGGACGCATTTAAGTTATATACACATACAATAATTTGTGGAGGTTTTTTTTTATAATATCTACCAGTTACTACTATAGTTTGTTTCATCACAGTCAATAAAGAAAATGAGAAATATTCAATTCGTTGAGAATACAAACTTAATTATTTCATCTACCTTGTTAAATGATAAATAATATTTATAAATAGTTGATTAGAATTATTAACTGTAATGCCTTTGAATGTTTTGTCCAGCTGCACATTAATTTGACTCCAGACAAATGTATTCCTTAATCCTGTTGCTTGCTTGTTCCGCATGCAGCACTATATTCAGGAATACTTTACAGATCTGCTCCTCACTGTAAATTATACAAGTTTTAGAAGGATTTCATCACAGTTGTAAAACATTTCTATAGACATTTATAATAATTATTATAAAAACAAGACTATATCCGAAGCAGCCTTCCCTAATGTCTGTTTTCTTTTCCTAATTTGTTGGAACTCATATTGATATCAGAGTTGTCATTTATATGTAATTTTAAAGGAAATTAGCATCAAAACTTGTAATTTTTAAAAGAATTCGTAATTCTTTTAGTTGTCTGAAGGTAGTTGTACCTATTTTAAAAAACATTCCCTTTTTAATTTTTTTTTTGTTCAAATGTCAAATGGTTGACAAATTTAGAAGTATAAAAACTTTCTTAAGTGTTTTGTATAGAAATATTATTTTGTTCGTAAATATGCAGATTATACCGAGTTTTCTGGCCACAAATTTTTATATATAGGTCTTTGAAAATGAAGGTATTGTAAAAAAGACTGGGTAGTTTGAGGTACTGACAATCGATGTAGTAGATGGCCAAAGTGAGAGCGAGAAGAAAGAGGCTGCAGGTGGATATGACGAGGGCGGAGACGGTGTGACGTGCACACAGCGACCTCTTGGTGGGCTTGGTGCGGCCGTAGTTGACCACTGTGAAGTGGGTCGAGCTGGCCAGGGAGGTGGCGTCAGGCTCCTTGCATCGGGCCCCTTCCGCCTCCAGGCGCAGTGCTGCTAGGTTGGCTGCTGTCAGCAGCAGAGACCCTGAGGACCCGCTCTGAAACAGGGCTGTAACTTTAGATAGTTTGCCTAGACTACGACTGGTATCATTAGTTTATTAGAAACAAGCAGTCGTGCATAAAATACTTGAGAAGGAATTTAAACCTTGTCACGAAACAATAGATTAATATAAGTCACATGCAAATAAACTATGAAATGTGTTTGTCATAGTAATAATGTTTATATAAATAAAATATGGCAAAGTAAGCTCTAGTTCAGTTTTTAAAGACAAAATACATATATTACTGGCACAATAAGCTTTCATTTACCCTCGCAAGAATTTAAATCTCCCACTGAACTGATCTTGAGATGACCACCCTCCAAATTATGCCATACTGTATCCTCTTCTGCTGAATAAAATTAATAGGTTTTCAATATTTGTACGTTATATTTATATTGATATAGCTTCTCGACCACTGTCGAGTTACAACGTACAGAAGTAAGAATTTTTTAAAGAAGAAAATTAAATTTACATTATTTTAACCAACTAACAATGTTTACTGGTCAAGTGTTAAATTAGACTATCAGATAACATTACCAAATAACATAAGATTACAAAACCGAAACTTTTGCAACGAGAGGTTGATTTTTGAACTTAGAAAATGACCGAATCTCAATTACATAATACACCTATTCTATGAAATGGTTAATTACTATTGAACTTGTTGTATATATAAATATATATAATTAAAGTTACAGCTAGAGAACACAAGAAAAAGAACTAACACTCACGAATCTCGATAATTTCGGCGTCTTGCCGTCTTCAGGAGAGAAGAAAGAAAGAAAATAAAAGGAGAAAGAATGAAAGAACGGAGACGTAAATGCGTCCACTGGCCGATGACTGTATATATATATATTGAGTATATATGTATATTGAGTAGCAGTTTGCTTCTCAACGCGAGTACTTCGCACTTCTTCCCGATGACGACGGATGTCGAAATATCGAAGTGAGTTCTGTAGTGTCTTTCTGTGTTCTTTTCTCTGTGTTAAAGTGTATATATATATATATAAAGTGTAATCTGTCCTGCCCGACCGTTTCCGTTTATCATGGTATATATAAAAAGCTTATCAGTTCTTCAGGTTCAAATCAAACTCTCATTGCCAACGTTTTGGTTTTTCTTTAAAACCTTTTTCAAAAAAAAAAAAAAAAAAAAAAAAAAAGGTAATGAGAGTTTAATTTGAACCTGAAGAACTGACCGAGTCCTGATAAACTTTAGTTTTGTTTCTACTTCGCGGTCTATACTTTTATAAATAAATATTTATATATATACACTATTTTATATATTTATAATGCATATTTATTAATAACATAATTGAGTAATAACATACTCAGTCTCAACACGATGGTACACCATCTATACCTTGGAGTTAGAATTAATATAACCTTCAGATATAAATTGAGAAACAGGATCACTCAGAACTTAGATGCTTGTTTTAACAGATATGAAAAGGTCGGAAAAATTTACTAAATAAAATTTATGTGTGTAGTATAGAAAATATAATATTTAAAGGTCTGAGTGGCATTTATTAATCTGAGGACGTCTCCTCATCACCCAAAATTCCTTTTGTCGACTACTATATAGTCCTGATAAATAGTCCAATTTATTTTCATTTCAATTTTAATAAATGTTTATTTTACTTAATATTTGGTCAAAGATCATTTCCGATGCATTAAATCTGTTGCTTATATAATTGAGACATGTGTGTCAATATATAATGGATTAGGAAGAAGAGTTGGGGAAAGTGGAAGTGGAGCTACTTGGGAATGCATGATTTGCCATCACGTCAGACATCGTGCTTGCAGATATAATCTCTGCAACTATGCAAAATCATAATCGTATTATGAAAAGCTTTTAAGTTTAACTGACACATGATTTAATCGATTTCAGATCAACTTAAGGAAGTGCTAATTTCATCCTAAATATGCATCTGTCATGGTTAATTATAAATAGTATACATAATCAATAAGTGTTAATCCTTTCAATATTTAAATCTACCTTCAGTAAAGGTTAATATAATAAATTATCAGTTATATCTCAACGTATAACTGAACAGCTCAATTCTTAGTTATAATTTAAATTTACTTAAAAGGTAATTCCACTTCATTTTATCATAACGTCTTTTGCACAAGTGAACAAAAGGTAATATTTACAACAAGGACTTTATTGCCAATGTTTGTATGACAGAATTTTAACTCTTCTTTTAACATAAATCTTATATAATTTTTTTACGTTTTAACAATTCTATAACATATTTATTTAATTGACATGTTGGCTTGCATGAGAAAACTGATAAACGATAAATAAATGTCTATAATAAATGTAAATATTTTTTTAAATTAAAGTAAGCAAGGAAGAAATCTATTTAATATGATTTTGTCTTTTGATTGGAAACAACTTTTTTGCGAAATAACTATAAAAGTTAGTTCAACCAATACTCTTATTTCAAATGTTAATTTTACTGTATATGTGTTTTGTCATTTTTCTATTCTTGGGTACCTGTCCTAAATGTCCGTTGAATAGAAGTTTCATAGGCGTGAATTATCAATAGAGTTGAATATAATTCAGCTCTAAATGGGTATGAATATAATACCATAAGTATATATTTTCAACTGTTTGATTAGTTCTTTCCACACTCAGAGAAATTAAACGTTAGTTTTACAATTTTTTATAGTTTTGAGTAAGGTTTGTCGGTTTTTAAAAACCGGTTTTTTGGAGAAAATTATGAAATTCAAAAACCGGTTTTTTAGTAGAAAATATCGGTTTTCAATGTATGAATAACACTTAAAAAAAATTTGAAAATTACCAAATTGACCAGATTGATGAAAACACTGTTGCTAGTGGTTTGGTTCTTGGAATCATATCGGTCCGATTTAATAATATGGTTATTATAGTTATAAAATAATATGGTTATTATAAAAATATGGAAATATATTGTTTTTATGTATTCGAACCTTTTGCTGAATAACTCGTTTCACTATTATAAAAATACTTATCCTTATATGTGAAAATTATGCATAAACAACGAATAATTGTTTTTAAAGTTATTTAATCCTAGTCAAATATTATTTCTTTATTCTACTGAATTGCATACAAAAAGTTTTACTATCAATAAAATTGAACAGTAAATGATTTCAAGCAGTAAAAAACTGCTTTTAATCACTCTATAAATAGAGTGATAAACAAGAGTATATGTAAATTTCTTGTTCGAATTACAGAATAATCGAGCAAAAAAATTTTTTTATAAAAATTTGAAACCGGTTAAAACCGGTTTTCTGGAAAAATTACTATTCGAAAACTGGTTACTATGAAGTAATAGGTTAGTGTCCTAATACTAATAATTGATGTATTATTTTTTTCCTTTATATGACTAATTATATTAGTAATTTCCTTATCTTTTTATAGCAATATTGATCACAAAATTTAATTTATGTCCTTTATTCATATTAAAGAATTAGTTTAAATTTTTTATTATATTTTTATTTAACATCTTATTTAAAAGTTGGAGTAATGTTTATTACATGTGCTACAATTTTATATATTTTTATTTATTATATATAATAAATATTTTAATATTTATCATATATGTATATATATATCAGATTCAATAATATATCGACCGTTTGATAGAATAGGTGTGTTCTCTAATCGGGATTCGGTCGATTTTCTAGGATAAAAAATCAAACTCTCGGTTTTCTTTAAAAACTTTTTTAGTAGGCCTATGAAAAAGATTTTAAATAAAACGTGGTAAGGAGAGTTTGATTTTTATCCTAGAAAATTTACCGAATCCCGATTAAAGAACACACCTGTATATTTATATGTAAGCAATAATTTATTCACTTTATTAGAAATTATATGTATATATATATATTAGATTTATTGTTCTGATTTAAAGTATTAATTTACTAACTTATAGTGAAATTATAAATCGTAAAGCTAATATACAATGAAAGTGTAAATCATAAATTAAGATGATATGCAATTTCAAAACTAATGAAAAAGTTCAATATAAATCAAGATTATATATTAACATAAACTTTTAATATTTCATGACTGATAGCATAATACTTCAAATATGGATTCTGTTCGGGTTTTATAAACATTAATATGGTGTACTGTTTCATGATTGTTCTTAATCGAAGTCCAATAAAGGGCAAAAGATTTAATTCATTGCGTTGTAAAGTTGTGGCTGTAATCGCTTTGTTTGTTTGACATATATCCCTGAACTCATTTCTTAATCCTGGGTATTAAGTGTCTGTAGTCGTGTGTTTGGTATTGTAAGGGAATTAAATTTTTTATCGTCTTACAGAATTCAGTTCAAGTATAGTGACTCATGATTTTGTTAAGTAGCTTTCTTGAAATGTATATATAGGGGAAGTAGTACTGTAAAGGTAGTTTCATGTAGTATTATATCTGTTACAAAAATAAACGGTGAATGCACGAAGGGAGTAGAGAATTAAGAAAAGTGAAGGCAATGGTTGGATCCTTGACCGCGTTATGCAGTCGTGATCGCATGGGCCAGCTAGTTCTGATCCGCATTATCTTTTTGACATTACACACTGCCACTATAGGTCACCTGTGTCATGTCTCCTCTTGCTCTGCATTACTAGTCTTCAACCTTTTTTCCTCCTTAAACCGGTTTTTATCAATAAATATATATATATATATATATATAATATATATATATATATAAACAAATGTCTCTGTGCATCTTCCTACTAAAGAAATGCCCAAACGATATACACTTTGAAAGGGAAACATCTCATTTTCTTGCAATTTTTTCCGATCATGCTTTAAAGTAATTTTTTTTTAAATATTAGTTTATATATAGAATGTCCCGTTACTCATTCACGGTTTACCATTAATGGTCCCACATCCTGTCGGATTTTGCTCTCAAAGGTATTTTTTAAATAATTTCGGCAATTTCCTTAGGTTTTAGGTCATTTTTTTAGAAACAAAAAATGATCACATTCATCCGAAATGGTATAGAATTCTAAAATAACTATGCCAGTTAATACAAAACAAAAAATTAGAAAAGAGATATGATACAGTATAATTTTAAAATAATGCAGTTACGAGCTTTCTAGTTTACAAGCAGGTGTTAAGCTGAGCCATACAGTAGTGTTACTATGATTATTTTCATCGTATGATGCAGAAAATTTCATTATCATTCATTGTTGGTTATTACAATAAAATTAAAAGGTTTTTTAACTTATCATTACTATGTACATACTGTACTATATCATTACTGTATTTATGCATAAAAGTGACTATAGAATTTGTTTGGGAAGCATAATTCAGCTTATATAATATCATATATAGGCGTTTTAGAACTGCATCAATAATTCGGGGTTTTCTGGGATTCTTGAGACCAGAAGGACGTAACCCACGCGAATAGTGGGGGGATATTGTAATTTAAAAATGGGTATATCTATAAGGAGTCGGTGTTTGTCATTTTTTTTCGATGACTTAAAACGAGTACCGGTACTTGTCCTCTATCTAGTACCGTATGATGCGATACCTATACTGATCTGTGGTGATATCGTTTGACCCAAAGACCGGTACTGGTCTGCGACCTGTTATCATATGACACAAATCCCGATACCGGTAATCTGTGTGTTATCGTACGACACAAAGATTGGTACTGGTGTTATGTGTGTTATCGTATGACACAAATACTGGTACTGGTCAGCGACCTGCTATCGTATGACACAAAACCCGATACCGGTAAGCGGTGTGTTATCGTACGACGTAAAGATTGGTACTGTTCTGTGTCTTATCGTATGACACAAATATTGGTACTGGTTTGCGACCTGCTATCGTATGACACAAAACCCGATACCGGTAAGCTGTGTGTTATCGTAAGACACAAAGATTGGTACTGGTGTTATCGTATGACACAAATACTGGTACTGGTCAGCGACCTGCTATCGTATGACACAAAACCCGATACCGGTAAGCGGTGTGTTATCGTACGACGTAAAGATTGGTACTGATGTTCTGTGTGTTATCGTATGACACAAATATTGGTACTGGTTTGCGACCTGCTATCGTATGACACAAAACCCGATACTGGTAAGCGGTGTGTTATCGTCTGACACAAATATTGGTACTGGTATGTGACCTGTTATCGTATAACATAAAACCCGATATTGGGATGTGGTGTGAAATCGTATGACACAAACATTGGTACTGGTCTGCAACCTGTTATCGTATGACACACAGACCGATACTATTCTGCTAGTTGGTATCGCTTGTCTACATGACTCGTCATTTTACGTCACTTGCAACTGTATTATCAACAGGGTCGCCTCACAAGCAGAGCTTTCAGCCCTTCATGCATTTTAGTAAAAAAATAATTGTTTCAAGTGGTTTAACTCTTGAAGTTGAAATAGTGCTGTGTGTAATTTTATAACTAATAATCTCAAATTTGAATTATATCGTTATATTATTGATTATTATTTTATTGTACATTGACTTTACTTTATAATTATTTTATTTCCCTGATTTTAATAGAGTTGTCTAGTTTTGTGCGTTGCCTAGATATTTCCTCTTAGAATAATAATTAAATGATTAAATTTTGTATTGTGGAGTTAATTTATTTGCAAGTTAAGTCAATTATAAGTCTCAATGTTTAATATTCTAGAATGATCAGAACAGGATAAATTCTCTAATGCACCTTTCCTAAGTTGAATACGCCTTCCCTGTCAAATCACTACGCTTTTTGCTAATTTAAAATTATTGCGAATGTCCCACATGATGAACAATTTTTCCTACCCTGCTTTGCACCAAAAAATCTTTTTTCGCTAGTTTTAACATTTTTAACTAACTTTTATTGTTGAATTGAATTTAGTTAAACATAATGATTCATTAAATTTGATTTCTGTTTATTTTTACTAATTATTATGCAATTGATAATTTTCACTACTACATTATTATACTATATACATTAAGAAATTATCTCTTCTAGTACAATGTAAATACATGTATTTGTTTATTTTGTAAGTAGAAAACTTTGTCTATCTGAAGAGGTCTAGAGAACTCGTGACTTCCTTCTTATCCTGAGAAGTATCATAATCGTGAAAGTTTTGCCGTTGGCATGATCCTTCATCCAATGTATAATTAGAAATGTCCACTTGTCTTCAACATCTCATTCGGAACAAACTAAAGAAATGCTAAATATATTAAACTTATATAACTTTAGGATAGCAAGAATGCATAAATAATATTGAATTAAAAGAAAATAAGTATTTGGTCTGAAAAGTAGAGTGAGGAAATAAATAGTCAGTTAGTCGGCAAGAAAACAAAATTTTTTAGGTTTTATTTTATCATCTTGAAATTTAATCTTCATTATTCATTTCCGTCATGCTAATTAGAAAATTACTCGATCAGTAAAACTGCAACATGAATCCATCTTTGATATTTTTGTGATGATGTTTTTTGTTCGTTAGTGGATATGTATCTAATTTTTGCTTACATGTTTATAGCTCACAGAATTTACATTATCCTTATTAATTGAGTTTATCATTATTAATTGGGTTTACATTATTCGGATAATAATGTAATTCGATATATAAACACAGACTTGGGCACGTTAATTGTATAGTTTTTTTGGAAATGAAAAAATATTAGATTGTACTCTTTCAATAAAACCATTTTTCCCTCTCTTCTATTGAGTTTGATATCTTCACGGTAATGGTGTGGTATATTAAAAGCACAGTCTCTGCAGGGAAGAGGAAGAAAACAAAAATCAACTCTATTTAGGGACAATTTTTAACGATGAGGGGTTTAGATATTGTTTAACAGATAACTAACCCGTAGATTCAGTATTTTTCTTTAGTACTGAAGATTGAATATTTACATCTTGACTAAGGTTATACTTTTTTTCATGTAGAAGATGAAAAATATTTTAAACATTTATAGTTAAGTTGAGTGTAAATTATTCTGGATTTTGATTATAACATTTTAGAGTTCAAATTTATCCCTTTTGAACAATAGATTTCCTTTGTGAATTTATTGTTCAAAAAGCTATATATATATAATGAAACTATTCCACGAACTAAATAAACTAGATTCACTAAAAGAACACACATAAAACAAATCACGGAAGCTCGCTACTAAATACGATGGCCTTGTCATCGGAAGATAGATGTGAGTCGCTCTGAAGACAGGGAACGGCTCATATATATAACAAGATTTTACAATATACACGTAAATAACAATCAATGATCAAACCAGTTGGGTTTTTGACTCTGACGAAGACTGCTTGACACGTTAAAACGTCTTAGTATATATATATATATATATATACTGGTTACTTGCCCTTGCGTCTACAACGTGCTTGGTCTCCCATTCTCTTTTCTCCTGAAGACGGATTACCCGAAAATTTGAGTCTGTAAGTGTGTTTCCTTACTTTGTGTGTTGCTCTTTGTTAATCTCGAACTCGTATTGTGTCCAGTTTGGATCGTATTTCGTTTTATCGTGTTTCGTTTTATTATAACCATTTAATGAAACGATTCAACGAACTAAGTAAACTAGATTCACAGAAAGTACACACATAAAAGAGACCACAGTCGTCTCCCGTCTTCAGGGCGATTCACTTCTTTATCTCTCTACCTGTTAACGTCGCAGTCGAAATTTATTAGTCATTTTCTGTGATCTCTTTTAAGTGTGTTCTTTCTATGGATTCAGTTTATATATATATATAAACTGAATCCATAGAAAGAACACACTTAAAAGAGATCACAGAAAATGACTAATAAATTTCGACTGCGTCGTTAACAGGTAGAGAGATAAAGAAGTGAATCGCCCTGAAGACGGCGATATATATATATATATATATTTGTATATTATGAATCATTCTTTCAAAACCCACAAAATAAGATCGAAAAAGCTAAATGACAGCAACAGTAGATGTGCACTTTCAGTTTTAAATTGCTATTATATACAAAAATATAATCCTGAGTGAGGTTTTTTAGTTTTTCTTTTCTCCTACATAAATGAATATTATTCTTGATTGTTTGCATTTATTCGTTGTCTTATTGGAAGATGAATTTGTTGTCTCATAGGAGGAAGTAGAGTAGTGGTGTTTTAAGTTCATTTGATATGAAATAAGAAATCGGTGGAGTGTTTGTAAGTGGCGTTACCTGGGTACTTGTGTTGCTGGAGGGCGGAGACTTGTGGAGCCATTGGGACACGTTGCTTAGATTGGACGCGGGGGCGGCAGCGACGTCTTCTGGCTGTGGTGGCCGCCTCAGCGCCGCCCGCGGGATCATGTACCATCTGCCCCCACACTCCCCTTCCTCCTCTTCAGCGTCATCGACCTGCAGTGCAGAGAACCAAAGTCATTTCATATAGTTTTAGACAGCCTTATCAACATGATTAAAACAGTAGTGATTGCATGTGCATGAGTATTGATTAAACTTATATATTTTTTTAATACATGTAAGGATACGTTAACGTTGTGCCGAAGTGAACTGGTCCCAGATACATGAAATTTGGACAATGAGTGGGGACATTAAGTATATACGTAATCTAGACTAGAACATATAGTCATATTTTTAAATATGTTTTCATGGTTTATATGACTATAACCGCTTGGTGACTGGTTTCCGATAACAGAAATGCACGCCGATTAGTGGCGTGCCATCACATCTGGTAGAGTTCCAAAGTCGATCTACTGCAGAACTGAAAGCGCTTCTAAATCTAATAATGAAAATAAGCGTGTGAGTGTTTAGTTAATATGGCTTTTTATAATTCCACTATTATTAGATATTTTTGATATCCTCCCCAGCAACTCATCTTTGCTAAAAACATCCCTTTGCATACTTCATATTTGTAAACTCCTGATTACTCTTCATAACTAGTATTTCGAATTCCACTAGTATTTTTTTAATTACTTTTGTCAGTTATTCTAATATAGTTTAACTAATACAGTTAAACAATCGCTTGTTATTGTTAATACGGCACGATTTTTAGATATTACCATTAAGAACAGAGATAAAACCTGTATTTTAGATGATTTTTTTAGGCTAATTAAGAGGCATACTTGATGTTATTGGTTTCTGTCTGTTTCCTTAAACATTAAACCTGAAGAACCTTTTTTAGTTTAGATTTTTAATATTGATACCTACAGTAACACAAAAAATAAAAATCTGTCGTACCTATTGTAGTGCCCTTCGATTTTAAAACTAAGATACCAAAAGTCTAATACGATGGCTGATAAAATTATAATGTATTGTTTTCATATTTAAGAAATTAACCTGTTGTTTCTTAGAAACAAATTAACCTTGAGAAATTTTAAACATGCGTCATAGCTAATTTGTTTCACTAATTTTCTTTTATTGGTTGTATTTTAGCTGAAATTGGAATTATTTATTTGTGACTAATTATTAATAACAGTTTGATATACTTTAAGTGTTTTTAACTTATGGTTATGATCAAAATGAGATATAATTTGTGCTTTTAAAATAATACAGCATATTCAGGAATATATCACTTACATTTTGATTATACACTGTATATTCTGACGTAATATTCTGAGTATAACATTGATATATTCTGATGCTTATCTGCATATATACTCCACATTGTGATGGTATATTCTGCATGTAGTATTTAATATTCTGATGCATTATGAATATACCATTTTATGTTCTGATGCATTCCTATATTATATACTATATATTCTTATGGTATAATCTACATATACCATTTATACATTCTGAAGCATTCCTGATTATATACTACACATTTGATAAGTATGTCATGAATGTAGCATTTAATATTCTGTTACATTCCTGATTATGTACTGTATGTTCTGATGGTATATTCTGAATATACCATTTTATGTTCTGATATATGCGTTCTTATGTACTTACTATATAATCTGATGGTATAATCTGCTTATACTATTTATATATTCTGATGTATTTCTGATTATATACTGCACATTCTGGTGGTATATACTGAATGTAGCATTTAATATTCTGATTTATTCCTGATTATGTACTATACATTCTGATGGAATATTCTGAATATACAATTTTATATTCTGATGGCAAAATCTGCATATACCATTTACATATTCTGGTGCATCCCTGATTGTATATGATTCTGAATATACCATATATATTCTAATGAGTTACTATTTCAAAATAAATTTATTTAGTAAATGATTTAATTTGAATTAGTCTTTTACATTAGACTTGTGCTCGTATTTATAGGCTACACTTTTTACTTAATGCAGCATGTATATTGAATATCAATATATAATTTATCAGAACAAAAAAAACCTCGGAGGTATATGTTTTTGCGGGGAATTCGAACATACGTCTCATGTATTATGACTGTGGGTGAAAACTGCTTGTATAGGTTATGCAGAGCTGGAATGGAAGTAATAGTCTTTCCTGCGGAGGATGACTTCGCTGCTGTATACCAGATATTTCCGCGGTTTGTCACAGATTTGTTTGTTTGGTGGTGGCAGCGTGTAAAGGCGATTGGGGGGCTGGTGCGTGTAAGGATTAGGTAACTATGATTCTCGCCCACTGGCGTTTTCCACAAGGTCCTACGCACTGTTCCGGGAGTTGCACAAGATGATGGCTGGCTAACGCCTTCCAGAACCCAACAAATACAAACAAGAACAAAGCTAAATTAATGTAATTATCTTATTCTATTATAAAAACAATTGAATTAATGTTAACTTATTGGCATTAACGTAACATTCAATTCCTTTACTGTTTCTTGTTATTCACGCAGGGAATGTTATTGTTTTTCCAAACTATTTGGAAGTATTCCCAAAGCGTTCTTCCTCTTTTGGGGTCCTTAGTGCCGCATAATTTCAACGGAACAAGAATTTTATTAAGTATATATATATACTTAAAAAAACGGAAAGTGGTTTCTCGTTTTCGATTTTGAACTTTTTATATATATTATTATATATATATATATTATATCAAGGAGGGTCATTAAGAGTAACCCACAAAAGAAAGCGCTCCTCCAGAAAACCAACGTTATATACGAGTTTAGTTGCAACTTGGGGAACTGCGAGTCCGTACGCTCCAAATACGTTGGTTCTACCACAACTACGCTTTCAAGAAGGCTCACCATGAATCGTGCATCCGGAGGACCTAAAGAGCATTTCGCAACAACACATGATATAAAATTAACAAGGGAAATGTCAATGGACAACACCATGGTATTAGAACAGGAACATGACCATACCAGATTACCAATTTTGGAAATCATTTTCATCCCAGAAAAACAACCCAGTATTAACAACCAGGGCGGAGGATTTTAAAGAATTTTAAAACTGTATGAAGGCAGTCAGAAGACGAATCAGTCAGAAAGAGGTAAAGAAGACAATTTAAAACCTTCCCAGAAACAAACGACGGGTGGAAGGTAACCAGGACCCTGGGGAAACCTCACAATGCCACTACCTGTTGATAACCTCCCTTATTGTGATTATTTGTTATGTTGACTTTGTGTAGATTGTTTCAATTATTGTTTACTATTAGATTTCGTAATAATTTTATGTATATTATGAAACTCCTTATATAAAATATCTTTGAAAATGGTCGATGATGACCGAAGCATGTCGGATTACAAAAATAAATATTTTGATGAACTTATGTATCTGGTCCCGAACTTATGGAAGTCATATGTGAGTATATATATATATATATATATATATATATATATATATAAACTCCTTTGACATTTTTTCGTTTCATTCAATTCATGAACTTATAAGTTTGTAAATTAAATGGAATTTCTTCATTATTGCTATGTTTGCCAACTAAAGGTAAAAGTTAATTAGAGACTTCTTCAAAATCGAGACTTGCTTCACAGGCTTATTGAAGGAGATCAATGACACATCTTAAAACTTGTGTACAATAGCAGGGGGACACCATTGTGGGATTAGGTCTGGCTGGTTACGTGCTACCCAGTTTCGACACAACTTGAGTCAAGGTCAAGGTCTCCCACTTCCGCTTTCTCCTACAGACCCCTCAACTTGCAACACTCTTGCTGCTGTTTCCCCACGCACTCTTATTTAACCTGTCTTCATTAGGAACACATCAATGGGAAACCAAGACCCACTTTGTTATTATATCAGCCTTTAATATACTTATAATTATTTAACTTACTACCAACTTTATATAATACGTACCCTTCACACGTCACATAAGTTGTATATATATATCATCTCATTAACTATCCGACAGATGTCTCAACCCCAACTAGGAATAGTTCAGTTTTGTGCATTGACTCTCACACGATATGACATTACATTGTAATACACTCTTTACTTCAGTCATAAGCTTAGCCGATGATGGTCTACGAGACCGAAACATGTTGTTGTTTTATTAAATAGTGTTAGAATGTGTATTTATGAAAAGAAAAGTTTGGGCCAGTTGATTTTTTATTCCCCGAGGAACTGAGGAGAGCCTGAGGACATTAAAGAAACTCTCAAAAAAAAAAAAATAACCAAGCTAGAAATTGGCATACAATTTTTAGAAACATTATATATATAGTTTAATAACGCCCCATATTTGGTTAGTATGGGGCGTTATTAAAAAAAAGTAACCAAGCTAGAAATTGGTATAAAATTTTTAGAAACATTATATATATATATAATATAGAGTTTAATAACGCCCCATATTTGGTTTATATAAACTTTGGTGAGTTTATATAACCAAGGTCGAATTGTACTAGAATGTTGATTTCGTCATCGCCCTTGAATCAGGGAGCATTCATTTTGAGGGATTAAGGTAGGGTAGTTGAACTCGCCTTCTACCTGCCTAATCCGGATCGGTCTGCTAGAAAACAACTTCAAGATTCTATAAGAATTACCAAGTTGGATATTTATGGCTAGCTGTTTTCTTGAATTATAATTAATTGTATTTTAAAATGTTTCCTTTCTCGCAATAATTCTTGTGGATTTGACTATCATTGTTGTTGGACTTATGAAACTACAAGCAAAATGGGATGTTATTTAACAATATATGTATGTTTATATGAAGGACTGCTTCCAACTTTTATAAGTATATATATATTATATATATATATATATATATATATATATATATATATTAGTTTAAAGATTTCACATAAACACGTGAAATAACAATCAATGATTAAAAACCACAATATTGAATTGGAAAACAAAACCAAGATCTTTCAACTGTAACAAGCAGTCTTCGTCAGAGTTGGGTTTTGACTTTGACGAAGGCCGCTTGTTACGGTTGAAAGATCTTAGTCGTGTTTTCCCATTTCATATAGTGGTTTGATCATTGATTGTTATTTCACGTGTTTATGTGAAATGTTTATATATATATAGACTTTAGTTTTGACTTTATTCCACGGTCGATACTTTTATCAATATATATATATATATATTATATATATATATATAATAATATATATATTTATATATATATTATTATATAGATGTAACTAGGTAGCAGACCTTCGTTTATACAAACATTATTAAATTTCTTCCCAACTTCTCTATGTATTATTTTCCAATACAGTTTTTCTAGATTTCGGATCTCACATTTCCATTTACTTGGTACTAAGTACAACAGTTCAACAGTTTGAAAAATAATACATAGAGAAGTTGGGAAGAATTAATAATTAATAATATATAAATATATATATATAATAATATATTATATTTATATATCAGTTCACAAACGAAGAAAAGCAACACACAGAGAAAGAGACACACTTACAAACTCAAAGGTTTGTTTATTTTTGAGTTTGTAAGTGTGTCTCTTTCTCTGTGTGTTGCTTTTCTTCGTTTGTGAACTGATTTGCGTCCAGTTTGGATCGTTTTTTTCGAATTATAAGTGGTATATATATATTATATATATATATATATATATATATATATATATATAGTGTGAGATCAAGACATAAATGAGTTTTGAAAGAGTTAGTTCCTTTATATAAGAAAAGTGAAATATGCTGAGAGGGTTGGGGGGGATTAAAGTCGTTTTTCTGATTAGTGAAGGTTGAGTGACCTAGGGTGTCCTTGCCGCTACCTGGAGATGTCCTACCTGGCTTGGAGTTCCTCTAAACATTTTTAATACTTTTTCACTGGTCTCTAATTATATATATATATATATATATATATATATGATTTCTTTTTCTATGTTTCTTAATATATTGACAGAACGGTGGGTCGGTAAAAGTAAGTGGGTTTATAGAACATAATTAAATAACAATATAGATAAATTTAAAAAAAAACATGAAAACTGTAAATAAGAAGAATATATTGTTTAGTTTTAAACCTATTAAGTTTTTCATTTATAATATATTTAAAAAAAAATCACCACAAATTCAATAGACATTTTGAAAAGCTCTAGTGTTTCGATATAGCTCGTCAAAGAATTTGCGGTTATTTCTGTAGTTGTAGAGTCCATGTGTGATTATTATGACATCCCCGCACGTGTGATTTATGTCGGTGTTTTTTTATAATTAATTTTTAAATTATATTTAAATTATTAATTTTTATAATTTTTCAGTGTATTTGATATATTGTAAATCTTTTTTAATATTGAAGTAGGCAAACAACAAATAAACAACTATTCATGTTTGTTACAAGTTTTTGAACCTCATCGACTTGTAAGAATGCTCTATTAAAAGCCACTAGATAGAACTATATTATAGTGAAGGAAGAGGGGTTCACTGACCGTCACATTGTGACACCCTATTAACATATTCTGTATACAAACAGAATGCAGCCCATTAGAGATTAGAAATTCGGAGAGTCATCAATGATCAAGTTTAATGAATAGAATGTAGAGTTAATAAAGTCTGATCCTTTTTAATGGAGCATTTACTATTTTACTGGAATAATTTGAGACGATATTCCTTATTTTTGAACGGGTGAAAATAGAATTATTCTTTTACTTATCCCTGACCATCATCTGCAAAGGTTATATATAAAATTATTTCTCATTTCACATTTTTTATTATATAACTATTACTAGTAAGGGTGAACAAAAGATAATTTTATGTTGAAGCAATAAGTTACGGAACTTTTGAATTTTTTGATGGGACCCTAGATTTTTGCGGAACTCTAAATTATCCTTTCCAGCAACTTTAGAAAGAGGAGAAATCAGAATTTTCCTTTTTTCTTCAAGATTACAAGGGATTAGATGACATCACAGACTGACATGTGTTGAATGAAATTTGTAATTTCTAATGGACTATTCGTCTCCAGATTTCCTGTAAAATCATCTTCTTGTATAATATTGTGATATCCATTTCTGTGATCTTTTATTGTTTGTGACATTACATATTTAGATGGAGAAAAAATCTCTTAACTGTTGCATTATAAGTTCGTCGAGATATTATTAAGGACACCTATTTAGTTCCCTGTGTCGTGTCACACTGGCAGTATAGCCTGTTTAAGGATCAGAAACATGGCCAAAAAACCATGACTTCTATCCATACTACTTTTTTTTTGTTGGAAATTTTTTACAGCATAACTTGACCGAAAAATTTCTAAGAAAACGATAACCCTCCCCCTTCCTTTCAATGTCGTTTGGGTATTGTTATAGTACGAACGGACACACAGGCAGGCACCTGATTTTATATTCAGAGATCTGTTTGTTTCTTCTTTAACAAGTTCTGACCCTTATTGTTTCTTAAAAGAGATAACAATAGATTTGTTCTTTTCTTCTTTAAGAAGTCCAGACATTTGATTATTCACGGAAGGAGGTATCTTCTATAGAAGTATTGTTAATAAGTAGGTATTCTTTCATGAGTGATATTCTATACAGATTTCGTTTCTTCTTTAACAAGTACAAACCCATGATTATTCGCTAAACGAGATATTTTCTATGAAGGCATTATTAATAAAGAAGTTTTCTTTTCTGAATGATATTTCATATAGATTTCTTTGCATCTTCTTTAACAAGTCCTGACCTTTGATTGTTTACCGAAGGAGGTACCTCTATGAAAACATTGTTAATAAAGCAATCTTCTTTTGGCAATGATATTCTATCATTTATGTTTTCTTAAATTATCCCTTCCATAAATACGATTTCAGTCTTGATTTATCGATCATTCGCGTGTTTTATTAGATTTATTGAATTTTTGAATTCCCTGGGATGATTTATAGACCGCACTCTCACCCCAACAGTAATGCTCATCCTTTGACCTGACGACCTTTATTCTCAAGTCTGAGTAATATTGTCCGTTACATAACAATTTTCTCCCTAGCATGACCAAACTTTTATATTTATTATGGATTTTAACAGCGTGTTAGTTGTATAAAAAATACTTACTTCGGTCATAAGTAAAACAAATAATAACCTATTGCTGAGATATACAGTTGCAATTAAGTCGTTTGCAACTGTAAAACCTATGGTGGTAAACTAAGAATCGTGTTAGTCACGTAGGGTATTGTGTGTTATTTTATGTTATCAATAAACTGTAGGAATGATATGATTTTGTAATGTCGGCAGTAGGAGGATTGGCTAAGAGAGCCCCGGAAGGTACACTGGGCGGGTCCTGTTGCAACACCCGTGTCCCTGATTTTGGGATATTTTAATTGACTTTTGCTGTTTCGCATTCAGTTGCACACACCCTTTGGCAGGTGTCGATGTACCCTCAAGGACTGCGAATCCTTCTTTATGAATTTTTTTCCTTCCTCGCTTACATTTCTTTATTGTTTATATAAAGAAAAAAATTGTATCTAAAATATATTGTATTGATTATAGTTGAAAAATAATCATTTATTTTATCCCCGTTAGAGCTTTAAAAGAATGAAAAAAATATGTCTACGATTTAATGATTGTCTTCAAAAGACGTTGTAAAAAAAAAGAGGGAACATAATTTTGACAGATTTAAACACTGAGGTCCCCTCTTAATCCATTTTAATATTTTTGACGATGTTTATATACATAGTGATGGTATGCTATGTCAAAAACTTCGTAAACACGCTACAAGTCGTATTATTTGACTGATTTTAACGAATCGGGTAGATATGATGTGTTAGATGAACACTGTTTTGAGAATTTTACATCTATGACAAAGGTACTTTATAGTAGTTTTATTCAAAACGTCTTTTGTTTTCTTCCCTTCTGGTCTTTCTAGAATCTTGATATTTTGTATGTCTACTGTAGGATCAATAAAAGTCTAAAAAGGACAACTGTATAGTTTGTAGCCATGCAACTATGGATCCGGCCATTGTAAGCTATCCATGGTGTCGAATTTGAATCCCTTAATTTAATTAAATTTCAGTTATAAAAATAGGGAAATACTTATACAAATCGAATGATAATCATTAATAAATTATCACTTGAAGTAGGTTAGGTTTTAATTATACGAATCCAGTGATAATCAGTAATAAATTATCACATGAATTAGGTTAGATTAGGTTGCAGTGGCTACCTAAGCGGAAGATTGTCGCTTTGTGATACCACATAATGAATTTCTACATTGGGAGTTTTGAAATTTTACCTAACTCAAGTGTATGTATTTAAAGCAAATATCTTAAACGAGTACCTTATATCGTGCAAGTTTGGGACTGATGGTTTAACGTCAACTCCCCACATGATTCGTAACGTCATTAAGGGTCGACATGCTCAGATTTTTTCGCTTCCCGCGTGAATAAATCGAGGCCCTCTGTGGGTATTGAACCCCCCTGATCTACCAGTCCAGGACGAGCACGTTGCCACAGGGCTAACCTTTCCCCTATCAATCACTTGAAGTAATTCATGTTTTATATAACCAATTACCAAATACATAACCATTTACTCTATTTAAATTAAAACGTATTTTATGAAAAATAAAATATCATGAAACAATTATTTATATCTGCTGATAGTACACAAGGAAGTTCCAGTTTTTACCAAGGTACTGATTTTGTTCTCATTTTCTTTCATTTTCCTTAACTGATAATGCATCAGCTTGTATATCTTACCATTTATTTCATTTCAATGATTTGATTGCTCTTTATATTTCAATGAGACTTCCTTTTCTTACTTATTACTTGTCTACACTTTCCTGATTGCTTGCTTATTTTCTGTAATACTTCACGTACAGCTCTTTTATGTGACATTACATGCCACTATTTTAACTTTCATTATTGGCTGTTAGCTTAATTTCTTTCATGTTATTATACTCGTGTGCAGTTAGTTTAGGGTCAACTTCATTTAATTTTAATGATTAAACGTAATTATTTTTTTTTATTAATTTTGAAAGGAGTTTCTTTTTTTGTAAGTCATTAAAGAAAATTTTATCTTATTTTTTGTTAAATATTGAAATGGGCAATATAATGTATATTAATTTGTTTAGTATGGTTTTTTAATAATTATTATATCCTTATTCGATAATGAATAGTATATTTAAATTTAAAGTTTGAAACGTTTTTAAGTTTCGTATTTCATCGTAAATTTCAAATTCATGCAAGATTGTTGTTTTTCTGAAGGCTTGCAGAAGATTAAGATGGGGTTATTATCCAAAAATATTTTATTGCAGTGAGGTAGATGGAAGAATGTTTTTGAAGCTGCAAACAGCCTCATTGTGCGTTAGTCATGCGAGAGAATCCTGTTGCAAGCGACATCGACTCGTGTCGAAACAAACCCGCACATCCTCCAGCTATCATACTGCTATCTCCCTGATCCTTTGCTAACACGGGTAGCTCTTAGTTCTGCCTGCCCTTCCATCAGCCTTGTCTTTAGCAACATCTCCCGCTTGCTCATGCTGCAGGCAGATTTCTTCTTTCATTAAACATTACTTCCTCTCATTTATTCAGACAGTGATGTGGCAGTGTGCTTTCAAAAGCGGCAAATCTCTATTCCAGAGGGGTGGTACGTGCGAGGTGGGTAAAAATAGAAAAAAATTAAATTAATAAAAAGCTAAAACAAACATTAAGTAATTTTATACCGAAATAAGCTTTTAAGGTCATAAAATGATTTTATGTTTTATGTGTTTAGTCCTTTTTTAAACGGAATTTTCAACCATAATATTTGGAAATTAAAAAAAAATTTATTTTAAATTTTTCAAAACTAATTTTTTAAAAAGCTTGAAAGTTTATCTTATTTGTCTGCGTAGTCAGTTAATTTAATTTAACAATTTATTTGTAATTTCAATTATACATTTTTATTTTGAAAGATCTTTGGTTTCCTTTGATGGCGACTGGATATTTATATGATTACTGCGATAAGATGAAAGTCTGCGACCAATAAAAGCAGTCTGAAATTAGATCCTCGATTGTAATTCCATAAAAATAAATATTTTGAGGGTTTTCTGGAATTTTGACAGCGGGGAGCGGTCTTACGACTTACGAATTACAAATCTTACGACCGACCCAAAAAATAGTTGCTCGTCACTGCATTTTTCTGTCAATAACAGAAAGGGTTGTTCCAATTATTTATGTTATTTTATTTTATGTATTTATAATTTTTTATATTTGGTTGCTATATATTTTTCCTCCTCAATTCCTCCAACTGTGAAATGTTAGAACGTCGCATGTGACAATTTCTACTTCTAATTGTCATATGTGAACGATGTTAATTAAAGGACGACATGTTGTCACTATGATTGGGGATACGGTTTTCAACTACCTGTTTTACCGATCTGCCTTCTGATGATAATTGAATTCAAGAACAGTTAATTGATTTCATTCATGATTGAGGTACAAGCCATAAAATTTGTTAAATGTATTGCAGGGGGTTTTAAATGTATAAAATATTACAATCCTACCCCGATATTACATTGATGAGGCATTCAAATGTTTATTCTATTTCCATTTATAAATGTGAGAGTCTTATGATGAAAGAGATTTATGCAATATGGAGAAATATAAATAACCAGTATCCTAAACTCCAGTTACAATTTAAAGGAGTTTAAGGTTTTGATAAGTCATAATCTGTGCGATAAAGGTGATAATTTCTAATGGATTCACGGACATTGAAAAGGGTTTTTTTGCTGATGAGAGGGCAAGTGTAGCGGTAAAACAAACAACCTGTTTAACATTTGACTATTGAGTGAGCAGATATCACAGTAAAACAAACAGCCTATTTGAAACCTGACTAATGAGTTAGCGAAGCAGTACGTAGAACAAGTAGTAGAATATCATACTAATGTATGATATTGTGTGTTTAGCTAAAACAAACCATTTTGAATGATGACTAAGAAAAATATCAAGAGTGACATCCTCTTTTGTGGAATGTGAGAGAATTGGCGAAGTAGCGACTAAAAACTGCCTTTTCAGATACCAACTTGTTATCTTTCCATATTGTTCAAAATGTTTTGAGTGAAAAGTGATTGTGGATATTTTGGCTTTAGTACCCAATACCCTGTAATGATTCTACCGATCCACTTGTCCGTAAAATGTATTTGGTTTTTTTTTCATCATTGTTCACATATACAACTTTTTCATAGGCTCGGCAAAATAAAAGGTTATGAAAACAACATATGGATTTAAGCATTATTACGACAATCATTCAAGTATTTTTGATACATGGATGAGCTTTTTGTTTTTTACTTTCACAGTTCAATCTTAGCTCATCTTTTGTTTATTCCTGTATGGTATTATACACTTGATCAGTATTATCAATCAATTTTTCTGAGATGATTGGTCGTTGATCTTATAAATATTAATGTTTAAAAAGCTGTTTCACAGAAGTATGCTGTTCACTTTCGTGTTTACTTGTACTAATTTATTTAGTCTAGATGCCCGCCCCGAGCATGTCATGCGCCGGGCACCATGCTCTTCAAAGTCTTCAGGGTGGACTTTCCTGTTCCAAGGAAACGTCGGTTCCGAATCTGTACGATGACTTGACATACACTAAAACTTGACCAGGACAATTTCAAGGTAATGGGTAACCTCACCTTCAAATTGGATGTCATTGAGCTATCTTTAATGTTTGAAGGGACACATAGACACTCCTGTTATTTTTATATTTATAGTTTACCGAAGTTTGTGACCCTCTGGGTGGTTGCAACTTACAATTGACTAAGAAGCTCTATAGTGCTTGTTACTCACTTGCCATACTAGAGTTTTACTCATGGATATGGGAAGTAATACATCACCTTAATCTATTAAACTCTGAAAAAGGTTTAATCTGATGTTACATTGATTTCAAGCAAATTATATAGAGTAGGATTTTACTACTGTGTTCAATAATTAGCAAATTACCTCAACTCATATTAGCGTTTAGTTGTATGCAGTTACTTGCATTCAGTTAATTCTCTATAACCATGCAGAATGGTGTGAGTTAACTGCAGCATCTTTTAGAGCCATATTATCAATTTACTAATAACCATTTGTTTAGCAAAAATACCATTAAAGCACAAGGTATGTTTTGTAGTTTCCTGTTCTGTATTACGAAAGTTACAGTCCTCTTCCTCGATTTTGCTCAACTTTTTCAGAAGTTGTTTAGAAAGCAGTCCCCTATTAAAGAATGCTGCCAGAGTTAATGCCATCTTTGGTGGAAGAACGGATCTTTAAAGTTGAAATCAGTCTATTGACTCAAATTTTCACTTTATTTGCTTAGTTTTTTTTTTTTTTTTTTTTTTTTTTAAATAAGATGTTATATTGTGGCGTTAGGTTAGGCTGCAGTTGTGGTCATACGAGAGAACCTCTCATAGGTCAAAGATTGGCCCTTTGTGTTACTTCATAGTGAACATTTTCATACTGGGGAAGTAGAATGAACATTCAACAATGGAATTTCAAAATCTTGCCTAACTGCAATGTATTTAAAGTAGAGATCTTTAAAGAGTGCCTAACATCGTACAGACTCGGGTCCGATAGCTTAACGTCTTCGAAGCTCAGATACCTCCCTCCTGAATAAATCGAGGGTCAGAGTGTTTCGAATCCCGGATCTACTGCTTAAGAGACAAGGATGCATGCCACTGGGCCTTACTGGCCTCGTTGTTGTGGCCTTAATATGATATTTTGTTTTGTGTTGGTTGTATGTTGGTAAACATGTCAGTTAAAGTAGCCAAGTGTCAAGGAAGTGAGAGCCGTGGAGGTAGATGATTGTCTGTGGGGTCCACAGGCGGCGAGCGGTGCAATCGACGCTAGTGACGTAAGGTCGATGAGCTCGTGATAGTGACTTACATCGGAAGTTGTTATCACCTTTCCTATCTAAATCCAAGTTCGACTGCTTAATTCCGGCATCCTTATCTGTTGCACAGCGTGCTTCGTTGTGGTCCATGACTTTCACACCCCATAAAAAAAAAGCTTCAGCAGAATAGATGGACCTCATAAAACGTCATATAATTATAGCAATCCGTCATACCTCGTGCATTGTAGCCGCCCAACCGTTTTCGCACGTTGTGAATCTTCATGTGGGACAGATAATAGTCGAAAGATCCTGGATATAAATATCTGCTAACAAGTAGTGTCATTATATGCACCAATTTCCTTATTGTTAATATTAGTTTTATTTAATAATAAATAAGTAAGTAAATGAAGTAACAGGTATAAATATAATAAAATAATTGAACATTTAAGCATGCATTGGCATTGGCATTCACAGGTATTTATTCCTAGGTTCCTTCGATAATTATGTCCCATTTGAAGGCACACAACATGCAAACCGGTTCATGATGCATATTTCATTTAACTAGTATGATGTTTACTAATCTCTATGGTACTAATAATTTCCATGTCATATAAAATGCTTGGACCAGTGATATTTTAAAATACCTTTATCCGGTTAGTATATTATTTAATAGACATTTAGCCATCAGTTTTAAAATATTTAGACTTCCTTATCCTAGTCTATTTTTGAACTTGCTCCTGTCAGGTATCTTTTATGTTTAAAGGATATTGCCGAAAAGTTCTTGTTGAATCGAATGCTTCAAAATTGGATTTTTATCATTTTCAAGATATCAGATAAATATTTAAATGTGGTATATAATATCACAATTTAAATTGTATCCACTTGCTTGTTTCAGTTTTAACTAAAGAAATGTAATTTTTAATAAAGATGTCAAGAAAGTGGGTTCCTGTTTTTAATAAATATCTATGGAAAATATAAAAGTTAGATAAAAATTTCAATTAAAAAAAAAATAGTTCTTCATATTCTAATGGGTAAGAAAATTTTGGTTTATTGCAATTTATTCATTAGGACCATTGTTACACCATTTTAATATATGTATTAAAATTGCTAAGTCATATATTTTTTTACCAAATTGTAGAAGAATGCTTGTTGAGTGTAGAAGAAAAATAGAAAGTTACATTTTGAAGATTATATAGTTACCAGTAAATTTGTGGCCAATAATAGAATCGTACAAGTAAATTACAATTTTGTTGTTTTTTGGCATGCCACGACTACCTGGCTAAAGAAGTCCTCATTTGTATATTGTGAATTGAAATAACTTATGTTGAAAATTACCTAATGTTTGCTGGGAACGTTGCATTAGTATTTTTTTGTGTTTGTTCATTTGAAAAAAAATTTGTAATTTTTAATGAGATATTTAGCAGCGTTTATGAAAATTTCACTTTATGTGAACAGTGTCCAATAGAAGTCAATTTAATTGAGAGACATCTGCTGTCAAATCTCTTGAGTGCGCTACTGTTATGCAACGCAAATAAGGAATCAATAATATGTCAGTAGTGCGTGTTCGGTTGGAAATTAGTGGGTTGATTGAAGTCCGAAGCCGCCCTGACGGAGTGACGTGAACTTTCCCCTTGAATCTGCTTACATCAGTACTTACGACGCTTGCGACATCTGGTCCATTTGCATGAAATAACATCAAGCAACGTTCATTTTATGCAACCTTCCTTCTATAATGAACTTCATTTATCAATATGTTGATTTATTGCAAACAGTGGTTTGTTTAGATTCCTTTAATTTTGATAAAAAGTGAAGTGAATGATTTCTGTTTAGAATTTGCTGGAGAAACTATGAAACAACTAAGTTTATGTTTAAAGCAACTTAATAATTGTCAAAACAACCTAGAAAACGTAGTTTTCTCCTTTCCTTGTGATCATCAAGCAATTGTCAAGAAATTTAAGTACTGTTGCTTAGTGAAAGTTTTTTTTGAAATAAGACTGAGAAAAGAATAAATATTTCAGAAGTGGCGTGGTATCAAAGAAAACCTTTTTTAGTTAAATAAAATAATCTTTTTATTAACTGTTTTTTGTTATCAGACGAATTAGTTTATCGGACGTTCTTCTTTCTACGAAGGGACAGTAATATATTGAAGAGGATAAGTCATTAACACTTCCTCTTGTGCTTAGTTATCAGATTGTTAGTTCATTGAGCTAATGTCAAACCTTATAATACTTAAACAAAATTACTTTATAAGAAATAAAATATTTCTAAATAAGTACATCGTATGTAGTCTGGTAAAATTTAGGAAAACTGATGTTGATTGAACTAACATCATTTCATTTGTAGAAAATATGAATTTACAAATATATTAAAATGAATAATCTGTGTCCATAATCTAAGAATTCGGTTGCTAGTCTCCTTCAGAAACAGAAGATGAATCCAATTCAGTTATGTGAGAATATTATTGTACATGGTGCATAATATTCAATAATAAAATGAATAAGATAATAATGAATTTTGGATTCATAAAATTATATAATTAATACTTTATATATATATATTCGTATATTTGATTAATAATCAAAATAACACTTGTTGTAAATAGATGGATTAATTTATCACAATGAAACTAATTTGGAAACAATGCTCTAAGGCCTTTCATCAACACATCATCAGAGAGCAAGTGAACTAAAAAACCTTAGAGCATTGTTTCCAAATTAGTTTCATTGTGGTAAATTAATCCATATATATATATATATACTATATATATATTTTCAAACGCCCAGACAACAGTAAGAATCAGAAATGCAACCGAAATCTTTCAACCAAAACAAGTGGTCTTTGTCATAGTCTCACTCATTCTAACACAGACCACTGGTTTTGGTGAAAAATTTTTAGTCATATTTCTGATTTTCCTCATTGTGATTTAGTCGTTGATTTTTATCACGAGTTTACTGTGAAATCTTGCTATATATGTGAATTATTGAATATATATCTAAAATACCTTGATAGAACTGACTAAATGTCCTCGATATTTCAACGAATTGTCATCATAAGGTGATGGTGTGTGGCCCCTCTGAGGGGTGAAACGTTATGGGTGATTTTTATTTATGTGAGATTGATTTAATAATACTAAATCATTTGCGCATCGTTGTTTTGCATTCTTGTGCGGTGGAACTTGTCAGTGGAATGAAAATCAATGCTTTTGTTTTCAAAGTAATTTAGGGTCATGACTCGTGATCGCCCGCTTAACTGCTTCTGTATGAAGCTTTTCTTGTGTCTTGAATGCTGTAACTCCAATAATACTGTACCAATGGCCTCTGTAGTACTAGACAACGTATGTAATATGTACAGAAATCCTTTCAAGATCTGAGGTAGCCGAATGAGGAGTGATCTTAGTTACGCACCAAAAATCTGAAGAAGAAATTCTACGGAAGCAAGATCTCTTTACAAGTGTTTTAACTTATTCATTTGAGCAATTGTTCCTGACATCCCAGGAAGTGTTTTACCATCCAATTATTCATGGACTCTTGGCTGTTTCCCTTGGTTAGAAGGTGCCTATTGCCCCGAGACCGTGATCCGTGAAGATTGATAACACTAATGTTGGGCCTTGTTTTGAAAGGTTTCTGTTTTCTCCTGTTTTAACAACTAATGCTCAGAGATGCTCCTTAGGCAACTGTTTCATAGACGTCCTGCAGTTGTAATGACAACATATGGGATGTAGCTACTTCAGGGAACATCTATCCTCTCAATTATACCTTCCATCTTCTTCACCGATAAGATGAATGCTACAGCTGTTCCATGTCGTCATGTATCCCTACTTTTAACCAGTTGAACAACTGAGATTCATGTCTTGCTAAATACTGGTTTTCAGATAAAAATATTGCTATATCTGTGAGATGTCGAATATGATTATGTAATACCTTGCCAAAATTGTTTCTGTAAACAATAGAATAAAGGGTAGATTTCTATTTTTACACTTCTATTCTAAATATAAATTCGGGGGTTTTTAAAGAACATTTCTGCAAAAATTCAAAAATAAGTTATGTATAAAGAAAAGAAAATCATTTAATTTTGTTCATTTGCTTTATCATTTAAGTTCCCTGTAAATAAGAAGTAAATATTGGAAAATTATGAAAAGTTATGGGAAATTTGTGTTATTTATCAAACAGGGTTATAATGCCTTTCATCTACATTAGATTTTCATATGTTTTCGGTTGTTTCAAATTATTTTCTTTAAGTGAAACATCATTAGTCTTCTTTGATATATTTCAGCAAATTCTGTGTGTTCTAATTTTTACATTGAACATAATGATTACTATAGTTATCGAAATTTAAAAGATGTTTGAATGTAGTGAATGAAAACTACATCTTACTTAACAAATTATCCTGAAAAAAGTTTTTAACTCCTTTTCTAAGCAATCTCATGAAAAAGATAGAGCGAAAACTCACCAGTCATGATATTCAAAGTGTATTGAAACACTTGTTATCCCTCCACCACGGTATAGTTTATGAAAGGAACATTCTCTAAAGGTAATTCAAAACACCAAGAACAGTATTGTACAGTCTCTAAAAGCATAATGACTTTCAGAGAATATCGAAATGTTCATTGCTTTCTAAGTGACCTATAGAGGAAAGTGTTGTCAATGGAATTGTATTATTTTCCTTTAAACTTATGGGTGCTTTGTTGAAGAAGTCGTTGACGTCAAAATGAGTGGGCAAATCTATTTTGAACCAAATTTTACCAGACAACCAAAAAGACACTAACACAATTTTTCATCTATCAACAATGTTTAACTTAACACTCCCGAATAAATACTATTTAAATTTGAAATGTCACTTCTATAATTAATGGATGACTGGTCCTTTCTAATACATAGCATTTCCAGAGTTTTCCTTCTCTGTTCATCCATTTCTTAAGCTACTATTTTTATTTCATCAAAATCAAAATTATGGCCTTGACCGATCAAGAACTGACCGAGTCCCGATAAACTTTAGTTTTGTATATATATATATATATATATATATATATTACTTATTGTTTAATGATTGTCGAATACAAACTAAATAACTCTTATTGACCAATTAAAATTAGTAGCTTTCTAAGAGCTGGTTTCTTTGTATCAGTAGACCACTTTTGATTTCCGGTTCGTTTAGAAAATTGCTTTTGTTGAACATGGAGAAGTACAGTAGCTTTAGATGGGGTGTCGATACAGACGGAAGCTTCCTGCTGATAACTCGCTATCAGACTCACGTTCTGCCGACTTCTCCTGTTGATATTGTTTATTTATGTGTTTCCTTCCTCTTTGTTGTAACCTTATTCTTATCATTGTTTCTATATTAATGTTAAAAGTCTTAATTTTCCAAATTAATAATATATATATATATATATATATATATATATAAATAAACGAAAAAGTTACCTAATAATGCAGTATTCTTTGATTTAATATTTAATAGTGTCAAACGAAACCCTGATCCAATTTTTTGTAAAGGCATGATAAAATTGAGTGATAGCATTTATTTGACTTGTTTTGACCAGTTATGAAAAAAATAGAAAAAGTATAAATCACATAAAATAGAACTAGAGTGGCATACACTCGGCGTACACAGTGATAACTAAATGATTGGTATATTGTGGTTATCCTGACTTTACTAATTATAACGAACATATAATGAACGATTTTGGCTCTTGGAAAAACTATTAAAATTTCTAGAGCCCTATTAAATTTCTAAATTTAGTTTATTGGTTAACTAAATACACAACAAAGAACACACATAAAAAAGATCTCAAAAATTGCCGCTATATTTGGACGGGCTCATCATCAGGAAATGTGACTCGCTCCGAATATAAGGGAGGACTCAAAAAAGAAATAACAGTAAAAAAAAAGATGGACTCAATCAGTGCAGCTAACTTGCGAGGGGAGTAGAGATAAGGTCAAGGATAAATAAGGTAAAAAATAACAAAATTAAATAAAAACTTTTTAAAAATTTTATTAATGGAGTCCCATTAATAAGTAAAGCGAACTATAAATAAGTAAACAAAATTGAACTGTATTTTGTTATATATATATATATATATATATATATGGCTTTTTCCGGTTAACATTGTTGTTCCTTTAAATAATGTAAATTTCATTTTCTTAGTTAAAAAATTCTTACTTCTGCCTATGAAAAAGGTTTTAAATAAAACCGAAACGTTGGCAACGAGAATTTGATTTTTTATCTTGGAAAATTGACCGAACCCCGATTAGAGAACACACCTATTCTATCTAACGGTCGATATATTATTGAATCTGTATATATATTTATATATATATCCATGTGAGAGCAGAAGAATCAAAATAAACACATTATGCAATCAGTGAAGTATAAAAGAACAAGGAAAAAGGAAACCAATAGAAATGAAATAAATGCTCTAATGCCTTCACTTTGTCTTCAGACAGCAAACTCTACTATGTTCTGCTCTCTGAAGATATGGAGGAACGGTATTTATTTGTATTGTTTTCCTTCTTCCTTGAGGTTGTATACTTTATTTATTTGTGTGTGTATGTGTATGTGGTGAGGGAGCAGGGAAGAGAATGAAAATGCATTTCAAACTTAGAGAATGGCAGTCCAACTGGACTTTCAAAACTAAAATAGGATATATAAATATTATATTATATATATATATATATATATATATATATATTAAAGATTTCACATAAACACGTGAAATAACAATCAATGATCAAACCACAATTTGAAATGGGAAAACAAGAGTAAGATCTTTCAACCGTAACAAGCGGTCTTCGTCAGAGTCAAAAACCCAACTCTGGTCAATAAACCAACAGTTGCGTTTTTGACTCTGTCGAAGACCGCTTGTTACGGTTGAAAGATCTTAGTCTTGTTTTTCCATTTCATATTGTGGTTTGATCATATATATATATATATATATATTAATATATATATATATATATATACATATATATATTCACTTTTTTACCTCTCTACCTGATGACGTCGTGGTCGAAATATAGCAGTGAGTTTCTGTGACCTCTTTGATTTATGCTCTTTCTGTAAATCTGGTTTATGTATACATATAGCCAGATATCACAAATACTGGTTTTCTTGGAGTTGGATTATTCTTTTATAAGACTTATTATTCGCTTACCTGTGACATTTATTCATACTTAATCTTATTTATTAAATGCATGAGGTAACCAACAATTTAAGTGAGATTAGTTTTCGTATTTTGTCGATTAGATCAGATAACGTTCCCGGAAGCCATTAAGGGATGGTATAAAATTTTTACAAGATATGCATGAGGTGAGGGTTCTAGTATGTTATTAGTATAATGGTGATGATTTAGAGGGCACGTTGAAACGTGATGCGTCACGTGCTGACCCAGGCTGACCGGCCAGGAGTTGCAGTCTCCTGTGGAGCGCTGCAGCAGACATTTGGTCTGGACGACCCGGCTACCTGTTAATTCGTTGAAAGCTGATGTTATGGACAGCCTTGTGCCAATTTTAAAGTTCAATGTCTCTCCTTCTCTTACGCTGATCAAAGGACAAAACATTCTTCTTTCTTTGTTTTCATTTAATAAATACAATCCGATTCATGTTATATTTCTTATCATATATGCTTAATCAGGGCAGAATTTCTAACATAAACCGAGAAATGACCGAATTAAAATCTTCTTTGGCAATTTTCAGAAATCCCCCCATTGATAATTGAATACTAATATTGAATATTAAAAATAACAATAATAAATGAGTTATTATCATGTATTATAAACATATAATTATACTATCAATTTTCTAGTGACTTTCTATTATCATAAGGTCTAGTTTTAGTTGTTTATTGTAGTTTAGAGTATATCATCATTTCCTATTTAGTTTAGAATTATTTGATATTCTTATATCGGTTATCGTCCATACAAAAAAGACATATATTTTTAAAGATGAGCAACCTTTTACAGGTTTGTTGACGATGTATGTATTTAATCTAAAGATAATGTATGTTCGTCTGTTATCAAGTAGAGCCTGATACATAGTTGATGTAATGTTCTGTTTCTTCCATCGTATTGCATTTTCTGTACAGTTATTCCTTTGAAATTCTACTCATTCTTTTGAGATCTTTTATCTTCCCGTTAGATATATATCATATACCATATATATCATATATTCCTGCTGATCTCATTTAATTTTTCTTTTTGTTCCTTGATGCAGATGTTATTTTTTAGAAAACCCTTAATCCTTTCATGTTCCACTTTCATGGTGGTTTGATTTTCATGGTTTACATTATTTTCAGCACAAGTCCTTAATATCCATTTTAGCCTATTATGGGATTGATCTGTGAATGTAGGGCTGCTGGGAAAGAGGATTTAGATTTCATCTTTGAAATCATGTCTGTTGTTTTATACCTTCTCTCCTATGAACCATGGTGCAGTTGAGATAAAACTTTGTACCGTAAGGTTATGGTGACCATACCATAGGGTGTCAGCAGTTCCTAAAGGAAACTCTTCATTCCAAAACAAGTTATAAGTTTTCATGATTAATAGTAGTATTTAACAGTGCTTTACGGGTGACCTATTAGTTACTGAATACATATAACAATTCTTTGTTAAAGTGCGATTTTTTATACATTCATACAGCAATAAGCAATTATAAGCAACTCCATATGAATAATCGTAACACATAGGCCAGGAGTGGGAATATATTAATATAAATATTACCTTTCTTAGAGTAAAGGCCATTTCATTACCGTCCCTTTCCCCAAAAGGCCACAACGAATAAATAAGAAAATTCTTATATAATAGTTATATTGTAAAATCCTTGTATTACTCGATCAGTGCACCAAAAACTGTTTCGCTCCCATCTTTCAAAAGATTCAGCAGTGTCCTCACTGCCTTCCTTTATTACCTTTGTTAACTTAGGAAAATCATTTTCTGTAGAATTTTTTGTCTTTATTTTCATAATTATAATTCTTTATATTTTGAAACATTTTTCTCAACTAACTGCAGGAGGCCGCACTTCATATACTGCCTTAAGGCCGTGGGTTCACCACGCCTGACATAAGCGAAGACTTTGGTAAATCCTTATGATAATTGGATTATCAAAGATAAATGCATCACTAGATCCTGATGCATCTTCATACCACATACATACTACATATAACATTCACACGCCTACACACGATATATATTATATACATATATATATTGTACAGATTCGATGATTAATCAACAGAGCAACACACAAAGTAGGGACAACACACTTCACAGACTCAAATTTTCTGTATATACCGTCTTCAGGAGAAACAGAGAATGGGAGACCAACACGTTTAGGCTGCAACTTGGTCTAAGTAACCAGACCCGGCAACCGCCAGCGCTGTCAACCATACCCGGTCATAAAGGTATAGAATTAGAGAAGATTATGAAACAGAAACTCAGATAAGCAGTACTGGTTGGGTAAAACTATAAATAGGTGAAAAATTATAAACAATATAAGATAAAAACAAACTATAAAAAACAAAAATAATGATAGAGAAAAGAAGAAAAAAATAAATAAATAAATAAAAATAAATACAATACAAAAAACTTGCATTGGTTGTTTTAGTAAATAAAAGATAGAGACTGAATAAAAGGGTAAGTATGGGAAACTAGTTAAGAATAAGAATTTAGAAAAATAAAAAGGATAAAACAAACTAGTGGTAAGTGAAGAAGACAAAATAGATATACAAAAAATATACGAAAGAGGAAAAAAGAAGAAATTATATATATATATATATATATATCTGAAGGATTGAGTTTTACATCATTTCAGTCATATATGAGGTTAATAATGATCTGATATGTGAGTTAGGAATGTACTTTTGAAAGTGGAATGTAGTTAATTTCTATGATATCATATAGTATAGTAAGTAAAATTAATATTTTATATTAATCGATATATTCATCATTTTATCTTGTAGAATCTATAAGCGTTTTAAAAACGAATATATATATATATATATATATATATATATATAGCAACGTTCGAACCACATTGAAAAAATGAGAAAAATGTCTATGATCTTTCAACCGTAACAAGCGGGCTTCGTTGGGATTTCCAAAATTCCAACGGAAACTGTTACTGTTGAAAGAGCTTAGTCTTTTTTCTCATTTCTTATTGTATTTTGAACGTTGATTGTTATTTCAAGGCTAATCTTAGTCTTGTTTTTCCATTTCATATTGTGGTTTGATCATTGATTGTTATTTCACGTATTTATGCTAAATCTTTATATATATATATATATATATATGTTTGCGTGTGTGTGTGTGTGTGTGTGTGTGTGTGTGTGTGTGTATGCGTGCATGTGAATGAGTGTGATGTTTGTTCCTCATATATACATCGAAAACCTATGTACATCTAATTTTGATCAAATTTGGCAAACAATACTTTTGATACAAAACCTAGGACAATTGAAAAAAAAAAAGAAATTTAACAATTATTTTTAAAAAATTACGAGTTAAGTACATTTGGTATGGATTTATATTTTAATTTTCACTTATCGGAAATTGTAGGTAATGTTTACAAAAAGAATTTTACTGAATGTTAATTCATGTTTTGCCTCTATTCCGTTTTTGTAGAGTTCATGACGCCGCAGATAAGAGAGAGGGTGGGAAGACATCTTACTTATACTGAGGAATTCGGAGATTGGAATATTAATCATATAATTATTAGTAATACCTATATATTGATCGTCAGAAGAAATATGATCCAAATACACATTGAATGAATCCTTAAAATATCCCTTAAATTGGTTTGATTTCATAATTTATCTGGTTGAGGGGTTTATTACATTTTCCAACATCATATGAGGATTATGGTACTTTTAATAAACATTCTATGCCTCCTTTCCGTGAAAATGTTACGGTATTCAGTAGAGTGCTTCTGCATCGCTGGGGGTGCTTATTATTCACATTCAATTTTTTAAATGACATATTTAGCTCTATAAAAAATGATGTTATAAGGTAATAGAATACTTTATACTTGGCATAAAGTATAAAATTAATTAGGTGTATGAAGATTATTGAACGTTCTAAATGATGAATGAAGTTGTATTCTGATTTTTGTTATGATGCTTCTAAGTAACTATCCCTTACTGGGAGTGAACTTGTAGATGACATTAAGCCATACTTCAGTCAGATACTCTTACGTAAGTGAAGTTTAGCTATTCTGTGTATAAAATTTGGTTGATGCACAAAAGTAAACTGTAGTCCAATACATTGTTATTTATCATTGAGTTTGATACGGGCAGGTTAAGTAAGCCGACTTGGGAAGGCACTGTGAAGTGCATTGAGTGAGATGCCCTGCGATGGGGTGGTTTCCGTCAAGAGGCTCTGACCACGCCCGGCTTGCCCAATGCTGGCGGGGGGTGGCAAGTGGGTCACGGCTGAGGTCAGGGGCTGCCCAAGGTCCGACACTGACCCACACATCCCTTGCGTCACCCTACCGACTCCTCCTACAATCACTATTTGCTTGTGCCTGATGCTACTTCTTCCCTTCTTTCCTATCGTTATTCTCGAAAGCAGTTATTTAATTTTTATTAATAGTTGTCAAAGATAAATTGAGTAAAATGAGCATCTCTCAAAATATTCATTGTATACCTTCCTTGATATTTTGTCACCCAGTGAAATATCTAAAGGAATGCTCCTTTTTCAAATTTGACAGTAAAAATCAACCTATAAACAACAGTAAAAAATTTAAAATTAGAGTTAGATCTTTAGATTATGTAACGTCCCCGTAAGAGTCACAAGTTAAATTATATGTTCTTTATATAAACTGAAAAAATTGACTGCATCTGAATTTAATTTTCTTAGCGTGCATTAAATAGACCTGGAATAAGTTTATTGAATGCTTTATTATGACTGGAAATATTTACATCTTAATTTTCAAGTTTCTGAGATACAAAGACCACTTGCTTCTGTGTTTGCATTTTCATATTCAATGTTCCAATTTCAATTTCCAAAAATTGTAATTGCATTACTTCAGGAGTCCTCGATTTCACTTCACTCAAATGTATTAGAGTAAGGATTTTAAATCCTTACAGTCAGTACCGATGTAACTGACATCGTGCCCTCTTGGGACTATAACGTACATCCTTTCAGAGAGACAATGCGTACAGGATTTTCCACCCAATGTGAAAAATCTGGGGTCATGGCCTCACCTAACGGCAATTCAGTACTAAGCTAAGCACGCTACCCGTTACAATACCCGACTACAGGACACCGCTGGTTGCTGGATACGCGGTTTTAGAAATATATTATACTGGTTAAATTTAGAAGCTTTTCCAAATTTGGTATCAGCTTTATTTTATATACGTTATATATGTATTTTATATATTTGGTATTCAGTTGGTAGGTATTTTTACCAACTGAAAAAGTGGTAAAAACTTTATTTGAGTGTGAAACTTTATTTCAGTGTAGGTAACATTAGGTATGCAGTAAAATAGGAATTAAAATAAAAAAACACGAAATGAAAACTCTATCATATTCTTAATCATGGTCATTTACGATAACAACCAAATTTATTTACTCCAGATTTAATGCATACGTGTTACGCGTAAACCAAGAAACTATACAATTCCTGAAACGTCCTGATTATTCACAATTAATAAATTGTTTAACACCGTCGCAGATTTCTGGAATGAGCAAAAGATGTTTTCTATACCTTCCATCAATATTCAATCATGGTATAATGGACAAGAACATCGCATGTTACAAAAATAAAAAGTAGTTTCAAAGTTGTGCAATCACTTCCATGTAGTATTTACTCATGTTAAGAAGATACTACCAGTCTGCTTGTTTGTACCCTGAATTTCAAACATATAGTGTTTATACAACGCATTTCAAACATATAGTGTTTATACAACGCATTTCAAACATATAGTGGTCTTCGTCAGATTACATCTAGAATACAAAATATATCTGAGACGCATAAAAACTCGGTAGTATTTAGGTATTAAGTATCGAAAATTTTTAAGTAATAATTTAAATAAAAATATAACAGTTAATTCAATAAATGGTATATGCAGACTTCTATTATTCTGTTTAACGTAAATCAGAATTATAATACTTGATTATGTAGATTAGGCAGATCGTAATTTGACAAATTTCGAAAAATCTCAGTCAATAGCTATTTTGACATAAATGCTTTATCAGACTTTGCGAGTGTTCATGCTTGATTCGTAAATATGACTTGCAGAATCACAAAATATTCCATTTTTAAGAAAAACCCGCTTTCCTGAAAGCATTTTGTTTTTCATGGACATTTTTTAAATGCATCATTTTAACTTACCGTATTTGACTGCATATAAGACGCACCCCAATTTCAGTAGGTCAAATTCAGGAAAAAACGTTTTTAGTGTACTTGAGCATATATTGTTTGAAAGTAGTCTAGCAGCACATTACACAAGCAGAAATATAGCTTTATCAAATCAAGTTGGCAGAACAGATAAGCAATAAGCATAATCAAAACATCTCTATAGCATTGTAAATGTAAGCAAAACATTGAAAATGGAAAATAAAACTAAGTATAATGTGTATTACCAGAAATTATGATGTATTAGTAAGGACAGTAATAGTGAGTTAGGTTATGGAGCGTCAGTGGAAAGTTTAGTCTACATGCGACCTCAACTTCGTATATAAGACTTAGAGGATGAGAGACCTTTTTTTGGGTAAAAAGTGCGTCCTATGTGCCGTCAAATACGGTATGCAAAGCTCTGGTATGACGTTCAGTGCTCAGTACTTATCGTGAAACCATCTTCAATTGCAAATCCTGTGAAATTCAAAATAGTATTTTTTTTCTAAATAATGCTCTATAATTCTTGCTTTTGTTCTAAAGTCCATTAGTAAATAATATATTTTATTAACTCCGAATAGACAACCAAATTTGTTTGCTTTAGTTTGCTTTGATTATAAGACGAAATAAATACATTCATACAGTCACCTCCCTTAACTGTTTGCAATTTCTATTTCTATTAATCGCTTTATCAGCTTTATTCCTGCATTCTAATCAACTATTTTATGACGATTTGATAAAAATCAGTTCATAATAATTGCACAATTCTTGCTCTGAACTAACATAAAAGAAAATAAAATTACTTAAATTATAATGGTTAAATGATAACCATGCTTTATTTAGTCCGTTCTTAAATAACAAAACTGCTCAAAATGTCTGACATTTTTGTTGAGAGGTTTGCAGAGTAGTTTTGAACTGTTAAACTTTCTTACCCTGTTCACTTTTGAACAGTTTATGAATTGCGCAATGATGAAGTACATTTGATGAAGCGGGAAATTCACAATTACACATAATTAGAAGGAATATAGTAGGCAATTTTCGAAACATTTTATCAAATACTACAATTGGCAAAGAGACTTAATGTCACGGTTGTAGGTTTCTAAAGTGGCTTTAAATTTAAAAAGAATAAATTAAAATGACTGATTTTGCTCTTCCGTATCATTGATCATTGATTTAATCGTGGCTTTGATTCATGTTTTTATTATGGACTCAAGACATCAGTCCTTGATGCGTTAACTTCTCTATATAAACTAATGAACTTTACAAAAGTTCATTATTGGCTCTAAATCATACAAGAAATCAATAAAATTCGTGATGGTATAATTAAATATTTATTATTCCAAATATATTGCCATGGGGAAGTGGGCTGAATGCTTGTCTATTCATGTCTAGAAGATTAACGATTGAGATGCGTGAACGGTTCCTCTGAAGGTCGAGTGCTATCTGTTTGATGAATGGATGGCTTCGTTCGTGTTAGCAGAAAACCAAACGGTAAAATCACCTGGGAACTTATTGCATTAAATTTCTTATCAGCAGGGATTTGCTACCCCAAAGATTTTAAAATCCCCACTACAGTTTGCTTCTTTACATTCAAGTATTAAATCAACCACGAAAAAGGATATATAATTCATATATATTCGGTATTCATTTGTGACAGTTGTAAAAACTGTAATTTCAAGATAAAGTAGATTGAAAGTCAGACAGGTTTGTTAGTTTTACCGAAGCTTGTGGTGGCAACCCTAGTGAATGTTACAGCATACTATACATATTTGTGACTATTTCTCCAATAATTCTGCTCTTTAAAACTGCGAAAATAATTCCATTCTGCTTATCTGGAGCATATTTATTAAACTAAGAATTCCAAAAGCTGCTTGAAGTAAACAAAACAGATTTATATATGGTTTTTGTATAGTTGGTCTACAATATTTTTTTCTCTTCCAATGTTTAAATATAAAAAAATATATTGTTTGACCTATAGTTGTTAAAAGAGTAATGAATGATGTAACAGTTATTTAATCAGGTAGAGTGTTCACGACCTATCTTAAGAAAAACTTTCTAAAGAAAGTTAATGTTGCGGCGACGATCAGCTTTATCCAATATTTTGTTAAATAATTTGTATTTTTTAACATCTTGTTTGATGTTGGTATTCAAATTAAGACAGTATGAGGAAGTAATGGTTCCATGATGGAGTGAAAGTGTTTTGTTTGGGTTTGATATGTGTGGGCCAGAGGAGTGATAAATGATATTACTGAAAGGTCAGTGTTGGTCATTACCTGAGGTGTCGTGTAGAGAAAGCATTCTCCACATATTTCCCTCAGGTCTCTATTCTATTCCTATATTACTTTATCATAATTTGCCTCCTCAGTGTATCTATAAATACCATAAATTTGGTGTCCCTCTGTAACCATTCAAATTTCTCAATTTGAAAAAATTTTCTTTTTAAATTTTTCTTCCGTTTTATTGTAAAACATAGTTAAATATAACGTAAAAAAAGTGTTTAATGAATTTTCAGTGTTAATCCATTTTTTAGGTTGTTTTCTTCAGTTCATTCATTCATCCTTCCATCTGTTTCGCTCATAGTAAAAACTTTTGTAGACAGTACGTCTGGAAACACGCAATGAATTCCCTGTACTTTCACTCACGTATTCATGTTTTTTTTACCTGACTTTGTTTCACCCACTTGCCCTGTTATATAATATATGAATGTAATACTCAATGTATTGTACTATGCCTTCACTTTTGCATAGATCTGCGTAACTTATTTTGGATACCTCTCTGTTTTGAAATGCAATATAAATTAAATCGTACTGTTCTATTAGATTCATAATTTATAAAAAAAAACAAATAATTAATGATTGAATTATTAAATCACTGAAAAAAATACGAAGTATTCTAAGAACATCTCAACACTCAATGTAGCATTTTATTTGGATAAGTAAAATAATATTTTATTTTCATGTAACAATGTACATAGCAATATCTGACATCAATTGACTTAATGATTCTTTTAAAGTTATATTTCTTGAAAACCAGCATAAAACTGATTCTAGGTAGTGCTTCTGCAACTTTTTTGGATTAATTTAAAATAATACAAGTTTAATTCGAAATAACCCAAGTTAAATTTAAAATAATTCAGGTTTAATTTAAAGTAAGTACGGTCAAACCACATTACTCAAACTTATTAATAGAACAATATAATATAAAATAATATAATTTAATGAAAACTTTGTATAAATTACTTTCTTAACTTTTGTAATAACAATGGTTTACTTTGATTTCCATATTTTCATTTTTCCTTGGTGATTTTAAAGAACATTTTATTTTACGTATATCCATGTTAATTTTTCAATTAGCATCAGTATATATTTATTAAACATTTTATTTCTTCATTATTTTTTATATTTGATTTTGAAAATAACTGTACTGTATAGCGAAAAAACAAAAATACCATATATGTGATTGTAGTAAGCCCTTTATACAACTTTTGTTGGATTGATTTAAAATAGTCCAAATTTAATTGAAACTTCAGTGTTGTATATATACATTTTCAAGTTGAGAAATTATTTTAATTATAAATTTGAATAATTTTAAATTAAACTTGGATAATTTTAATTTAAGCTTGGAGTATTATAAATTACACTTTGATTATTATGAATTAACATTGGATTATTTTAAATTAAACTTGGATTATTTTAAAATAACCCGAAGATGTTGTAGTTGTGATAAATACGTGACAAAACCTGATTGATAATCATTATTTGCAGTGGTTCTTCAAAACAAGCCCAGTATCACTTCCCTGTTGTTGAGGTTTTAAGAAAATCTTGAACTCTGAAACGTCTACAATTATTGAATACATCCTTAAGTGAGTGATGTTTTCCCCTCTGAATTCACTAATCTTTTGCGAGATTAGCCAGTGAATTGAATATCACTTTCCTTTTAAAATATCAATATTGATTGATAAGCTTATCTGTTATCAAGTTATTAAAAAATGTTTGTAACTATTTGAGTTTTAATTCGTTAATTGAATTTAATAGTAGTTTAGTAATTTTTCGATACGAAGCTTAAAATACAAAGATAAATGGTTCCTGTTTCAAGTTTTATCCAATGGATTAGGCAGGATATTTTGATTTTGATCTGCTTTCTCTGAGTAGTCTGACCGTACTTTTCTGTCATGGTAGAAGAAACGGGAAAACTGTAATAATCCCCCGATGTGTCAAGTTTTACTGTGATGAAGATATTTTATTGTTATTTTCTCTTTAACGAGACTTTTGGATTAGCTTAGTTGAGCATGTCAGTCGAAAGACATTATCTTAAGTGAGGAGTACGACGTTCTAAGCGAGATCTTTCGTGAGCGATTTATAATTCTATCCTCGAGTTCCGTAGTAAACCTTATTCTTTAAAAAAAAACAAAAAAAAAACAGACATTTACGACCAGTATTGTTTCAGCCTCTATTGACTTATTTTTATGTTTCCCATCATCACGTTTCCACCCTCTGGTGTCAGAAGGTCACTGTGATTTGAAGATGTTTTCTTAAGGTTCCTATGTAAACTCCTTCCTGGTTTTTCTGAATGATAATTTAAATTAGGATCCAATAAAAGGAAGGAGAAAGTGACACGACATGGTCGTTGGTGGGTCGGTAGATGAAGTGAAGCAATTTATTATAGCTCTTACCTAACATAGTGACAGCAGGCCAACCTTAGAGTTCAGAGGTTTCTTTTGGTGTTGTTTGGGCTAATCTACCAACTCTTAACTGATTAAATGTGTATACATCTCAATAGTGCAGAAAAAACTCCTTAAAAGTAGATAGAAGTAGTTTATATTTGTAACAACGGTTATTCCGCATAGAACAAGAATAACAGTAAAATTTTAAAGAATATTCTTCCTGGTTGACATGAAAGAGCTGCTTAAAAGACTTTGTATTCTATTCAGATTTTCTGAAAGGATTTATTCACCATATTGTTATTGATTTTATATTCCTAGAAAAATTATAAGTTTATAGTTGGCTTCTTTAAAAGTTAATTTGGATAATCGTAAAAGGTAATCATTAAAGATATTTGACCTCCATTCAATAGTTCAAGATTTGCTGATAAGTTACAGTTGCTTTAAGGAATACGCTGACATAGGAGTTTGGGGAGCTTATTCATTGTGACTTCCAGTTCTTTTACTGTGTCAAGATCAACTTGCCGTACTTCTTGAGAAATGTTTTAACGGAATTTCAGGGTAACCATTCCGTTGACAAGGATTCATATGCACAGGTAGAGGTTAAAACTACTTTTTGGAATTTTATAGCAGCTCTTAAATCTATTTATTAATTAGTTTATTTTTATAGTTGGATACTTTGTGTAAAGTTCCATTAAATTTCGCCCCTTAATGTCCTCGCATGAGTTGACATTTATAATATTACTGATGATTCAGTAATGAGTATCATCATGTTACCCTGTTCCTTTGTACGAGTGATTTGGTATATTATACTCTCTTTTTTTTTTGTGTCATAGTGGAAATAAATTTGGAAAATTAGGATTTTTAGTTTAAATTAGGATCACATTTTCATATAACTGTTATGTTGTCAGGTCATATATTTAGTCTCAGGATCACATTAATGACCTGAAAACTAAAACAATTATTTTTCTTTCGTGTGTTTTCTTTTTCAACTTTTTTAATAGGTTATATACAGAGCTTTATGACTTTAACATTATCTTCTCAAAATAATTGATGTATGAAAGTTTAAAAACTGATTGAACATTCTTTTTTTTAAACATTATTTTAATTGAAACGAAATTGTGTTTGGTTGTTGATTTGTATGGGTATTACGTCACAGTAAGCCGTATTTTTTTTTGCAGTCTTACAGAATCCAGGACACATTTTTTTGTAATTATAATATTCCAATTTTAATTATCCTTCTTTGTAAATTTTTTAAAAGCATGACTGAGAATCTTTTGTTTTGTATTTTTTTTAAATTTAATACGTGTTGAAATATTAATCATTTTATGATATAAACAATTTAATACTCTTTGATTTCCTCAGAAGGGTTATTGGTTTGAAATGTTTTTCTTGCTACTATTTTATATAGTAACTAATAGGTTTAGATCGACTGATGAAACCTGCTAAGTAGTTCAAATTGAAGAATGGATGTACTTCAATTTATTGTGTTTTAGTTATTTTCAGCTACCTCTAAAACTAAATCTACTCCTAATCATAGAGAGATAGATAAATGTGTAAATGGTTTTCTAAAGCGAAAATGCTTTTTGGAAATTGTTTAAAACGTGATGAGATTTTAGTAAAAACTTGGTAGTCATGGCTGCTGTGATAGAACTTGTTCCTTGTTTAACTGTCAGTGTTAAACAGGCACGAATTCGTGTGCTCTATGATACTAAATCTGTTTATGATACATGATTCCATCAAGTTATAATTATATTAAATGAAATCCTCAAAACAGCTTCATTTAAAAGAAAAATTAATTTACTGGAGAACAAGGCGATGTTTTCATCAGCTGGAATTATATGGAATAAGCACTCTGAGCTTGCATTATGCCAACATCAAGCGTCAAATGTGAATGGGAAACGTGAACATTATGACTTGACCATGTTTATAATCATGGTAGCCCTGGCGTTTAAAATGCCACTAAAAGTCAATTGGTTTGTCCTTTGGTAAAGAAAAGCGATTTCTTAAGCTTTAGAATCGACCTTAATTTATCTTGTACTACTATATTACTAGTATATCACATCCATATATATATAGTATATTATTTTATACCGTCATGTTATATTTTAGTTTCTGTCTATTATGATATTCCATTTAATATTTTATTTTTTACAATGATACATGTAGTAAACGCATGAAGTAAAAATCGACGTCTAAACCACTGTAAGAAATTCAGAAATAGACTAAAATATTTCAACCAATACAATTGGTCTTCTTTGGAGTCGCACTCAAACTTTATAGCTATTCTCATTAGTTGTGCAATCCGTAATTGTGTGGTATTTACTCATACTGGGGTAAATGGATAATACAGCAGTCAACGTTCGACGGATGTCCGTCCTCCATTCTTTCCATTAGAAGTTTAGCTGATGATATGAATACGAGTTCTAATTGTTTGGAACTCGTAGTTTAAATAAAAAAAAGTTGTTTTTGTTTGGTGGCTCTGTCTTATCCATTTATCCCAGTATGAGTAAATACTGATTAAATATTCCAACGTAGTGCAATCACTTATTATGTGGTATTTACTCATTGCTGGTAAAAAGTTAATGAAATGGTCTCCACATATAAAAATTTAATGGTATAAATAACGCGTTTCGAACACCAATTCATTAACTTTTTACCCTACACTGATTAAATAGCTATATCTTCAAGGTTTAGCAGGCAGCAGATAGTTTTTACTTACTTATTCCTAAAATCCTTTATGTACTCTGGCTTACCCAGACTTTTGTTCCCCTTCCTTTCTCTTAACTGGCTTTAAAATACCTCTGTTGCTTCCCTGGCTTCTCAATACCAAATGTCCTTTTACACTTGTTTCATTTTCTATGTGACTCTGACAAAGACCAGTTGTTTTGGTTGATAGATCTGAGTCCCATTTCTGAATTTATTATGAGGTTTTAGATTTGATAATGTATATACATATATATGAATTAAATACCACAATAAACAAATATATATTAATTAAAATGCTCTAAGGCCTTTCGTTACAACATCATCAGAGAGCTAAATGAAACAAACATTTTGTTTCATTCAAACTTCAATGTAAGTTTGTTTCATTTAGCTCTCTGATGATGTTGTAACGAAAGGCCTTAGAGCATTTTAATTAGTATATATTTGTTTATTGTGGTATTTAATTCATATGTTATATCAAGAGTTATTGTTGATTATTAATTTTTATACATATATATATATATATATATATATATATATATATATATATATATATAATATCAGAAAGATAAAAAGGAGATAGTTACAAACAATATTTATAGTACGGTATTTCAAAATCTGTTGTCTATGTTTAGATATATACAATGTGGTTTTTAGTGTTTTACCACAATGCTTGTGGTCTAATATATCGCATACGTATATATAGTTAGAATATTAAAAAAAAATTATGAGTTAGCATATTAAATTAAAAAGTGATAACGAAAAATACGAGTCTAGTGTAATGAGTTGTTTAAGCAAATGGGTATTGCTAGTGCTATAAAGGTTAAATGATAATTTTTATTACATCATTTTTCAAATGCCTCACGCATAATCATAAGTGTTCTTATATTTTAAATTTATATTTCATTGTTTTGCTGCTAGAAAAACAAAACATAATTCAATATAATTTAATTTATGTGAAATAAATAATTTACTGAAAATATTTTTCTAATCACATTTTGTTCTTTAGGTATTTACAAAAAAGAAAAAAAAGGGGTGTTCGGCAGGAGTGCCAAAGCTAATTCTCGTTTGACTGTAGTCGACGTAAGTTTTAAGAAAAAACGAAATGACTAAAGTTTAATGGTCAATTACGTACACTTTACGAAAATCGAAATGAAGTGTGTGGATGTGGTTACTGTGATTGCTTATGAAAATTCTAATGATTTCGGAGCAATTTTAATCGCAGATATTAGATACAGGGTGAGTTCGGTTGATATTAAGATCCTGTAATGTAATGGGAGGAGAGGACACTAGTAAATCTTTAGTTCCTGCTCAAACCCTTTATCATGATTTCTACAATTTTTTCAACCTTTCATCAAATAGTTATTAGGGCTTCCAATTCTTTTTGTTTATGTATCTTTGGTTTGTAGGATATATAAAATTTCTGTATGCTATTCATTATTTAATACTATCTTTAAATAGAACTGAACAGGATTGAAGTTGTTGTAATGTAGTAATTATAAACTTATAAACGTAAACATTCTATTAATTTTCTACTGAGGAAATTATTTATATTTTTATATTCTATGCTCACACTTATAAGATTTACGCGTTTTGTCATGGTTTAGATTTAGTAATGGAACAAAATCGCTGATCATGGGACAAAATTATGAAACAATTATTATCTCCACTCATGTAGTAACACATCACCAGTATGCCAACAATAGGGAGTGCTATCCATAGGATTAAACATGATAAAGATTGTTTTTTTGTAATTTTTCTATGCATGCCTGGACCATGATTGTAGAACTGTTAGATCGATTTTGATGTATGTGTGTCCTTTGTCATGCAAGCTGTGAAGCTACTGAATAATCGTATATAAAGGCTCCACGGAGGCCCTGTGGTTGCTAGGAGGGTGGGACAGAAGATAAAGGAATATATTCTTCATTTGGAAGCCATGAGCTTCGATGGCCGGTAGTCATTGATCTACTCCCTTCGTGACGAATCGACGATTCCGCCGACCTTGTAGTACCCTCATAGTCTTGTTACCGTAACCTGAGGGCGTGTCACTGGAGACCTGTATGCTCCAAATACAATAACTTTGTAATAAACCGTGTCAAATAATGCTCCTTTTTTGATTTAAAGAAAAAGCTTTCACTGACTTTATTTTGAAATAAACAAATAATACTTAGTATTATTTTATGATTTGATGGAGATAAAGGTATTTAAGAAAGGCGCACTCAGTCTGTACTCTACAGGTTGGTTTAGCTTCCTCTTGATAGTCACTGGATTAACCCGTAGGAGATTAACGTTTGACGGTGCCCACAGGTCAAAACCAGCACCCATTTTATACATTTTGTGAAAGATGAGCATTGAACTTGAGTGACTGTGTGGCTTAACGGAGACAGATAAGTATGATGTAGACAGGTAAGAAGAGTATTCCTCTCTAGGCAGCCTGAGAAAGTTAGAAGCGGTGGAAAAAAGAGAGACAAAGGTTTTAAACTCAAAAACATTTTTTTTAAACCGTTGGCTTTTAAGTCACTATACCTACTGTTTGTTTTACAGATGTGGCTTTCTTCTTTGGAGTGTGCTTATCTTTTGTTGGAAGTATCAGAGCAGTATTTTAGTCATAAAAAAGGCGTTTTAGGTATGGGGTTCAATGACCTGTGGTTGAAATGACCTTAGGTTTGGTTATTATGACCTCATAATAGCTGAGTAAAGTAGCCATTTAAATGACCAGCGAGACCTGTAGGAGTGAGCGGCAAGCATGCAAGACTGTTGTGAGTTGCAGAAAAAACAGCTTTATTAGTGACAGAGGCTGTACATTTACTAAGAGACATTGAAGTACTGTCCTCCTCCCACATTGCACTGAATGGTAGAGCACGTACTCGCTGATCTCGCTCGCATCCTTGAGCCAGTATCTCCCCTCCCTTTCGCTAATCACTTACTTTCTCAATGCTATCTTACAACATCCCGCTCGGTACTTTATGTCTTTGATAACCCTATCTCATTGATATAGCCTGTGTAGATTTATCGAAGCTCGGCGACCAGCGTACCGGAACCTACTCCGTAATGTCATTTCTATATATAGATTTACCGTAGAAGCGTGCTTGCTAATACAGAAGATCACGTTAGTGCTATCCTATTTTACGATTAAGATAACCAATCTAGGAGATTTATCAGCCAACGCTTCGGAATATATTTATTTCACTTAAATGGTACTATTTCATTTACCATGTATTGATTATTCAACGATCCAGTTCCCATTTTTCTTTGTTTCATTGAAATGCTGTATTGATTTATTTGATTCTCTCTCGGAATATTTATACAATCGTAACCATTTTCTTCTTTGTTCCCAATTTCTTTGTTTTCTGTTATATAACACTAGGATGACATTATTTAATGATACATTGCCATAACTTCAAGGAATACTTTGTAGAAGTGAAACTGAATGTCTAACTATTTAATTTGAATACAAAATTTACATAACTAAACTAAAACCTAAAATACGTCTAAGTTTTCTAACAGGTTTTAACTTTTGAAACGAAATTAATTGAATAGGATTCAGTTGAGATGGTTGGAATCGACAAAGCCGTTGTCACTTATAATTAAGACGGATAATTTATCTATAAGTGCATTTTGTGTGTTTGTGTGTGTGATTTACATGTTTTGACAGTTTTAACAGTTTTTGAAGATGTATGTTATGTTATTTATATGAATTACTAAGGTTACTAACGTCACTCTATGTCAGGATCCCTTACTGTTAAAATACTTAAATTTATATGTAGTAGAGGTCTTTAACAAATATCTGACATCGTCGAGGCTTGGACAGTTGATGTCATATCCTCTCCACGATATCTCGATTTTTTTATCTATAAATGGAACACACTTTGGAAAACTCTATATGGACTTTACTATGGTATAAACAACTCTTGGATAATCAACTAAAAAGATTAATTAAATCTAAAGGGCTGTGTTTTCCATTTACTACTTATCAACAAAATTTAATGAAGTTCTCGACATTCAATATTGTACAAGTTTGTGATTAGGGCCCATAAGGGGTTCTTACCAGCTTTAAAATAAGTTCAAATGTCGTGTATTTTAATCTGGGAAACAGTTATCACTGTGGTCCAGTGTTACTAAATTCCAAGAAGAGGTATTTGAATTTTCATAGAGGAAGGGAGTCACATAATGAAATCAGTTTTCTGTCCATGTTATTCGTTTCAATTAATACACGTATTATTTGTGATAAATCCAGTAACACTTTGGATACATTTTTTTTTAAATAAAGTAGGTTCCACTAGAACCAGTGGGTTCCATTCTTTGCTCATGTTTGTCAAAGTTATTTGTATTGCTCATACTACATATGCTTGTTACGCATCGTATGCTTAGTTGTGTATTCAAATAAATATGTTAAAAAAAAAATAAAACAACTTATTCAAAATGTTCACTTTACAACAAGTAAAGTATAGTGATCATTAAAAAACTTCTTTGTGGTTTTGATGAGCTTATATGTTTTGGAGTAGTTGGTTGTATCCAATATTTAGTAAACGTCTACGACTTCTACTTTTTCATAAAACATAATGAAATTTGACAGAAATACAATCCGAAGTGAAAAGGAGAGCCATATCCAACCATATGAAGTGCTATTCCCCTACTTTTGTCCCACTGGATACTATTTTTTCCTCCTATTCTGTACATTCTAGAAACGTAATATTTGGTATTAATATCGTAATATAATATTGTAAAAATTTCATAGATTTTGAAATATTTCTAGAGGAAATATAACTCTACATTTCTACCAATAGTAATAAAATAAAGTTTGCATTAATTTCAGTGAAATATGTGGAGGCAATAATATTTTTTTTATTAGTAGTGATTTTCTTCCTTTGAAGTTAGGATAGTAATGATTGACATCTCCTTAGTGATTCAGAACCAGCTGACTGATAACCTGTCAGATTACATGAGTTATCTCTTTTATTTCATTTAATGATTTGATTGCCAATATACTTCCCTGATTGTTACTAATCTTATTTATTAGTTATCGTTACTTTTAATTTGGTAATTGTAATTACTAACTCAAAACATTTAAATAAATGGATTATTCCTATTATTAAATCATCTGACATGATTTCACCCATTATCTTTAACATATTAATAGCATTTGCTTCCATGTTGAAGGAGCTACATTCAAGTAACGTACTAAATTTAATTGATTTTTCATTTTTTCTGTTAATGGGCTTAATAGCTAAGTTGATTCTAGTTGGATGTTGATTCCAGATTGTTTTTAAGAAAAAAAAGTCCTAACTGACCATAATTTGTAGGTTATAGTGTTCATTTTTGAGTTATACTGCTCGTTATGGATGTTCAAAGTTAAAACAAAAATTTTTATTAACTAGTAAGGTTGTTAAATGAGAATTTTATATTTGTATGATGTGTGGAATAATAAACAAATATGGTATGTATTTATCATGAAGGACGATAAATTATCTTTCCAGTGCTTTAATATTTCCCCTAAAAGTTATGCAGTCACTCTAATCTAGGATCATATATGTCGAATTTCAATGACCCATAAAATTTTATGTTCTGTAACGTGTTCACGATCTTTTAGGTGCACACCCACTACAGGCACAAATGTCTGAGGGGTCAGGATCCTCAAATCGTGCAAATGGGCCAAAAATCATAATGGGTGTTCATAAATACTCTTTTTCTTATAGTAGTCATTATTCACATAATTATGGAAATATGTGAAAAACGAGGTGTGATAAAAAAGGTAGGTGATTTTTTGAATGTCGGTGATTTTGTGCTGTTGAAAATAATGGAGCGGAGAGTTATAATAATTTTTGTATAATAAATGGCATTAAGTGCTCAAAAACTCTTGAAATGTTAACAGGTGGAGTACAGTGAGTCAACTTGGGCAAAAAAGATGTTTTTAAGTGCTATATGTTACTCCACAGTTAATTATTTTTTTTAACAGCAAAAAACCGCAAGTGTACAAACAAGTTTCTTACCTTTATGCCTCTCATATAAAAATAACACATACTTTACAGTCAAAACTGTGAACATATGGTCGTGATGAATGTACCAACACAACAACAACAAATTTTGAAATTAGAATAATTTGTTCATTTAATTTCAAAAAAGTAAAGAGCGCGTGAAATTCACAAAGTCTACTTGGTTTTTAATCACACCTAGTATGTTCAGGGTGCCTCAAAATATGTTAAAATATCGAACTACACTTGTTTGTTTTGGTTGTAAGAGATACTCAAAGCATTAGACGATCGTTGTCTTTAGCCATGGGAATGGTTAGTATGAGGTTGCAAGAAGAGTATGATTGTCAACTACAATGCATGATGATCAGGCAGGTGTCTGTTATGAAAGCCATAAAAGCAGGAAGGGTGTCTGTGGCCTGAAGACACCTCGTTTGCCTCTGCTAATGTATGGCTAGGACTGCTCTCAGTTCGACATGACCTGACTCCCACGCTTCGTAATGAACCTCCCACTTGCACCCCCTGCTTACATCCACACTCTTGCTTAACCCTCCATTCAGTCAGCCTTTATTTCCCATTCAATTTAGCACCCATTATTCAATCCAACCCAGCTTCTGTTGGAAAATTGAACATTACTAACATTTTGAAAACACTAACGGTTTAAGCATGTATTTTTTAGTTTTTTTTTTTGAATTTTTACTTGAAGCTATTTTATTTGTATTATCGTACTATTGTTTTTGATACTGATAATAATAATTTTTTTGATAAACTTACATATATGTGAAATAAAACTGTTCGTTATACATTTTTTTTTGGGCTACTTCTCCCAACTCTGTTCATGTACTCATATCTCTTCTGAACGACATTGGCTGTTTCTTTGAATTCATCTTCCTTTCTTTGTCTTCCCACACTTCTCCTTTCTTCTCTAGGACACCCACTGTTATTCTCCTTGCCCATCTATCATATCCTCCATCCTCTTGACTTGTCCTTCCCACTTACGTTTAAGTCCACACACTATAGTCACAATATTTTTATATCCTGTTCTTATATTTATTTCTTCACTTCTTATTTTATTCTCCCCCCCCCCCCCTTCTGTATAATTCTCCTCATTGCTCTTTATGTGATCTAGACTTTCCTCAGATTTCAAACTGTTCATGCTTGAACTCCACAGTCCTATGTAGTTTGTTGTTGATATCACCACTCATTTGTGTAATACATTAATTTTTCTGTATAGAGCATAAACAAATGTATTGAAGTACACTGACGTAACACATTCAAAACTTAGAAACTATTCTAAGTTTTTTTCAGTTTATTACATTTTAATAATTGCCTGAAAAAAAATACAGCACAACAATTAAAATCTAACTGTTTTTTAACATTTTCCATTAGTTGAAATGAAAAGTAATACAAATTAAGATACGAATAAAAAGTTTACATTCCAAAAAAGCATATGATTCTGTGAACATTTATAAATTACGAGGATTTTACTTCCTTAAAATAAATTGGGTTTACAATAATTGTTTTTTTTTTTTTTTAAATATTTTGGACTGCTTTATTGCCATTCTGAACATATTTATTCGATATTTGCTGCCATACCAGCGGTCAGCCTCGGTTGAATCAACGTATTATCAAACGTAAACTGAATGAGGAAAATAATTTATTTAGGGTCTATGCATAAGCTATATAATACAGATGTAGCCGTGCAAGGGGAAGTCAGTCTCAGTCTCTCAGTATTCATTTCTAATGTATATTAAAATAAAGGAGTGAAGTAAAAACGAGCGAATAACTCACAGAAAAAAAATCAGAAATATGACAGCGATGTTCTACCATCGATCAAGTGACGGTACTCGTCAGTCACAAATCGATCTGATGCTTTCTACGTAAAAGCAGTGTCATATTAAGTCGTTGAGAAGAGTAAGAATGTTATTTTATAAAGAATAAAATATAAGGAATTTAGGTAGGGGTTGACCAAGAAAGGGTAACCAACACCCCTGTTTACGTACGAGGGTCGTCCAGAAAATAAGTTCCGTTTTGGTCTGTAGGGCGGTAGGAGTGGTTTTTGCCAAATCCGGCAACACCGCTCGAAAGAAGAGAGGTGGGGGAATAGAATGAGAGGTGGGGGACCTCAGTCGGTCAATTACCAACGTCAGGGCAGGTAGTTGAAATGGAGCCCTCCATGTCACGTCCCGCCACCTCGATCCCGTTCCCTCTCGAGTTGTTTTGCGCGGAGTGATTCAATTTCTTTATGCACAGGGTTTGAAATCAGTTCAAATTCACGAACAGCTCATTTCTGTTTATGGAGAAGGTGTAATGAGTGAATCAATGGTGAGGAGATGGGTACGTGAATTTAAGGCGGGAAGACATTCAGCTCTCTAGGGACCCACCGGGCGGAAACTTTCCGAAAGTCAAGTTTTTCCGAGACGATCTCATGGATGAGGGATCGTGAGATGTCTGGGAAACTCAGGTGGAGTTCATCCAGGGTTGAACGACGATCTTTGCGAATTGCATTGTCGATTTCTGCGACAATTTCGTCCGTCACAACTCTCTCCCACTTTCATCCTCAAGTGAATGTCTTCCCGCCTTAAATTCACGTACCCATCTCCTCACCATTGATTCACTCATTACACCTTCTCCATAAACAGAAATGAGCTGTTCGTGAATTTGAACTGAACTTTCGGGGATCGAGGTGGCGGGACGTGACATGGAGGGCTCCATTTCAACTACCTGCCCTGACGTTGGTAATTGACCGACTGAGGTCCCCCACCTCTCATTCTATTCCCCCACCTCTCCTCTTTCGAGCGGTGTTGCCGGATTTGGCAAAAACCACTCCTACCGCCCTACAGACCAAAACGGAACTTATTTTCTGGACGACCCTCGTATATAAAAACTGAGTGTAGGCCACTCCAGATTTCCCAACACTATTTGAAAAATAAGATAAGTGTTGGAATAAATAGTAATGGTTGGAACAAATGTTGATAAAGAAATATAACGAAGTTATAAGTATATCAGTATAATATACTATATTTGATATTAAATGCGTTGTACCGTTATTTAAAAGGTAGTAAAATGTGTACGTTATAGTATGAAGTTCAAGCTTAAAAGAAGTAAATTAAGTATTTAGTATGCGATGACACTAATAATAACCTGATCTTATTTAATGGAGAGAATAAATAAAGTGTACAAAATGGTAAAGTGCATATTATAAGATAACATTATATCATACCTGACCTCTAAAATAATAAATAAAAAAAATAATAATAAAAAAAGAAATAATATGTAAAAAGTATGGTAAAGTATAGAGTATCCTTCCTGACCCCTTATTTAATGAAATCATAAATTATAAGGTATATTAAAGTTTATAGTTTATTTTAACATTATATCTTACCTGACTCCTTATTTCATGAAAAAATTTTTATAAATAATAGTAGTATAAAAGTATGTAGTGTTATAGTGTATTAAATTAATAAAAAATCTTTTAAAAACACTCTTCAGTTTTGCGTGGTAATTGGGCACATTTTCCCATTGAATAAGTTTCTGTAAAGCTGTGACATTAGTTATCTGCGATTGTTTTTGTTGAAAAGCCTTCCTTCCCGGTTTTTACATATCAACCCTCTACTAAGTAAAACTGAACTATTACCATTGATTACTGAATGGGTAACTTTTGTTGTTGTTCTGAACCTTTTATCTTAACTTGTACTCGCTTGGTTATAGATACGTTGTGGTTATTAGTGTGTAATGATTAGGAAATATTTTAACTCTGTATTATAAAAAAAAAGCTTATACTCAAGAAAATTTGGAGCATGTGAAAATATTACAATTAACTCCCTCCAAGTAGGGGTACTACTTTGGAGGAAAAAAAAACTCAAGGAAATAAATATGTGATACTTTTTCACAAAGTTCCAACTTTGTTGTTGTTTAATAAGAGGAATAAATTACTATATTTTATTGCAAAATAGTATTAAGTGTTACTGATAAGACGATTGTTCTAGTTGCTGGAGCTCCGAGCCAGAGATGTTTCGTGGCTCTGGAGCCAGCAACAATTTTACTGGTTTCTTCTCCGAACCAAAAATTATTGACAGATTAACATAGACGAGAAATGTTTTATTATTGACTAGTTTTAGTGAACCAATATTCGGTTGACCGACAGCCCCTTGTTAACTTTTTGTTGGGTACAGATTCATATGTCAATCTATTAGGTGTAGAAATTTGATCAAACGACGTGAATTTTGGACATCTAACTGAATAGTTACAATATTAGACTCTTCATTAATAAACAACTAGAGTTCTAGTAAACTTTTCAATTATAATTGTTATATATTTTTACCTAAATAAAAATATAACTATAGTTATATATTTTATAAAAATATACATTTTATTTATATAATTAAAATGGTAAAACCTTGATTAACATTTTGAATGGAGCCGGAGCTGCAGCTGGCTCTATTAAAGTCTTTTAATAAATCTTTTGCTCCGGAGCTGAGCTGATTTTAGACGAGCTTCCGAGCCCTGCTAGTTACTGAGTGGACATGCCGTTTAGTGAGCTGTGTAGACAGAGGAGTTTGCTGTCAGATGCTTATGTCATCACTAATAGTTGACTTCTCTGACATTTCAGTTTTATAGAACCATTAGCTTTCTAACAAGACTTTATAAATCTCAATCATTTAGCGGCCTTTTGAGTTGTAGATGCTATTCTTAAATTAGTTAAACGTTTCCTTATAGTTCTAATTTGAAGATAGGCTCCTGTATCTACTTGCGCGGTATAGATAATATATAGCGACCTCCTTTATTATTTCCTCAGTCCAGAAGGACAGCTTAGGAATCTCAATACCTATCGCATCATTGTTTTTTAATCCCTTTAAATGTTTTTATCATATCTGTTTTATCTACTTCAAATATATAGTAGACGAACCACCCGGTTCTAAGATAAAAAATAAAAACAAAGATTCAAGTTTAATATTACTAATGTAAAACTAATGTTTACAATTAAATAAAAGTGACTTAATTTTAAAAGTCACTTTTTTTAAAATTTTATTAAATAAAAATAACTTAAGTTATACTTTTCTTAGCAAATAGTTTTATAAGAAATAGGTTTGTAATTATTATCGTAATTAATATGTATTATAATTATTTGAACGAATTTATTTAACATTTCTAATATAATAATCTAGATCTATAATTTTAAAAATTACTATTTACTGTAATACGTAGAATGAAATTAGAAACAATATGTTTGTAAAATGAAAATAAAGTTGTGTTTTATGATAACCGTCTTTGACGGAGTTTTACAAAAGTTAGAAATATTACGTGGTATTCCAAAATATTATTACAAATTATAGAACAGTAGAAAATAGCATCGCTAGCTTAGTCCATAAGAGTCATTAGATCGAGAGTAGATGTTTTATGATTTACAGCTTTAATGAGATACTGGCTCAAATTTGATTTTATTGTAAACATACTTCTTATTTAGTACGCGGGTAAGCTGGACTCACTTTTTTAAAGTGAGCAAATTATGATAAAACACAAACGAAATTAAAATCTACTAACAATACCTACTTACTACAGTATCAGACACCTAGAAAAACCTGTATATTTTTTTCAGCTGTATACCTGTGTAACTAGTCAAACACAGTTAAAAGTCCATAACTTCGCTTCTGAGTTGAATTTCCGCCCCATTCAAATCTCAGCTTTTATGTTTGATATATACAAAGCTACTGTCAAAGTTTCACTTCACTATGACTTATGCTGATTTTGCTTGTGACAAACTTTTTAATAAACAAACAAACAGAAATTTTTCTAAGGGTGGATTCGGTTTCTCTCATGCATAAAACGTAAAGATAACGAGTCAGTTCTGAGCAATGTACATGCAAAACCTTTCTTTTATTTATATAGATTTTCATTTTATTTTTTTTAAACGTTGCGTGCATTTTCAATAAGTATATAAGTAAATAGTGATTTATATGTTGTGGATTTTACTAAACATCAATATAGGGAATGTATTACCTAATCTGTGATGTAAATGAGGTATGTAGTTTCCATTATTATCCACTTTATTTACTAAAGAAACTTTTTTGTTTTTATTAATTGGTTTAATATTTTGGCAGAGGTGAGTGAAACATGACATTCAATATGAATCGTTTTATGTTTGGTTTAAACGTTTTAGTTAAGCTGATTGTACTGGTTGACATTTGTTTTGAGTTGGGAGCGCGAGTTGAAGAAGATTCGGCGGTGTAATCAGGGCAGAAGGAAGCGGGCGTGCGTGCAGGCGTGAACAAGGACAGTGAGATGCTTGCAGGTGTGCACTATGGCCCTGACACTTTTACGTCGCCCTCCCTCTCTGTAATTGCTTCATTAGTATCTGCTTACCTCAATTAAATCTAAACAGGTTTCTATTATTCCTAGAATTACACCTTACCTTCTTGTTTTCATAATGTACGGATTGGGGTCAACATCATTTTACCTTTAAAACTCAAAATTGGTAGTACTCAGTTTTATGTAGTGATAATTGAGGGGACAGGGTAGCTTATTGGCTTGCGTGCTCGTCTCTGGACTGGTAGATCATGGGTTCGATTATCACTCGAGCAAATCGTCCTCGAAGAGCTAGTCTCGAGCCTGTACGATCTCATGTACTTGTGAAAGATCTCTACTTTAAATACACTTGAGTTAGGCAAAATATAGGACTGTCAATGTAGAATCAACCCAGAAATGTGGCTCACCCAATCCTAAATAAGCCATATTTACCGCCTCTAGAACAGCACTAAAAGGTGAAAGCCTATACGTGTGGACATTGGAAAAAAAATATATAAATATGAAAAGATGTAAGTTGAGGAGATGTTGAGCTTGCGTAAATTTTTGCTTACTCTAACATTAGTGAGAGAAAATGTAATGCTCAATCAATGTAGTACGGAATCGTGCTACTTCTTTCCTGAGGACGACCATAGGGTCGAGAAATATTCAAAGTAGGTCCTAGTGACTGGTACTAACTCATGGTTCTTTCAGTATTCAATTTTATTCAGAAAAATCACTGCAAATAAACATGTGATGCAATAAATGAAGTTTAAACCGCAAGAAAAAAGGGAAACAATAGAAATGAAGATTATACCTATAGAAACAAATTTTATTTCTATTGTTTTTCATTTTCCTTGTGGTTTAAATATATATATAATATATATATATATATATATATATATATATATATAAAGATTTCACATAAACACGTGAAACAACAATCAATGATCAAACCACAATAAGAAATGGGAAAACAAGACTAAGATTTAAATCTTAGTTGAGATTTTTACTCTGACGAAAACCGCTTGTTACGGTTGAAAGATCTTAGTCTTGTTTTCCCATGTCTTATTGTGGTTTGATCATTGATTGTTATTTCATGTGTTCATGTGAAATCTTTTTATCGTATATATATATATATATATATATATATATATATATATCTTTTGTAATTAAACGAATAGATTATTATATTTTACTGAGTTTGCTACCATGCTGCACTCATTACCTTATTTTCAAATATAATATAATTGATGTTTTTTTTAACATTTAATTTAGAGGATCATTCTCTCATTGACAAGAAATTAATAGAAATAATAGTTAACTCGTGCAATGGTAAACAGAAGTGGTTAACAAACACTGTTGCATATAAGGGTAATTTTTTCATCATTGCAGGGAAACTTTTGAAATCAGTCAATTTTGTTCAATTAGGTCAAGATTGTCTAAGAAACAATACTAATGATGATGTTATCGGTACACCACATACCTGTCAATACAAGATTCTAGAATTAGATATCTTTAAAGGAAGGAATATGATTTCAGAATCTAGGAATTTGTTCTTTGAAGTATTTCAATTAGAATAAATTAATTTTAACCTTTCAGTTACTATAATATTTATACAGTATATTCAGTGATATTGTGTTCTCATGAAATTCAGTGTACTCGTATCTCAATCAGGGGCCGCATCACATTCGACTGTTATAATAGAAACAAATATTGAATAATTTTGAATTCAAATATATTCAATATTTGAATATATTTGAATTCAAATTTTAAACAGTGCACATATAACTTTTTTTTCCAAAAAATAATTGGAACTCAAGAAGTATTGATATCTTGAGGACGCACTGTATGAAAAAGTCAAAGAAAAACTACTTTACTTGTCGAGTGTCATGTAATTTGCAATAAATCATGCATCATATTTATTCAGGAATGTATGATTTTTTTCTATTAGTCATATAACAACTGAAATATCAGAGTTCAGTATTTGTAGTTCACATTATTTCTATATAAGATTGGATTTTTAATTTAATAGAAATGAAATTAAATAATGTCATTTCTTTTCATTAATTATAAAATTGAAATGTAATTAGAATGATGAAGTCATCCCGTATGATAGTAATACTGCTTTTTTTTTTTTGAAGTGAAAGTTCCTTGTATTTAAGATTATGAAAGTGACTTAAGTCATGTATTTTTCGTTTGGTCATAATTAGAGTATTGCATAATTCATGTGTAGTTGGTAAGGAAACACTGTTTTAAATATCGATTCTCTAGGATATTGCTGGTTTGTTTTGATTTCCAGTGCCCACACTTATTGGCTTTCACCTCTAGTACTGTACGAGCGTAAAGTATGACTCATTTATTATTTACCACCCATTTTAGTAATGGGTGAGCCACATTACTGGGTTGATTCTATGTTGGGAGTCCTAAATTTTGCCTAACACAAGTGTATTTAGAGTAGGGGACCTTTAACGAGTACCTTGATATTGTACCAACGTCCAAAGGGTCGTCTCCAAGGGACGACGTGGTCAGATGTTTTCACCTCATGGAAATGGAGGCCAAAGTGAGAATGTAACCATATGTATTCATCATGTAATCTGTCTGGCTATACTGGCTCCCCTCTGTGATATTGTAATAACGTATGGTATTTTTGTGTTTCCCATGAAACAACTGTATACATGTGTCGGTATTCAAATTGTTAAGTGGCATTTACTTCTTTTCGTATTAATATTCAATGTGACGATTTAGTCTCTCCATATTTGCAATATGCAATACTAAACCAAAGCTCCTCTGACATTCTCATTTCAGCTAATATTCAATTGAAATATAGTGCATTAATTTTGTGCGTCATGTTGATTTGAGACTGAAGACTTTACGTCGTTTCCAAAGGAAAGTGTTGAGTAGATTTTTAATCTCCGGTATGAAAAGTCTAGGATGGTGATAGAGCTTCCATCATTTATGATGGTGATAGAATTCCATCTTGGATCCTTAACCAAGCGTGCTACCATTAGACTATCTGAACCATCTGTATTAACGAAGGACATCAGATGTGAAATAGTTGCCGTCAGGAGCTTAAGTTTCTAGTTTAAGTCTTGCTCAAAAACTGTAGATGTTGTATGCAAGATATGACAAACCTGTAAGCCATCAGTCATGTGCTGATGTTGGGCACTCGTTAAAATATCCCTACTCTTATATATTATTGTAAAACAAACTTTCCATGCAAGACCAGCTCTACAGTGTTTCTCCCTTGACTAAACACGAGTTGCTAGTCAAAAAATATTTAGACTTTCCACCTTCTAGAAGGCTGTAAGTGTGACTGATGAAAATGGTATTGGAGAGAATTGGTTTACTATGTACTGTGTTTTGACCATATGATTACCAGTAAGTTTTGGTTTTTGCTTGGCGTGCTCTAAGAGTGATTGGTCTGAGGGCTGTGGTATGCCTCCTTCCGCCAAGTAATGTGTCAGTGACACCGGCAGTCGCATGCTGAGGCCCTGCGGTTTGGCGTCTCCGGAAGCCTCCTTCCTTCCTTTCCCAATACCACCCCACTCCTCCACACCTCCCTTCTTACGTAATCCTTCAAATGTCAAATCACTTACACAGTCCCACTTAATTGTTTTCCAATTGCATTGCTCTCACGTTAAGAATTCTCAAATCCATTCTGCTATTAATGTTAGGATTCGTCAAATACAATATTCAAAGTTAAATAACTCGTCATTTCGAAATCAGTAATGACTGTTTATAATTACTACACGTGGTATTATTATAAGAAAGTTTACAACAACGTTAGTTCATCCTGTTTTATACACAATGGAAGGGAGATATCTTCATCAAAAAAATTATAGGTCCTTAGAAAACGCAATAATGCTTGAATTCGTTCTGCAATCATTTCTGGACATTATTTGCGTTGTAGGTAAAAAAGAATACACCCATAGCATCGTCACTTCTTACAAAGAATGAAACAAATATCAGTGGCTCGGGAAAATTCATGCCGTTTTGCAATCTTGGTGATACCCTATCTATAAGCCGCCCCTATGTTAAATTTATTCTATCATTGCCGTCTTATTTATAATATATGCATGAAGCTCAATATAGGTAATCGTCATCAGGAGAGATAAGAGAGGGAAACCAAACACATTGGAGCAGAGACCGTTGGAGACTCCACAAGTTGTAATAATCCATTTTCATTTTGTTTATTTGTTGTTCTCTATATATGATTTCTTATTACCCTTTTTTTGTAGGCATATTAAAAAGATTTTCAAGTAAAACCGAAACGTCAGATATGAGAGTTTGATTTTGAACCTAGAATGAACCTAGATTTCTAATCCCGATTACATAATACACCTATTCTATCAAAAGGTTGATATATTATTGAATTGTATATATAAACAAAATTAAAGTTTATTATCAGGTCAGGTCAGTTCTTCAGGTTCAAATTAAACTCTCATTGCCAAAGTTTTGGTTTTTATTTAAAACCTTTTTCATAGGCCTACAAAACAGAGGAAATATAAGAAATAATTCTATCATTCAAAAATCAAACATATATAAAAAGAGGAAGTAGTTATAAATAAGAATTTACAATAGAAATTTTGATAATAAGTTAATGAGATAACTTCCAGAAATATAACATTTTTCTTAGAAAAACTAACTATTACATTATGTAATGTAAACAATGTAATAGTTATTTTTTCTGTTTCAAAATGTTATACTTCTGTAAGTTCTCTCACTAACCTTTTGTCAAAGTTTCTTGTAAATTCTTATTTGCAACTAATTACCCTTTTTATGTTTGTGATTTTTGAATGATAGAATTATTTCTTATATTTCCTCTGTTTTGTAGGCCTATGAAAATGGTTTTAAATAAAAGCCGAAACGTTTGCAATGAAGGTTTAATTTGACCTGATGAACTTGAATTTGGTTTCTATTTCACGGTTGATGCTTTTATTAATATATATACTCACTTTGATCTGAATAACGATCTGAACTAGAGAACACAAGTTCAAATATGAAGAAACATGACGCACTTCAGTAGAGGGATTAAAGGGATTAATGTTGTTTTTCTAAATTGGCAAGGGGGTTGGAGGGGGTGGTTACTATGACCTAGAGGAATACTAGTTAGCTTTTGCCTGATGTCTAAACATTCGCAACATTATCAATATTGCTAATTTTATATTAACATACGATTTTATTTTCAGTACAAGTATGACTTCAGTTATTTTTATCTTATTTTTATTTCTTCTAATAGTTTTCTCAATCTTTTAGTTAATTATGAACTTGCTCTATATGTTTTTTGCAGGCTACATTTATTATAGGAATAGTAAGCCTCCTGGAAAGAGTGTTGTAATCTGTACAATGTAAGATTGTTTGCGCGTTCCACAGTCCTCGTAATTTCACTTGTACTCGTGTACGAGATTCCTTTCTTTCAGTGAGGATTATTTCATTTTTTTAATTTACACTGTTTTTCGGTATTCTTGCATCGATTTTAATTCTTCCATCATAATGATCTTTATTATAGATCATTCTCTGCTCATTTCCTGCCTTATCACGTCTGATATCACGTGTTATTTGTGATTATATATATATATATATTTTTATAAAAGTATCGACTGTGGAATAGAAACAAAACTAAAGTTTATCGGTAGTCGGTAAGTTCATGACATGACTCGAACTACTTCTCCTGAAAACGACTGCCATTACGGTTGAAATATTGAAAAGTGAGTCTTTGTTATGGTTCTGTCTATGTGTCACAGTTTATTTTAAGTATATATATATATATATAGTTCACACAGGAAAGAGAAAACACAAATAAAAGACACACACAAAAGACTCACAACGATATTTCGACAGTCGTCGTCATCGGGTAGAAGTAGTCCCTTTGAGTAGCTGAAGCTAACTGAGTGGTAGGCCAAATGCAACGAACACGCGCGCACTCTGCCTGCCGCCCTAGGTAAGCTACTAACTACAGAGAGAATAATAACTAAAAAGAACAAATAAAAGCAAATAAAAATAACAGAAGGAGAAGACTAGTAAATGAAGCAATAAACAATTAAAAAATTAAAAAATAAAAATAAATAAAAAAAATAAAAATTAAAATTAAAAAATAATAAATAAATAAATTCTTAAAAAAAAAAAAAAATAAAATAAATAAATAAATAAAAAAAAAAAAATAAATAAATACTTAAATTAACGGTACAAGTTAAGGCCAGGAGGAGAGCGAGCTTTGAGAAGACAGATAATTGCCTCCTCTGAAGCTCTTAAAGTAACCCGAGAAGACTGAACAGGGATATGATTAAGGACTTGGACCCGGAAGCAGTGATTAAAATCCAGTCCATGGGAATTAGAGTGGATAGCAATAGGAAGGTTTTTGCGTTGACCAACGGAAGCCCTGTGACCATTCATACGTAAGTTGAGCTGCGTAGAGGCCATACCAACGTAGAATGCATCACACTGGGTGCAGTCCAAACGGTAAACGCAATTAACCGAGGTGCATGAGGTGTGGGGAGGACAAGGGTAGTTAATATTGCTATGGGGGGAAGTAAAAAAGGGATTAGGGTTTATGATAAGACAGGTTTGGCATCTGCTCCGTCCGCACTCCAACATTCCCCTCCCAAGTGTAGGGTTCAAGGGAGAGTGATAGGAGAAAATGCCTCTGAGGTTCGGTGGTTTGCGATATGATAAGGAGGGGGCTTCAGGAAAAATAGATGAGGTAGAAGGAGAAGAGGAGAGCAATGGGAAAAACTCCTTAATAACCGAGCCAATCCTATGAGCGCCAGGGAAAAAAGTGGATATCAGGAAAACACTATCAGTGTGGTCTTTTCTGGGTACGTGCCGGTGAACTATTTCAGCCGGACTATTTCATTAGAACTATTAGAACTATTAGAACTATTTCATATATATATATATATATATATATATATATATATATGCGGAAGTATCGTAGTAATACCTGACTTACAATCAAGAAAATTACCACTAAAAGTATTAAAAGAATTCAAAAAGTTCTTTCGAGTGCTAATCCGTTATCCAAGGAACAAGCTAATATTTTAGAAAGGTATCAATTGAAAGAGCTTAAGAACTTTTCAATTTCTTTTAGTACTTTTGGTGGTGATTTCTCTGATATATATACTTAGTTAAGCATTCCTTGACAACTACATACTTCGAAAGAAATAAGGTACGCTTGTATTATATAGCCAATGATTTCTTTTATTGAAGAGTCACGTTTCTTTTTAGTGTATTAATATGGATTTATGTTTTCTAAATTAAATTAAGTATAACATTATACAACAGTTTATGGGTCTAAGAGGTTTATGGGAACTGGTCTGTTAGCAAGCCCCAAAGGCGACGTATTATGTTCTTAGGAGTGTATGTATATTATCAGTTGAAACAAAGTGCTAGATCTGAAGACATTCACTCAGAATGAGGATTAAAGAGCTTATTCAATGTAGACATGTTATGAATTCGAGGAGCGAATTTCTAACAGCTTTTTTAAGCATGGCAGTATTTCATATGAAAAGAAAATCTACTACCTAAGCATAAAGAACAATCGTGTAAGTAGATAAGTTATTAGAACATTTGATGTGTGTTGTAATGCAGTGTTAATGTGTGATTTCATTTTCGTTTCAGTTGTTTATGAGTCACTTTGAACACCATACACTCGTTTCAAAAATTATGAGTAACACTACCCTGAGAATTCAGTTTTTTATCTCTTCACAGATGGTATGTACTGTAATGACTTTTACTTTGTCGGTCCTAACAAGTTTGTATTTCCGTAAGCTCCAGTGAAAGCTAAAAATGAACTGATTCCGTAGCTGGTCTACTAACCCTGTATCTATCCTACTGGATCTGCCAAAAACACCTCGGGCCAGCTTACGTTTTGCCAACACCTCATCGATCTTATTCGACTGTTAAAACAAGTCGGTTATGAAATATCCTGGAAGCTTTCAATATGTAATGCCTCAAGTGGTTAAATCAAACAAACTTGTAAGCTTTCTTAACAACTAATAATTGTAATTAATAACTGAACTCGCTAAATAAAAATCCTCTCATATTTATTAATGTGTGGAGTACAGATATTTTGATTGAACATCAGTGTAAAGTTGGCTTTGATGGTTTTAGAGCAAGTTAGTTTTGTTCTATCAGTTTTCATGTTTCATTTCTGACCTTTCATACAGTTATGTGCCACTTCTGTAGTGGATTCATAGATAGCTGCTCTTTCCTTTTCTCCCGACTACCTTTAATAGTGATTTATGATACTTGAAGTTGTTCAGCTTATTCTCAAGCTCTCTTGTGATGTTTTTTTTATTCCATGTCCCACTTTTATATAACTTCAATATATTTGTTTAGTATTTCAATTAAACTTTTCTCTAATCATTACTTTAATTTAAAAATGGTAGGGGTTTTAAATATTCAATTGCATAATTTTAGTATATTATGCTATAACTGACCTTAAAGTATTTATTTATATTTTGAATTGTAAGTATACTATTTATTCAAGTAAAATAATTGAGTTTAATGCTATTTTGAAGTAGGACAAAACAAATTATTAAGTATTTGAAAAGCTGTTAGAGAGAAATAGGTTTGACATATCACCTCGTTCATACGCACTTAGCTTATGAGATGTAAAGGAAGACATGAAACAGAGAGGGCCGCGACGTATTGCGGTAAAACTAGCATTTGTCAACTGGAGAAAGCAAAAGTTGACAAAGGCTTACGAAGATTTACTGCAACAACTCGTTTCTTCCTCTCTATTCATGACATTCACTCTGTTTTTTCCTGTTAGACATTTTTAAATAGATCCTTTGCTGTCACTTTCACAACATTTTGAAACTTTAAAATCCTTTGTTTCATAAATGGACTACCATAGGGGAGGTTTCATTTCTTGGAATATTATCTGCACAATGAGTTCAAACGGCATGCCGGTATTGAGAACGTAATTTGATTAGGTTAACTTGCTGTATGTTTTTACGTAAGATGACGTAAAATCAAAACCGCTACAATTTACTCATTTAGCCCCGTGGCAAATGAAGTTCATATATCGGATTGGTTAATGTGATACTTTTATTGAAATTATTCTAAAGCTAAAAGGTATTTGTCATTTGACCTTCCCGACTGTGGTTTCTATAGTTTTTTTTACCCTGCAGGATGGGTGTTGGTCTACCGCAGAACCCTCCTCAGGATTACCGTATTTATTTTAAGTTTTTTTTTTCCTTTTGCCTTCATGGCTGCTGTCATTTCTCACAATGCAAAGGAATTTGTTCTTCCCAATAGAGTAAGTCAGGAATACATATATATTAGAACAAGAAAAAGGAAGTTGAGATGGTTTGGACGCACTCATAACCTGAGGAGCACTAGTCCCAATCTAGTGCTCCTCAGGTGATGAGTCCTCATGATGATATCCTCGATAGGGAGGATAAGAAGAGGAAGACCGTAGTGCACCTAACATACTCTTAGTCAAATGGAAGTACCCACTGAGGGCAACCTGCGGCAAACATTAAAACACTGCGCTTCAATGGTAGGAAAATGAATTGGCGATGATTCCAATGAATTGATCATCCCTTAATTAGTTTTTATACTAATGAAGACAGAATTTACAATTTTCAAATAGTTTATTTGTGGAGTGTTATTTAAAAATATATAATTATTTACAAAATTATAACTAAATATGAACATGAAAAAACAATAGAACTTAGTCAAAAAAATGTATGAATGAATTGCATTTTAAATAATTAATGAGTATTTTATATAAGTTTTATTATTTGAGGGTTTCAACTAATATTTGAATGCACGAACATGAGTTTTTTTTTATCAAGAACAGTTAGAACAGTTACATTTTATAGATGGATGATTAAACATTGAAATTGATTGGTGGATTTTCTGTTTGACAAAGCCTACAAGAACGTGATTATGAAGAGCAATGGAGTCGAGACAAGGAAATAGTTTACAAAATGATAGTAGTTTATCTATTTGTAAATTATTATAGTTATGTGTTGTTTGTCCATAACGGAATGAGATTCGTGAATCAAAATTTCGTGGAACCTTGTGATGGGATTAAAGTTGAGGAAGTGATAGATTTTTACAGCTAGTTTCCGAAAGTAACGTTTGAATTGGCATTTATTGTCTGATAAGAGAGGATTTTTGAGAAAGCTTTACTGTGGGATAGGTAAAGAGAATAAGAGGGAGATGTACGGCAGAAGGGTTTTTATTGTGAAATGGTCACTGAGGTCACAGACAGAGACACCTTGCACAACTTGGCCTGGCTGCCACGTTATTCACTAGCTTGATCAGCCTGACATCTGTCTTGAGATCGTGCCAACGACGTTTCAAATTGTATCAAACTGACGTCGACTGAGTATTACGTGACTCAATTATCTGTTAGTTCTTTTCACTCTATTCTGACATAACGGCAGTCAGAAAAGAAAACAAACCTCTGAGTAAGGCAGGTCAAGGTGGGCGTGTGGTGTTTCTTAACCTCCTTAATATAACCAGTCGCTAATAGCCCCTAATGCTCCGGTCCCCATTCATAAAGCCTTCGTCCTCACATTTCATAACTTTGAATAATACGTCTTCTATCTACCCCTAATCTATTTATAGCTCCATCCTTCTTCCTTCTACTAGAAACGTGATTCTATTGTTTCTCTTTTATCCTAAAACCAACAGCAAGATTACGCCATATTCAAAGTGGTATCTTTATACCTCTAGAAAATATTCTACATAAATTATTAGCCACTATTATGAAATATATAAATATTTTTAATTTCTTAAAACCGTCTGTGTAATTATTTAACATAACATTATCTAGAATAACATAATTATAAAGAGTTGAATTCCTCTTTTGATTTAACCTATGTGTTACTCTACGATGCGGCCTGTATCCTTGGTTAAATGAAATATGGTTTACCATTTATCCGTGAACAATGAATATTGCACAATTTATCCATAATGAACATTCTACTATAAATAATGGTGACACCTCTCTTTTTCGACACTAGATATGCATGGATGATTCAGTAGTACTGTGTATGTTCTCAGGAATCAGGAATTATTAAGAAAGATCTGTGAGTGATTTTTCGCACTGCTATAAGCGTCAGTGTTAAAAAGTCGGTTTGTTATTTACAGCCGTGTAAAACTATACAATTTTAATTAATTGTAGTTTTTGGACTAATTTAATTTAAATTAAAACGATCTGGTCTAAGTTCAAAAATTTATTTCTGTTTTCATAACCGCTTATGTAATTTTCGAAGTAAAATTACATCCCACCATCCCTGAGAAGGTCTTCAGTTATGTTGTTTATCACCATTTTTCTTTTTCACTATCGTGAAAAAAGAAAACCTAGTCACAAAAATGCTAATTCTTTGTTATTATACTATGTAATTAGATTTCACATTTAATTAAGGCAGATAAGTTGTTGGAGGAGGCTTAATTTCCTCCCAAAGTATTTTCGGAAGTGAATGTCTTCAATGATTTATTCGTTCATTTGAAAACTAAAGAAATTTTTTATTATTACAGCAGATGTTATCAAAATTAGAGAACTAAAATACGAAACTCACTAATCGAAATCAATAATTTACAACTGGAGGCTATATTTTGTATGTATATCGATATATTTGATGACGAAAAAACTTTTTAGGGTCCCTTTAGCCCCAGATGCTGTATAGATGGTGGTCTGGTGTTTTTCCTTGCATTTTCTTTTTGGCCTGTTTGCCTGTTCTCCCTCCTCTATCATGGAACTACTGTACTCCCTTCTCGTGGGACCGCGTTGTCATTATGAATTAAATTATTTAAAAAAACACTAATTATCAAGAACTTTTATGTTTTCAATAATTAATGATAAAGTTAGGTTAGGCTGCATTGGCTGAATATTGGCCTTATGTGATACCACACAATCAACATGCTACTACACTGGGAGTCCTAAATTTGCCTAACTCAAAATGTACCTAGCGTAGGGATCTTTAATGAGTACCTGACACAGAACTGGCTCGGTAGCGACGAAGTGATCTCCCCTAGAGATCATGTTGCCAGCTTAAACGCATATTCGTTTACGCTTTTTTTACGCGAGCACGTGAGCACGTTGCCTTTGGCTAATCTGGCCCCTAGTTATTGATAAACAATCTTAGGAAAATAGGATTAAACAAATGAAGTAAAACGGTTTCTCATAATGAATCTAAAACTATGACAAAATTGACAAAAAAATCCAAAGTAGCAAGTAGAGTTTTCTTAAATTCTTTGCATATTAAAAAGGGTCCTGTATTGTATAAATTTTAGTTGGATACTTAAAATAAAACATCAATTGAAAAGCTGAATTATTTCATAATATTATCTTAGGTTTTTTATTCACAATGTTCTACTTGTTTTTATCATAAATGCTAATGTTTTATCAGAATTATTATTTCCTGTTTATACCAAAAGCGATTTAGATTTCTTGTTTACTTGTGTTTGTTTAATATTTTTTTATTATTAACTGTCTCTAATTCTTAAAGCTAAAATAATTTATTTTCATCATATTGGGGATACGTTTCTCTAGTAAGTTTTGTGATTTTTAAGTTTTTTTTTTTAAACTTTGACTGAATTTTGTATTATATATATTATTATGTTCTTTATTATTTTTTTAATGGTATTTGATTATTAACAATCTTAAGTTTTTAAAGTTGAAAATGTTTATTTCTACCATGACAGGATATATTTTGTTGAATTTTTTGTAATTTTTAAGTTTTTTATTATTCCAACTTTCAAATATAAGTATTTTATATTTTGAAGTTTTCAGAGATCTGTTGTAGTAATTTAGAATGAGTATGTTAGATTTTGGATTTAATTTAATTTAGCATTTATAGTATGTGAGGATTGATTACGAGGATTAAGAGGGCGGATTGATAAGTCAGTGACTTCTTGAATTTCTCGCGCAGTTACTCGAAATGCAACAGTGCGGCCATCATCTGTAATTTATTAGTGGGCAACTATCTAATTATCAGCCAGCTACCATGTGTAGTCGGTGTTTGATATTCATTCAAAGCAGACAACCTCGTGTATTTTTAAGAAAATGGAAAAAAGTGAATTTCGTGTGCTGATTAAGCATTATTTTTTACGTAAAAAATCCATCACTGAAATTAAGGAAAGACTTTATAAATACTACGGGGACTCGGCACCATCAATTTCAATGGTTAAGAAGTGGAGTGGTTTACAGAGTTCCGTTGTGGTCGTACCAGCACTAGTGACGCTGAACGTTCAGGTCGACCAAAAGAAGTGACCTCGCCGGAAATCGTCGATAAAATTCATGAAATGATATTGTATGATCGGAGAATGAAAGTGTGAGAGTTGGCCCATGCTGTAGGCATCTCAACTGAACGGGCTCATCATATTTTATACGAAAATTTGGACATGAAAAAACTCTCCGCGAGATGGGTGCCCCGATTGCTCACACTTGACCATAAGCGCAATCGTGTAACCACTTCAAAAGAGTGTTTAGCGATCTTCAGCAGTAATCCGGACGATTTTTGCGCCGTTTTGTTACTGTGGACTAAACATGGATCCATCACAACACGCCATAGACCAAGGAACAATCGAAACAGTGGGTTGCTGTGGGCGAACGTGGACCAAAGAAAGCCAAATAGAGTCTGTCAGCCAACAAGGTCATGGCCACAGTTTTTTTGGATGCAGGTGGTGTCATTCACATCGATTACCTCGAGAAAGGTAAAACGATCACCGGTGAATATTATTCAAAGCTTTTGAACGGATTCGACGTTGATTTGAAGCAAAAAGAGCCGCATTTGGCAAAGAAGAAAGTGCTGTTCCATCAAGACAATGCACGTGTGCACACTTGTCTTGTCAGGATGGCCCCATCCAGCATATTCTCCTGGTTTAGCCCCCTGCGACTATTTTCTGTTTCCAAACCTAAAGAAATGGTTGAATTAACAAGTCATTACTGAAACAAACGCGTATTTTGAGAGCTTGAGAAAATTTATTTATGGAGGGAATAAAAAAATTAGAAAAACGCTGGACTAAATGTATCGAGCTAAAAGGTGACTATGTAGAAAAATAAAATGTTTCTTTGCCGAAAAAAATTTGTTTTATTCAAATAGTTACGGACTTATCAAACCGCACTCGGACTTTACCTTAGTGATAAACAAACTTTACTTCTCTTTTCTCCTTAAATTTTTTAATATTTATATTTAGGCCTATTCGAAGTAGTATTGTTTGATTGACCTGGGACTTTAAGCGTTATTAATAATCATTATGAAGTAGATAAGAATGTACTTGATGGCTGTCAGAGCTGCACCCTCAACCATTGGCCCTAGGGCACTGGCTTCCCACCTCTGATACAATCTAACCATTCGGATAGTATATCTATCACAATGAACTACAGAGTGAAGAAATCATTGTTGTAGAAATAGTTCTCCATTCACTCCCTCAACTAGCTTTACTAAGACCAATTTTAGAACAATACATCGTTTTGCATTCAAACCATTAGAAAGGGAGTTTCTGAAATCATTTAAATTATTATATATATTTATATATAACTTAAATTTATAATTTTATCATATCTTTTGTCGAATAATGGCTGATTTACATTTCCCTAAATTTTAAACCTAATTTAGTTGTTTTAAACCTAACTCAAAAATTACTTCACAAATGCCACATTGAAATAATAAGAATTCCTGAGGTTAAAGGTTCATATTCAAAACTAGAGAGATACTTAGGAAAGTTAGACATACATTTTAATTATATTTGTTCTATTTTGTTTTTAACTATTGCAGATCAAAATAATAATACGTGCTTTTTGCTATGTCTAGTAATTGATTTACAATTTCCTATACTATTTAGTTTTCGCTACTTGTCAGTAATATGCAAACTTCCTTTTATTATCATTCTAGTTTAATATTGGAGAAAATAATAAAGTCCTTAACGTCGTTAAAAACAATTAGTAGCTACCACTGTCCTTTGCATCCTCATCAAAAAATGACTGCAGACCATATATTGTGATAGTACCATAAACTAAGTATTATAACATGCATTATTGCTTATAATTTTGAAGGGTCCAGTGTAGTCCAGTCTACACTGTCCAGTCTACCAGTGTAGTAGTTACGTGCTTGTCTCTAAACTTGTAGATCCGGGGTTCAGTACCGCATTGGCGCTCAATTTATCTACACCGGAGGTGACCTAATTTGACTACTTCATCACTCGGAGGGGGCTTTAAGCTTCAGGTACTCCTTAATGATCCCTACTCGAACTTCGAGCACTGTGTCTAACATCAGAGCGAGACAAGATCTCCTCTACATTTATTATTTTATAGGCCAGGTGGTGCTAGCCAACGAGAGGTTTTAATCTCTCTATTTTACTTACGTTCCTTATACCAGGACTGCCCACAATGGGGACCGGATGGCCAAAATCATTGCAACCCCTGCTCCTGGGGTAATGGGAATTTTTCCTTCTTCGGAGGGGGACGACCGAATCCTCAAGGATCCTGTGGTAGTCCTTAAACTGTAGACCTAATAGGAGGTCGGTCAGTCAATCCCTACTCGAAATACTCTTGAATTTAGCAAAATGTAGAACGCCCAATGTAGAATGTTCATTTTGTGTATCACAAAGGACCAATGCTTGTCCAAAGAGTGTTCTCTCGTGGTACACTCATTGGATAAACTCATTGTCCCAGTATTTTGGGACAAATATTTTTGGACAAAAAATATTTTAACTTTTTTTTGTATTTAAATGATTAGGACATTATATCCTAATAATTAGTAATAAGATATATATTGGTTATAACCTAATATTAGGTTATAAATAATTATTGTTAGGTTATAACATGTTAGTTATAACCTAACATAACCTACATGAATTGTTCCTTATATTTGTTTTATGTTTTGATAAATAATTGTTTTCTGATATTACGGTTCTAATTGCACTTACTAAATTTAAACATAATTTCATCCAAAAGATACCAGTTCTCGTGCTTTAAAACTTATTTTTTTAAAGCTTCCATAATTTTCAACTAGAAGAATTAATTTCTTTAAATACAAACAATAGAATTATAAATTAATCTAAAAAGAAAATTAATCTAGTCAAAAATATAGAAATTTATCAAAATGAGTTTGATTTTGGAACCTATCTAAAAAAGAATGATTAAAATAGCTCTATGAACGCCATTCTTTATATAGTGTCCTCAACATTCTTACAAGTTGCAGATGGTTGTGGTTAAAAATAATGGGACGATGTGAATATACGTTTTTCTTGAATAAGGGAGCATTTTGTTGGTGTTTCAAAGTCAAGGTTGCACTGGTTGAATTGTCATTGCGGAGTATAGCGTCATGGATGAAGTAACTATTGTGACCGTGCCATGTGACCATGGAGTCACCAATGGAATGGTTAGGATTAGTAGATATTGTCTAAACTTTCTTAGAAGTATAAAAATAACTTTAAATATATCTATAATATAGATGTATGTTTGTTAGAGGTGTTTAAGAAAGGTGTATGCGGTATAACATGTCCACTTGACACATTCCTCGCAGGTGTGACACTTGGCCCATCATTGCCTCGACCTTGACACTTCTTATTCAGCTTGGAGTGATTCAAACCCAGTGAGTTCATCCTATTAGTTCTTGACTATATTAATGGAAAATGAGCAATGTAGTCAGTATAGGGTGTCAAAAGGAGGCTGTCATTTTGGGAACGTACAGCAAGTTAATTTAAATAAATTTAATTTCAGTGATGTTTTAAATGACATGAAGCGAGGTATTACCGTATTTGTAATTAAAAATATCGGTGGTTTAACATTTTTTAAAATATGTTACACACTTCCAACGACCAGAGAATATTTCCGTGTACTCCTTAATCACCTGTTCTAGACCAGCTGGAAAGGCAGATTTCAGAAATTCGGTTTTTGTCAACTAATGCATTAGAATATCATGTGAATGAAATGTTTTTCCACTCATATAATCTTTTAGGTAAGGATTTACATAATATTCTATGCTACCTCCAGTCGAGTATGGTGAAAAGAGGTCAAGAGGAGAGGTAAGGTTCTGTAGGATGGTAGGAAAGGTTGAAGGTTGTATTATGGGTTTGAAACAGGTTATTTGAAAGACTGAGTAGGATTGTGTCTTCTTGGTTGTAAATGGGCAAGTAGGCTTTTCTTTTATTGGTTGAAATGGACGGGTAGGTTCTACTGTTATTGGTTGTAAATAGGCTATAGTTAAAGTAATCATCACGTTACAGGCAATATCCTTTACTACTTGTGGACTACTCTTGGATTGAGAATAAATATGAGGTGTGTTGCTTACTTAAATGAATGGGTTAATTGTTTAAATGAACGATTTTCACTTAATAAATTGGGATTGCTCACCTGGTGTTAATCAACTGAGGACCGAGTAATTGACTCAGTATGCAGTGAAAAAACGCAGCAGTATACTAAACATAGTATAGATTTAATGCTCAAATAGTGTATGTACTATCCAATTCCAATTATTCTGCTCTAAAGATCCGGCCTTCTGAATAGCATTCTGGCAAAATAACTATGTTTGATCTTCATTGCCTTGTTCAGAATAAACGGGATATTGGTGAGTCCAATAGAAATTGAACTGGCGAAGAATATGTGAACTTAGTTGTGCTTAACTGGGGGTTCCTTGCTCGTAAAGCATTTAGGAGGTAATAAACTAGGTTTTATTGTCTAAAATATAGTACAAATCATGAGGATGTGCTACAATCACATCCCTATTATGAAGTCTCCATAAAGTTCTGATTTATGTTTTCTTTTCATTGATAAGCAAGCTTTTATCACAACAACGCTTCCCTATTCCATAGTTTATTTTAGATTAAATATTCTGTATTGCTTCATAAATATTGATATGCTTTCTAAAATGTAGGTAAGTTTCAGAAAAATGTTAAGAATGTAAACAAATCAAATTTTACAAACAAAACTAATAAAGTAAAGTATAAACGCACACACTAATAAAGTAAATACACATAATGAAAGCTCATACGTGAGATCACAATTAATCACTTTTATATTTTGATACGTAGACATCAGGTAGAAGAAAGGCGTGAGTTATTCCTAAGAAAAGCGTGGTCTCCATTAGGGTTTATTCAAAAACCGACATTTTAGAAAACCGGTTTTCGATTTTCATAATTTCCTCCAAAAAACCGGTTTTTAAAAACCGACAAACCCTAGTCTCCATATTCAGATTCGGAGCGTCTTACATCTTTCTCCCTGATGATGATGCCATTGTAATACTGTTTGTATATACAATTCCTTTTTTTTTATACATAAGCGATTATGTAAAACGATTCCAAGAACAATTCAAATAAAGAACCGCACATACCAGTGATTATAAACAAGCGAAACTTGAAGTGTCTCATTCGAGAGGCACTCAGTCAGTGTTTCTTTAAGAGGGAGAGGACACAAGACAACATCAAATAAATAAGTAGTAAATGATAAATAGAGATAAAATTAAAAAATAAGGCTAGTATATTTAGTTGATCTGGTATTGACTTTAGAGCCAAATCCTTTTATTTATTCATTTTTGTTATTATTTTTCTACTTTTTCTTGTTTCTGCACCTCTGCAAGTTGCAACACTGACCGAGTGCCCTTCATGCGGGACATCCCGTCCCAGCCCCCGACAATCCCCTGGAATGGCCCGCCATTCCTGAGGAAAAAATCCTCAGAGAAAAAAATTTAATGAAAAAAACAATGTGAACTAACGTTGGCGTATGTGTTCATACGTGGTGCGGTCAAAAAGTAAGGTGACTTTTGGAATTTCGAAACTCTGTTCACTCTAACTTCAAGATTTTTCTTGTGTTGGCACTCTCGTAAATATAATATATTCACAGTTTTTACTATATAACATGGGCATGATAATCATGAGCGATTATTTTATCTCAATAGGTAAAATCCTTGATGAGTTACCACATCAATTTGGCCGTTCTATAATATTATGTGGTTATTTTGTATATAAAGATGTGGTGTTAACAAAATGAAAAGTTCTGACATTTCAAACTAAAACAGTGACCAATAAGTTTCTCTAAATTGAACTAAAAACGATTATAACAAGATGTGACGAAATATGGGTTTATGGATATGGCATCGAAACTAGGATCAATCTCCCAGAGTAGACATGCTAAATCACCAGGACCGAAAAAGACTGACATGTGCTGTGAAGTCTGAAGTTTATTTGATTTCTTTGAGTAAAAGGTCTACGAGGATTTATTCTCATTTATTTTATTCTTGTAGTTTTATCTTCGTATACATCACTAATATATTTGTGCGACTAAATCGAAAGTTATTATCATGAATCTAATCTTCTATAAATATATTTTTACTATGTGACCAGTGATGTTTCTTATTAATATAACCGGCCGTTAAAATTCTCGACTTAGTACCTTGCCTAACCAAAGCAAATTAGTTTGGTTCTCGTTGACTTTAGATAAGATAGTCTATATGGTTTGTTTGTGGAGTGATGGGGCACAAGGGTCAGGACAAGAGTTTGTCAGATGAAGGCCCGGGACAGCGCAGCTGTAGACCACAGGATGACGCTGGAGTGAGGCAAGCTCTCATTGTTTCTGTCTGGGAGGCTCTTGACCCGATTCCTTTGGTTTACAGCCGGCCTGCCACGTTTCTTTACCAACAGTCCCACCCACATGCATCGCTGATTCCATCAAACACAACCCTATAAATATCCTTATCCACTACGACAGTACTCTTACATAATTCGCATTTCCTCTTCTTTACTCTAAAACCACTGCCTACATAGTTATCCTTTAAAATAACTTCTCGAAATGTAAATCGTAAAATGTTAACTTCTTGAAATCTTATCTACAATAATTCCTACTGAATATCAAAGCCGAAAATGAAGCGAGGCACCTACTCAGGTCGGTATAAAACACTCTTCAGCATGCCTCTGGGAATACCCATATTTGTCTCCCCAGTCACACCCAGAAGACCGGGCTACATTAAACAAGATTTTTTTTTAAAATTAAAAAATTCTATTTCCTTCTTTTGTAGGAAAAGTGTTCTTTCTAACAATTAACTTATTGATATATTTTTAATTTATTCATATTTAAGTTGATTTTTATTTTTTACACCTTTCTTTGTTCTTTTCTGAATTCCAATTATACATTTCGTATAGCAAACATCGTTCATTTATTTATTTCAATTTTTCTGCTTTCTTCATTTGTTCTTCTATTAATCTCCCCGGAGGTCGTGTTCGACTAGTTAGTTACTCATTCAGGTATCAACCGGAACCTTTAAGTTATGTTCTGAAATTTTTAAATTACGTTTTATACATTTATTTCGGTTCTTTTGTTAATTAAAACTTAATTATCGTTGAAATTTATTTCCATGTACTTATTTTTGAGTTATAGTTTATTAATTTTTGATTACATTAATTTTTTTTTAATAAGACTTTAATCAAAAGATTTTGTTTACTATTTTTTGTTTTATCCAGTTGGGTTTCGTCCTCTCATCGAATCACTTCCTTTTCTGAAAACTACTGTTAAAAGAGTCGTAATATTGAAAGTAAAGTCCTAGTGTCTAGTTTTCATTCAAGTTTCTTTCTGTTTTAAATGTATATTATATACTCATGTTGATACGACTATATTTATAATTACGAGACAATTACTTATTTTTTTCAGAAAAAAAATATAATTATGAATAACTACTAGAAAATACAATATATGCTTTTTCCAAAAAAAAAATCAATCTTCTTTGATATAGGTGTGGTACCATTTAATTGAGTGGGTCAGGTTACGTAAATGCAATGGAATACAGTAATTCCTCCTACTTGGGGGGGGGGGGGGGGGGGGTACGTTCCAGACGCACCCTGAAATGGGAATTTCCTTGAAATAGAAACAAGATTTTTTGAAATATGAGCCATAATAATTTTATGGGTAGTGTGGCTCATACTTCAATTTTTAAAATAAAGTGAACTAACTTCACTTATCATTTATGTGTAAAAAAAAACAATTATTTTTTTCGGTATATATAAGCAAATATGTAAACATATGTGTTATATGTTTATTGACTCAGTAAATAAAACTATTTTTAGTAGGTAAAAAAACCTGCTAAAGTTTCGGTTTTGGTAGTTCCGAAACTTTCTAAACTTTCGGAACTACTAAACATGTTATGTACATGTACTTGCATATACGGCATACATGTATAGTACAGTGTGTATACAATACTGATTTGTATAGTTTGGTATTTTTATACACTCTCAAAGCTCACTGCTAGGGGACTTTCATATCAATATATAGTGTGCTCCGCATTCATGCCTTATCGTCGAGACTGACAGTGTGTTGCTATACCCAAATGAAGGCCACTGCCGTGGAGAGAATGCCTTGAAGTCCCATCGTGACAATAAAGTATACTATACTGCTGTACACTGTACTGACTCTTTAATTTATTCATTTCAAAACAAGAAAATGACTTTTAAACATAAGTTATTATTTAATGAAAATGAAGAAACTCAAGCGGCAGCAAAACCTTGCGATAGCCGAAATTTCAGCGATAAAAAACATGCAAATATTTTTGAAAACCCTTGATACAGCGAAGCCGCGAAGTAGGAGAGATTACTGCAGTGGTTGGTTAGTGGTTATATTGAGATTGCAAAGACTAGTCGGGGTGCGATTGTTAGGTCAGTTGTGTGGAGCCCTCTGAAGGCCACTCCTAAGACTGATTGCTCTAATAACTGTCCCTCTCGGCCTTTGTCCGTCTTCCCGACACCATTCCTTATTCCCATCTTATATTCATAATATCAGCACGACATTATTGTTTGATTTATAAACAAATAAAAAGTACCAATGTTATTACTATTAAAAACAGTCAAGTATTTACTCTTTGTTGCAGTTGTTTCAATCGCTGACTTGTTTTTACTTGTGAATTATAGTTGTTAATTTATGTTGTTATTGTTTATCGTACTCAAGGCTTAAAGATTAATTATAAGTGAAGATTAATGAAGTTGTTGTGAAACTTTTGAATGTGTAGTTGTTTATTCTGAGAAGTAAGCAGATATCATTGGCATCCTTCAAGTTGAAATAGGGTCACTCCTGTTGTTTGTGACATTGTAATTTCTTGTCAGAGAATCTGACCCAGATTTTCAGATCTCTGTAAATGTTATTATTTTATCTCTGTAAACAGGAACTTGACTCTTCTCACTTTTATCATTTCAGATGAGTTCCAGCATGAATCTTAGTCATTCAATGTCGTCAGAATGAAATTACTTAAATTGCTTGGCTTCTATGTAACAAGGTGAGAGGTGGAGCTGATTTATTTGATTAAGAATTACAATAATGTATTCATCTAAATTATCTCAGAAATTCGTTTTTTATCTGAGAAAATTAGTAATTATAAGCATTTTTTATTAGTCATTAACTTAGTGATATGGAAGAGTTGTATTTACGGGTGAAATGGCCGGAATTACTTGAATTCATGTGTCTTAACATATTTTCAGAAGGGCATGTAAAGGTTTAGAGTTAGAGAGGATTTAGTGGTCAGAGTAGCCCAGTGGCTTACGTGCTCGACTCTGGACTGATGATCCGGGATTCGATACCGCTCTGAAGCCCTCGATATATTCAAGTGGGAGGTGGCAAAATTTGGTCACGTCATCCCTCTGAAAGGACGTTAAGCCTTCGGTTTTGAGCCTGTACTATGTCAGGTACTTGTTAAAGATTCCTACTCTAAATACAATTGAGTTAAGTAAAATTGGTACCATCATTGTAGAATATTCGTTGTGTAGTAACACAATCTTTTATAAGTGTGTTACTCGTGGGGTGGCCACTACATTCTAACCTTAACCTATTGGTATTGAGGAAAGTTAATTCCAATATCAAAATTGTTGACCCAAGAGATTTCAGATGCTTAGGTTTATTTTTATCGGTAGTGGTATATCATGATATTCTTATATGAAATCAATAAGAGTAAGCTATTATTCCTAGTGCAGCTATTTCCTTGTGCAAGAGAACCTTTCAGGTTTCATTTATGAAAGTCAAGAAGTCACCGTGGAAGTCGACTGCTATAATAAAATTCGATAAAAGATCTTCTAGTGTTCACCGTGTTTATTTGATTATTTATTGTTTCAGTTATTATTCAGTGGGTCTTCCAAAAGGATAGTTAGAGATACTAAACAAGTTGAAGAGAACTTTGTGGTTTGCGAGTCGACGTACTTGTTAACACTAATGTCATCATTGTGATAAGCGTGCCAAGGTGACGGCGATGTGATTGCAGGCTGTCGTGACTCTGTCTAGGACCTCTCTGTAGCCGACTGCTTTCCCTTGTCTAAACAAAGCCATGTAACGCTGTTACACGTTCCTCGCTTAGCACCTCGTTCTTTATGACCTTTGTTGGAAACTGCTTAACACGCGCAAGCAGGTTTTACATAATATTCTATGAAGAGAAACCTTGTATTAGTGCAAAGGCGAAACTGTGTAATTACAAGCTTCTGAACCTTGGAAATTCAACATCAATTCTTACTCAAAGCACTCATTCCTCATTATGATTTTAGAAGGTACCTAGTAAGGGTCACACTTAACTGCCTGTGTTCTAGTGTGCCGTTCTTTTTGTGAGGACCATTTATTTTCCTCTACTGATCTTCATTCAATTTCTGCAAATGTCACTGTTGTTTAGATGTTGATATATAGTATATATCCTTGAAAGATATTCACTGTTTAATTGATTATTTTTACAATAAATCGGGACGCGGACAGTTTCCCAGGTTCAAAATAAACTCAAATGTCGACATTTTGGTGGTTATTGGAAACAATTTTCATGGGTAAAAAAAACTTTTTGATTTAGAAACTCTATGAATATTTACATTAGTGAGTCCTACAACAAGAAGAACCGGCACAAGGGCTGTAAACACATTTTCCAGCTGTCTTTTGATCTTCTCATTCCTCTCGCTTGGTGACAGTTGAACGGAAAATATAAACCGTATATCTATCATTGTTCCATTTTTTTTGCTTTTCAAGCTAATTTTTGAACAACTGATTGTTTTTGATATTGTTTTTAACAGTATATATATATATATATATATATATATATATATATATATATATATACTTAAATAAACAGTGACACATAGAAAGAAACGTACCAAAAGACTCAATTTTTAATATTTTCACCATACTGATGTCGGCAGATGTAGAAATATTGAAGTGATTCTTGGTCAGTGTTTTGAGTCCTGCAGAATCAACTGTGTCAGTGTGACGTGTTCATTCAAACCAGACAGTTGTTGAAAGCTGCAGACTATTTTTCTTTGTAAAATAATCTATAATGTAATACTTAGTTTTTCTGTTTCAAAGTTTTATACTTCTGCCCATAAAAAGGTTTTAAATAAAAACCGAAATGTAGGCAATGAGAGTTTAATTTGAACCTCAAAAACTGACCAAGCCTGATAAAGTTTAATTTTGATTTTATATATATATACTATATATACTGATAATAGCTATTGAATTCACTAAGCGTATTGTAGAGTATAAGTTTATAGGTTTTTTTTCAACCATTAGAGGGAATATTCCCCAATTTCTTTAACGATATTCCCAATCAGTATAATCTATTTGTGGAAAATGATTTGGTATATTTATCCTTTTATTTCCTCTCAATATTTTCTGGTGTTTCAATTTTGTTTGTTATAAATAATAGTTCGATACATTTAGTCCACTCCGTGAGTATACTATCCATAAATCCCATCTTTTTTTGTGAAAAGATGCTATTTATGGATGGTAGAAATAAACAGTTGCACGTAATTAAAATAACATAATTCAGTATTTATAAAAGAAATCGAGTAAAAAGCATTCTTCTAACATTACAATAATAATTGATATTCGTTAAAACGAATTTTTTTTTTGGTAAATATTTATTTATATAATATAATAGATGAAAGTGTTCCTTATATTATTAAAACTAAATAAACTTTTAAATTATAATTATTTTTATAAAAATTAATTATAATTCTTCCAAAAATTTTTGAAAGTAATTGCAATTTATGTTAATCCACAAATAATTTAATCATTGTACGTTAAATAACACTGAAAATACAAGTGAGAATATAAAGATCTCCTGAGTAAACAGGCCAATGAACTCATCTTGAAAATCGTGCACAACCCTCAGTAAACTAACTTGGTATTACTCAAACAGGTGACATAATTAACCTATTTTTTTTAGTTTTACTTATTACATATTGAAGATAAATTTATAATTGTAAAGTTAACTTTTAACTTTAATATTCTTTCGATTTTTGGTGAAATATACATTTATTTGTTTGAATTGAATATTCAAGAATAATGTTAGCTGTGAAAAAATTTTAAAATGTTTAGACCGGAAAAAAATATTTGTGGTTAATAAAACAGAATAAAAAACATTACTTAGGTGAGATTATATAGAAAAAAATAGATTTCGTGTTTCAAAATCATGATTATATAGATGAAGATCCGTATCGTTGTATCCTGTCAGTGCTTATGTTGTGCCACTATTCATTTAAATAGAAATAGTATAAAATAAGTTGTGGATTTTATGCATGTTTTTTCCAGTACTTAGAAGTTCAGAAGTATAGTCATAGTGCTTCCTAATTTAATTTGTAAATGTATTTTATAATGTTATTATTATATATTTCCCATATATGTAAACAATTGTATAAAACGATTCCGCGAACTAAATAAACTAGATTCACAAAAATAAACACTTTGTTTGCATGTGTTTTCTATCTGTGAATTTAGTTTATTACATTAATATACAAGATTGTTAGATATATTATTAAAATTATTATATAAAGTTTCATGTATCAAAATCTTGAATTGTTAAAGTCATTTCAAGTAAATCATACGAATTGGACAGTAACAATAATTCAATAACCGAGGGAGTAGTGATCCATACCAACATCTCCGGAATAGAGGGAAATGACCTTCCCGTGTAGCAATCATGTGCCTCATATTCATGTTTTGAAAAAAAAAACAATTCTCTTCTTAGTTATTATGCTCTATAATCAAGTATAAAAGTTAAAAAAAAAATGATTAAATATTTATAAAAAAATAAACTAGAAATAAAAATTCTTTAAACACCCTAGCAAATTATGTTTATTGTCCATTCATAGACACAAGTTATTTTTATGAACTCACAATATAATTGCTTCATTGTTTTTCCTTTCTATGTAATTTCAATCTTCTTCTCAAGAGAATGTTATAAATAAAACTGAAACTTTTTGTTTGAATGTATGATTTTGACATCAAAACTGGCTGATTAATTTGATATATATTTTGATAGTAAATATATATCAAAATACAGCGAATGTAAAATCGAAATTTTTCTCTGTAATTTTCTGTATTGTTTTCAAGAACCCTCTTGGTTTATATAATATATATATATATATATATATATATATATATATATATATATATTATATATATATATATAATATACAGAGGTAATATTAATCTGGTTTCGGTCATTATTCCTGGTTCAAATGGAACATGTTAACAAGTCAAGTTATAGTTTCCTCCATTCAAATTTCTTACTTATCTCTATGAAAAAGGTTTTAAGTAAATCCGAAGTTATATAATTATAATTTTTAATTATAATTAAAATTCAAAATTCAACCTAATCAAACACTTATCAGCATTGAGTGATTGATTTGAACCTGGAATACTGATCAAAACCAGAAAAGTATTTAATTTGATTTTATCAGACGGTTGATCATTAGTTTTTGTTGTTATATATATATCGCCTCTAAACCACTATAAGAAATGCTAAAATGTGTCTAGGATCTTCGTTTCCAATATTGGTATTTGTATAAATTACAAATTAATATTTAAAGATTTATAATGTAAACTAAATGAAGTGAGGGTTACCAGTTACTTTTAGTGATATTATTCTATCGAACATTTGGTGGCTATAGTTATATAAATATTGATAAAAGTATCGACCGTGAAATAGAAACAACATTAATGTTTATGAGGGCTCGGTCAGTTCTTCAGGTTCAAATGAAGCGTATGATCAGTAAGTCTATTCTATGAAAAAGGTTTTAAATAAAAACCGGAACGTTCACAATGAGAGTTTCATTTGATCCTGAAGAACTGACAGGGCCCTGATTATCTTTCATTTTGTTTATATATATATATATAATATATAACAGATTCAGTAATATATCGACCGTTTGATAGAATAGGTGTGTTCTCTAATCGGGGTTCAGTCAATTTTCCAGTATAAAAAATCAAACTCTCGTTGCCAACGAGAGTTTGATTTTTATCCTGGAAAATTGACCGAACCCCGATTAGAGAACACACCTATGTATATATAAATATAATAACAAAAGAGAGTGAAGTCTCCCAAACAAAAAATGCCATATTTAAACAAATCCGGCAAAATTCGTTTGTGGACTTATAAATAGATATTGAACTTTACTTCTCGCGGTTGTTCACCCATACCTAATGAAGTAGTGATATAGTTCTTTTTGAAATACAAAACAATAACCTAATTGTATCTTCCTTATCAATGTTGTAATTTCAACTTTTTATTCTGTATTTTTTTCAATTTAAATTGGTAGAGTTTTTTCAAATTATTTAGTAAAATTTATTTACGAATACAAGTTAATTTAATTTATTTAATTTTGTTTAATACTTTAATTAATTAAATTAATTTAATGAATTGTTTGTTAAGAACTGTAGATTTTGCAGTAAATCGGGGCACAACGTTTTTGTATTCATTTATTATTTTTTTTCTTGGTTTAATGTTATTAACTGTATTAGCTGGATTGTGAATTAATTTTCCAGACTTGCACTAAATGAAGCTGATTATCTTGAAATTCGGTTTTATGTTTTGTTTTATATTTGGAAATAAGTTGTTTTTCCTAATATATTATTTAGTTTAATGGAGTGATTTTTGTCTTTGGTTATTTATTTGGTAAGCGCTTGAGGAGAGGCAGTGAATGAAGTAGGTGCTGACCTGAATAGAGTGTTGTTGTTGGTTGTCCGGAGCCATGGCACTGTCGAGTATGTCGCGCACAGCCACTGCGAGCCTGCTGCACCGCAGTCTGCCTGGAACTGACTGGCCGGCCTGGCGTCTCCCTCTCTCAGCCACCTGTGCCGCGCTCCCCTATCGCACACCCCTCTCGAATCAGCCACTCACGCCTAAAGTAGCCAATCACTTTGGTCGCAACCCTTAACACGTCTCTTAGAGGTTACCGGGGTTTAACATAAAAATAAAACAAGTAGCTACCGGTCGAACTGTATAGTAGTCCTTTTAGTGTTATATTCAGGGCCGTCCCTAGGAAGGTCTCCTCCTGGAGAGGATAGGGGCAATTCAACTTCTGCAGGGCCTCCCCCACCAATTATTATATATACAAAAATTTCTTATGAACTTTAAACCACAAGGAAAAATGAAATAATAGGAATTAATGCTCTGACGTCTTTCAATGTATGTCATCAGAGAAAAACAAATGATATTGGTTATATTGTGCAGGTATTAGAATAAAAAGAGCTTAGAGGTTTCAATTTTATTTTCATATTTACATATTTAGGTTTGACTCGGTATCTATTATTTATGAAGAAAAACAATAAATTTTCCTGAAATAATATGTGAGGTCACTACCATCGTCCCGCAGGGCCCCCCACAAGTGCGGAACCCTGGGGTTGCTCCGGTTCACCCTAGTTAAGGGCGGGTCTAGTTATATTACCCTTAGCATAATCCAAAATTTTTGAAATTTAAATCACAAACTAATGGGATAAATACTATATTAGCTCAAAATCCCAAGCGTCCAGGATATTTAGTAGTGTTTTCTGATATGAAATATCATTCTCATAATGCATTTTTTACCAGAAACAGTCGGGTAGTTATCCACACAAAGGGCTGTATAGCAGACAGATTTCATTAAAGTTTATGAAGGAGGCTATTAGCAGAGTGATTACAGCACATCGTATGCATACCCACCATCGCAAATAATTAATTAGACTCAGGGGTCGATAAATCTAAACAAATGTAAACGTAAACCAATCCGTGAATGTGAACCTCAAAAGCTCAAAATATTTTTTTACCACCATTACGTACAGTTCAGTATACACTACTGATATACAGGTTTTACTTTGCATTACTGTACTTAACTTGCAGTAAAATGAAAAATCTTATAGTCTTTGTGGTCTTAAGCAGTAATCTTAATGGTTTAATCATTTTTACAATTGTTATAAGGAAATCATAAATATCTGATAAATTTATTTTAAGGTGCTAGAATTGCTGTCAACAGACGTATATGAGATATTTGTAGGTGTTTAGACTCTTCTCTCTGAACAAGTCATCTTGTCCAACTAAAATTGCCGAAATTCTATACTAGTGCCTATAAAAGTTGAGTAACGTTTCAAAAATTATCCCAGATACGCTCGAGATATGGATATTGGTCGAGGCTTCAATTATATTTTCTACTTGATAGGCAGTATCTAAAGAGGGCTGTGTTCTGCTAGACCAGCAGAAAGATACTATCTGTTGTTTAAAATAGTATACCAGCATTAGTCAGGAACTGCATTCTCTAAAAACCCGTCATCAATTGGTAACATATTAAAATGAATTAAAAGACATTTGGGTGGGAGTTCAACTTATAAACCGAAATTTATCTAAGAGGTTTAAGGTACCTGTGAATGTATATGCTCAGAAAAACAAAATCATAGGGAATAATATGAGTTGACGTTGTAACTATGATGATAAAATGAGTGATGGTAATTAATAATATTTGATAAGCAGAGGTCTCAAACAAGCGGACCACGAACAGTGGAATTTTACTAGCCAAATTCACTCAAATGCCACTTTACACGTTTTACTAACTTATTTTAGTTAGTAAAAAATGAAGAAATCTTTTTATGTCACTGGATTAAGCAAATGAGTGATCATATTAATATTAGTGACCACATATCCATGACACATATATTGTATATCATGGCTAATCCATATTAACTTCTAATTATGGATTATTGGTGTTGTTTTACACATCCGACTTTAATGATTTACCAGTCTGATATGTATATATTTGCGTATAGTTATGTCGACGAAATCTATAAACAAATGTCTAATTAACTGTAATCTGGCGTTTCATGTATGACTATTACAAGATTGGTATGAGTACTGCTATGTCCATAAAAATGCTAATTTAAAAATGCAAATTTGCCTGTTTTATGTTTATTAGTTTGGGGATTTTTAACGATTATCTGAGATTTTACAGGTTCGTGACTGCCTGCTTTATATCTTCCCCTAAGTGACTGTGAAACTTGATTTTTCCAGCTCCCACATAAAAAAACTGGGGCCATGATTCATGAACCAAGATTCGAAGCTTGAATCTTTAGTACAAGCGCGTACCTCAAGACCAAACCTTACCTCAACTATATAAATACTTTATTTTGAATCATAATGCATGAATAAATTGAAATAATATGGGATTGAACAATATCTGAGTTTTATCCCTAACCAAGATGACCATTTTTATTACTTGGAAGAACCAAAATAGTCGAAGTGAGAAAGTTTATAGCACCAATAAAACGTGGGTTGTTGAGGTTAATAAATTATGAATCATTATTATCATACCAATTAATTATAGTATTTCTTATTAAAAGATGTTGCGAAGTCAGCTATTATGCTGCTAAAGGCTGAATGAACATAAAACTGTTACTATGATAGCTATTTGAAAAAAAATCGGAATTTTATGGATCCCGGGTTTATTCAAGTAACCCTATCTCAAATAGGAACATAGCCACTTTTAAAATAATGTTACTCTTATAGGTGAAATTATTTCATATAATAATTTATGAATATCAAATCAATTCTATTGTGAATTAAAATAATATATTTTCAAATCAGATATATTTTGTTATAAATAGCTGATTTAAAATGAGTGTATTAAATTGTATGATTACTCCATTTGATCATGAAATTACTCAATTATTCAATAATATTGAAATATTGAAGAATGGGTTGATATTTGGCCTTTATTAATATGAAACCGTACATTATACAAATAGGAAGTCACGACTAAAATAATGAAAATTCCCAGAGTATTGCAACTTAGAAGGGGACTTTTTCTATTATCCATAATTGGCAATTCCTCCCATGTATTTGCGACCTACACTTTTGAGCTAATAGATTATACTTCTATGTACTTTTAGAATATATTGTGTATTTTTATTAAGGACCATTATTGTTACTGTTTGGATAGTTATATCATGCTTATTCAAAACTTTTATGATGAATGGAGCCTACTGAATATCCAATACTAGTTCGAAGTATTATGCTTTTAAAATACCTTGTGAAACTATCAAATTTTCCATATTCCCTCTGCGAAGATTTTTTTATTTGAGTTTTTATGATTATAAACCGTAAAATTCTTACTTGTAATTACTTCTGGACCTTTGCTTGGTTATGATTAATATGTTACGAAATGAGACAGCTTGTGTGTCCGTAAAGGTTGAATGAACATAGATATGTTATTATAATAACCGATCGAAGGAGAACAATCTGCCCTTATATCTTCTTCATTTATCTTAATTGGTTGGCAGTGATTCTTTCAATGCTTACAGAAGTTAATTTTCCGGTATTAATGAAAAATATCTTAAATGTTTGAATGAAATGGAGTAAAACTTAATCATTTAAATAGAAATTCCGTGAAGGTGTGGTAGTTATAGTAGAGCCTTGAACTTTGCAATGTCGCTAAGTTGTTATGAGATAAACTTATTTATTTTAGTATTTCTTAATTTTTTTGTTGTTAACAAACAATTGCTTGAGTATTTAGAAGAATATTCAAGAATTACTTCTTGTTTACTCTCTATTAAATAAAAATAAAGTTTCTAGTTCTGCAGTCGTATACAATTACAGACAAAGCTTCACATAAACTAAATTGAATTAAGTATATACATGCATGCCTGATTGAACTTGACTAAATGTTTTGTACCGATGAAATTGTTTCGCTCTTTCAAAAAAATTAATTTTTGGAATTTTGAAAAGAGCCTCATCTACACAATACGTTTAGATGTGTTCAATGAGACCTTCATGTCAGAAGATCAGCTACAATGATAAACTTATATGTACTTCAACACCTAAACTACAGTGATAAATTAGAAATGGAACGAAGGTCTTTCACCCAAAACAACACTCAATGTAATTTGGATAAACTATTACCAATATTTAGAGTATTTGATCTATTAAATTTAACTGAAAAGTACTGGGTGATATTCCTCCACAACAGCTATCCTTAACAACAGCTATCCTTAATTGCTTGCTTTTGTCGTATTGATATCATGCTTGATATAGGTATCATACCTCTCATTATTGATATGCAAAAATAACGTGCTTCTTTGTTAATCGCTAATTACGGAGTAATGAGACTATATACACATCTGACCTATATGTATATTTTATGAAAACCTATAAACGAAATTTTATTGAACCAATATGCTCCATTTCCCTGGGATAGAGGTAACATCTTAAGGCTCATGATATGGTAATACTATGACCAGAGTCCTATTTTACTTGTTTTAGATTGAAACAAAGACCAGTTTCCGTTGAAACATCATAGTCCTATTTCTGAAATTCTTACTGCACTGTAGAACATTGTTTGTCCTGTGTCCAGTACGTTCGCTAATTGTTCTTTGATTACATTTTTGGGTACTCCGGTTAATGTTTTATATATTTTGTCTCCTTTAAATTAATTTTTCTTCAGTCTATTGACGAATTAAAGTTTGGTTTTTCTACTAGTACGAAGTTGTGGTAATATATTTTCTGGAAATATAGGATTACAAATTTTGCTTCAAACATGTTCTTTGGATTGTGCATAAATTTACGGTTAACTACTTCATGATAGAATATGGTCAGTATTCTATCATTAAATACTGACGATATTCAGTATCGTTAAAGTATTGTCAAATTAAATAAATTGTTAAGGAAAGGTCAAATGTTTATAGCGTTCGTGATTTGTGCTACTTAAAAGTTAAAAAGATATGGCATTATACTTCTTTTTTTGTTTTAAATGCCTACTAAGTTTCATCAAGGTCTTCTTCATGTTAAAAGTTGAGTAATGCGAAAAAAAGTAAATGCAATCAAAAGATGTGAGATGATGTCAGTGGGACGGGGCAGAGTATATGACGTTCTCTGGGCATTAATAGGCACAACTGTGAAGGAGTCAAGCACCCATGACGTCATGGCTACCTTCTGTTCCACCAGTCAATCATTTTTTTCCACTTCTTTCTTCCAAAGAATGATAAAATATTTAATATTCAAGTCTGCGAAGAAGGTACAAAAGACTTACTGGTGTCTTTTCAGCTACATTGGCAGGATTCATTAATGACGCCATTTTAGGATTATCCTCCCGTATGAATCATGTTCAAAGCCACTGTCACGAACCTTGAGTCACAAATTATTTATAGATATACGAGAAGCCCATATGACCTTATTATTATAAGAGAGTCTTCGTAAATTAGGATGTTTTATATTTCAAATATATGACCTCGTAAGGGAGTTCAATAGCATGACAATTAAACTACCGCAAGGGAAAATAAAATCTTCCAAGCTTAAAAAAAAAATAAGGTTGAAACCAGAAAAAAATTGGTTTAATGGTCCGTGTTGATGTTAGCTTCCTCAAAATAAAAATGAAAATAAAAGGTTTGTTCCAAGTAAATGCAAGCGCAGAAATCGAAACTACCACATTCAGTTGTGCATTAAAACAACATTAAGGTATTATTTTTTGTAGTCACCATCACAAAAACACTTATCCTTGGGCAGTCGGAGAATGACACTTAGGTTTCTTGCTTGTGCCTACTATAAAAAAAAATAAAAGAAGAATTCGACCTCGAAGAGATCCAAGTATTCTAATTACCAGGAAGATTCATCTTAAGTCATTGAGAAATTCTTGAAGTATTTATGATTGTAACAACTTATCGTTAGAAAGGCAGCGCTCGGTGAATTTTCCCCGTACGCACAAGGGAAATAGATATTCTACACATAGTGGCAGCCTGAGTAGGACTTTGTGTTCCTTGTATCTTCAGTAATTTTCTGATATGGTTCAGAGTGAGTCTGGGACTTTGTTGGGTAGTAATTCATACTTAAGCAATTCCTCTTTTGCATGATTCTGTTAATATAGTCTAGTTTCTATCTGAGGTTTAGGAGTGTGAATCAGTCATTGTATGATCCAATGATTGACAGAAGCCAATCTGGAATAATATTCTGGTATGGATATTTATTGACAGTAAACTCCCAAACATTTTAATTTTTGAGCTTCAATTAAACTTTTTAAATTATATGTGTTTATTATACAACAAAACAAAAAATATTTCGCGAATCCACTAAATTAAGGTAGAAGAGTTAGATTTTCAATTTATTATTTTAAAGTAAAAATAGTTGACTTGCAGTGCTACCGTAGCGAAGTATAATCATTCATTAGTGATTAGAAACTACTGAAAAGCACAGTTGTCAAGATGAAGTTGTTTTTGAACATTGCTATAAGAGTTTTCATTCAGATTTCTTCAATGCAGTGTTTTTTTGAAATGTGCTTTCAAATATATCAGCAATCAGAAAGTTATAGAACAAAATGGTTCTTTGAAAGTTATTTGTGAAATGGGTTTGTGGAGATCGTGTAGGTATGTAATGTGTGTGAACTTGCAGACATGTCAATAGAATGCGTCTGTTCGTTACCAGTAACTAGTAGGTTTAATGAAAAGTACAATAGATTTTCTTGAACAATAGTTTTATATCAAACAATTGCTTTTGTTATGTTAGGGAAAGTTACAGCTTAGGATAACTATCAATTGGAATCAAAAATAGAAAAATAATTTAAGGCTCAGAGGTAAAGTGGCAAGTATTGTGACACATTTCAGACAACATGTATGTTATCTGAAATGTACAATAGTTCTGTGTATACCACAGGAGTCAGAGTAACTTGGTACTACTTCAGGAAATCATTGTACTCTACAAAGAGAAGGAATCAATATACTCTATAAGGAGTATATAAAGATCATCTGTAAAGGATCAATGTACTCTACAAAGAAAAGGAATCAATATACTCTATAAAGAGTATATAAAGATCATTTATAAAGGATCAATGTATTTTACAAAGAGAAGTAATCAATGTATACTACAAAGAGAAGGAATCAATATACTCTATAAAGAGAAGGAATCAATATAATCTACAAAGAGAAGGAATCAATATACTCTGTAAAGAGTATATAAAGATCATCTGTAAAGGATCAATGTACAAGGAGTCAATGTACACTACGAAGAGAAGGAATCAATGTACTCTACAAAAAGAAGGAATCAATATACTCTATAAAGAGTATATAAAGATCATCTGTAAAGGATCAATGTACTTTACAAAGAGAAGTAATCAATGTACTCTAATTCTACGCCAAGTGGAAGTAGTTATGTGAATTATCAAGAAGGAATTACTAGAGAAGGAATCAATGTAACTACAAAGAGAAAGAATCAATGTACTCTACAAAGAGAAGGAATCAATGTACTCTAATTCTACGCCAAGTGGAAGTAGTTATGTGAATTATCAAAATAGTCTAACAAGGGATGAATAAATACATTAAATAACAGTATACAACACGAGTTGTAGTGTACATTGATTCCTTCTCTTTGTAGATTACATTGGTTCCTTCTCTTTATAAAGGAAGCCAGAAAAATCATACACATAAAATTGTAAAGAGCAATAAATGAATATTTATTAAATAACTTGCTGAACTAACTGTGCAGAAAGTATAATGGCATGCCCTTAAGACTAAAGAAAGCCTGATAAGATTTGATCTATCTGCATATCAGCGATTCTCTGGCAAAGAAAAGATGCTTATTATATGTTTAAACATGATAAAGGTATTGACTGTGAAATAGAACAAAGGTTCTATACTAATGGAATCACCTCCCCTTATACCTGACTCTTCATCTTTTCTATCGTCGACGTTATTTGTAATATCGATCTGAGCCAGTCATTTTTTCTGTTGCGAGTCCTATGTATTTTTGTTATTAAAATTAACAATAAAAATTAATTAAGACTTAACTTAAACATTAATTAAGACTACACTGCAAATTAGCCTAACCTAACATGAAGAATTATTGATCTGAAATGAGCCCATACTAGATTTTTTCTCTGCATTAAAATATTGGTTCTTACAGAGGTTGTTGTACCTTTATTAAGTCCATATCCCTATTTCTGAAGAGGTTCGGGCCTGTTTCTGAAGACTTGATAAGGGCTGCCGGCCCTGGCACGTGAAAGCTCTGAGTGAGGGTTGTGTGCCAAGGCCCGGAGCATCGGCCTCCGCTATCCTTCCTATCTCTGGACAAACCTACAATTAGCCAATTACTGCAAACAGGAAAAGCAAATATACACCACAAAAAAGATGCAATAAATCATTAGTGGAAGAATCATTGACCTTTTGTGTGTATCTTTAAATTGTGAGAATTAATGTTCCAGGAAAACATTTTCCATTATTAATAGCGTAATGTTTATACCAAATCACGTAAATGTTGTTATTCAGAAGCCTAATTAAGGAAATAAAGCTTAAAAAATGAGAGGAACAAATGATCGTTCAAGCATTATTTCTTCTTTTTTTTATTTTTAAGCTCGTGAACACTTATACTGTTTATAGTTGAAATAATAATGTTTCATGAAAACATCTAATAAACATCAAATTCTCCTGTTGTCATTTTTAGTGCTTATTTTCCTTTAATATAATAATAATAATAATAATAATAATAATTATTATTATTATTAATAATTATCAGATATTTGAAATATTAAGATATTTGAAAGTTGAAATATCTTAGTCTTTTTTTCCCATTTTTCTTATGGTTTGATCATTGATTGTTATTTCATGTGTTTACTGTGAAGTCTTGTTTTATATATAGATATGATCAAACCACAATATGAAATGGGGAAAAAAGACTAAGATCTTTCAACCGTAATAAGCGATCTTCGTCAAAGTTAAAAATCTGAATTTTGATTGTTATTTTATGTGCTTATGTGAAATCATGTATATATATATATCAGTTCACAAACGAAGAAAAGCAACACACAGAGAAAGAGACACACTTACAAACTCAAATTTTCGGATGATCCGTCTTCAGGAGAAAAGAGAGAAAGGGCGACCAAGCACGCCGGAAACAACGCCGTTGCTTTTCTGCGTTTGTGAACTGATTTGCGTCCAGTTTGGATCGTTTTTTCGAATTTTAAGTGGATATATATATATATACTTTGACAACGAGAAACTGATTAAAACTGATAAAGAAAGTTCAGTTTAGACAATGAGACGCTTAAATTAAAAGACATTCTTACAGTCTCTAAGTTTTGGTTTGGACCGTCATCACGAGGGATAAGAGAGGAAAACCATGGGCCTTGGTGCAGAGATGATTGAAAATCAACAACCGTCTCTTCGCCAATGCTCTTGGTTATCCCTGATGACGGTTCAAACTGAAAATTGGAGATTGTAAGTGTGTGTTTTTAATTTATCTGTTTCTTTATCTATATTGAATTTGTTATAATGACAATATTTCACTATAAACACGTAAAATAAAAATCTATGTTAGATCTTTCAACCCCAACTGAGATTTGACTCTGACGAAGACCGCGTTTTACGATTGAAAGATGTTAGCCTTTTTGTCAGTTCTTACTGTGGTTTGGACGTTGATTGAACTTTATACAAAAGAAAATTTCACAGTATACACGTAAACTGAAAATAATTTTTATATGACTGTAAGTAATTCAGAAGTGGTACTAAGACGATTCAAACAAAACTCTGCTCTTCATTAGTTCAACTGGCACTCTGTTAAAATCACTTCGTTATAAGATCTCATTTCTGATTTTCCTACAGTCATATGAACGTTATTTTCTAAGTAAAACAGTAGCAAAGGAAAATAATATCTAGGTTTTTCCTCTGTACCACCTGAAGACAGTGTTTCAGAGGAAATCGAACAATAGGAGAAAGAAGGATAAATAAGTTTTTTTTTTGTTCTTGCAGACATCCCATGTCCAAAATATACATCAGATACCAGAGGCCAGTGCCTTTTGTTTTTGGTACTGTTTTAATACGTAGTTACATGTTTTTAATAGTTTTAATTAAAATAATGCATTTGTGATAGTTATTTAGTTAAAATCATATTTTTGAATCAGATTGTTCTAATTTTATTTATTACAATAAATAATCTTCATTTTTTGTAAAAAAAAAAACAGAAAATAGGTTTAGTCATACTAAAACATCCCTATTATACATAATGAATGCATGCATACAGCAGGTGTATAATACCAGGAGGAATTTTATTGGTACTAGTAAAGGTTGTATGTAGAAATATTGATTTTATAGGAAAAACGGATTTAGTTTTGGTAAAAATATTTTAAAAATCAATGGAACTGTAAATACTATAGACGAAACAGTTTTCAGGTTGTATTTATTAATTTGACTATCGGTAGATCTTTCTGATTTCTAATTTTTGTACAACGTCAGGTATTGCTAAGTAAACGTGTTATTCTTCGAATAGAAAATGGTTAAGATTTATGGACTACAGAGGGGCAAGTAGGGCGCGGTCCTTGGCGTCGTCCTTCCACTGCCGACTCCTGATGACCCCAGTCGTGACTACCCCCAGCCCTCCTCCACATTCCTCCTATTTCCCCTCAAGCCTTCCTTTCCCTAATTTCCGTCAAGGATGGCATTGGTTGTAAATCAGTAGTTTTATCTCACGACATTGGCCATCAACAACATTCTTGTGTAAATTGTTTTATTAGTTTTCAGTTCAATAAATCAACTAGTTAAATATAGGTTATTCACTCAAAGTAAGTGTGATAGCATTATTCATATTGTAAAACCATGTTGCAGGATTTGTCTAGTTTCACAGTGTAGTCCTATATAGTAGACCAGTGAAGTTTATCTCGACATGTATCAGATATGGTGATTGTGGTTGTTATTCTTGGACTTAACATAGCAGAATGTCTATGCCCATAAAACTCAACTTTGTAATACATGTACCTAATGATGAAGTGTAAAACTCAAGTTTTACTTCATATACGAATATCAATAATGAAATTTAGAAGCATTCTAATGACTGCATACTCTATATAGTTGCAATTAGTGTAATTCAAATACAGATGATAGTACCTAAGCATAACGGCAAATTTTTAGTGTGCTCATCAGTGACAAAATTAAAAGAAAATTGATATTCATTCTCTTCTGCATTATTAGTCAATATATGACAAACTGTGACCTGAAAACAGTACCCTCGAATATTTTTGACATTATTCGAGCCACATGCAAAAAAAAATATGTAATTAAAATGTCTCGTGAGGTTTTTGTCAATTAGTATCAAAATCTGTAGAGGAATCAATCATTAAAATAACAACAAAAACAAACGAATGGATGCTCCAAAACTCAGTGAAGATAGGAATCTCGCGATATAAATTTAAATATAAGTTTGATGAAATGTTGTAATTTAGTGCCATCATTCAAAAGATATCTGGATGATTTAGATCATGTGAACAAATGTTACCAGAAAGATTGCGCGGGACCAACGAAAACAAGGAAGGTATTGGATCTGTGTATTTATTTGGAATATTCAGTTTAACTATTTAATTTAAAACTGAATAACTTCTTTTCGCTTAAGAAATTATTTAGACATAAGTAAATGTAACATTTATAAATGTTCCATCAAATTATATATTGTTGTTAGTGGATTTAAATTAGTTGTTCAACGGTGCCATGAGTGGCATTTACTAATTTTTAGGCCTGGTTCTAGTCTCTCTTCGGACCAAGGTAAACAAACACATTTGAAGCCTATCTTCACTTACGGGGTGATAGCCTGAACTAAACCGGTGGGTAAGTTGTTGAAATGCGTGTCTGCATAAAACCCTTCGACTTATCCTGGGTGGACTATTCTACACGACGAATGAGTTCCTCCATAGGGAGGTCAAGTTGGAGCATATCTCCAGGTTTGTCTGAAGGTGAGGTAGAAAAGAAGACCACAGAAATGCAGACTCAACCAGCACTGATTGGTGGGTATTCAGGGGCTTATACCTCAAGATGTTATATGGGGGGTGGATGTCGGGATGGGTAGCGATGCGGCTGCTACAGCTGTCAGTCCAACAGGGGACCTGGGGGTGGAAGAACGTCGGAGAGAAAGAAAGAAATCTCACTCTTTTAAATAAAAGACCATTACTTCTGGAGAAGACTAAAAATCACTCACTCATTAATATTACTATCATGATTGCTACTATTATCATTATCATACTATTATTAACATTATTATTATTATATGCATTAGTGTATCCTTACAATTATTAAATGCTATTAGTTTATGGTTGTTAAGTAATCTGTTGTTTATTGTTGGTTGTAATCTATTAGTTATAGATTTTTTGTGCAGTTTTTAGTTAATGCACGAAGAGTAAAAAGCCTGCTGGAGAAGACCTAGACACCTCTGTACGGGTACCCCAGAAATGTATACCTTGGGTACATGCTTTCAATAAAGATTTATTTATTCATAAATGAGTTGCAAAGGTGCAGGTTGCGATTAGAAAGTAGACTGTGGAAGTTGGCAGTGACTCGCCTGAAGGGCTCCAGGCCTCTCACTTCAGTGTATCCTCGGTGTCATTGTTTATTCATAGGGATCTAAGTGCCGACAAATCTGATAATGCTAGGTGATAGTGATTCATGAATATGAATCCTAGATTTCTATTGCACCATGTCTGTTCATCGAGATGCCAAGTCAAGTAACAGGGATTCATCTCTGAGAGTGCTAAGCGTTCACGTGGGTCACTATATCACCTTGTATAGAAAGTACGTTTAGGTTGCAGTTGCTGTCCCAGAGATTGCCGCTTTGTGATAAGACACAATAAACATTCTACAATGGAAGTACTAAATTTTACCCAACTTAAGTGTATTTATAGTAAAGATCTTTTACGAGTTTCTGACATCGTACAGCTCGGCTGGGTTCAATCGGACATGACTTAGCTCGGAATATACTAGTCCAGAACCGAACAGACAAGCCAATGGGCTACCTTTGCTCCAGAAATTATAATTACCAGTGCTGCTATTAATTGTTACATAACTTAGAAAAACAAAAAAGACCAATTTATTTGTCAATTGAGAAGAGAAATCTTTTCAATAAGTTTTATTGAGCCCAGCATTAGAAAGGTAATGTATATTATTACATAAGTTGTATGAAAAATATCAATTCATTAGTGCAGGATTTATTGAGCCTTATTATTAATATTTATTGAGGTTTTTTATTATCTCTCCCAACATAAAAAAACAATAAAATTACCTTAGACTGTATAATTATGGTTACTCTTATTATCATATTGCTGTATGAAGCAGTTGTAAATCAATTAGTATCTATTGGTAAACTGATATTTATTGCAGGTGCATATCGAGAGGAGGCAAAGAAATGTGTTATCATTTAAGATTAAGAAAAAAGTTATTAATCACAATTAGGAAATTAAGAATCAAATTCTCATTTATTTTTGAAGCAAACAGCTATATCTCTATTCCTAGGATATTGCTCCATTCTTTTGACTAGACTAGTCTTTCTAATAATTGAAAGTTAAAATATATCATGATCTAGTATCATTTGTGTATGTGATCGCAAGTTCTGCATTGATTTCTAAGTCTTAATAACCACAATGTTAGCAGTATGGGATCAGGTGTGCTTTCATTGTTGAATGCTTGATGCAATAACCTAAGGTTCTTTTTCAAATTTTCATCGAGGGAATATATTTTTTTTTAAGTAGGTGATGCATTCCGTCTCTAGAAGAAGACTAAAAGTCATTAAGCGATATCAAATACTTGTTAAAGATTCCCAATCTAATAAACTTGAGAAAGGAAATACTTAGTGTAGGACCCTGATACAGAAACAGTCTAGTGTAGGAATTCCCAACCTGGGGTGCGAGAAAAGGCCGCGTACGCAATAGGATATTATTACTCAAATGTCTGATGGAACTCTGTTCTATCCCAGGGAGACTTAAGTGTTGCTGTAAGTAACATTTCTCCACGTATTGAATAACTGGCAATAAACAGAAAACAAAAAAGTCTTTAAAAATTATTAGCAATCTTTTGGAATGCTGAATTTCGATATTATTATCTTCCACATATTTTAAAGATTTTTTTTTAAGTATAATTTCTTTGTTATGTACTCCATGTGTTTGATTTTTTTTATATTGTCTTTGCACATAATATAATTTTCAGGTGTGATATTTTAGTAAAAATGTAAGGGCCACTAATCTAGCGCATTCATGTAATTGACTTTTCAACTAAATTGTATTCTAAATAAAAAGACACAGTGTCCGCTCTCTACAACGGTATTGTAAAGTGTTTAAAATTGCAGGAGGTTGGAGAAGGGAAAATAACATACATAAAAAAAAGTTTAGTATTGCGAATACATTAAATTCCAGGATGAGGGTCCTGTTGAATCAGGAGCCATGGGACACAGATACCGTGGCGTTAAATTAATTCTTATTATTAACTTAAAATAACTAATATTCTTTTTTTTTATCTTATCATTAATGTTATTGTTACGTTTATTATTATTATTTTAGCTATTCTCACATATGTTATTAATATTCCTTTTTTCATTGTATTGTAATAGGCATCAGTGTTACTCTTATAGTGTTGTTACTACTTTTAGTACTTCGTTTTAATGAAGTAGATATGTTATAATATGGGTAGTATTATAACAAAAATTATAATTTCAAGTTCTTTAACTATAAGTTAAATTAAGAACGGAGATCCTAATGTGTCTTTACTTAACATCCAATACTGCAATAGGTACTTACAGGGAAGACACGATTATTCCTTCCCACTTTAATCTGCGTGTAAGAACACTTTTAATCTGATACTCTACACTTTTAGCCCGAGAAACTCCACGAATACTTACCTTATATATAACAAACGCTAATTGACTGATTTACACTACAGCAGTACAAGTCGAAGAGCTGATAAAAGCATCTGGCTTGAAACTGCTTGATTCTAGTGTACAGTATTGCACGGAAAATACTCGTACTGTTGGTGCTATTGGTGTTGTATAACGATACGAATAACAGTATGCGATACATCTTTTATAATTTAACTTGCACTCTGTGGTAATTACAATATGCATGTTATTACAGAGGTAACAGGTTCAAATATTGAGTAAGGGGAGAGAGGAGGTTTGGGAAAGACAAGACTCCTCCGTAGCGCTATCCCAAAGCCCTCGAAAATGATTAATTCATTAAGTAGAGCTTCTAAGATAACGGATGAATGGGAAGGACAGATGCAAGAGCTGTGCCAGGAACGCACCGGAGCTAAGAGCATACGTGCAAGGGATGCGCGAACTAAATGCTATTTATAGAGCAGGGGGTGGTCAGGGTCGCCCCAAGGGCCGCCCCAGGAATGTGGCCTTCGCGTCCCCACGCAAATAGCACAAAGGCTCTAGGTCAGACCTCAACTGCCCACCTTTCCCGACCCCCTGACGCAATGCCCAGAAGCCCCTTCTAGCGCTTAATTACTCCGCAGTATAAACAAATTCTCTTTCATCATTTAATCTTAATTATTTGAACTCAGATCAGTGAAATAATCAGTTTCGTGACATAAACTATGCTTTTTTAATTTAAAACATAATTCTACATCAGATCTACGTTAATTACATCCAGCAATAGTATCTGCAAGCTGTTATTTCTGTCTTATCTTTTGCGAGAATTGAGAAAAAATAATAGCATCACCCTAGTTTACTATTGAATACAATCAATCATCTATTCTCCCTGACTGTTTCCCAGTGAGAGTCCTTAAACAAGTCCTCCATTCTAACGCTAATGAAACGTTAAGGGCTTTTGAGGAGACACATATTTGTCTTCACGATGTTAGATTAACTCCTAACTCAATGGCATCGTTATTTTGTTTAAACCTTCAAAGAGCTTGCATTTGCATAAGATTTTATTTGTAATTTTTGTTATAATTTTATGATTTAAAACATATATATGTCAAGATATATATGCATATAAGTCAAGATGTGGAAATACATTTATGTATTGATAACATTTTATTTTATATTCTATTTACTATTTTATGTTTTCTTTTATATATATATTTAATATAAAACTATAGTTTATCGGGACTTGGTCAGTTCTTCAGGTTCAAATTAAACTCTCATTGCCAACGTTTCGGTTTTTATTTAAAACCTTTTTCATAGGCTGTATACATTTTGAAACAGAAAAACTAAGTATTTAGTGTTTCCAAATTTATACTTCTGCCTATGAAAAAGGTTTTAAATAAAAACTGAAACGTTGGCAATGAGAGTTTAATTTTAACCTGAAGAACTGACCGAGTCCCGATAAACTATAGTTTTGTTTCTATTCCACGGTCGATACTTTTATCAATATTTATATGTAATATATATATATATTAAAAAAAAAGACTAACATCTTTCAAACGTAACCCCAAGTAGGTTTTTGTCTCAGTTGGGTTTTTGACTCTAGTGAAGACCGCTTGTTACGGTTGAAAGATCTATTAGTCTTAATTCCCATTTCATATTGTGGTTTGATCATTGATTGTTATTTCACGTGTTTATGTGAAATCTTGTTATACTTATAACTGGCTATTTGATGACCAAATAAATTAGTTATTTTGGCGTAAAGTAGGAGGTCTTAAAGTTCTCTTACTCTCCGACTCTAATAAAAGCCATATCTTAGAACATCTCATTTGTGGAGTTACTTCTATCAAAATAACAAATATTTGGAGGTCTCACACTCCCTCAGGAAATCAAAGTGTTACCATGTGGCAGCAGCTTCTATGCATGGAGATCCCAGTGTTCAATCTTCATTAGTGCCAGATTCCTGTTGAGACTGATAAACTAAGAAATAATAAACTTCTTCTTAAGGCCAACACCTCAATCGAAGAAATATATCCAATAACCCACAAAGAGCCATCAAAAACAATAAAAGTGTGATCTTGTTATACAGCGAGGGCAATGTTTATTGCCAGTATCCCTTATCAGATCTAGAAAGCCAATGTAGATATTATATATATATATATATATATATCCTTCTATTTTAATTTGTTTGCTGTTTTTATTTGTTATATATTCCTTACTTAGTTCATATCTGGAGTGTTATATTTTTCTTTGTTCAAGCTTTTTTTTTACTTTCTGAACGAGTTAGGGTTGCACAATATTTTCCTTGTTCGTCTTCAGAAATGTTTGGCTAGGGCCATGATGAAATCTTGAACTTTCTGTGCAAAGGGCATGTTTACTAAATACTAGACCTCACCTTACCCCGTGGCATAAATGCCGTTTAAAGCTTCCGCCTAAGTAATGTTTTATGTGAAACACCGAAAAACAAAATCGTCTACACTTCAAGTAGACTTGAACTATTTAATTATTGTCTATTTTAAATTCAAAATGTTAATAGATGTTGAGTTAGTCATGCTTTTTTACAGGATTGAGTAATCGAATACTCAGGTCTCAGATCCAGATAATAAGTTTTTTTATAGTACCGTTGCAGCTAATATTATTCTTGCTGGCTTAAAATTAATATAAAATGTCAGTATATAGTTTAATATAGTATAATATAGTATAAAAAATATAGTATAATAGTATAAATTGTATATAGTATAAAATGTATTATCAAGTTTAATAAATAGTTCGTTAAAACACATTCCAATCGGTGGAAACATATTACGAAGAAAATCAAATGCAGTTATTGCTATGCTTCTTCCCCTTAGCCCACTTTTTGAGTTAGAATACCCTATTTCTCATGACTTCAGAATAACTAACCAACTGATTGGGGAATAATAATAGCGATGAGGATTTTGGAAGGATAAGCAGTGAAAGTGTCTGGTTCATAGAGCAGGTGTCAGACAAGTCTGATAACCAAGATGCCTAAGGATCATTTCAAGATCACTATGACGAAACGATGCGATATCTCTAGAAGGAGTTTCTGCTACGTGACTGCAGTCTCGTACCTTTTCAACTTTCAAACAATGAGAGTGTAGTCAATTACATTTATCACTCTGTTAATCATTGTAAAAGCTACTACAGAAAAACAGTCTGATTACAGTAGATTATTTTACTTTCAAATGAAGTGAGGGCTTTCTGTTAAAGTCATTCACTTCGAATGATAAGGCCATTGATTCATTTATAAACTGATTCTTTCAACTACTTTATACTTTGTTTTTTAAAATGAATTTATCAAGTACAGTGATTATAAAAAGATGCTTGAGATTTTGACAAATTTAGATGTTTTGAAATCTCTTTAATTCATTTTTGACATTTTTTTGTTTTATGTATTGTAAATTGGTGGATAGTCATATATCCATGAACATATAATTAGTACATGGGGAATGTACTTTATTGTACATTATTTAAACGGATACTATTTCTCTTTTATTTTACGGACCAGCTGTTCAGTGGCCGTAAAATAAAAAAAAATTGTACATTATATGCCACTATTCTGTGATTAGTACTGAAAATTTTATGATTTTAGGATATTTTTTGGTCTGTTAGTTTGATATTGTACTTGGAAGATATTGTAGTCCATGGTAGTTTGTAGTACATATTGTAGTCTATAGTGCTATCTTGTATGCAGAGAAATGATATCTGTCAACTTATTACTTAACTGAATTGGGTTTTAGACTCTGACGAAGACCGCTTGTTGCGGTTGAAAGATCTTAGACTTTTTTTCCGATTTCATATTGTGGTTTGATCATTGATTGTTATTTCACGTGTTAATGTGAAATCTTGTATATATATATATCTTGCATATATACATATATAGAAATCTTGCACATATACATATAAATATATATGTATAGATAGGCAGCAAATCTTCCTGTAAAAATCTTCCTCTAATATATATATATATATATATATATATATATAAACACTAATAACTTCTCGACCGTGTGACAGATATACAACTAAAAAATGATTGATCGGGATGCGGTCAGTTTCTTCCACTTTTTAATTCAAACTCTCATTGCCGACGTTTCGATTTTATTCAAAATCTTTTTCATAGGCCTACAAACAGAGGAAAAACAAGAATTTTAATACGTACATTTTTAAAACACAAACAAAAGAAGTACACTATGAAAATTAAATACAATCTTGAGTATTAGGATAACAATGACAGAATAATAAAAAAGAGAAAAAGATGGAGTCTAACTATAATAATAGTTAGATTTTTACTATACTTTACTTTACTTTACTATAATAATAAATAATTTTATAGTTAGACTCCATCTTTTTCTCTTTTTTATTATTCTGTCATTGTTATCCTAATACTTAAGATTGTATTTAATTTTCATAGTGTACTTCTTTTGTTTGTGTTTTAAAAATGTACGTATTAAAATTCTTGTTTTTCCTCTGTTTGTAGGCCTATGAAAAAGATTTTGAATAAAATCGAAACGTCGGCAATGAGAGTTTGAATTAAAAAGTGGAAGAAACTGACCGCATCCCGATCAATCATTTTTTAGTTATATATATATATATATATATATATATATATATATATATATATATTTTGGTATATATAGAGAAAATGGTAATTTTAATTCTATAAAAAAAATTGAAAAAAAAACTCTCAAGAGCCAGTAAGTTTACTAGCTCTTACAGAGGAAAAACAAGAATTTTAATACGTACATTTTTAAAACACAAACAAAAGAAGTACACTATGAAAATTAAATACAATCTTGAGTATTAGGATAACAATGACAGAATAATAAAAAAGAGAAAAAGATGGAGTCTAACTATAATAATAGTTAGATTTTTACTATACTTTACTTTACTTTACTATAATAATAAATAATTTTATAGTTAGACTCCATCTTTTTCTCTTTTTTATTATTCTGTCATTGTTATCCTAATACTTAAGATTGTATTTAATTTTCATAGTGTACTTCTTTTGTTTGTGTTTTAAAAATGTACGTATTAAAATTCTTGTTTTTCCTCTGTTTGTAGGCCTATGAAAAAGATTTTGAATAAAATCGAAACGTCGGCAATGAGAGTTTGAATTAAAAAGTGGAAGAAACTGACCGCATCCCGATCAATCATTTTTTAGTTATATATATATATATATATATATATATATATATATATATATATATATTTGGTATATATAGAGAAAATGGTAATTTTAATTCTATAAAAAAAATTGAAAAAAAAACTCTCAAGAGCCAGTAAGTTTACTAGCTCTTATTGTAACCTTAAAAAAGATGATCCAATTGCAATTGTGAAGGAGATGAATTTAAGGTAGTTGTTATTCTGAATAAAAAAGACTAATGGGAAAAAATAGAATTCTTATTAGGTGATAACATATTTTTCTAAATCTGGTCCTCTTCATTGGAAAATAATTATTTTTTTAATAAAAAGACATAGACTATTATGTATATAAAGCAGTGGCGATTTCTCAGGGAATGCAACACATGCATTGCATGCATAGAATTCATCTTTAAAGAAACCAAAATGTTCGAGACTCGAAATATTTAAAGGAACCCCCTTTTTTTTTATTCCACTACACGCTAGGAACCATTTTCTATGATTGCGCTTAGCTTGCCAATGCAGGTGTTTACTCTTATCATTTCTGGTTAATGAAAATGGTCTTAATTGCCAAGAGAAACAAGAACAAAGTTTGCATACACTGCAACTCAGACTTGCTGAGCTCCTCAAATACATACTGGAAAGTGATTTGCACACAGGTCTTCCGGAAATTTATAAACTCATGAATTTGGTTATGACTATTCCCATAACAACAGCAAGTGTTGAGATATCGTTTTCTGCCCTCAAAAGAATTAAAAGTTATTTACGAAGCTCCCAAAGTGAAGAGCGATTGTCTAATTTATCCCTAATTTCAATTGAAAGACATTTACTTAAAGATCTCATGGCAGATAGAGAAAAGTTTTATGGTTTTGTTATCGAAGAATTTTGCAAGAAGTTTTTATTCAAATGATGTATTGTGTATCTCTTTCTTTAATAAAAACATTTTTTGCCTATTTTTATTGTATTGGTTAATAAAAGTTAATGTTAAAAGTATTTCCAAATAAAACCTGATTCAAATCCCCCATAAAATGTTTTTAATACATCATTATCCTTTTGTGCAACATGAAAAGACTGAACATGAGAATTAGAAGGGTATTTCTTTGTATTTCTTTTATTCTTTGAAAATTGCATGCCTAAAGAAAAAGTTCAGGAGTCGCCACTGATATAAAGTCAAATTGATTATTAAGTTTCAATGTACTTCTCTTTCATTGCTATATTTGTATGGGTTCCCCGATGTCCATATAAATAATTTTCCTATAAGATTGTTGTTGTAGTTTGTCAATGCAGTTTAAATGTCCGATTGGTTAGTTAGTATTCTAATTTCATTAATAAGTAAAATTACGGGCAAGCATATTAACAATATTTTTTTAATTAATAAATTGAAGAAGGTCAAGTATAATAATAAAGAATGTAGATTGATTAGTTTTTCTTTTAAGTCCCTTTTTACTATGCATCTGACCTTTTAAGTTTTCTTTAAGAGGAATCTGTGAATAGCCTATTAAATTTATTATTCTCTTCCCATATTATTCTCCAGTCCTACAATTATATTCCAATTAATAAAATTATGTGTTCTTGAGTGACATTTTGAATTTAAATTTCTTTTTACTTATTTTTCGGTTTTGCAGTGAGTGGCATTGAGTTTGAATTCTAGCTAACCAAGTTAGATGATTCTAATGTATAATTGGAATTTCAGAACGGCCGTTCGGTAGTAGAATTTCTTCGTAAATCGTAACATGGTGGAACTTGTGTTTAAGGCAGGTAAATGTAACCTATACGGGTTTCTGTATATAGATAGCACTAGATACACAAAATACACGAAAAACTATAAATTGATATAATAAATTCATCTTTTTCCTGTCATTCTTTGGATGGTTGACCTCCTGGCAGCCTTCTTCGTAAGTTTGAATATTCGTAATTCCAATTAATAGTATTATGACTGTATCTAGTGTTTGCTAATAATGCAGCCTTCCTCACAAAAAGAGATTTATTAGTAACATCAGTCCAGTTCACAATAGAAGAAGAAGAATTAAATTATAAATTACTCTTCCTTAGATGCTGTTATTCATAGATCCGTGAAAGAGTTACTCAACCAATAGGTTCCAATTTATTTAAGATTTGTATATGTAAGAATTTGAAAATAAGAAATAATTGCTCCTACATTAGTAGAATAATAAATGTAATAATGGAATAACAAGGTAAATACAACTGAATTTTACCATTCGCTGTTTATTTAATAAAATGAACAAACTGGATTATACATTTTGTGAGAAAATTAGTGAAGGAACAATGACAGAAAAAATGGTTAATGAAATATTAGATTTCTGACTTTAAGGGAGGAATGATTAATTTATAAACTGATTCTTTCAACTTTTTAAGACACATAAGTGAAGAAACGCATTTTTGGAAAAAAAAATTGCTAAAAGAAAAGATTTTGATAGCTTTAAACGTCAAAATTTTAACATTTTTTAGTGCATTTGTTTATCGATGGATAAGTGAGGATATATTCAAACAATCATTACAATACGCATTGTAGAACTGTTTCGTTTTTAGGCATTATAGGAGGATGAGAAAAGTACATTATTGTATTGTATTTCAAAGGGATAGTATAATTTCTCGTTTTTTGGGATGCTCTTAAAAAAATGCAATTTTGCACGTTATATTACTATAATTTTATGATTACTTATAAAATTTCATAATCTTAGTATATTAGGAAATATGTAAAAAATTCCAACCACTAATTAATATATCTGTCATACCATGCATCATATTGTCAATATGGAACATGTCGAATGTTTTGTTATTTATGCAATTTATTCTGCAATTATTTCAAACTCAATTTTATGATTAAAATTTTTTGTTAATTTATAACTGTAAAACATTTTTTTAAAAAAAAACTATTGACAGTTGGTAAGTTTACTAGCTCTTATCGTCACCGTAAAAAATATGCTTCAGTTTCAATTGTGAAGCAGATAAATTTAAGGTAGTTGTAATTCTGAATAAAAAAGACTAATGAGAAAAAATAGAAATCTTATTAGGTGATAACATTATTTTCTAAAGTCTTTAGGAAATAATTATTTTCCTCTTTATTGGAAAATAATTATTTTTTTTTAATAAAAAGATAAAAACTTTATTATTGTTATTAATTATAGTTTCTTTTCGATTTTCTGTCTGTTTCTTTCTGTTTTCTCTACTAATAATGGTTTTCTGATATAAAACAAGGGGTGATAAGGAAGTTGTCAGAAAGCAGGAAATATTGAAAATAAAAGGAGAGGGAAAAGTTATTTGATAAGTTGAGGTTAGGTTGCAGTTCCAGTCCCACAAGCGGACACACATAGAACATTGGCTCTTTGCGATACCACACAAAGAAGATTGATTCTACATTGGGAGTCCGAAATTGTACCTAACTCAAGTGTATTTAGAGTAGGGAGTTTTAACGAGGATTGATGGTTCACCATCCTCTCCGAGGGATGTGTATCCAGATTTATTCACCTCCCACGTGAATGAATCGAAGGCCAGAGCGGGTATCGAACCCCAAACCTACTAGTTTAGAGTCGTGTACGTTTGTTACTGAGCTAAGCTGTCCCCCTATTTGATAAAGGTTATCAAAAAGAAAATATATGAGGACAATGCATTTGTTGAACTGGGTAGAAAAATTTATTCCAATATATAATTTATTTATTTAGAAATAAATAATGCAGAATATGTTGGAGTGTTAATTCAGTGCTCCAACAAAGTGAGTTACCAGCACTGAGGTTCCTTCTATTTTATGCTAATTAGTTTTGTTGCAATACATATATGTATATAACAAGATTTCACAATAAACACATGAACTAACAATCAACATTCAAACCACAATAAGAAATGAGAAAAAAAGACTAAGATCTTTTAACCGTAACTAGCAGTCTACGGTTAGGAGTCAAATCCTAACTTGGAAATTGAGGTGAAGAGTCAGAGTTGGGATTTGACACAGATGAAGACCCCTTGTTACGGCTAAAAGATAGTCTTTTCCCCCGTTTCTTATTGTTGTTTTTACCGTTTATAAATGTATAGAAAGAGAAAAGAAAATTGTAATAGTGATTAATAATCACTATAAATGGCAAATCATGTTTTGTTTTGTTTGAATATTTCATTCTAATTATTTTTAATAAAGTTTGATATTTATCTTCATAAATAGAACAGCAAAACAAATTCAACAATGGAGTTGTTAATCTAATAGGGAATTGCTTTGCATAGGAAATATACTGTTTGTTGCAATTGAAATTGAATATGATTATGCCTGAGGACAATATTAATGTGTTATCAGTCCGCCTGGCTAAGAAGGTGGACAACGGTGATTGCAGCTGTTACACCTACTTGATAACATCCCTACAATATCTTGGCAGAGATATATTAACTCTTGTATTTAGCACTCTGTTATTATTGTCCATATTTGTTATCGCTCTATTTTTTTTACTATTGTTTGCTCCTGCTTCCGTCTGTCTCAAATCTTATAGTCGATACTTTTCTGGAAATGATAATGTTAAAAATATCAGCCGTTGTACTATCACAAAAAGGAAATATCATCAAAAATCCATTTTACCTCGGTCAAAGAAACTGGTATAATTTCCCTTAATCCTTCACCGCATATGCCATCCAGATTTTATTTATGCCATCATATTACTTAAGGGTTACAGAAAGGCATACGAATCTAGAGTAGAAAAAATTGTAGAAAAGAACTCGTTTTTCATCGTCATTAGTAGTTGAACTCAGCTTTCGATGGAAACAGGAACTGAGAATGCTGACCCACGAACGGTGTCACCCCCAAGCACAAGATGGCAAAGAAAGGCACACAAAATGATTTTTCGTTTCTTTTGAAAAAATCAGTCCTTCTTCTCCTGATATGGTTGAATGTTATACTCGTAGTATACTGTAGAGCTTGTCACAGTATTTTTTCTACAACTTGTGCATTGTTCTATGGACAATTTCATTGTTTGGAACATATGTATGGATTATTTGGAATATACGTACATGTAGTGTTCCCCTAAAATAAAATTAATGGTCAGTTGCAGGCTAATAGGTAGTGTATTTGACTCTAGTACTAAAGATTACGGTTCTAATCTTCGCCATGACGCTAAATTTTTCATGTGGGAGATGTGGAATCTTGTGCTCGCCGTCCCTAGTAGATATCGCAAAGGAATCGGGCCCGAGCCTTGACGACGTCAGTTATTCGTAAAAGATCCGAACTTTATTAAATTTGACTGAGGTAAAATTTAGAACTCTCGGTGTAGAATTAACCTCGTAATGTGACTTGCTCATTTCTAAAATGGTTGCTAAATAATAACTGAGCCACACTCTCCGCCCCTAGAAGAGCACTAAAAGGTAAAATCCTTAACAATTGTGAGAATTAGAAACCAACAAAGTAAGCTAAAATAAAATTTAACATAATATAAAAAAAAAGTTATCGTTACGATAACTTATTTATTATTCCGATAAATAATATGATATATACAAAAAAGATAAAATATATTATGCAGCTCGGAGAACAAATTCATTAAAGAATGAAATTAGGTTTTCAATGGTCAGATGGGTATTTATATAAAACAGAAAATGTTTAAAGAGATTTTGTTCCAGGTTCCTGTTCTATCTCTTACTCTCCTTATAACGTTGACAGTTGAATCCTCAGCAGTTTGATACACGTATACCCGTATTTACATAAAGTAAAACATTTTCGAGGACATTTTATTATGGATTCTTATTTTATCACTTCAATGTTCTCATAGCTTTATGCAGGAATATTCTACAGTCAATATACGTTGTACATGTATTAATCAACTGGAGTGTATACTGTGAATTTTGTTCAGCATTATCACTTGATTTGATTAAAATTGAAATAGTTTTGAAAGTAGTTATTATAAACTATCTAATGGAATTAACCAATTGAGTACTAGGAAGAGGGAATAATGTAAAAGTGGGATTAATTATATTTAGAGTAGAAAGATTGAGTAATGTCTAAGGTAGTGCTGTCATCCTTCGATCTACTTGGTTGTTGATCTGATTAGATATATACAGTAAATGACATCTGGTTATTCATTTAGTTACCCAACTATACTGATGACCTTTACGTGTCATATTTAGTCAAACATTCCTTGTGTTTATTATTTTATTAAAGTTCCAGACCTAGTGCTCCTAGACAATGGTATGCTAGTATTCGGGTATTCATTCCCGAATCTACTTCAATTAAACTTCAGATAAACTCTGCTACCGAAATAATCGACGATAGAGCACGGTTCCGATTATTTCGATTTAACCAACTAAAATGTCCGTGACCTTTCGAAGGTTTATGAGATTACTGTGCACACCGCTATTAATAGATCACCGCAAAAGGCTATTAGTGTTGGTCAGCTGTCGAGAAAAAAGGCAAACTATATTCATGCGTATGGGTCAAAAATCGCTAGTGATACCAAAGAGAAAACAAACAAAATTAATGATACCAAAACAGTTATTATTTTCAAAGTCTTGCATTAGGATGTCAAATTTAATTAATTGAAATTTAAAAATTAATTAATTGACAAATTTAAAAAAATTTTTGAAGCTTAAGTTTTTGATTATTATTGATTTACTACCGGATAAAAATCTGATTATTTCATATAATCAGCTGATTTGGTAAGATAAATTGTAATTTTATAATTTTGAAAAATAATGACACTCTAATTACTGAATGTTTTGATGACGGATATTCAGTTAGAAAACATATTTTCTACATGCTAAAGAAGTCTGTTAGTTCTTTCTATAAAACCCTCTGACTTTAGATCCCCAGGCTATTAATTGCTAATCCCATGTCTCCATCTTCAGAGATTCCATAAAAATGTCACTTTAGATATATATATATTCCTGGATGATATATATTATATATAACAGTTCAATAATATATCAACCGTTTGATAAAATAACTGTATTATTTTACCATAATAATAACTATTTACCATAATTTCTTAAGAATTCCCAAAATTCGGAAAAACAAAAGTCTTGGTGTGACACATTTTCTGATTTTTATTTCTTCTCTGTGTTATTTAAGATTATTTTTAATATGTGCCGATGCTAGTTAAGTTGTTTAAAACATTATTCATCCAATTTGTATGTCAAACTATTCCTCAACAATTAGGCTGTTTAAAAGAAAAGGTTAGATTGTGTTACCCTCAAGTATAAGTAACACTGGACTAATCATGATATTATAATGAATTTAATGACTTTTTTAGTTTTCAATATATTCAAACAACTGATTTTAGAAATAAATTAATTTCACGAATGAATGAATGCTGACCCAGCACTATTCTGTCTGACGAAACTGCATTAGATTATGTTAGTGTAGCACTAAACAAAGACGGGTTTATATTTAGTGCAAAGTAGACAACTTCCACTTTGTTGAAATCTGTACTAATACCATTCAACTTAATGTATTGTTCCAAGAAAGAAAAACGATTAAATACATTATTGAACCTTTTCAAAACATCACAATTGTTATTGTGGAACCACAGGGATTGTTAATAATGTTTGGAGAACATACGCCCTCTCACCCGATAGACAAGTTTCAAACTTGTAAATTGGTTGCCGCTGTGAAGCCAGTTGCCTTCCTTGTTAATGGTTTAGAAATCAACCTGACGCAGGACAGGCCATTGCTTGGCTGATTGAAATGTTAATCAATGCGAGATTGTATAGAAGCTTGGATATTTGACTTTGCAGATTGAAAGAATTGTTGAGTGATTGGTTATCGTATTGCTGCACCATATTTAGCCAGTTTATCACTGTCCCATCCGGATATTTGCAGGCATTCCAGTTTTCGTATTTCAGTTATTGTCCTCTGGTAGTGTCTGTGGATTGGAAGGAAGTGCTATAGTCCCAGCTTTATGGCTAACTAAGAACACTACCTTTAGGTGGATACTGTAACTTTTCCTAGTTTTTTGCTGTTTATATAATATTTGCAATCTCTCCATCATAATTGCTGAGAACTGAAGCCACATCTATCACTCCCTTAAAGAGTTTAGAGTGTTATCCCTCTCCTGTTCCCCTGATCCTGGCATGGATGAGACATCACATCAAATGTGTAACCATTTGAGAGAGAAACCTTCTGCAGATGGTCCCTATACCAGCTTTAATTTTCTAAACTCATATATATAATCTAAAATCAAAGGCAACCTTTAATCTATAAGGATAAATTCTATTAGTTGTTATTTGATAACTTAATTTTTTCAAATTAAATTCACTGGAAATGAACAACACGTTCGAGTACTCTACAATCCTGAAATGACCGAATACGCGAACAATAGAAAATGCTCCATTCTGTTTTTTGTATTCCAAAAAAGAAATAGCAATCAGTTTTGAAGATGAAGCGGGCTGTAATATCGTATAAATGATTACAGTTAAAATAATTACTTTAGTTTTTAGTGAATGACATTTAGAGGATGTGGCCTAATTTTTACTCATTTCATATTTTGCGCATATACTTTTTTTGCTTGGTCATTCAGAGTATAATAACTACACTGCTGAAACCTCCCTTCACATACAACGAACCCTTCAAAAACATGTTTGGATTTAAAATGTGATTCAGAAACTCCCAAAATACAATTCATTATTACTTTACTATAAGTAAAGTATAGTAATCGTGAAAAAATTCGATCTCTAAATTTTGACGGATTTACTTGTTTTGAGGTCCCAGAAGTCGTTTTATGATGTTTTTGCGATGATCTCTCTGTGTGTGTGTGGGTGGGTGGATCTTCGCCATCAAAGAGTGTGTTAGCATTGCTTGTTACCACGCTACGGTCCAGAATCTTTGATGGATCAAGTTGATATTTTACACAAAAATGGGCCTCATAAAGAGGAAGATCCCTATTGTTTGGGAAGAATTATGCATGATGGGAAAGTCACTTTTTTTGCCAAAAACCGTTTTTTAGAAAACATTTATTTCTCCTAAAGTGATAACCCTAGAGTTTTGAAATTTTGACATTATCTTTAAGGTTACAAATGGAACAAACGAAAAATATATTCAGAATTTTAAAACAACGGGAAATATTTTTTTTTCAATAAAATCTAAAAATTTTGACTTATAATTCAATCTCAAACCTTGTGAGAGCGATACAAGCCATACTGTTTGACGGATCAAAATGAAACTAGGCCTATAAATAGAACATTATGTGAAGAATGAGTTGAGATATTTTTATTCAACATTACATTCGCTAATCGGGCGTTACAGTATGATTTCTGTATTTTCAGAAAATGTTTTTTTGACGCTAAACGGCTCATTAAAAAATAATGAAAATTTGACCAAAAATGGAACAAAAAATTAGCAATTCATAAAAAAAAATCATGAAGTTTCAATTACGAGAAAGAGCAATAACGCTATAAAAACTGTTTATTTATCCTAGACTGAGAGATCACCTGCTATACTTGCCGAATTTTGTATATTTTTTTACATTGTTTACATTGACTTAGAAATTTTTTGAGCGAATCCACTGAGATAAAATTGATATTTATAAAGGAAAAATTTAAATAGTTTATTGACTTATACGAGATGTAAGAGGAATAATATTTTTACATGTAAAAAAATCACCGCCAATAAACATAAATAAATTACCTTTGTCTTCCATGGCATGATAGATTTGTCTCATAAAATGCTTTAATAAATCTATATATTGCACTCTTGAGCAAAACTTAATATCAGTTACAATTACACTATCATTGTGAATTGTAGTAACTTTCCATGATATTGAAATGTGAGGAATGGACCCTTTCCTCAAGAAAGAGGACTTATGTTTGTTGAGAAATATCCAGTTTTTTTACTATTCTAGTCTAATAGTTCATATTTATTATTTTCAAAAATTAGATGCTCCCAACTATAAAAGATTTAAATTTTATTGAATAGCTGGCTTTGACTTCGTTTTGAGTATGTAAACTGGATAATTACTAATATATTATTTCTCAATATACATTCATAGCAAACTTATAACAGAGCACAGGAGGCAGGAAAAGGATAACACTCACTCAGAAAAAATTCGTATATATGTTATTTGACAAAGGGGAAGGAAAATGATCTTATTAAATACTAAGAAGCCATAAAATTCCCAGTATAATAATTCTATAAACAACCAAAAATGTAAAAGGTAATTCAAAATTGAAATCTTTCGTTTAGAGATTAATAAATGTAATTATCGTACATCTTTAATTATAAATCATCTTAAAACAACATTTTTTCTTCGCTGTTTATCATGTTTTTCAGAGAAAAAAAGGGTATTTTTCTGTTTTAAATTTGAAAATTTTACTTGAATATTCAGTGTAGAAGGATGTCAAGTAAACGCTGTAAGAAATCCACTGGCTCTTGTATGTTTAGTTAATATTTATAAAAGAAACACTGATAGAAGGGGACTATTTTAAAATGAGATAGTTTAGACGGCATGTGATTGGTGCACCGGTAGAGCTAAGTCATTCTAAAAAGGCGCTAATACACTCCTATTTTACTCCTCCGCGTTCTTCCTGGAAGCTTTCTAACTGTTTTAACCTCTCTATAGTTTATTGTGTATACCAGTTAATTCTTTTAATAATACTTCAAATAGTAAGTACATATTTTAACTTATTTTTGTATCTTTAATGATTATTTAATTAGTTTAATACTAAATATTATTTCTTTCATATTAGCAATTAAAACGATTCCACAAACTAGATAAACCAAAAGAAACAGTACACATAAAAGATTTCACAAAAATTTACTATTATATTTGGACTGCCTCGTAGAAAGATGTAATTTACTACAATGAAGAGCGACTTTTATGTGTGATGTTTCTCTGGAATTATTTTCATAAAAATATATCAAAATAATTAATTAGTTCTTAAATAACTACTACTAATACATATAATAAAGCACTGAATAAATTTATTTTTAGTTAATTTATGTTATTTTGAGCCTTATAGACTAAATTTGTTATAGTGAAAACAATTGAAAATACTTAACAGTAGATTATTTAAATTCTTAAAGTAGTAGTAGTAGTAGATTAAATTTATTACCTTATATTTACAAAATTAAGGGTATGTTCATCTGTGTTTCCTAACCAAACATATATTTTCTGATGTTTTCCATTCATACAACTTTTAAGTTATATTAAATTTGATTTGAGTATGTAAAATTGGTTAATTACTGATATATTTTTCTCAATATCTATTTACAGCAGCGTTATAACCGAATATAGCACAAAGGAAAAAGTTACTTATGTTATGTATGGTGTGAAAAGCTACTGGTTGTTGACTTTTTTGTGTTTATGAATCTTATGATCTTTGAGTAATATTGAATTAAGAGGAATGGACTCCTTAGTTTTATTTTACCAAACAGATACTAATTTAAGCTGATTCTAAGGTGATTAGATGACAGAATTTTTCAGAATCAGGTCCTCAGCTAAATATGACTACCTAATGACTTCACGTTATACAATACCTCAGACAATGCAAAGTCGCAAGACCATACGACCACGAATGTGACTCCTTCCATATTCGTGAAGGACGTCCTGACAGACTGACGTCCCATCCCCATCCTTAACAATGATTTCTGACCTTAACAAAAAATGCAGGATGAGAATTTAGCAGTAGTGGTCCTCTGGTCCAGGACTGCTAATTACGACGTGCACTGACGTGCATAGAATATTCGTTGGTCTTGGATATCCATTGGCTATAGTAACAAAAGTCATTTTCTTCTGTAACAGATTATTTCGTAACACGATATCGTCACTTTGACTTTACAAAAGTGTTATTACTGCTGTGGTAATGCAGATGATATTATATGCATCAATATGTGACATACGAAAATGAGGGCATATATTGATAAGTGAATCAATCAGTATCTGTACTACCTACATGAATGAAAGAATAATAAACATCTCCCATTTAGACATTTATATTATGTCTACACGGTACATTATCTACCCAAGAGGTTTGATATTATATTTACTTATTGTAAAGTTGAGTGCAGGCCACTCCAGATTTTTTTTACAAGGTTTACATTGACTCAGAAATTTTTTGAGCGAAATGAACTGAGATAAAATTGATATTTCTAATAGAAAAATTTAAATAATTTATTGACTTATACGAGATATAAGAGGAGTAATATTTTTACATGTAAAAAAACCACCGCCAATAAACATAAATAAATGAACTTTGTCTTCCATGGCATGATGGATTTGTCTCATAAAATGCTTTAATAAATCTTTATATTGCACTCTTGAGTAAAACTTAATATCAGTTACAGCTTATTTCCAGCTGGCAGGAAAAATATAACACTCACTCAGAAAAAATTGGTATGTATGATTTCTGACAAAGGGGAAGGAAAATGATTTTATTAAATACTAAGAAGCCATAAAATTCTCAGTATAATAATTCTATTAAAGACAAAAAATGTAAAAGAAAATTCAAAATTGAAATCTTTCGTTTGAAGATTAATAAATGTAATTATCGTACATCCTTAATTATAAATCATCTTAATATGACATATTTTCTTTCTTTTATATTCATGATGTTTTTCAGAGAAAATAAGAGTATTTTCCTGTTTTAAATTTGAAAATTTCACTTAAATATTCAATGTAGAGGTCAAGTAAACAATGTAAGAAATCCACTGGCTATTTGAACAAAAGTTATGTTCTCTTGTAAGACAATATTTCGTATAAAAAAATTTTCACTTTGGCTTTTCAAAAATGTTATTACTCCTGTAGTTATACCGATGAAATATTTCCATCAACTGTGTGATTTACAAAAATAAGCTTATATATTGATATGTCCTTCAATCACTATCCATACTACCTCAGGAATGAAAGACTAATAAATATCTCCCATTTAGATGTTTAGATTATGCTTAAATGAGACGTTATATATTATATACCCAAGAAGTTTAATATTAAGTTTACTTATAGTAAAGTTGAGTGTAGGTCACTCCAGATTTTTTTTTTGTATAATTACTGAGTTACTCTGAAAATTTCATTATAGTTTTCCAGTAACATATATATAATTTTTCTAGTACAATAAAAAATAAAATCAATGTGATTAACCTTTGTGATTAATCTGTGTGTTCTTCTTGATTAATTAATCTACTATCTTGATTAATCTATGTAAATTTCTGTACCTTTTAATTGGGGTCTTGTGAAACAAAGTATGCATATAAATAAAGCATTGTGGCAGCTAACAGGTGATTCCCTGTCGTTAACTCTCTTTGGACCGGTCCATCCACATTCCCCCCTGGCTAACTTTTTTTAACTAACTAACGTTTTTGACCGGCAAGAGAATCGGTTTCTATTCTATCTATTTAACTTAACTGCTGCTTTTACCCAAGCAAATTGCAAAGCACTTAAACTAATCAATAGGCAACCTAGTGTTTTTCGTTTTTTTTTTAAAAAGTCGTTTTCCCATTTTTCGAAGTCAAATTTTGAGAGCGTTTATGGAAAAAATAATAACATAGTTTTAAAAGATAGAAATATTCTCAGTTTAGCTTAATATTTCCGTTAAGTGTTTCTTCACTTCAATCAATAATTGGAAATAAAGTACCGTTTTATTACTATGAATTTTTCCCGTCTTTGTTTATTATGCTCGAAAGCCATACATCCTCGTTGCACATTGCAATGTATTGCGTTGTATTTTTTACTTTTTCTTCATAACTCTTACCTTTATAAATTCGTTGATAAGTTCCACATATTCATAACTAAATTTATCTAAAGTGCATATCTATTGTGTGAATTATGAGATTTTATGTTTGATTATAATTTTTATCTGATTACCTTTGTAGGTAAGTGTACATACCACTGGTACTAATTGCTCAGAGTTTTGTCTTACTGAGAGATGGAAAATCGTGTATGTGCCATGTACCTCAGGAATGCCGTAAATTCTTCGGTCTCCTGCCTGTCCGACAGGAGTGTCAAACTGAGTTTTATCTGCCAACTGGGACAGCTCCATCGTCTTTAAGTAGGTCACATATTTTTTATACCAGTTCATATTATGAGACTTTAATTATGATTATTCAATTTTTTCGAAACAATTATTTTTTCTGCTATAATTCTATATGATTTTGGCGTTGTTAAAATAATACCTACATTCTCCTTTAAGGAAAATTTACATTTATTAGATTTATAAATCAGGAAGTACACTTTTAGAACAAAGGGTTGCTTCATGTAATCTTTATGTACTTAAAAAAAATACTTATGATCATGGAAACAATAATTGGATTATGTACTTTGTTATTATCACTTGAGGTTAGCGTTATTATTGTGTTTATAGGGTAGACCGACTGAGCCTTTTTGGTCATGGGGCACCTCAGGGTATCGTGCATTATAGTTCACACTGACAGCCAAATGAGTATGTTGGTACCACTTTAGCGTCATTAAAAGAGAAGTGTTCGTTAAAGTTACTATCCAGAATTGGCAATTTTTTTAATTAGGTCATTACTTTTTTTTCTTGTAAATAAATAAATTTTTATTTCAACAAATAATACTCAGAAGAGTAACATCCGTAGTTATGCAAGTAATAAATAGTATTTAGAAAATCAGTCAGAATAAGTAATTTCTATCTGGTGAGTCAACATGTCCTGAATGATCAGCAAAGCCTTAAGATCGTTATCATAAGCATTTAGAGATCGTTATCAAAATTAATTGTAAAATAAAAAAAACGCAGAGGAAAGTTTATTATAGCACTTTCATATTAATTTGGGTTTCTTGTTTGGCCTATCTGTTGTTTCTCAAATGCGTTAGAACATCTTTACGCCTTTAACCGAAGTGTGTGTGTTTCTTTTTAAAAGTACGTCGATTTAGCCTAGGTATCCAATGTTTGGATACCTAGAAAAAAAAAATCTGGAATGGCCTGCACTCAACTTTACTATAAGTTAACTTAATATCAAACTTCTTGGGTATATAATATATAATGTCTCATTTAAGCATAATATAATCGTCTAAATGGGAGATATTTATTACTCTTTCATTCCTGAGGTAGTACATATAATGATTGATCCACTTATCAATATATAAGCCTTTTTGTATGTCACACAATTAATGGATATACAATCATTGGTATAACTACAGCAGTAATAACATTATGAAAAGCCAAAGTGAAAATTTTCTTATAGGAAATAATCTTCTACAAGAGAGCATGGCTTTTGTTCCAATAGCCAATGGATCTCTTACATAGTTGATCTGACCTACTTCTACATTTAATACTTAGGACGAATTTTCCAATTTAGAACTTGAAAATATTTTAGTATTTTAAAAACATTACAAAGTTTATATCTGAAATGTCAAAAACATGTAAGTAAAATGTCGTTTTCAGATAATTTTTAATTTAAGATGTAGGACAATTTAATATATTATTTATTAAAGGATTTTTCAAATTCTAAACAATGTTCTACTTTTATCAAATTATCATACTGGGAATTTTATGGCCTGCTAGAATTTTTTAAAAACTCACTTTTTCCCTTAATCATAATCAAAAATCATAAAAAACCATTTTACTCTGAGCGAATGTTATTTTTCCCACGTGCTGTACTCTGTTATAAGTTTGCTGTAAATATCTATTGAGTAAAAATATATTGACAATTAGTCACTTCTGCATTTTTAAATCAAGTTCAAAGCCGACTTTTCTGTATAGTTTTAAATTTAAATGCTTGAAGCTTGAAATTTTTAAAAATAATGGTTGAACTATTAGATTAGAATAGTGAAAAAACTGGAAATTAGACTAAAACATAGAAGCGAAAATAGGACGAAAAAAATCATTCCACAAACTGCAATATTACCCAATAATAATGTCATAAATGTAACAAATCAGCATCTGATATTAACCTTTGTAGTATGGTGCAACATGTAGATCGATTAGAACATTTTTTTAGACAAAACCATACCATGAAAAGAATCAGAAATTATATGTTTCATATGCTCTATTGTTGTTGATTTTTTACATACAAGAATTTTTTTCTTCTTACATCACATATAAGTCGTTAAATCATTTAAACATATTCATTTACCTCTAAACATTATATTATTTCGGAGATTTCACTGAAAAAAAATTCTAAGTCAATGTAGACAATGTAAAAAAAATATCAAAAATTGGACAAGTATAGCAGGTGATTCTTTAGTCTAGGATAAAGAAACAGTTTTTATAGCTTTATTGCTCCTTGCCGTAATTGAAATTTCATGAATTTTTTTTCATGAATTGCTAATTTTGTGTTCCATGGTTGAACAAATTTTCATGATTTTTTAATGAGCCGTTTAGCGTAAAAAGAAACATTTTTTTAAAACAGAAATCGTACTGTAACGCCTCTTTGAAAAATGTGAGCTCTTTCATGCTCTTGAAGATGGGATCCAGACGGACCCAAATCCGGTCGAGATTTTCTGAGACTTTACGAGGTATGACGGACAGTATTATTACTAATTCTAATATTACTAACCTCAGTGGAACTAACCCATTAACTATATATACGAACATTGCTCAAAGGACATGAATTTCCTCATCAGTAGATACTTATAACGGAAAACTTATAAAATACTTATCATAAGTAAGTTGTATAAGTTACTTATAACAAGATTTCACATAAACACGTGAAATAACAGTCAATGATCAAGCCACAATGTGAAATGAAAAAAAAAAAAGACTAAGAGTTTTAACCACAACAAGCGGTCTTCGTCAGAGTCAAAAACTCTGGTTTGATTAGTGATTTGATCATTGATTTGTTACTTATATACATCCCTTCAATGAGGGATGAATTTTCAGATAGTGGTAATGTACTGATATATTTGATGGATGATCCTCTACTCTCAAATAAGAGTCCACTCTAGTTTCGTCAATTTCAATCGTCTTCTGAGGACATTAAGGTTAAACACAACCCTATGGAAATCTCATGAACTTTGTATTATTATTCTTCTATTTTGATTTCCGACACTGGCAAGGCAGGCATTACAAGAAAAGTTTAATTAAAAGAGTAGAAAAATGTATTGCAAGTCTAAAGAAAGATCATCAGAATTTACTCTTTCGAAAATATATGAAGAAACCCCAATGACAAGTCTTACATCATTTGAAAGTAGTATGCTGAGAGAATAGTCTATTCAGTTCTGTCTATTTACTGTGTACTCAGTTTACTTTTAAATGTATATATATATGTATATATGAATGATCAAACCACAATATGAAAAGAGAAAAAAAGACTAAGATCTTTCAAGCGTAACAAGCAGTCTTCAGAGTCGAAAACCCAACTAAAACACTAAATGCAGAAACATCCGGTGACGGGTTGAGAAGAGTGAGAGGGAATAGTGGTTTTTTAAAAGGGTGTAAAGTGCAGGGAATTACGAATATCCAGAGAGGGATGTTTGGGGAAACCCTCTCTTCTTAGAGGGTTGAGAGCCAACGGATAGTCTTTTACTTTCTTACTGTACTGCTTTATATCCCTCTCTGGACATTTGTCCTTTCCTGCACTTTATACGTTATACCCTTTTAAAATACCACTCTTCCCTCTCACCCTTCTCACCGTCACCAGATGTTTCTGCATATAGTGTTTTAGTTGGGTTTTTGACTCTGACGAAGACTCCTTGTTACGGTTGAAATATTTTAGTATTTTTTCCGTTTTCATATTGTGGTTTGATCATTGATATATATATATATATGTTTCAAAGTAAACTGAGTACACAGTAAATAGACAGAACTGAATAGACTATTCTCTCAGCATACTACTTTCAATTGATGTTGTTTGAAAACACGTGAAATCTTGTTATATTTGTATGTAGTTTTTTTATTTATTTTTACTACTTTATATACTAGTTTCCTTTTTTTTCCTGTATATGCTGGTAGCTGTGAACATTGCTAAATACGAGCCAGGATTTCTTTTATCAGAGTCTGCTTCTCAGGGGGATTACATCTCTTTTCGAACAAATTTTTACATTAGAATGAACAAATATTGTTTTTGTAGTGTTTTCTGTTCATTGTGAATATATTCATTCCAATATGGAAGTACTATCCGAGTTGTCTTAAAAAGGTGGAAGTTAACCCTGGAGACATCTTGAAGAGACGCGTACTCTAGTCGAGAAACAGAGGAAGAGAGGGAGAGAGAGAGACAGAAGATCTGTTTTCCAGGTTACTTAAAGAAAAGCATTTGTATCTACAACTTCAAAGTAACTACTGGAATAAAAAATCCTACATCCCAAGAATAAACATAAACATTTGATTATTCATTTTATTCTCTATCAAGTTAAAAGAAGTTTACTAATAGAGACTTTAGCTTCTCTACAGATTTTGTTACGTGGAGTTAAAGAAGTACGTATATAAATTTGTAGGAGGAAAGATTATAGCTTGCTAAATTAACAATATTATGGCGTAGAATGAGGGTCTGGACTGATTTCGTGACTGATGGAGTCGGTATGAGAGTTAAATCGAGATGTTAAGGAAGACGAGGAAACATTGAGACTTTGAGAGACTTGTCAGCATTATTGAATCATGTTTTTTCTCTCTTTTTTTTTTTGAGTTGTAAAAGAGGCTTATTATATACATTCAATTTCTTGTTACTATATTTTGTACCATGACCTTTGTATGACTTCATACCGTTAGAACATCCATCTACTAATGTTTTTAAATGAAATTATATACGATTCACGGAAATATATTAAGCAAATTGTGATATAGAATTGAAAGAAACATAGAAAACTCAATTATTTCCGCGTTTCAAGATGAGACGAACTTGATACTTTATGGCCATAGATCAACTGATGGAGCAGTCATTATTTAACCTATGATTAAGTTTGAAGCATCGAAATGGTCTGTTTTCTGTTATTTCTATAAACTCTGCCTTGTGACATTGAATGCGTATTGAATTCTAAATAGTTTAAAAAAACAGTACTTAAGCAGTTTTACTGTTAATATTATTAATTTTATTAAATACTTTTATGGCTGTATTAATGTTATTTGTAAAATAAAAAGCAATTAAGTAAAACTATTCTGCAAACTGAATAAACTGAATTCACCGAAATAACACTTATGAAAGAGATCATAAAAATTCACTCGTCATCAGGAAGAAAGATGTGGTCGTTCCGAAAACAAGTGATGACTTATCTGTACTTGAAAAGTCGTCACCGGGCACCTTGAGAGGAAAAATGTGCCGGTGGAAGACCTTTTCTGTACTCTCTTTCCAATACTTGTCAAAGCTAGATAATTCAGTTATGTTCTGAGTAATGAGGAATCTTATAAAAAGCTCTTTGGATTTGTAAAGTCAAAGAATATACTCAAAGAAAAATTAAATTAAATTTTATCAGCATTGTAAATCTTTAATAACTTCATTGATTTTCATCAACCTGGCAACCCTGTAGAATAAAGAGTAGTGGTTGTGACAGTGCACTCTAATTCTCTTTCTTCTTCAACTCAATGATAACAAAATTCATGCATAATTATCTATTTCAATTTTAACTTTGATATTTATAGGCCCTGGTGCAGTGCACCGGCTGCACCACCTCTTGTGGGACCCTGTCGTCGCTACTTGTTTTCACTAAGTGACCTAAATAATTTGGGTTTTAACTAAACCTAAGAAAAGTTGTACCAACCATTGGTGACTTGTGAGTTTTGCTTATATATTGTCTGCTTCCTAAGATTATGTTTTTTTTAATTTATATAAATACATCAATTTAAGAAAATTGTCTATTCTGTGTTTAACATTGACATGCCTTTTTTTCATATGAAATATAGTAAACTCAAACTGAACTCATTGAGATCTTTCAATTTTTGAGCCACATTTGTGATGTGCAAGACTGTTGATATATTTGACATTTATATAGATGAACTTATTAAGAGGGCTTTTACTATTTCATTTATCTACATAAACCTTCATGTCATGAATTGTGCGGGTTTCTTGGTTCTTAAATGTAGTACAGAAAAGTCAGTTTAAGGAAACATTTTATCCTTCTGCATAAGTAGGATTATTAAGATTTCAGTCTTAAATATACGAAGAAGTAAGTGGTTGTTCTGATTAAACCTGTTGTCTTATGACATAACAGGTAAAAAAAAAACAATTTTTCAAATTTCGTTCAAATATATGAGATCATTAAAAACAGGTGCTTATTTTCTGTAAGGATGGATGGACTTTATGATGAAATGATGTAATTTATAAAAAGTTAATTTTCTCTGAAACTGACCTTGATTAATGGCGATTGGGAAGAGAGGAGGTGGAGGCGGCGATTGAAGTAATTGCATGTCAAGGCTAGCTGGGTGAACAGGGGTGGCCTTATCTCCTAGAGGACTGCCTCGTCCAAATCTCTCACTGCCAGGTGACTGACCTGCGCCGTCCGACCATCTCCAATCCCTTTCTTGCATTAATTCCTCCCTTCCTATTAAATATTTAAATATTCCCTTACTACCAGAGACCCCTTACTTTAGGTAGTGCTAAAAGTAATAGCACTACCATATCAAAAAGTAATAGCACTTTTTGAATTTTGCGCATTCTGTATAAAAATTTCAAAATTTCTTGTTGTTGTGTTGGTACACTTGTCATGATCATATGTTCACAGTTTTGACTATATAACGTGTGTTGTTTTTATGTGAGAGGCATCAAGGTTAGACTCGTGTTTGCGTGCTCGGCGATTTGTTGCTGTTGAAAAATAATTACCTGTGAATAAATTTATACGTTATAAACATTTTTTTTTTGCTCAGGTAGTAACATTTCAAGAGTTTCTAAGCCTTAATATAATTTTTTAAACAAAAATTAATACAAACTCTCTGCTCCTTTATTTTTAAAAGCAAAAAATTACCGAAAACGCAAACACGTGTCTAACCTCGTTAACCTTGTCTAGCCTCTCACATAAAAACAACACATGCTATATAGTCAAAATAGTGAACATGTGATCGTGGCAAATGTACCAACACAACAAAAAGTGATTTCAAAATTATTTTGTACAGAGCGTTTGAAATTCAAAAACTAACCTTTCGTTACAACATCATCAGAGAGCTAAATGACCCAAACAAAAAATATAATAACAAGTTAACCTGGTTGATTGAAGTCTTCAGGATTGCTGGCATCCTTGTCTGAATTTCATATTCCTAAAATTGAAGGAACCTTGATATGCTTACTTATTTCTTTTATTAATATTTCATCTATTTTGTAAAGTCCCGGAATATTGTTCATTAAATTTCCTTAGAAGTTCTTTATGAGTGCACTTTCAATAATATTTCTCCTCCTTTCTGAAGGTACAAAAATTAATTCCTTTGCTTCACTTCAATTTATCATATGATTTCTGTTCCTTACATGTAAGAACAAGGCACTCTTTTCATCTTCCCGTCTGATTGAATATTGGTGTTGTTTTACTCTTGTAAAGAGACCTTTACTCGTCTGTCCAATATAAGACATTTGGCAATCAGTACAAGGTATTTGTTTTGAAACAAAATGATACATTTGAAAATCAACAAATTTATCAACCTATGTTCACTTCTTCTCTGCTCATCCTCTTACAGTTAAAAAATCTGTTTTTAGTAGTGTTTTTGAGAGCATTCAAAATTATCAGTGCAGAGTTTGTAGAGGAAGAAATCAAAACTATTTATAGCATATCAAGTTCTTTAAGGTACCCAAAATTATTTATTGATAATATCAAGAAAAGAGTGAAACAATCCCTGACATCAAACAATGAAGAACAGCTCATAGAAAAGAAATATGTAGTCATTCCATATAACCCCTGTTTGAAAGATCTGCCCTCATTTCTGAAAAAGCTGGACCTCTCTGTTGTGTTTAGTAATGATAGTAATTTGTTTAATAGGCTTGTTAATAATAAGGTGGAGGAAAAAGATAGTTGTGTATATAGGATACCTATAAATAGTCGGCAATGTATGAAACGATTCATATTTCACACATTTCATAGGCGTTCTATAGAATACCAAATGAGAAACCGGCAAAGTATGAAATACATCTTCCATTCGCTTCTAATACTATGTGGTAAGGCACGTGATGCCTAAAACCACATTATATGCTACTGTGCGCGTACCTATATCTGACTTCGACAAGAGGCGAGGTGATTTGCGCAATATGGCCGAATGCGGCCATATTGAAATATGGTTTGACGAGGGTCAAAGATTCGTCAAATCTTTGTTAAAAGTCTAAAACAATGTGCCAAAGTAGAAAATGTTCTGGCGTAAAAAATGTAATGAAATCCAATTCAAAATGTCATTCAAGCCTCCTATGTTGGGACAAGTAGACTAATTCTTATTTTTTATATGAAAATCTGCTTTATAAGGAAATCATAAATTATGTTTTGTATAACTTATTTTTCTTTACTCATTTTTAACAAAAGCTCTTCTAATGTCACTCTCATTATTTTTTCAGAAATACATTTTTATTTTTGAGAATATACATCATTTACATAATAACCTCATCAGGACGTCTGTTTGTAGAAATGTTTCTTTTTATTTAATCTGAGATTTTATAAAAGCAATCAATTCTGACTTATAATTGAATGTGAAAGCTTTCAGGGAGACTGTACATAATTATTAAGGAATGTATGTATTACTAAAATCATGTTGCATACACTTGGTTTAATCATGGTTGACATTATTATTGCATTTCAAGTTATTTTACGTTTATAATAAATGCATAACAAGAGAGTATGCGTGGTAATTTTTTTTCAACTGGGTTTTCAGCTTTGGATATTCACATTGTCACTTTTAATGAATAAACTATTAAATATGGATATCCCATCGGGGTTTATATCCCCAAGCCTACGAAGTTTATGCAAAAATTGAAACTGAATTATTTATTTCATAATTGCCACTGTTTTAGAATAGAAAGAAATTTAAAATACGCTGATTAAATATTGGAGGAACATTAAATAGAGGTAATAACAATAAATTAAGCCAAGATAGACATAAATTAATTCTTCATTATTAAATAATAAGCTAGCAAGGTGCATAACATGACGTATGTTTCTCTACCAGTGCTCCTGGTGAGAAGCAAGGAAATGGTGATTACATAAATAGCCATTAATTTAATTTCTTTTAGTGAAATTTATAAACTTTATTGTATTGTTTTTAGTGTTAGTAGTTATTTTTTGATTAATAATTCACTTTGTCAAGGTTTTTTAGTTATTGTTTCATTCAAAATGAATTACCAATATTATAAGGAACATTTTTCTGGTTATTATTTAATTGATAATGCATTTCCAAGTTTATAGCCAAAAATGTTTAGTTATATTTCATTCATAATGAATTATGAGGATTTGATAAGTGTTTTTTTTTATTTTTGTAGCCATGTAAATATTAGTTATAAACTCACTTACAAGTAGGTATCCCTGCCATGAGCAGGTGAACTCGGCAGGTTCACTCCTACAACCGCCACAGAGGTCAAGGAAGGTCGTTGGGTGTCTCATACCAGTTTTTCTTCTTTTCTGTGTACATCGGTAGGGTGTTAGGATTATAGAGGTTTTGAAAGACCTGCTTGGTTCGACAGTGATATGTGTAACTGACTGAAGAAGGAATCCGATGCATCTGATTATCAAGTTTTGTGGGGGCCTCCCGCAGAGGTCTGCATCCTCTTGCCCAATCCTTGCCCTGTTGTAAGGGACAGGATTGGGCAAGAGGATGCAGACGTCTGTGGGAGCCTCCACAAAACTTTATAATCCCTGTCCTGGAACTGCTCCCAACAACACTATTCGTCTCTCCCAAACAGACACGTTATGCCTTATAGCCCTTTTGTCTGAATACTATAATATATCCTTTGCCGTGGTTCTCCAGTCAATTACATCGATTTGACAAGTTTCGTTTTTTATTAGCAAAACTTTTATTAACAGTCTAACACTTTTCTTCATTGCATTTTGAAGTTGTTATGAATCACTGTAGATGTGAGGGTTCAATTTATTTTTGTGAACAATTTTACCTACAAAACAAATTGTCCAACCATTTCAATAGGCTCAGATAATTCACTTCCACGAAGAAATGTTTGCATAGTTCCTTTTAAAACTGTTTAGTTGCATACTAATATTCTTTATAATGTGGCATATTAATCACATTACTTGGCTAACAGATTATTTTAACTAAATGAAACCATTTCAATTCTCGCTCTCTTTCTCCATGTTTATATCTCCCTCTACCAGCCTATCTGTATATCAGTATATCCATTTTCAAAATTTTGTCCTAAGCTGTCATGTTCCAAGTAACAGAAAGTGAGCTGACCAAGTAGAAATAACTTTATTACTATTTCGGTTATTCTTGAGATTTGATATTTTTTATTTAACACTGCATATCACGTAATCTTGTTTCATTCTTTTATATGTTTGGTTATTTTGTGCACGCTTTGCCCTATTTATTATCCCTGATTTCTTTTTCGTTAGTTTTTTGGCAATTTAGTACCTTCCCTCACTTACTGTATTTCTTTATTTCTCATTCTATCCCTTGCCTTGATTCTCCAACTCATCGCCTTTTTCAACCTATTTCTTCTTACCTATACCGCTCAAGCTAATTCTTTTTAACTGATTACGTGCGTGGTTGCACTGTTGGTTTCCCACTGACGCAGCGTCCTCCGTTTTGTCTCCCTCCTTTACTTTCCTGAAGACTGTGGAAACTGAAAACTCGAGTATGCTAAAGTATTTTTATATATTTATACATACGAACTGTATACACTCTTCTGTTTTGTTTAATATTGTGTAGTTAATAGGCCTTTTTTTGTAGATGAATTTCAAAGAATCTAAAATTCAATCATTTTTACTGATTTTTGTAAACAAAAAAGTTCTGAAATGGATCAACAACTACAAACTGTACAACCAGCTTGGACAAAACCCCAGTCTGTATTTTTGGTTGAATCTGTTATTTGAATGGTCTGAATTTGGTTGAATTACATCGTTAAATAAACACCCTAGATTTCTCATTCTTTTATTACGATTCTCTTAAATTTTTAAGTTATTTGAACAATACCTCTCTTTGTTTGAAGTAAGATTAAAACTCTCAAAAATTTATAATTATAACAATGTATCGTTTCTGGGTTGCAATATTGCTAAAAAAAACAATAGGGTTCTTTTTCACAAGAATGTATCGGCAGAATTGCATTATGATCCAATTAGATTGCTACAGCTAATTTTTGCAAACATCTTAAGCACTGACTCAATAAGAAATGTAGTTTTAATGGGTGACTTGAGCTATCAAAAGGCATAATTCTTCAGTGATGTAAACACTTAAGACCCAGAATATACATTTAGCTTTGATTTAGGCTAGCTATGCTTGTGTATTTCAGTTAAAAATTTCATTTCAAGTTAGTGCGTTGAAGTAGCTGCTATTAAGTAGATAGTAAATAAAAGTAACACTAAATTATGATCATTGGTGTCCTAGAAATTAATTTTCAATTCTAGGGATTTGTGACTGCGGCTTATCGTGGAGCCAGGGACATCGGCATCACCTAAGATGCAAGCTGATTGCAAGCAGCAGGCGTCCTTGAAATATGCTAAACAATGACTAAACCACCTACTGTTGCTATATCTTTAAATTAGATTAATAATGCTATTTCAGATAGTTTTCTTTTTTTATACTGAGGACATTGGTCCTTAGTAGCTGTATTATTTGCATCAATTTTATTTTGAATCTACCAGTGATCAGTGGTTTTGTGTCATTGATCTCCATTGTTTGTTTGTTTCACGATTCTTATCCATTCTATATTATCCTGACAGACATGAATAGATAATGATATCATTTTCTATCATTCAGTGAAAAGTCCACTTCTAATTGTTTACTTTACTGCACGTGGTCTATAGTGATCATGGCAAAACTCCATTATCACATTTTCATGGATTTATATGCTACTTTGAAGTCCGCTAAACCATTTTTAACATTTTCATGGATTTATATACTTTGAAGTTTGTTTGGAGTTTGTTTGTTTCTACACCCATTTTCCGTGGAGATAGAGACCTGAAATTATTATAATGTTTACTTTTGTTGTGATTGGCTTTGCTGTAGTTGTATTACATAATAACAAATCGTATTAGGGGTCAGGGTAGCCCAGTGGTTTCCGTACTCGCCTCGACTTTCTACACTATTATTTAATAAGATTTCTCATCAGGGGGCAGGGTAGCTTATAATATATAATAAACTATTATATTAGAAGTTAAAAATGAATAATTTTAG